>JAUMHL010000010.1:15285980-15314617 GCA_032362345.1 Sandelia bainsii | reverse complement strand
GGGAGTGTCGACCAGCATGTTTTTAAATTTCTCTCCCAGCAGTGCAGGCTGGATGGTGTTAAATGCACTGGAGAAATAAAAAAACATTATCCTCACTGAGCCCCCGGGCTTGTCTATGGGTTCATCACTATGAGTTTTTCCACAATAAATATAACCATTTCATCCTTTGGAAATATGAATTAGTGAGGTTTTAGTAACTAAATAGGGGCTCCTTATCAAAAATGCTTGTTTAGGTAATGTGCCTCTATCAAAAAAAGGAACACTGGCCAATATACCGTTATCAGATTGTTCAACTTCTAAACATAAATATAAAAAATCCATTACACTGTGTTCTTTAATACAGAGGAAAGCTGTGTAAGTAATAAAACTGTTACATCACAAGTAAAACTGCAGGAAAATAAAAAAACATGGTCATCCCAAAGGTGCTGTTCAGTGGTAACTGGACTCGCCTTAGAAGAATGATAAAAAAAAACATGGTCCTTTCAACTTTTTAGGAATTACCTGTAAAACTTTCTTACTGGCTTTAACAATGGCAAACTGTTCAGTAGTTCTAATTGAGGCTTGAGTCGGATAAATCAAATTATGAATACTCTTATGAATCATCAAACCTGACTGTGACATTGCATGTCGTTTGCATAATGCTTCCTCTTTCACTTGGGACCTCCCACCTATTGAGTGTCATAATTTATGACTCATACCATATTTACATTTTATTTCACTTTGTAGTTCAGTGTCAAGCTGTGCCTGAATTAGTTAGCAAAGATGCAAAAAATGATTTCTTGCTTATTTTGAATTAAACAGCATCATTTCCTTCAATCAGAGCATCTTTACGGTTACGCAGTTAAAGGTCCTGCTTTACCCTTGTGTGTTTGCTCAGCCCATCGATTTTGACTGCATACTGATTGGCCAGAGCAGAAGTTCACTCTGGCAAAGTCAGCAGGGCCAAACTCTAAATCAATATGAAAATTATATCAGGAGCCCTGCATAGTGATTTGTGGGCAGGTTCCTTGCTGAGTCCATATCCTGCAAGAGGTAATTAAAATGTCATTTCATGTTTAATGGGTTAAATCCTCATCAATGGTGTTAACTCCTCTACAATAGTGATCTTTTTTGGGGGAGAGAAGAAGGTGAACGGTTTGCCCTGTTTTAGATGTTTTAATAATTCATCAGTGACATGTCCCCAGGAAATGAGTCTTTTTTTAATATATTCCTAATGGCCCACTTAAAGGTTATGTCTATCAGATGGCTCTAGCTGGAGACACTCTGGCATTTTAATCAGCACAAGAGAAGGTAGACTTTGTTTTTTATTTATTAAAACAGATTCTCATGTTCTATTGATTACATGGAAAATTTGCATCAGTCTTGAGTGTGACTATGCAGAGTTGTTTAAAGTGATGATGAATTATACCAACAATCAGCTGATTCGCAGTGATAGTTTTTGGATGTGGATCACCTAGAAATACCGTACATATCTGCGCAGAAAGCATGCAACCACGAACTACAATCTTTTCCTAACCACAACGAGAGACATGTGAGTAGTGTCTGATGTCAAATCTACAGTGACCACCTTCATGTAACAAACACGTGGTACAAGAACAGAACAGTTCTCCCGAAAAAGCGCATTCTGTGGACCAGTCCTATGTGACCTCAGATGTTTAGCAATTATTCAGAAGCATCTTATATTTATCATCTAGTGTTTTCATCTCACATTTGTCTATGCAATGCCCTGAATTTAAAAAAAAGCTTTGCATAGGGCAAAACCAAAACTTAGATCAAAATGCTGGAATATACATTAAGCATGCTGAACAGACCACCAGTTCCCTGTGAGGTCTGTGCACAAGTGCTGAGGACAGAGACGGCTGCCAGAAAACAAACCATGCAGAAATTATGTTTTCTGCAAAACTAATTAGTTGTATTTTCTAGGAGACACAGTATTCAGTCACACACATTTCCCTCCCCACACACACACACACACACATAATTATCAGTAAACTCATATGTATTTCTTGCCATTTGAGGATGTTCATCATTACTGCTCAAGAGGAAATCCTTATATTTTTGCTCGTAATGAAGGTGCTTATTATTTCCCATGACTTCTGACATTCCTGCCATTGTCATCATTATCATCCACATCGTGTTATCTAAAGTGCCAAAAGTGCCAAAATTCGAAACTTCTCACTATCTCATTGTAGTTGAGTTTGTGAACTTGCTGCTCTGTGTCCGCAGGTGGTTGCTCTGATGAATCGACCAAAGTCAATGGGGCACATGAATTTATTATGTCCCCCGCACCCTCAGGACTGTGATAATGCCAGTCGTTTGGTGCCAGGGTTATGGCAAGATGAATCAAGAAATGGCTGTGGTGATGAAAAATACATAAGAGCCTTGTAAGAGATGATCTCTCGCAGAAAGGGCACAAGAAAGCCCTCATTTTTGAGGATTTCTGTGTCTTGGGGCTCTATATGCGAATGCTTGGAGATGTCAGGGTCTTGACAGCAAACAATTTGCATCTTCTTGGTTTGTAAATATAGCACAGGACATAATCTGGTTATTCAGAGGTCACTTGCTACATGCTGTAAGAAGGGAAAAAAATGAATGCACATTATGTTTAGGAGAAAATCTGAAATCCCAGCTACTGAGCACTGAAGATGACCAGGGGACAGTTGAGGACTCAAGTGTTATTCAGCTTTTTCACCATCTGGTTCTTCCAGACGGGTTAAGACAGTGGCATATGGAGCAAGATGTCAGGATGATGCTGTATCTGAATTGTTAATGCTATTCCTTTCTGCCAACTTACGTGTTGACACCACTTCGACGTTTGAGTGCACTCTTTTAAGGCAGATTGACAAGTTAACCCATGGAGCGCAAATTTTTGTTGGATGTCAGAAGCAGCTTTGCAAAAAATGGGCTTAAAATAAGTGGCTTAAGAAAAAATAGCAAAAGAAATTTGCCAGGGGAAATTTCACAAGCATGGGGTGACACATCAGCAGAGGTAAAAAAATAAAAATAAAAGTAGTAATAGCAATGGCATGTTGAAAGGTCATGTGTACTACTACCTCCTTTCCCTAAGCTGCAGTGACATGGACAAAGCATCTCATCTGAGTAGACCATCTCTTCATAGAGTGACTAATCAATGGATGTCAGCAGTTCCCCACCAGTGAAATATTTCTCCTTCTCTGCCTGTCGCATATTCAAATATTAATACACACATTTCACCTCAACCTTTTGCAATGGAGCTGACATAATGTTGTGTATAGGGAAAACAGAAATATACATCATATTACATCAGCATGTGAGAAATTCTTCTACTTTTTTCCATGTGTGTTTCTCATAGGCTATCATAAAAAGGTAAATACCAGACTATGCTGGCAATTCTTACATTCAGTTTAGAGTTACATTTTATTAAACGTTGATAGTTTTGCGCAGGTATTCTTTCAGTGCAAAGATAGTCATGAGAATATGTATCCTAATAAACCTGTCTTTAACCTCAAAGTCACAGTCAACTTCTTGGATTTTTCCAGCAATTGAAATAGGTCCATTTCCCCATCAGATGAAAACTGATCAAAACTTTATACAGTTGTAGATGGGATTAAGAACGGTGACATCATCTTACAATACCAGAACTAGAATTACGGCCTGTATGTATGATTCTGTCAGAAATGCAGTTTACATGCATGTCTGTTCACACTCATATTCTAATCAGTTCATCCATGAGTCAAAGTGGACGTTTGTGCCAGATGTAATGAAATTCCCTCCAGGCGTTCCTGAAATATCACGTTCATGAGAAAGGGACTTGCGTAGGTCTTTGACAGACATACAGATGGTCAACATAAAAACATAATGCCCCTGGCCACAGCTGTCGCCAGTGTGGAGACATAAAATTAGCAGAAAAATTGTACTTCATGGATTAACATGATAAACATTAAAAGGGAATTGCAATCTATTTTACACAGAAAAGTATGTTTAAATAAAGGTCTTAAAGAGTACTACTGCTTGTGAAAACCCACATAAAATCTAATAAACTGCCTCAAGTGAAAACCCACTCCTCATCTCGCTTGATGCTAGTCGCTTGATGCTACACCCAAACTGATGGCAGTTGAATTGCATTGCGGGTAATAATGCAGGATTTTAACACTAAAGAAAAATGGGTGGATGCAGATGGGGCTACCACCCAAAAAAAAAAAAAATCACAAAAAACTGGGTGAAATGAACTCCAAACAGAAAACAGAAACAAACGGAACAATATGTGACACTGAACAGAAAAGCAAAAACAAAATGGTAAAATTATCAACTAGCTATGTTCTCATCAGACATACAGTCTGGACAATAACAAGAAAACAGCATTAAAAACTGCTGAGTTGATGAAAAAGTACTTATAACTAGAAAACATTTGAGTCACTGACATTCACAGCCCTCATTTTGTTGTATAGAGTAGTAAAAACCTGACAAATCACACTATTAGGATGAAAATTATTTGCATTTTGCATGCCTGTAAACTGGCTCATGAAACGGTAATAAGAAGTGCAAATATCCTATCAGTCCCTATAGTGTGTCATAGCATAGTCCTCAGTGATATTCAAGAGCCTTTTAAAGGTCTGAAATTGTTAATGCAAAGCTGCATAGTAAGTACAGATTACCCAGGCTGACATTAGCATATGATACCATCACTTCCAGCTATTGTTATTCAGAGGAGAACAGGAGGTCAAATTGAGGGGAGACAGAGAAGGCAACATCCACCTGCTTTGCAAAATTGATGAAGGACACCCTAAAACGAACAATGACCCACAGCACTCTCTCAGCTCTATATCACTTGGTAAATTTCAAGAAATTGCCCACAGGCAATCCAAGTGTATACTCTTTCACAGCAAGCTAAACTGTTTTGAGATGATGGCAATATTGAAACATAAGGGGGGAGAAGAGGGTAGACCAACAGATAAACACAATAGACAATTCTGTGAGTGTACAGTGAGACAGCATTGCAGATCTGTCTTCATTTAAAGGTTGTCTCCGGCAGTGATTGTGTCTGGGAGGGCAGACCTGAACTCATGTTGGATAAAGGTTATGGTGGCTACTTCCCTCCTGGGAGAAGCTGATAAAAGGGAAGTCTTGTTGGAGGTCTCAGGGCCAGTAGAATCATGACTGTGGGCTGTCGGTTCCCTCTTACTGTGGTGGGGACATGATAGAGGGCTTTTCCCATTTCCCATCTGTCCCTGAGTTCAGCCAACAGTTGATTTACTCCCTGACAATGAAAGTACTATAACTCAGCAATAAGTTTTCACACAACTATCTGATGTGTGGTTCTTTGGAAACATATTTTGTTTGCACTGTATACTAAATATGCTGATAAAGACCATGTAATGAGCAGTTTGTGCACCAACGAGCTGGAATTATTAACTGAGTAAAATGTGTCTAATATGGCAAATACTGAAGTGTCACTGTATAGTTGTAACTAAAAAGTGGCCATGGAGTGAATATGACAATACTGTAAACTGTACTGTAAACAAATTATGAAGATTTGATGCTTGTGTTTGATATATGAAAATGCAAACTGAAAATGTTTTGGGATTTATAATTAAAATTGATTTAATTAGAAATTAGAAAAGAGCAGATAATCATTAGTATTTTATGTAGATGAAATTGTTGTAGAGCAGTTGTACAAAACTACATTTGAATGGACTTAACTCTCTTCTTTCTTGTGAGACAACTGAAAAAGTAGAAAAAATAAACTTACTGATGGAGGCAGCTCATTTGTTTTGTGGGAGCAGCAGCAAATTTCCGGAGTTTCATTTTTGAGCTGTATGTTATGTGGTTATTAAGTTATACATATTTCTGAGTAGGCAATTGCCTTGGGAACATGTTATATATGTGTTTTGTCTGTATCCAAGCCAATGCCAAGGGCTGTAAATGTGAGCGCACCCTCAAGAGTAAAATAAATGAAAGTCCTGGCACGACTATTGGTGGCAGAAAATGTTAGGAATATAACAGATCTCCATGTAAGGTCTGCACCAGATAGGAAGATTATTCTTTAACACTATCTACAGTTCCAACAAAGAAATCTCACATTGTAAAAAGTGCGAAGTGAGAAAATTGCCTGAAATGATCCACATTCCTAAAGTCACTCATCATATCTTCGTATTAATGTTTTATACCACTGGCTAATGTGACAGTGGTCTGCTTCGAGCTCAACATATAGTGACTACTGCATGCGGCAAAGGTGTGTGTGTGTGTGTGTGTGTGTGTGTGTGTGTGTATGCGCGCACTGCAGCAGTCAGAGTGTGACTCATAGCTGTACCCACAGCCAACAGGCAGCCATGTTGGCACACCGGTCAGATCGAGTCCTCGGGACAGAGGAGACGTGCATCTGTCAATCTTGGAATCCATTCTTCATTTCGATGTTTTGCACATGCAGAGTGTCGTCTCCAATCTAATCCACTGAGCTCATCAGATACACTAATCAAATGAACATGATAACTCAGCACTAATGCCAGCGTAAACATGACAAAGGGCATGTTTCCATTAGCAAATTACGAGCCTCCTCATTACTTTACTCATTTACTAAATGAAAAAGAGGTTATACGTGTTTGGTTTCATATCAACTTAAAGACTGGATTTCTATCACCTGTAACCAGAATAAAAGTAATTTATGCAGCATATAGTAACTGAAAAAGATGAATTTTGCATTTAAATGTCTCTTGTTTTCAGGATTCAGCATATTATAACAGAACATTGTTGTGTTTAGTGTGCATGTTCAGCAGGTTCTCAAATTCATAGCTTTGCTATACTAATCCCTTCATTTATTAATATTGCTGCTGCAGCTTTGAACAGCTAAACATAAGATATTAAAGGTGCCAATATACTCTACTAGATGTGCTTGTCAAAAGCCTTCACAAACCCCCTCCTCCAAACCTTGCCAACATCATAGCTGGAGGGGAAGTGGGTCTGACAACATCTGTTGTGAATCCAACCCTCACAAACACTTCACTAGGGTAGAGGCATGGAAGCATTTTATCTAATCATAATCTAGTTCCAAATCCACTTATCAAAGCAGTTTAAATAGTTTTTTTCCTACTGCAATACCAGACCAACATTTCTTACTACAATATAACTTAATTTTTAAGAATCTACTTTTTTCTATTTCTATTAATATCATAATTGGTCATTTTAAATGTGATTTACAGACCAATGACCACAAGCATGACACTAATAGAAACTAGAGTAATTAACTAGCCAACCAGACCACAGTCATTTTGCTCCTTACTGGGAGGCTGTGCTGCAGCTGCACAAGTAAAGCCTACACAGTGACAATAATATTATCTTACTTAATCATTCAGTGAATATCAGTTAAATTCTTTGATGATGCTTTGTACACTGCAAGTAAAGTTACCTGAAGGTGAACGCTGCTACAAGTCAGATACTCTGATGGGTTGAGGGAGAGGCTGAACATCATTCTTCTAAAGTTTCCAAAAATACCTCCAGTTCTTACTTTACATGTTGGATGTTAGGTAAATATTAAAACAAAGGACTTGTCTTCCCCCTACGTCATTAGTAACCATGAAACTTTTAAGCCCTTCCACCACATTTTGTTTTACATGTGATAACTTGTGTGTTTATATCATCAGTTCTTCTTTGCCGATGTCTGTAGTGTCAGAGAGATTTTAGCTAAAAAGAGAAGTGAATGATAAATTTGATAAGGGATTTGTCTGGCAACAGAGCTTCATGAATCTGGGTATTTTACCAACTGAAACCAAAGGATTTGAATTGCTCTAGTCTTCATTTTTTACACAACTACTGCTGTTGCTTTTGAGATCACATACTTTATTTAAAAATTATTGTCTCTTCGAATGGTCCTTTTCACCTGGGCTTCGAGTAGAACAAAAACAACACTATTAGACAATACATCATGCAAATCAGTACTTTTCTTGCATTACTCCAACTCATTAAAAATTTTTTGTTTCATTTGTTCTTGATTCCCAAACAACTACTTATTATGTTTTTGTTTTTGTTATATATGTTATTTTACTTTGTGAAGACAAATCTAGATAAAACAAGATAAAACACTGAAAACATTGACTAAAAACACTGTCCTAACTTAAAAAGATTAAACCATATTTATAATGCAACAAAACTCAGCCATTACTCAGTAGTGGTACCTTAACAGCAACTGTGCTATTACTTTTGAAGAAAATCACTGCAGCTGTGACATGATGCTAAAAACTCATATATCATATATGATAAAGAAGCCAACTAATCAAGTCTAGATTTTCATACAACTTAAAAATCCATGGTTAATTGTTAACATAAGATATATTACTTGTCATATAAAGGACATGCATCTAATCTGAAAGATACACGGAGTCTGAAGGTCACCAGCTCCAACATCAGCATGTTTACTGGAAACCTCCACATCACACATGTCAATGTGCTATGAGCTGTGAATGGCTGACAACCACCAAAACATTTGTGTCTTGTCTGTGTGTATTTGTGTGCACACAGGTTTATTTCCTAGATCAGTTGCAGAGTGTGTCACACAGGGCAACACATTGCGCCTGGGAGACAGAAGTTAGATGATATTGACATGTATTAGGCTCTGTTGCTGGGATCAGACATGAAAAGGTCAAAGGAGTGTGCTCCATACTGATATAGTCAGCGATGGATCGAAGACACCACACATCACAGTGATTTTTTTTATATGTCCTGGAGCAGAATCATCCTGCTTAACAGAGTACAAAAAGCAGAAGTTGGGGGGAAAGTAAAAAGAACATTACATAAAAACATTAAACTACATAATATCTATCAGATAAGACAGACACACGCTTGCTTAGTTGCAAGGTATCATCTCGTAGGAAACCTGCTGCATTAAGATTATATAAAGAACATTTGTACGTTAGCCACAAATATACTGTTGAAGATAATGTTCATCACTATATGCTATTCTGTTATGTTATAGTCAGCAGATGGATGGAACACTCTGTTCATTATTTTATTCATAATACAGTCATATAATATGCTTTTCATCCTGTACTTTGCTTTGGAATTGTTTACACCTTCACATCTATGGGTTTTTTTTTTAAAGCCTGCGCCCAGTTTCAGTTAAGCTTGTTCAAAATTGACTGTGGCCTTAAGGGACTTAATTATGGTCTTAAGGTGCAGTTTTAAAAAAATCTTTTTTGAAGGATGTTTTTTCCCTAATTTCATCCATTCTCTGGGACACTGCCTATGTTGGCCTACCTGATATACATGTACGCCTGTGTCTGTGTCTGGACACACAGCCTTGTGTGTTTAAGACAGAATAAAGAGAAATGTAAGGAGTCCAGGAGAAGGAGCATGAATACAAAAAATATTATGCAGTGTCGGTACCTGTTTTTCAACTGTCTTGAGTTCCTCAAGTGTTTTAGACAAAACAAGATCTGAATCATATCTAAAAGCAACAACTTCACTTGGTTGCTAATGTATTCACAAAGCATTTGTCACTTTCACATTGTTATTAGATACGTTTGCCTCAGTATTCGGTTCCAAATCTCCAAATCTAATTATGGTTTGCAATTAATCACAAGGCATTAGGCTCAGGGTTTATGATTACTTTTACACTATATAACCCTAAGCTCACTTGATTGCGGTGAATGTATAATCGTGGTTAATTATTTTTGCGGACAGCTTATTGGCCTGAAGTCGGCAGTGGTTACATAGTGTCCTGGCTGACCTTGTCCCGGTCACTGGCACTACATCCCAGTCAGTCCCACTTGGCACCAGATGGACAACTGTGGTCCAGAAACCAGCAGTGGCTGCATACGACTGCAGCCAAACAATGCAGGAGATAGAAGGAGCTGGGAAGGATTTCTCCAATTAGTATTAGAAGTCTGTTTATTTATCGAAAAGTGCTTGTGTAGGGTTTTCTCATTTAAGCAAGGTGGGGAAGGAAAGAGGAAGCACAGCAACTGCACCAGATCCACAATTTATGTACAGCAATTATCCTGTGACATACAGTACTTAGAGTGGTGAGTGGATACAGTTCAATGAATGGATTAATGGAAGACCAAATAGACAGGCAACAAAATGTTTTCATTGCAGACTTGTCATTGCAAGAAAAAATAAAGGTGTAATTCACACCATTCATATCATTAACGATGGCTGTAATCCTATTAGGCCCTACATGCTGGCTCATTTGGCGTGGTTTGTGGAGACACAGCCCATTGGTGTGTGTCCTGCTAAAACAAGCCAAATGTTTTCTGCAAAAACAGTTTGTACAAAAGAAAGAAATGAAACCAAAAGCAGATGTAGTCATGAATGAAATGATAGTCAGTGAAAATAATGGTAATATGGTTCTTTACGTGACAATTACAGAAAGAAAGAAAAACTCTATTTGAACAAAAAAAAAACACAAATATTTAGTTGGTGGAACGGTGGTGCAGTAGGTAGGGTAGTCTGCAATTGCTAACTGTCTAAGAGCCCAGGTTCCAATATCTGGACCTATTTTAGATCTGTCCCAAGTTAGTAAGGTACCTGGATTCAATAAGCTCCACAGCAAAACAAATGTCAAATCCTTAGCCTGCTACCATTGTTACGACATATTATGTGACACTTCAGATCCTGTGAACAAGGTGCTTTCTATCACTTCAGAGTCATGCCTGTGTGGAAACTGTTCCTTAAATGACAATTCAAATGGTCAATAGTATGATTATTGTTCTTAGAAAAAGTTAAATTCTTAAATATAAAAAATAAAATAAAATAGATGTTAACCTCTAACGTCCCATCGTGCTGGGAGGTGTGGCTACATCAACAACAGCTCCAAAACGCAATAATCTATAAATAATAACTAATAATTTAACATTTTAAAGTGGTATTAGCAGTGGTTTGCAGTTGACAGATATCACAATGACTTTTTCTTCACATGTCAAGTGTGAAAGAATGAACATACCTAAAATATTCATTACAGCAGCCAGATTGTCAGGATGACAGAGCAGGTTGAGATCACACAGGTCTCCCTGATGACAGTCTGAAACTATCATGTCTATAGTGAAGACACTGGACATCAAGGGAAACTAAGAGACATGGGAGTAACTGCAACCAGATACTACTCTACCTGATCTTCAGTTTTATTAAAGTTTAGAATTAAGCTGATCAAAGAGCTTGAAGCTTGTGTGCGAGTATGCACACATATGTATAAACCGTGTAGATGTCTATGTTCAGAACCTGTTCAGTGTATATTACCAGTAGAGGTGCTGCTGACAGAAACTGCTTTTGCATCCTCACAAACCTGAGCACACACAGTAAGTACAACATGAGATCTGTGGGATTTCACAGACGCGAGTGGATTCAGAAGCTGACTGTGTCCTCACTAACAGGCTTCACTTTCCTGCTGGTCACTCTGCAGTGCGTGGATGTCAAAGGGCATCTTCACTCCCTTTCATATGTTGTGTAAATTGGCCATCAGTAGGCATGGTGACTTGGAGCTGACAAATCTGAATAAAAGATCTGTGGGACTTTGAAATCCTGTCGGTGTTAGTAAATGTGAGCAAATTAGCAGGGCATAAAATGTGTGCTCTGTCTGGAGTTATTTGTATTCCAGTCTGTGTAAATGCATGTGTATGATGGTGTATGCATAAATGTATATGCTATTTTCATTCTTCAAAACACATGGCTGTGTTTGCACATAATCAGCTGCTGTTTTTTGAATGGATCAAAAATAACATTACAGGAAATCTGCTGCATAAAACCCATCTCTCTCCCAGTCTCTTTGTCCAAGAGTTTGGCTGCGAACAGACATTCATTCTCTCAGTGCAGTTTCAAAACCTGGGACCTGTGCAGTCCTTAATTTACGCAGCCAAATGAGGCTCACACTAGTTTGTTAATTGAAGGCAGCAGCAATGACTCACAAAGACAGCTGGCATATTTCAATCTTATATGTGAGCCTCTGCGCGCACACAGCATCCCTCCATCCTCTGCACACATACATTCACACACAGTCCCCAATAAAACTCCACTGCTCAATTATGCTCACAAATACCCACATACCTCACAGCCCAGTCTGGGACTATAAATCATGACATTCCCTAACATCTGGTCTTGAGAATGAGCAGAACAAGCCCACAGGGCAATTCAGAATGGATGGGGGGGGGGGGAGAGATTAAGAAAGGAAGATGGAGAGGTGGAGGCAACACATTTAACCGTGCTGCGGTCATGCATGCTTTCTTGCTAACAGACATTTTTCTCAATCTGGCCTGTCACACTGTGGAATCTTCTAAGCAAGATTAATCTCTGGTTTAGGATGCAGGTGGCTTACTGTGGCATTTGTCATGTAATAGCTGGAGAAGGAGACGTACTAAACAAACACACAGAGGCACACACGCTCCATAGGGTGGTGGAATGGAGAGAAAAATGTTCTCACTGCTCTTCTGCTTAAAAGATCAACAGGTGGGGTTAACTGTTCTTGATTGACTGGTGAGCTTTGTTGTCAGGAACTGATCCTCAATTAATCGACTTCCTGTATTTGATCAGGAAATTTCCTTTCCACTAAAAACCTTTACATTAATTGCACTGTACAGTAGCTTGAATAACAGTCTAGTTATTCTCAAACAGGACAAATTTCAGTTTGTTTGTGGCAAATATTGTTAAAAAAAACCTAGCAGGCAAACACTCCATTAAGGGATATGTTAACCTGAGTGTGCATAGTGGGCGAGTCCCCTGCTAGCTGCAAACAATTAGACTCATCTCAACATGAGACAAGTTAACACCCAAGAATAATGAGCAGGTCAGCTAACAAGTGGCCAGAAGCCCACATCCTGATTAGCAGAGGAGCCAGTGAAAGGACCACTCACACACTAAGAGCCATTTAGCATAATTAGATGTCCAGTGGAGAAAAGTGCTTGGACGAAGGGTTCATCATTTTAGATCACATCAACCTGTGAGTGTGTCATATTGTGGAGGAGGGAATAAGGGCCGTGAGCATTAGTGGGGAAAATTAAAAAAAATATTAGCAAGGGCTAGTTTTAACTTTTAATGTAATTTCACACATCATTAATATTATGAAATGCTTTCGTCTATGCCGCTGTGCAGACTCTACAGTAGAGGCCTTCATGTATTCAGTGACTTCCGGTTTTAGATCCTTAGTTATCATCTTTAGCTTTAAGAATTACATGTCAACCACACTTTCTCAGAGGCTTAGGTGACATCTGCATAAATTAAAACCAAAGGCATTCAATTTACTATCAAGGCTAAGACTTTTTCAGTCAACTGACTAATTAATTAATCGACAGCTTGTTTCAGCTCCTTACATTTGTAGGGAAAACAGGATACGCATTACTGGACAGCAGCAGGTTGATTCATTAAAGGCTTGTTTGAAGACTACTTCAAAGCCTGGATATTGACCTTATTAAAGAGAAACTCCACACTATGGTTTTGGAGAAGAAAAACATTACAACACTGGCCTCTATTGGCTGAAAGTCTCTTGAAAACTCTGACCACACCCAACAGCACATATGGGTGTGGTTTGGTTTTACATAGTGCAGCAGTACAACTCTGCTGGAAATAAAATACTGATTAGCAGGGCAAGCAAGATTATAAGAGTAAGTTACTCTTTAAAGAACGACTAAACATGAAACGTGGATACTGAAAAACACCGCTCTCTCTATTTTTAAATTTTAAGTAAGTTGCCACCCTGACCCCACCCAGTCACTGATGGGTTAGGTCAAAAGGTTTGCTCTGCTGCACCCATCAATGATGTCACTGCATACTGACACCCCAGAGCAAATATCTAAATCACTGCATAAAGATGACCTAAATCCACTAGAGATGAGGAAAGTATGATTTCCAGCCTCTGTTAAGCTTTGTTTAAAAAGGCTGGGAACAGGTCAAATGTGACCACATGTCACATCAGATACTTTGATTTCTTATTCACCATTATAACTAGTAATCAAAAAAATAACATCCATATTCTATAATGTAGAACAATGCATTTACATCTGGTAAAAAGTGTATAATAACCCTTGGTGTATGATCATCTTGACTTACAGTTAAATGCTGTATATTTACCTTAAACAATAAGCCCTAACTGTGCAACAAAGTCATATATTATATTTCTGAACACATTGGTATTGAATTAGTCAATAGGCAATAACCAAAATAGCTGAATTTAGGTTTTAGAAACATTATTTGTGATTTTATAACTACGTCCCCATTTTCAAACTGGAAATTGCACATTTAAAATATATTTTCCTGTCTACAGGTGTTATACTGTAATTTTCCTTTTGCCAAGACACCTGAGAGAATATCATGTTCACACATTGCACATTGGTCTATCTAGATGTAACATTTGCAACTCCTCAGGCATACTGAATGCACCACAGGTATTACAAATGTGTACAGTAGCTTTCCATCACAGTCACGAGGATGAAAACAAATTTTTCTCACTTCTTGTGTGTCACGTTCTCAGGGTTCTCATTTGTACCTTACCGTAGCATTTGAAAATAGCACATGGATTACTACTGCCTAAAATACAGAATTGAAAAACAGTATCACATTTTTTTTATATCCTGATCGGTCAGTAATTTATTTGTTTAGAGTTTTTGTATGAGACAGATTAGTTGGTGTGGAAGCTATTTTGGACTTGCTGTCAATGTGTTGGACTTTGAACAGCTTTAAAGGAGACCATTTTCTTGACATTGCCCAGTGTAATGCCATTATGCTGCTGCAACAACAAAAAAATAAGTTATCCCAAAATGAGTTAAAACCCATTAGGTGTCTTACAAAACCCAATATCACTTCTGTGGGATTTTTGGGGTACAGCAATTTCTTCAGATGTGTTTTTTTTCAGTGACAGTTGTAAGTTGGCCAGTGTTTACTCAGTTCTAGTCAATGTTTAAATTTGCTATGATTTGATGGTCTATAAATGCTGTGATTAGATTAGGGCCGGTTTCCAGTTTCAGGGTATACATGAGGTTTGAAAAAGTTACTGTTTCAAACCACATGAATTTTCCATCATACCATTCCTGCAGTTTGAGCTGTTTTTTATGACTCGTCAAAGACCCACCAAAAAAGACAAAGTTAGCTGTATGGGACCAGATGGCCACAACGTAGAGGAGAAGGTCATCTGACGTGCAAGATGTGCTTGCAAGGAGTTGCTGTCAGAGGAGGCAATATTTTAAATATGATTTCACATATGTTAACTAGCTAACATTAGTTAGTTTCTCCCTCTAATGTTACTTCACAGAGCAGAGAAGAGCAAAGACGTAAATTAAAGTAAATTTATCATGTCTATACTTTTAAGTCTTCCACCAATGTGGAAGCCTATCATACCGTGAGAATCTCATACTGACCCATGCCTAGCTGCAACAGTGCTGTTTTGTTTTTTTTAACACTAACAAGTTTGCCGAGCAGCCTTCTGCTACTCTCAGCTGAGGAATAAAAGAAAATCATGGAATCTTCGGGAACGGAAGAGAAAGAAAAAAGGAAAACACAGGAAAAGAGGAGATATTGAGAGGAATATCAGTTTGAAGAGACAGCAATGGAGGGAGATTCTAATCTGCTATAAGTTTCTTGCTTGTTATTTTGTACTCTTTCAAATTTTTGGTGACATCTGCACTTTTTTTCCTTATGAGTTATGAGTCATCCTGAGCAAAAATCCCTGCATTACAAAACAATTATATCAGAAGGCTCAAGTAATGCAGCAGGGATCCTACCTACTGCCACGGTGAGAAATGGAGACGGTGTCTGGAAGGGAGGGGCAAAGCATCTGAGAAGGTGGTAGAGGAAAGAGGAAGGGAGGGAGGAGTGCAGGAAGAGGAGTATGACTCACAGATCAAAACAGCCACTTTCCAGATTAAAAAAAAATTTTTTTTTGCTGAATAATGTAATTTTCTCTTTTGCTTCATGTTCACATGTCACTTAATGCTCATCAGATCAGCTCCAATGTAAATGTTTGTGTTGAGGCTGATGATTATGATCACTGATCCATTAATGGTTCTCAGTTTCTGTGTGGTTTTCTGGCTCTCTTTCTCTGTTTTTGTATTTCTTCTGATACTCAATCTGATGCATCAAAGAGTATTTGATATGAATCACTGGTGTGTTCTAATCTAAATTTTGCTAATTCATTTCCCCCGTGGATCTCTTCACAAAGCCTCTTAAATTCATTGACTTATAATGAAGCTCATTAGTGCAGCTTCGTATTCTGTCCTTTCTCCCCTCTGCAGCTTACTTAATCTTGACAAGCAACACTAACAAGCAGCTGTGGGTCTTATCAAAGATTTTTTTTTCTTTGTATAGAAAACATCAAACTAGGGCTTATTATCTTCACAGTGCTGGAGCACAAGGATTAGAACTGATTGCTGATCATTCAATGGTCTTTATTAGTGGTTTTACCACTTAGTGGGATATGATTTTCAAAATGATACCACTCATAAAAATAAATGCTAGTAAATTGTTTCATTAGCCTTCAAATTAGATTACCTTCTATATTTAGTCATCACATGATAAGAGTCATTTTTATTTAAGAATACTTACAGCTTTCTACTACACAGACTGGCACATGAGGCTGATCAGAATAATATCCTTTTGGATTTACTGTTAGACTGGGGGGAATGTTTTATCTGATTCACTGTGGATGAATTAATTTAGGAAGTCATGATGACTGCCTCTACTTTCAAATGTCCTCACCTTCGATATGATATTTCTCTGGTACTCAAAGTGGTGAAAAGTGTCAGCTTGGATCAAAGACACCACAGAATACTTAGGTTAGAGGCTACCACGTGTCATGTATTTTGTGCTGAAACTGTGAAAAATAGTAATTTTGATCGAATTGAACATACAGTATAATCCACAAGTGCAGTTTATGTCTTGTCAGCTGGCAACTAATGAATTCCTGCAGCATTCTGTACTAATGAATGTCAATGTGTTGCGGGTTCCAGTGGTGAGCAGGTGTGAAATCTAATGAAACCTCTGAGATACCCTGAGCTAAATATTACGTTGTAAAAATTGTGGTTTTCTCTGAGCTGTGTTATGTCTTTATTTCAGTAGTGGTGTTTCCTGTGATTACGTTAAACAGAACTGCCAATTACATGTGCTTTATGTCTCCAATATCACATTTTCATTACACAAGATGTAATATGGATGTCCTGCCATAGCCACGCATTTAGCCTTCAAGATTTGCCATACCTAGAGTAGCATTATTTTGAATGGTCAATCACTCTACCATAATTACATTTTCTCTTAGTTTTGGCCGACATTCTCCCCCAGCTTGATACTGGGCATTTGTCTGTGGTAATAATATAAAAACAATTCTATGGCAGCTGAAATTGAGTTTATGCCTCTCTCATTTTTAGTAAAAGAGAAGGGCAGTAACTGAATCAATCCTATCATCTAATGCCATTTCTTTCCAGAGTTGAGATTATGTAATATTTTATTATATAATACTGGACATATCAATAATATCTTCAGACAAGGCAGCAGTGAGATGCTCCACAAGCTAATAGCTGCTCATTACTTTGGGCTTTTGTCTCCCATGTTTTCCTGCCTTGTGTGAAACTTGCGTTTATAAATGTTTTCTTTGAGTTAGGTTTCTCTTTGTGTCCGTCTTTCCACGCACACCAATTCATACCTGTGTATTTTCCTGCCAGTGAAGCTGTCATTTATTGCCTTTTTCTGACACCAATCCTGCAGTATAAAAGCTGTAGAAGAGGAAGACTATACACAATAGAAAACTTATTCATATTGTTTCAGTCGTGCTCTGAAAGCTTCAAATGTTTATGTGACAAAAAAAAACAACTTGGGCTAATCATTAGCACTGTCTATTAAATCTTTGAACAAGTCTGCCCTGACCTTTTTTGCTTTTATAGATAAAAACAGAGTGCAGTTCTCCAGCATCAATGAAGTATTTTGTGGGAGGAAATTATAATCATGAACCATGGTGTTTCTCACAGCCAGACATCTAACCTGAGTTACTAACCAGCTACTGAACAACAGTACATCGATCAGCCAGAACATTGAAACCATAGAGGTGAAGTGAATAACACTGACTATCTCATTAAACTGGCACATGTCAAGGGGTAGGATATACTGTACAAGGCAGCAAATGAACAGTCAGTTCTTCAAGTTGACGTGTTAGAAAGAAAAATGGAAAAATGTCCAAGGAAGGACAAACACTGATTGAGCAACAGGATCATGCCGAAGGCTTATAGGGAGTTAACTTCAGCTCACCCGGTCCAATCACACGTTCACACAAGAACACACAGGCCAGCTAAAGTGCTCGTGCTGACCTCTGTTCACTGCCAAAAGCACCTTCAATGGGCACATGAATATCAGAACTGGGTCATGGACCAGTGGAACTTAAAGGATATGCTGCAGATGTCTTGGAGCCAGCTACCAGAGGACACCTTCAGTCATCTCGTGGGGTCCATGCATTGGCGGGTCAGAAATGTTTTGGCAGCTTCCGCAATATTAGGTAGGTAGTTTTAAGTTTTAATGCTCCGATCGCCTGTCTAAACCAGCAAAGGAGGATAGGAAGACAGATTTTTACAACATCAAAAAAGACTGATATGAATGCTAATAAATACAGCTCAAGTGATGCATTGTAACTTACTTCCATGGGAAAGGCAGGTGGAGAGCACTACAATATCTATAAGATTTCTTCAAAAGGTTTGCCAGAATCCCAAAATTTAGTCACCTACTCAAGGAAATCAAAGAATTTCCCTTGGATTTGTGTCAAGTGACGCAAGTGTGTTCATGTGAAATGCAGATTTGTTTTTTGTTTTTTAAACATCTTTGCCAACTACAAATGACTTGTGGAGTAACCAAGAAAGTCTGGATCCCCAGAGCCACAGATGTGTATGTATTGGATAATGAGGATTCAGGGAGAGTGGAGGAGAGCATCAGTAGTACTGGATCTATTTTTTGCAGCAATAAGTCCTGTTTTTAGACAGGCTCAGTAATTGAGCAACTATGATAATACTCTGCTTCCATACTATATATAAAGATTAACAACAAAAGGCAAGTAAGCTTCCTCTCAGAGAGATGGGAAGCTCTGTCAGGGTAGACTTGATGCAAATGGGAGTCTGCTGAAGAATTAATGAATCCTTATATGAATTTCTGCCTGTAATTTATTCTGCAACAAACCTATAATTATCTTCATGAACAGGAATCTACAGTCTCAGGCTGGTACTGATGTATATTTCAGGTATGACAGAAATTTTATATGAAGACAGTTCATTCTCTTAATACAGGTCAAGGCCACTGCTGGACATTCCCAGCGCTGATGACCCGCTGTGATGACTTGTGGCAGCATCATCTGCTGCAGCTCATTTACTATCTAGCATCAAAGCGAAAACACCACGACTGCTGCAAGTCCATCCACGACAAACACCCACCCACACTTTCACACACACACACAAACATGCATCAATACACACACAAACACACACTTTGACACATGCACACACATCTATTAAATTAATTTTCGAGCTGAGAACGGGATTCATTAGTGAGACCAACACTTTGCTCTTCCCAAATGCCGATTTTCATGTCTCTTTGATACATCTCCTCTGTTATTCTTCCTGACACTTCACCCCCGTAATTGTGATCCCTCAAGGTAGAGAGAATGATATTAGAGTGACAAACATAATGTTTCCCTCTGTCTATCAGCCAGGTGAGATAATGGAGACTAATGTGCAACTATCTTTGTAACTTATTGACTTTTAAATTAATGTTAATAAATTAGATTAAAAGTTGAAATGAGCTGTATATGAACTCCGAGGAAAATCTGTGTTCATCCTTGGAGGCGCTAGACCTGAGCAACACAAGAGGCCGCTTCAATCAGCAAACAGCACATCCAATGTAGATCAATTTAGACATGCCTATAGAAATACAAGGCTGTGCTCACTGAAAGATCAGTGCTAATTAAAGGCAGTGTTGGCTCATTCACCTGGTCAGTATTGGTAGAAATATTAGAGAACCTTAAAGGATCTCGGCAGACGGCAGCATTAAAGTGCATCTCCCTTCCTGTTAATGTGTAGGAGTTGTTGTCGTCTCCATTGGGAGTTTGAGAAAACCTAAAGTTGTTAGCATTATTAGTCATTCCGAGGCAACAGATCAGGCAAGTGGAGGAAGAAACAAAAATAGTTTGCAAAGGTTTTCTCAGTGAGCCCACAGACTCATGAGGTCTGTGCTCTGGTGTTGTCACTGATCTACTGCTTATCCAGAAGTGGATTTTATCCTTCAGTCCTGCCGAGTTCCCCTGACAAAGACCTGGAGGACTTTTTATAGCTGCCCTGAAGTAACACTACCACCACAGGAGCAGACTGACAGAGTAAACGCACTCCATTCTTCGTGTGAAGCGTGATACATGCCCCTCTTTTAGTTGGTGACTGCCACCTAAGTTCACATTTTGCTGTAAGCGCTAAACATTAAACTACCCATATTATACCTGGAAGCCTATTCATTAATTTGAATGATTCATGGATCTAAAGCTGACAACAACAACAACAAAAAACATACACATTTCTTTAAGACCTGACAAGACTGATAATGCCAAATTTGAGACTAAATTCAAGATGTCGGGTGACATGCTGGCTCTTTCCACTGGGTATTTTGTGTCTCTGTAAGAGCTACATGCATGCACGCATAATACTAGCACAGTTATATGGAGAGGCATTTATTAATAAATTACATATGAAAATAATACAAAATGTCTCATTCAGGTATAGTAGCAGAATTCTGGAAGTACAAGAGTGGAAATGAATCATACTAAAAGAAAAACTAATCCAGAAAGAATATTATCTCAGATTTCCAAAGATAATAAATATTAAAGTATAACTGATTATACATGGAGCAAAATACAGAAATGACTACAGAACAAATGGATACAAGTGAAAAGTAATGTAAAGTAATCAGCTGTGTTTTTGATATGTATGTCACACAACCAATAAGCTTCTATTATAATATATTCTTATCTAATCAATCTACACTGCCTGCTAAACTTCTGGTATGGAAACGGCATCATATGTAGTACCAAAACAATAACTCAACCAGAGACATGCGTTCACTTCGGTAATCTGATTGACTAATGTTTGGTGCCAAGCAACATCACTTATCGACAGTTTAGCAAACTTTCTTATTGTTATGTCGCAACGAGTGTATGTATTGTTTATACTGCCCAGCCCTAGGAAAAGTTGAAAGGCAAGATTTTTATCAAGAAGCTATAGTTGAGGTCATAGTCAACAATAAAAAATTATGGATGTTCATTGTAAGAAGACATAGCATTAAGAATGTGCCGACATCTTCTAGCTCTCTGTGCACTACCTACATTCAGTACAGTTAAACATCTAGAGATTGTATTAGTGGGTCCAACGAGACTAAAAATTGCAACATTGGTATTATTTAATCAAAGCAACAACAAATTCGGACACACAAGGAAACAACAAATTTGCCCACACAGAGACCTAAATAGATGCCGTGAGCATCACCGAATGTAGGAATCCTCCTTTCCTGCTCTCCCTCCAGTTTCATATTGGCAGCAAAATACACTGCACCAAATAAAACAGCGATTTCATGGTGCATAGGAGTTTTTGTTTACACTTTAACATGTAAAGAAGTGGGTTTTACTGCTGGTTTTCCCAGAACAGAATGTACTTTATGACTCATGTTTTTATTTTATGAATCACATTTTGGGCAGATACTAAGCTGTTACACTCCTGTAGCCATTTTGCATAAATGATGAATATATGACACATGTAGGCCACTGCACATGTCCTGCAGTGTACTACATGTGCATCAGTTTGCAGTGTGCACTATGCAAGTTTTAAATACTGTATGTCTTACCTAGATGCAACCAACTTTCCTAAGTGTTTAATGATGTTTAATGAGGTGTAATTAAGGTATGTAATGGAAACTTATTTTACTATTCATGTCGCACATCTGTTTTGTTTCACAACTTGAGTCAAAAGTTAGAAACAAAGACTGAACTTAGCAGCACATGGTATATTTATACACAATATTCTTACAATTTGCATAAAACTTTAAAGTGAGAGTAGCTTCCCTTTCATGCCTCTGGGCTACAGCATTTAGGATAGATACTTTCTTTCTGGGCCAAGTAGAGGGTGTGAGGCTATTAGAAACCAGAGTTCAGATGGGCTAAGGTGGTTATTAATGGAAAGAACCAGGAAGAGATCAGTCTCGGAGGATGAGTCACACAGGCAGCGGCCCATCCCCAGGGGCCTCTGCTGGGCAGTGCCTTATTACCCAAGCCTTCCAGTGGTTGGGTGGGATCTGAAGAACTATCACTAACTGTGCTTTTTTAAGGCTTTGCTGTGCATGATATTTTTGAACCTGCTGCTCAGTGTTCAACTTGCCAATAGCTTGTTTATACAAGAGGCGTTGTTATAAATAAACATGTCTGGTGGAGGTGGTTAGAACATATAGAGGATACAGTGGCAAAGGGAACAGATAGAAAATTGAGGGTCATCTATTTTGTATGTTTTGTCCAAAATGTACCCCAGGGAGGAAGCACAAAATGCAGGACAGAAGCCTCGTCTTCTTTAAGGGAACATTTATAAAAGATTTGCATTTGATTCACTGGCCCTGTAAAAGCTATGAATATGTATTGTATTCAAAATGGATCAGTGAATTCAGCCGAGTCGTATTGTAGGGAAAACAGTGCTTGTTTAAAAAAAAAAAAATAAGTCTATCAAATTCTTACTTAGAATACTTTAGAGATTGTAACCAGACTCATGATATATCAAGGCTAACACAAACTCAGCCTGGAACTTGTCAGAAGATAAGCAAAAACTAACTATTGAAAGTGCTGCGTGATCCACAAACCCAATATCAGTCTGTACAAGTATGTAACAGCAAAAGGCTGGGACTTAATTAAAGAAGTATGTGTGTCAAAGTGACAGCTATTCTGTTTCTGTGCAGTTTGTTCATCATCACTTCTAATAAAGCAATGACCAGTCAGCCTCTGTGTAGACAATGGAGTGTGTGACTTTCTGATGTGCTGCACAGACCAGGTGGAAATAAGTTCCAGCAAGCAGACAAATGCTGAATAGGTGCCAAAACAAAAAAAAAATGCAACCTCGGTTATATCTGATATTTTGGATTAAAGCTTAGCAACACTGAGCAAATGGGTGTACTGTGTAAAACATGCTTAATGAAGGTCTCTACATCACACAGAAACACAACAGATTTTTGCATCACAACCTTAAACAGCACAGACAAAAGTAAGATAAATGCATGATGGTAAGGATTCTGACTAGCAAAGAGACAGCTGAAAGCTGAACATAACAAAACACAATTACAGATGTGTTTGCAAGTGTCACGCCATATGACAAGACCTCACAGAGATAAAAAAGAAACCAAAGACTCCATAATGTGTTATTTGGCAAGAGCCATGGTAGCCATGTACACAGTTAGCTAAGAAGGATTTCAGAAAATGATCCCAAAATTGGACAAGATGTACCAGCTGTTTGTATGTCTGACTTAAGAAATACACAAAGTAATCATTAACCTGTGATTTGTTCTTGATAACCAAATTGTTACCAGTTTCTACCTTTGCCTGGTTGTTAATTTAGCTTTGAACATAACTCAACCAACCCCTCTGTGTTTGTATATTCATAACTGCCATATATGTGGTTTGTTAGAGATAACTTGTGTCTGTGATGTGACTTGCTGTGTGTGCACTGTCAAGAACTGTCAAAGTATATTGACATTCCCCTACTTTATATGGTGGATATTCTGTTACTGAGGTAAATATATATATTGTTTCTATCCCACAGCCCCGGTGTGTAGACACAGACACTTGCAGAATATGAAGCAGGACTTCTCTGAGAAGGAGTAAACTTCTTCAAAACAAGAAAGTTGTGAACTCAAGACCCCTGAGATGCATTTTAAACCTCTATACGCCATCACCAGCTAAACACATAATTTCCTAACCCTGCACTGCCCCGCTCTCTGGGCTAATTTGTCCGCTTGGGGATCATGAGACAACCTCTTATACAGAGCTCTGCAGGTTTATTCAGCCTTATTGAACTGCATTTGACTTGTGGTATGGCGGTTGCCATAATCGGTCCAGCAGTGCAGGTGTAAGAGAGTGGCAGAAGCTGTTACCTAGTCACCGGCTCATGGCTGAGCCTAGCACCGTGCTGACACATCAGTTGGACCAATTAGCTTTTTCTGTCACTCTGCTGTCACACCATGGCTCAGCTTACTATAACACAGAAGCTGGATGTTATAGCCACACACCAGAATAGACCCTGTGAGATGAAGAATACCCACCAAAGTTGAATCCAAACAGACAACATATGGTTTTATTGAAATCAACTAATACTGCTGTACTTTTCGCTTGATGTACCTACTAACTGACTGACAATTGTACATACGTATAACATGACGCTAAAAACAAGTTTTTACTGCCTCCTGTCTGGAGAGCGCTTTGTATTGTAAGTTTTCCCAAACGTCAATACTGAAATCTGTAACTCTCTGCACATTGTCACTTTCTCCAGCAGTGAGAATTACCTGGAATACAATCTGAACTTTGACAAAGGTGGTAAAGCTGTGAAGAAAACTGCTGAGGAAGTCTACAGTTTGATTCTACCTGAAGAGTCATCTGATGATGTGTTACTAATGAAGCTTTTGGAGGGAAGTTCAGTTTGGAAGACGTTTTCTTTCACATTTCTTCTATTCTTCTGAAGGTACATCTCTTCGACAACTTTCTCACACTACTTTCTAGGCATTTCCCATTTTGTCTACCTCACAAGCTTCTCTCATTGACAAATTTCATGCGTCACCACATTTGTCCAGTCGGCTTTCTTCCTGTGTCCTACAAACACATTCAGTTGGTAGATGGTCATCAGCAAACAGCTAATCCTTAAATACCTCTACTAGTCTACTTTCCAGAATTTATATCCACCTCCCCCTTCCCATCAGCCAGGGGGGCTGTAACCTAAGAAGTACACCAGAATTTCTAAAATTGAAATGTATGGAAAGCTTATCCAACCAAACGAGTCCCTACAGATTTAATTTTTTGTTTTACAATTCTAGTTTGCTCTTGTCCTGTGCTCCGTCTCTTGGTTGGTCCCCTTGGTTGAGGTTTGCTGTGTTGTGTCGTGTTTGACACATACGCAGAGGGAACCAGCAAGAAAAAAACTAAACAAATAACAACAGTACATTAATAAAACATGAGTGAACTAAACTGGGAACAAAGACTGAGGTTTGAAACACATTCAGCAGAAAAAAAAAAGAGTGTCAATGTAATTAGGTTAGCTACATTTGGAGTGCGGTAAAAGTGGAAGGTGCTGCTCCTGTTATGTAACCACCATGAAAAACCAAAGCACTAACATGCCAACTAAATACAAATAAATGTGTACTTGCACACTTACACATGTGGTCACAGAGACTTGCACATGAGTAACATGGAGTACGACTGTCACCCCTTGATGTCGGAGAGTTGTTCATAAAATTTTAGTTGTTTGCCTTGCAGACTCACCGCAGGATGCTGAGGATATGTTTTATCCTCAAGGTCCAATCTGAATTACAAATCTGCCTGAAAGCCTTTTTGTCTCATCCAAGTATCTTTAAATGTTTAAACAAATAATGCTCCTTCACTGTTTTATAATAGCAATGTTGTTGTTTAGAGCAGAAGCCATAACCTACAAACATATTAAACATATCATCTCCCTTCTGACAAGTACAGAACCAGATGTGTAAACAATATATACACAAAAAACAACGTATGTATACATGCCCACGAACACAAACTGGTGTTTATACTAAAAGAGCACGTGTATCATAGGCATACTTAAAGGGAAAATTGAGAAAAAGCCAATAAAAATTTTTCCAAACCCCAAGTTGATGTCTTTAAAGTGTTTTGTTTTTTATTGTTTTTTTCCAAACATCATGTATTCCAAGGTTTCCAGTGTTTAATTTAGAGAGGAATTAAAGAGAGAAAAAGTAAACAATTTCCCTCTGGGATTAATAAAGTTTTTTAAATCTTAAAAATCTTTAGGTATGCTGTCAGGTGTAAGCTTGGCTCAGGGAAGAGGACACCCCTGCCTTGCATAGTCGACAGGCACTGTGGGTATTAAACATCTCATCCTGTGTATTTGAAATCTTTAAAGTGGCAAATCCTCACATTTGAAAAGTTGAAAAGAGAAGGTTTGTCATTTTTGCTTGCCTTTGACAATTAACTGTCTAGAGTTTACAGACAGTCAACTTTAGTCAATAATTTGAGCATAAAAGACCATGACCACTCACCTCAACCGGTCGAGGCAGATGACAGCCCACTCAGAGCCCAAATTTTTCTGTGACTCCAATGTAATCTACTGCTTTGCTCAAGGGGGGTTTGTTGGTTTTGGGTTGTATATTGAATTATGATGAAATAAAAATAATTAAGACAAGAGACAAAATATATATATATATATTTAACAAATTTAACATTTTTTAAACATCAGAGGAATGATTAAAACACTGAATGTCTTACTGGGAAGAAAACCCTTCAACCAAACCGCTCTTTGTTGAAGGTTAATATTAATGTATATTAAAATTTGGAACATATATTTGTTAAATGGGGAACCAAGGGCATTGTTACTGATCAACAGTAATTTTAATGCTTGAATACCTTGGCTTGAAGGATAACATAATGTGCATTACTATTAAGCGTCTTTCTTACATGTGCAACACACCATTCTCTATTTAAATATTTTCTTAGTTTACTCCTAATATACTCTGTACTAAGCCACATCTTAGTGAGCTGTTAAAAGTACAAGGCACATTTCTGAACTTTAAAATGAAATGAAATTATGTGCTAAACTATGTTAATGTTTGCTCATCAGATAAACTTTTCTTTTGTTTAGCTGTGATTTCCTTTTATTTATTTCAAGGTACAACATGAATCTACTTGAGTTTAACAGAAACTGTGAAATATGATATTATGAAAGAATATTAATAACCATATTGTCTTATTTGATTTTCAGTACACACATTTATACCTGGAATAAAAATGGAAAGTGACTCCTGACTGACTTATTTTCAACAACATTTTATGTAAATATAATAAACCTATAGGTCTTTTAGCCCGCCTGCCAACTACATTCTTACTTATCATCCTCTACTGCAACCTCTATTCATGTCCAAGTTCTGAACACAGGCAGATCAAGTTGAAATACACGAGTGGAGATCCACGGGGGCAGACTCACACAGGGAAATCAAAAACCATGGAAACATATCCACATGGGGCAATCGAACACCATGGAAACAAATCCACGTGACGCCATGCAGAATCCAGCCGGGCTTAGTAGTTTGCAAGCAGGCAAGGTGAGATTCCTCCTGGGAGCAGCTCGCTGAGTGGTTAGCTGAAGAATACAATACGCCTCATAACCAACTACACAGCTTTTCCTCGTGCACAGTGCATTGACACCATGCTAAAAATGCCTGTCACTGTGTAGCACATTCAGTTTAAACTGTTCCAATTTAAATACCAGGATGAAATATGTTTGTTGTGCGTTTGACAGATATCCACCGTCCCTGTGCACAAAAATAGGTCAGAATGACACAAGACCAGGAGGAAGCCACATACGTCTTTTTGCGCACTCCTCATTAATCTTTTAAATGCTTTCTTAGTACCACATGTAATAACACAACGGTGCAATATCACACAACATACAGACTAACAACACACACAAAAAAGCAGGAGAGGATTGATAACTTCCAGGGGAAAGCAAATCCAACACTTAGATTATTGGTTGGAATTTCTTAACACTAAATTTTAATCAAAATATGCTCATTAATTTGCGGCTGTGAAGACTCCCACTCGAACTCTGAGAATATTCTGGGGTCATCCAGCCTGATGGCTGAATGATGCAGCAATGTGTTGGTGTCACAGCAGACTGGAGTGATGAGATATGCGATATCTCATAGCCTCTGCCTCAGTATGTTGCCAAGACTTTGAGTGGGCTAAACCTGAAAATAGAAAGGCATTTATAGGGGCAGGTCAGATTGCTGATAATAGCAGCACTCTACAGTATATAAAGCCTTTCATCATGATGTTCAATACTTAACTTATCTCTCAAATATCTCTGAATCGCAACAACACCAGCTTGTGTTAAGGTGGATCTGGGAGGTAGTTGTAAATGTGCTAAATGAAAGTCGACTTGGCATGTGTAATGGGTAAAACACAAATGCATCTCTAATACATCTGGCATTAATTCATACCCTAAATAACACTTGATTTTTTTATTTGTTTAATTCATAATATGTCACTAATCTTAAAGTTGTTATAATAATTTAAAAATAAAATAAGAAATCAATTAACTGACTAATCTTCATATCTACTAATAAAATAATCTACTAATAAAAATACTTCTTTGGTACCAGCTTTTAATTTGGGAGAATTTGTTGTTTTCAGTCTTAGGTGATAGTAAGCTAATTTGTGATTTTGAAGAAGAAAAAAAAGCATGTGAAGATGTTACCTTAGGCTTTAGAGTTTTTTTTTAGCCAGATTAGCAGCATGCTACTAGGTCTTGCAATGTTAACATTTGATTCAGACTAATATACACTACTCACAAAAAGTTAGGGATATTCAGCTTTCAAGTGAAATTTCAGGATAAACCTAAAATGCACTATAACCTTTACAGGTGAACTTAATGTGACCTTCCCTAAACTTTTGA
>JAUMHL010000010.1:15254618-15285880 GCA_032362345.1 Sandelia bainsii | reverse complement strand
TTGTTTGAGATGAGGAAATCACCATTGCATGCTTCTACTTAAATGCCCTACTTTCATGATATAATATCACTGTAGTGAGAACTTTTTACGTTTACCATAAATTTCACCCAAAAGCCAAATATCCCTAACTTTTTGTGAGTAGTGTACTGTAGCTCCGGGGTGGCTCTCTAGTGAAACCAGTGCCACCAGTGCTTCAAAGTTTTAAGATATTCTGAAAAATATCTCAGCATGTACGAGAGGTTGATGATGGGTTGTTCTATGACCAAATACCTGCAAAAATAACGACATTCCCATGAATCTCAACTATACTTTTTGTTTACTGCTAATTTGCAAATGTTAGTAGTGTGGCTATAGAGAATTGTTTTACTACTATTAAGATTACTGTTGGCATTACAGTTAGCAGATTATAGCTGGGGTCTTGGTTACAGCATTAGCATTGTAATATACTATATTATGTGAACCAAATACTTACCAAATTAATAAAACTTAAAATAACATAACTTATGGTACAATTTTACATCAGCCACAGTCCTATTTTACTCTTACAGTTTAGATGTGATAAATGTACTTGTTAAATACCTAAATAGGTCATTTTCTCTACTGGTCACCCCCATTTGTAATTTATTAAAGTTGTTACCACTGCAGTTTTGAACTCTGTGACTTCGGCAACCTGATGACTTTGTCAGTAGATTTACTTTTCAAATCACCTAGGCAACCTTGTTTATAAAAAGAAGTTAGCAACAAATCAAGCCTGTCTGCAACAATTAGAAACCGTTTTAATGTGCTTAGTGACGCCAAATGAAGACAAATTGACACTGAAGAATACTGCCTGCTTGTCTCAACTAAAGAAATCAGAGAGTGCTTCCAAAACACAGAGCCTCCTCTGCCCCGAGTGGGAAGGAATCGGGATTGTTAATGATGATCTGTATGTTATATCCAAGTTACTTTTTAAGATGCCAATAGTGAAAAGACTGACTATCAATAAGTTACTTTTTAGTATTGATAACTTTACTTAATATTCTACATAGAATATGGGGCTTGAGACATTATTATCAAAGAGATGAAAACTCACCAATAGCTCAACAAAAATGCACACATTTTTGTAGCCAGACCTGCTTGTCTATATATCTTGCTGAGCAAGTCATAAAAGCTGCATGCCTTGCCATTGAAAAGAATAGCAATTCTATTAGTACAAAACATCTCTGGTTGTCAGGCAACACCAAGGACACGCCATTCTTTTGTACTGTGGCATTCAGCCGTTTTGTAAACTGTAATGACATTAAAGTGAAAATCACAGCCAAGGATGATTACAAATCTTTCAAAAGCTTGGATGAATTGCAGTCCTCGCCCACATCCTGTTTTGTTTGATTCAACAAACTGATGTGGTAAGATGTGACTTTTGGTTTAATGGCATCACCCCAATGGCAATGGACACTAAGGACTAAATCATGATGCAGACAAGCTGTGAAGACAGAAAATGTTCTTTATTCTATCATCATGCCTGCACAGCCTGTAGCAGACATCAATTTGTAAAAAAGGTACAGTTCACAGACACACTACCATTTTAAAGAGCAGAATATTGATAGTGCTACGCTACAGTAGAACTGACAAGGTCAAAAAGCCTTTTAATTCAAGTTAAAATGAAAGCATACTGAGTTTTTTTATATCGATAGATTCTGGAGTTGAAAATAATTTTTTCATCTATGTATAAAACAAGGATGTTGTCTTTTGTTTTCACAAAGATGTTCCTGACCTCTTCTGCATTCACATGAAATACAACTTTGTACGACAAAATTGCAAACTAATTGCATTTGTAAAAGGACATAAAGCTCCATCACTCCATTTATTCTCAGTGTCCACTTATACGGGTTCGCAAGGGCTGGAGCCAGTCCCAGCCTGCACCTAGCAAGGGGAAGGTTAGACACTGGACAGGCTGCCAGTGCATCAGTATATCACATTTCAGGACATCCCTTTGGTAAGCCATAATTCCTTTTATTGCTGCCTTTTAAGGTGGTATATACAGTATCTCATATCAAATACTTGTGTTTCCTAACTGTTACTCAGTAGGTAATTTCTTTTTTCTTCTACCATCCAAGTTCTTTCTACATTTACACTGTTGCCAAGTTGTCTTTGGCCATGAAAAGTGTAACCAAGCAGTGTGTTTTTTTGTGAGCTCATTAAGGAATCTAGTCTTTTACAAAAACAAAATAATATGTAACACTTACATTGTACATGCTAATAAGGGCACACACATAAAACTCACAAATATAGATGAGAAATACCATCTGTCAAATAAAGGAAGACAACGATTCAGTAAAACTAACCATTAAAAAGAACAAAATTTGTTTGAATTTTTAGTGCATTAAACAACAATTACATGTAGTTTACATTAGCTGGTAAATGTTTTTCTAAAGCATGATAAAAGTTTGGATTTTAGGAAATGCTGAATACTGTGTAGAAGCTCATGAAATGCATTCGATGGAATACATGTATTTTGGGGAAAGCTAACAAAGTGCAGGGCTTATGAACATACTGTAAATAAATAAAACATGAAGAGTAATTATTTTAATTACATTGGCATAGATGGCTCAGCACTTCCAATGAGCTTGTTATTTAGTGCAGTCATTGTGTCTCGAAGCAGTTTATAAAAAGCTATTTGTTGACATCTTATCAACATAGTCTTCGGCTTAAACCTCAAAAGATTTAACCTTTTGGGACAGGGGATGTGAAGATGATAGACAATCCTACTTTCATCCACTAATCCTGAATGGGTGATGAAGTGTAAGCTTGATTTTTTGATGTGAATTAATTTCATTCTCAATCTCAAGATAAGCAAGTGCCACAGACGATCACAGTGGTGAGTAGGGAAAGAAATATCAAAAATCACGATTCTTTTTTTGAGACACTAAATTTATTTTCATTATGTGAATTAGAAAAAGGCAATAGCGCAGCACGTGGATGCTGTACAGCCTGCACATGAAGAAGAAAATGGTGTGCAGGCTCCTCTGGAACTGTGTGTGCACTGTTCACAGTAATGTATTTGTGCGTTCCCACACTCAGACACCGTAGGATGAACATGGTCAACAAGGAGCCACACGGGGGTGCTACTTCAAGAGACGCCTGCTGCCACAGGGGTGCCGTTTCCTCATATTTAAAGAGACGCCTGCCAGCTGCCATAGGGGTACTATTTCAAGAGATGGACCTATGGTTTGTATGAGAGGTGGCATTGCTGGTTAGTGAAACAATGACTCGTCAAAACCAGTTAGCTTATCTCACAGTGCACTAGAGCAAGAGAATCATCACAGATTAGTGCTCTAACTTGCCTTTGATAATGAACACAGAGAAACATTTAGAAATGACAACTGCTGTTTGCAGCTGTGTCGTGACACAATATCAGAGAAATATCACCTTGCACCTGGCCAAATGGCTGGTCAAGCTAACAAAATTTCCCTAATGGGCAAACATGTCACACCACCTCTGGCAAAACAGAATGGCCTCCAGACAGGACAGAAAAACTACCCTGCCTCTAGAAAAATGACCCTGCAGTGTTTTTCTGAACATCTTCAAGAACTAAGTACAGTACTTTAGCATCAGCTAGAGTACAACATGCACTGAAACTACCATTTGTACAATATGGTGAGAACAATTCGATATTCAAACTATTTTATGAATGTTTCCTGCATGAATTTAAAATATAAGGTTTAACAAATAAAACAAGGACTGAGGGTGTAATACAACCAGTCTAGGTAATTCTAATTGCAAACACCAGCTTTAGCTGTTGCCAGGTATTCCAGGTATTCCTCAGTGTCTTGTATAATGAAATTTTTATCTCAAATATTGTAGACTACATACTGTTTTATTAAGGGTAAACAACACCAAGCAAGTTAGCTAGTTTACGGTTTCATTAAATCAGCATGTTACCACACAGCTTTGATCAGTCATGCCATTCCCCCAGCCAGCGCTCCTCTCTTTTATTAGCTTAGCTACTCTCGGATAAACAAAGCAGTACATACAGAAGGTGGTCTTGCTTAAGACCAATAACACAAGGTGGTATGAGTAATGCTGCCTTCTCAGCATTTGTCTTGTCCTTTTCATTCCCTTTCTCTCATGACAACAACATAAACATGTGTCAAGAAAAAACACTCCCACGCACACATTTTGCCACCTGATTCTTCTGACACTTGGGTGTACTTGTAACATTTACTAAAAAAAACAACAGAGACAACATTCACTAATTTCACTCACTTTGCAAACCTAAGCAGACCACACTACAGTGAACAACTGTATACTCACGCATACACACAAGGGAACCTTTCATTATTGGACCCTTAAATAACCTGTAGGTTGAAGTGACTGAAATTTAAAAAGATCACCATGTAAAATTGTATTTAGTTAAACTAATAAGCACAACAAGAACTATAAATTATCACCCAAAATTGTTAATATTTTATCCATGTTACCAGCATGGCTCTAAAGAATGGCTCTGCTGTTCTGTCGGTTGGTCCCACAAAGTGAAATATATCTAGAACTACTGAGTTGGCTGCTAGAAGATGTGGTATAAATATTCATGATCCTGTCACGACAAGTGGTTCTAACTTTGTTCATTCTTTCACTTTTAACCTAACACAGTTATCAGGTTTAAAGTCAATTTATCAAATATCTACAAAACGAACCACTCTTCACGTCAGCCTCTGCTATGCTTTGTGTTTAGACTGACTTAGCACATGTTAAGATGCTAAACGATGATTTGCCATGGTAGCATTAGTATTGAGCTCAAAGCACAATAGCTAAGAGTGTTACGTTAAGTAGCATTGCCTTAATCTGGACCAGAAGGTGGCACTAGGAAATAATTCTCCATACCAGCAGGTGGCTGCAGTCTGTATTCGTGATTCCAAAAGGAAAAGCAGAAAAAGACCTAGGACTGCAGATATAAAACCGTAAACAAAGCAGCACTTGGCAGCGTTTGCTTACTATTTTCACACCACTGTCACTCACCGCAGATGGTTTATACCTACTTCTAATCAAGAATATGTCTGATAAGTTGTAAATGGATGCAGTGATTGGTTAAATGAAACAGCCAATCAGAGTCGTCTCTCATTGTCTCTTTCAAAACGCTGACCCTACGACGACCCTAAGAACAGCCTTATAGAGCCACAGTCTGGTTTTACTCCACATACAACTTTGTCTGCATGTACAGTATTTTCTTATTCTGCTCAAATACCACTTTAAAACTAAACAGTATGTGTCTTAAAACTTACATTTTTAAATGCATTGAGATGAGTTTTGTTGCGACTTGGCACGACATAATTAAACTGCATTGGCAGAGCTGTCCCTGTTCTCAGCACTGTCATTATACAAGAAAACACGTTATATATATATATATATATATATAGTTGTCATAGCTGCATCTTTTGTGTACATGTATGGAACTATATTTTTAGACCGAGTAATACTAAACCAAACAATATAATAATAGCATCCAAATAAATAAATAAACAAAAACTCTCTTCACAGTAGCTGTTTTGCAGTTTATTCTACTTCCCATTTTCATTATTCTCCTGCAGTGGCTTTTTAAAATGGTGATTGTGCCAGTGCAGCCTGCTAATGAGGACAGCTCATGTTTACTGATTTCACAAACACATTTTCTTGACCAATCGTGTCATACAGCTCTGCTGAAGTCTCCTGGTTTAAGTGTGAATTCTCAGAAGGCCAAGACTGACACCCATATTTAATTTCATGAATTACTGTGCTAATAAAATGTACAAACAAATGCAGAACAGGTAAAAATATTGTTTTATGATGATTAAATGACTCATACAGATAAAGATGTTACATGTATACATAAAATATATGAAAATGTAAAAGTGTTAAATGTATATATAAAAAAGTAAAGCCCACAAAGCAAATAAGAAGCAGACATTTCACTTGTGTAAGAGAATAACATAACACAAAGTTGTCGGTCAGTGTGTTAATGAAAGCTTGTCAAGTGACCTACGCTTTTAAAAATGTCACAGAAATCTGTAACCTAGTATTTTATAACTTTATGCACTACAGATTAAAACTAGCCTTTTAGCTAACTCTAGCATATTGCAGACAAGTAATGAATAAGCACTGTCCCTGTAAAAAAAACAACCAAATAAACAAACAATATGGAATACAAAAGCATTGTCACAGTGCAGTGTGTAAAATTAAACATTGCATTCAGATAAACAGACATCTGGATGCAAGATTATGATTACTTTTTTGTGTTTTGTTTTTTTCCAAATCACAGGACCTATCATATGGCTGTGTGTGTGGGCTTTATGCTAAGAAACTAACATTGTTTCGGAAGTAGTGTTGGTGGTGCTGTCAGCTGCTGTTCCCGTGTGCTGCATTCAGGAACAATACAGAGTGTAAGCCTTCTGCGTTGTGAGACATTAAGTGACAGTTCAGAGTGCAGATCATCCGTGTTTCAAGAGGCCCCAACTCAAATAAATGAAAAACAAAACAAAAACAAAAATCAAGGTCTGAACCAAACAACGGAGAATCAGTACACCCATTAAATACTAAAAGGAAAGCTTAGATCCCCTTACTGGTGCAAGTTCTCACAGAAAACTAGTTTGGAAAAACTCTGGACAGCAAAGGCTGAAATGCCTTTAACACTGCTGCCAGCTCATCAGTGTACCATACTATTGTTTCATACAGACCTTTTTCTGATTTCCTTCAAAACCTGAACTTTAGGACTAAATCTGTAAAAAAAAAAAAAGAAAAGTGTTGAATACCTATAAGTTGGGGTTAGATTCAGGTTGTCTGCAATTAACAACAGAGCACTGTCATGATTAATTTGTTATACATTCGGGTTCATAAAAACAAAATAGCAAATATCAAATATAAATAGTAAAATTTGCATTAAAGTTTCTTTCTTATTTTGTCTGACTAAAGCCACAATAAATACTAAAATTCAGAGAGCTTAGAAGTTGTCTAAATGAGTTACTGAATGTAGAACACTCTGAACTCAAACGGTTCACATCTTTTTCTCTCCCTGCCTTCAAAATGGTGTCATTGTTACATGTTGAAAGTAACTCTATTTTTAGTTGTAGTCATTTGTTACAATATGGCTCCGTGTGAAGTAATTTCAATTACGTTAAAATTAGAAACAGATTTTGCAAGCTGTAAGAGATTGTCTAACCTCATGCTGAATGTCAGGGGCAGATGGGATGAAACAGCATGGGAGTTTTTTTCTTTTATTCTTTTCATGCTGTCACACCCACCATTTATTAGAAATACACACATTTTCTGCTACTTATTCTATATAACAGTTCCTCATTTTGTTTTGTATTGATTTGTGATTATTTTCCATCTAAAAATGCATCATCATTTACTTGACAAATAATATTCTATTAAATGTTCCTATGTTAATTCCTCAGTTATTATATACTGTTACATAAAAATGTTTTATTCCCCAACTGGGAGCGTGACAAACAAAACTGAATCCACATCTTTAAACGCTGATCCTGCCAGCAGGGTTCATCACGATCTGCCCCACTGAACAGATTTCAAGGTGATAGTGTGCTGGTGGAACCTAAGTCAAGGCTTTTCATCTTTAATTAAAGGTGAGTTGATGAAATAGTCATGATGTGGGAGCTGAGTTGAGCGGAGTAGTATCTGTGATGCATTCCCCTTCTGTGTGTTTTCTCTTGCCACCCAATCAGGAAAGGTTGTTTCTGGCTTCCTGCTATACTACAGTACCCAGAGGCCACCAGGCAGGGAGATCATGGAGGTTGCTAGTTTAGACACTAGTTTCACTCAGGAGAAAAGGTGTACATTCACCAAGAGCAACAGGTAGAATGTTTGTTTTGAGAAATTTCAGTATTTGCTGTTTCTGTGTCTTTGCCTTTTAAAACCAGAATCCAGATGAACGTACCGATCTTCTCCAGAATATTTTTGTGTTGTGATTGACAACCTCTAAACTGTTACTACCCAAGGTAGTACCCATGATGTGTCACCATGTACGCAAGCAGCTCATAGGGGAAAGAAATCATGTGTTAACGCGTATCTCTGTCAGAGAGCCACACACACCAGGGAGCAATGGAGAATTGTGATGGTGGGGAAGACAATGTGAGATGAAAAACAATCAGGTGGAGCGATGGAAAGGCTGAAGGGGAAAAATCCATGCTCAGCCTCATGTCCCTGCATTCTGTAACTGCAGTGGGATTTCATTAACTCGGTCTAATAAGAACTAATAAAGCTGCTTTGCCATTGTTTGGTATAGATTTCTTCTTGTGCTCCTCTTGATGACTATAACGCCACCCTTTAGAGAGGTGGGCAGATCCATTTGTTGGTTCATATGTCTGTCGCAGCCATAGTGGCTTTCATTGGTTTTTCATGGTGAGTTATTGAAAGTGATGTGCAAGGCTTTTATTAAGGCTCCTGTGTGTTTGGGGAGATCTCGACTAAACTGACCTGTGGTAAGTTGAAGTTATTAAAACAGTCACTCCTCGCGTTTTTCCTCACCAAACCTGTCCCTTCTTTCTCTTACCTCCCTCAGAGCCACACACCTACTTGATCACTTTCTTTCTGGTTTGACAGCTCCCTCCCACTCGCTCTCATTCTTCATTATTACTCTTCTCTAACTCTATCTCTCACCCTCCTTCTCTCCTGCTACCTACACTCTCCCTTGGGTGTTCTCTAACTCTCTGTAAACTGCTTTCAACTCATTCTCTATCCGCTGTCCTGTCAATTTACCTGTCCTTTGTTGCCTGAACTTGTCACCGCCTTGTAACAAGGGATCATTTCCCTGGGTCTTGTGACGGCAAAAGTGAACACTTGCCATAATACTTTCATGACAGAGTGGCTCTTTCTGCTTCAGAAGTGTCTAGGCTTGCCTGTCTTTGTTCTGTTTTCCGTGATTTCCCTATACGACTAAACACTGCTCCAGAATTCACAAACATACACCTGTATACACAAAGAGCAACAGTGTGTTCCTAGAGAGCATCAACGTAGTGTTAAATATTTAATTTATTGATAGTTTTGGAGCTTCATCATGACCATGACTGGACTAAGAAACCAAAGATTTTCTATGATTCAAGTACAATGCACAGAATTAAACTTGAGAGGCTTAGTAAGTCATTTGGAGAGGCGTGACTCTGGCATATTGGATTAGCTTTGTAAAAATGACAAAACAAAAACAGCTTTCAAGAAAGATTAAACAAAAATCCAGTGAGGGAGATTAATATCATGGCCTCCCACAGGTAGAGAAAGGGTTACAAAGCACTACACCTAACAGGTACGTTAAATAGCAGGAGTGCTATTAAATGGATCCAAATATGGTAGGGAGGAAATATGTTATTAATGTTTCTCGATATGCAAGCAGATATGTAAAGGAAACTGGGTGATATACTGTTTTAGAGACAGGAAAGAATAAGATGATACTTGCCAAGTGTTTTGTTCTGCTTAAGAGTGAGCTCTAGTGGCAACACGCTGAACCACAAAATGATAACAATGCAGTGCCAAGCTGTTTCCAGCTATGGAGAGTAAATTAAATTATATGACTGTAGCAAAAACAGCTTTATTTTGCACACTTCTTTTTGCTCTCATATCAGCTATTGTATGTTTAGCTGTGTTTTCACCTTCCTTTTGTAAAGGAAGTGGAATATTGGCACATTATTCAATCTAGGTGTTAATTAATAACGTTTGCATTACCATATTTAAGAAAAATGGTTACTTGCGCGTTCTAAGTTTATATCAAATGTAAAGTCATCAGCATGTTAAATAATTGGACCCACTTTTCTACAACTTGATACCAAATATACTTGAATAATTGCTTAAAGTTGTTTTAAAATTGCTTATATTGGGGGAAAACTACAACTGTTTCATTCAAATAAAAATGTTGTGCCTTCCTCAATACCAAAACAAACAATTCATTCTGTTACTATAAAACATGAAAACATCCAGTAGCCAAAAAAACACTCATTCAAAATGACTTGAACAGGGATTCTGGTAAAGGAAATGGTACTTTAATGGCTCTCACAGAGTGCTTAAGAGATCACAATCTTCCAAAACAAAACAATAATCTGCACTGTGGTAGCCTGGAGATTTCACTAATGAGGAGATATAGGGAGATAAACTGTTGACTTATATTACAGTTGCAGCTGAAAGCCCTCTAACTGCTTGCACTTGGCAAAGATTGTGGATTCAATAACTAAGCGTGGCATAAGTTATGAAGTGAATTTTGCACTTTAGCTCCTTTGTTTCAAGACTTCTTCGAGAAATCTTCATGATCAACAAAAGTGAAATAAATTTTAAATAAAGTCTAATTTTATGTGCTGCATTTAGGTGCTTAAGTGTTAGATGCTCTGCAACATTTATGTAATTAGCAGTAAATCAGAAATAAGAGTTTGTTTGAAAAACATTACAAGACATTTTTACTTTGGCTGACTATTGCCCCTTGGCTGTGAGAATTTGCAGCTCCCCCTCAGGCAACTTAGACTGAAAGCAATTCAGCAATAAATCTCTTGGCTATACGATGCTGTACGCACCTTGATTAAAAAGCAAAGCTATTCTATCACAACGCAGCTTGTTCACCTTCAGAGGACGGTCCTTCCCCACATACAAATCACTGCTGATGCTTAGCTCTTTTGTTCTCTCTGACTCTCAGCACTGCCTCTGCAAAAAAACCTTGTTTATTATTCATGTTTATCATCACACCATGTCCACTGTTTGCTACCAGTTTCATGGATGGACTGGCAGCAATTTAGAGTTGCTACATGAAACCCGGCTTTACCGTCAACACTGAAACAGATCCCACTTTGTTTAACACAAGCCAACCACACTGATGTGTGCACGCAGAAAGGCACGTGCACACACTTATTCTGACTGCCACTGCAAATGCCCACGCACCAAACATTCGCACACACACACAAACACACACATACACACACACATCAGTTCTGGTAAATGCCTGTCAAATCACCATTTGAGTTCAACACCATGGGTTCTGGCCTCTCAGGCATAGCTATCACAGGAAAGAGAAATGAGAGCAATACTGCATTAATCGCAAATCTACTGAGATGGTGGATAATTACTTCAAAATGAGTTCCTTGCTTATTAAAAACCTATTGAGGTTTGAATCTTCTTTTCTGGGTGCTGACATTACACATAAGGAAATTATCAAAACACAGACAGGTGTGCACAGTTATCCCCAGCCTCTAGATTCACATCTAAACTCCACATATCGTCCACAAAGACAACCGTTTCATATTTTCACAGGCAGTCAGGCTACCTTTGCTAACTTTTACTTCATATTTATCAGCATGTCTGTCATTGAACCATCATAATTCTAATAGAAAACTCAAACTTTTCAATGAGATACAGCAGCTTGAGAGAGTCAAGGTCCAGGCCAAAATCTGAGCATCATCAAATGTACCTCTAATACCAAAAACAAACCACAGAACAGGAGAAATATGTAATTCTAGCATTATTAAGAAGACGTCTGTACACAGTGAGTAACAGGATATGACTAGATTTGATATTTCCAAACATAGACAAATGACTTGGACTAAATGTTACTGTCTATCTTAAAGCTACAATGTCATAGTGGTGAGTCCTAAAACCCAGGAACAAGTTTGCTTTTTAGCAAACGGGTTCCCATGTCGCAAAGTAGATTGCTTTTTTGAATGGATTTTTTATTAGATGGTTGAAATAAGGCCTGTGGTTAACAACAGGTCAAAGAGTTTTTAGTGTTAGTGTTATTCTACATATAAAATGTGTCAGTAAATACCCCGCTCGTGATTTTTTTAAAAGCTTTACATGTCTTAAAAAGGCAGTTGCTAACAAGAGATTAAATGAGACTAGAGAGGTTGTCGGGAACATTAAACCTCATCACACCTCTTACAAAAAGAAGACATGAAGCTAGTAATTGACACAGGCATGAACACTTCTGGAGGAAAGCCTACTAAATCAAATTACAAGTTGGAAGCTGAGTGGTGGTGACATTGAAGGCATGCAACCATGGTGTAGTTGGTTTATGGCCAATTTCTTTTCACTTCTACCAATGGTATTTAGGCTTCAAAAATCAGTGGCTGAACAAAATGTTTAAATAAATTGTTTCTCACAGATCTTATCTGCAATAATCCAAAGCCCAATGGAAAAATCTCATTGTCTTTTTGTTGAGAGAATCATGATAATACCAACTTTGGGGTTCATATAATGGTGCTTTCACTCAAAAGTTATCCCCTCCCAGCCCAGTTAGAAAAATTAAAACCATGTCATAGTTTGCTCAAATTAATGTTAGTTTGAACATAATGTACTTTACTGAAAGATGCCTTAAAAGGAATAGTTTTACATTTTGGGAAATATGTTTATTTACGTATTTATTCACTAGCATAAGCCAAAGTTTAAAGACAACAAATTGTAGGTTTTAAGAAGATATGAACTAGCACCAATGCCATGCTAATTGTTTTGTTTTCAGTCTTAATACATAGCCACGCTAATATAGTTGGTGGCCGACTATAATCTGCTATTTAATGGACAAATATTACTGTGGTTTATCGTCTAATTTAAGTCTTCAACTTTTTCTTTTAGGTACAAATTTATCAATATCAACACAGCCTGAAGAAAAATACAATTACAAGTAAACAACTAGCGTAGCAGTGAAGTGTAACTTTATTTTAATTCCTGTGTGTTACTAAAAAAATTTAAATGCTGTTTTCACAGCTTGAAATTGTAAAATATAAATCTGATTTGATGGTGCGTAACTGTTTCATATTTACTGAACTGAACAGAGACCCACATGAATGCTTGCAGGCTCACTGAGAGCCAACCTCTGCCAGGATTCATCCAAACAAAACATATTATAGCTTGCCGGTCACCACCACTGCCATCCACACCAGAGAAGATATGAGAGTGATAACAGCGTCATGCTTTTCAATACAAAATAGGACTGTCAGGGATATGGCTGCAGCTATAGCTGCAACCTACGCTTGACCAATCATGCCACAGCCTGGGAGCTCAAAATAACCTGAGTAAAAGGGCCGACCCTGTATACACCATGGTTTAATAATAATGCCACCTGTCCCTATCTTTAGTTACAACAGGAAGCAAAATATCCCACGCACTTTCCTTTTCGAGACTAGTTATTTCCTGTTGGATGGTAAACTGGCTCTGCCGAGACCTTTCACATACATAATATCAAGCCAAAAGATAAACTGTCATGGTCCCTCAGTGAAAGGATGTTTAGACAGTCTGAGCATCCTGTTGCCTGAAGTCAGTGTGCAGTACTTTTTCTGGCACACTGCAGTCACGTCGCACTTTTAAAATGATCCTCTGATGGGAAATGATTTCATTTTCTATCACACATATTCATGATGTACAAAGAGTTCGTGTTTCACCCAGCTGATGCTGAGATGACCACACTCACGTCCTATATTCATCCCTGCAATTATCATTCACTGCACACCAGCCCACCCTGAACGAAATGAGAGCCCTTAATTCCTGATAAGCACCGTGTCTTACCAGCCATATTCTGATTCTGAGGACTCATCTACCTATCATTCCTTCGTCTATTTCTTTTGTCTGTCTGGTTATAAAATGATATTATGGCTGCATCTCTAAGGCCTGCCACCCAAAGCTCTCACTCCATCAGGGAGCGTTTGATCCAACCACTTTCCACCACTCCACTGGCAGGAAATGAGATGGTGTCATGATGAATGTGGTCGATTTTACACTGATGAGCTCAACGATGACTATAGTTTTGCTGTTTCCCAGATGTTGAGCAGGATGATGTCTTTTGAGCTTGAAATTCAGTTGGCGTTGAGTAAAATGGCAGTGAGTAATAAAGTGCTGGGTATTCAATAGCACTGAAGACAATATCACCATCAAGGTTTTGTTTTTATCGTTTGACAATCTGCAACTTGTTCATACTAAAAATGCATGAACAAGCATAAAATTATGCATTTACTCCAATGCTCTGTGCCTGCATGAAATGTGGATATAATCCTTTACTGGCTTCCCATACACAAACACTGCCAAACGGAAATCCCACAAGAATAAAAGGTGTCATTTTTAGTCTTTTCATCAAACTGCTGTAAATGGCCAACACTTTACATTCTGTGCTCAGTGTTGTGTTTCAGTGAACTGTAACTGAGCAGAAATCAAATGAGAAGAACTTATCCTGTCTTCTATCACCAGGCAATGGGCCTCATTCAAGAACATTTGTGTATTCTTGGCCTAAATTTCTCCTGTAAGGTTTGCTCATACAAGTGTTCCATGTCTGATTCACCAAACTCTTAACTGTAAAAACTTAAACACCTGTTCATAAGATTTGACCATTAGCATATACAACACCCATAAAATTACCATAAGACTACCTGTCCCACTTTATCTCAGCCAACTAAAACAGAACAAACCAGATTCAGCAGTTGTATTGGAGGAGCCGAAACTATTAGAAAATGCCAGTAGTAAATCTGTCAGTGACATGTCATCAAAGCAGCACTGTACTGTGACAGAGATAATGGTTGCTAAAGGCTGCATGAAGTTAGACAATAATTTCTAATGCAAAGTGCTCTATAACTAATATGCAAGGCAGTCAAGGGGATAACAACCACTGTCATCCACAAACACAACATCCTCTGTCTTGTAACAGAGGATGATATTAGACATAAACCTGAATTAAAAATATGAGGCAATGAGAGGAGGGAGAGTATTTCCCATTTAACTACATAAATGTAGAAGCTGTTGTGAAGAAACACCAAATAAAATCACTGAAATCTAAAATGGTGAACAGTTCTATAGCCTGTCCTGTAAATTTTTACATTTAATTTGTGTATCATGATTCTTAACATTCATGACAGTTACAGCAGATCTGGACACTTTGAGAACTTCATTCTTAACAAAGAGAAAAAGCAAAGGACAAGAAAACTGGTGAATGCCACAAATTCTCCTAAATTGCTTGTATGTGGCAGTTGAGAACAAATTTTCTCACTCTCAAGTAGTTCTGACATGGAGCTTAATATGAGTTTCTGTTAACCATGAAACATTTCTCAACATTTCCCCTATAGTAGCAGTGCTGCAACAACTACAATTACTTTAATCATCAATTCAGCTGTTAATTATTGCTTAACCACTTAATTGTTTGGGCCATAAAATGCCAGAATACACAAAAAAATGCCTCACACATTTTCATATTGCAGAAGTTGTCATTTTCATATTGCTTGTTAGTCTGTCAGTTTCAGTTGTCAGTTTTTGCTTCAGCTCTAACAAGTAGTGTGTAAAATTGAAAGCAATTAACCAGACTCTATTAGCTATAAATATTTAGGCAATAAATGAGACTGAGATGTGCAATTTTGATGAATTTCTACTGAAACACAGTGGTCTGCACTTCCCTGTGTGTGCATTGTCAAACCTAGAAGCAGTTTCCTGACCCTAACAATACCTCAAGGGCCACATAAATCATTTTGGAAGGCACTGAAAAACTACCTACTCTGTTCTTTAAGTTTAAGGAACATGTTGGCCAGTTGTCATCTATGGACCTAAGCCAGGATGACTGCAGTGTATTATGATGGGTGGATGGATCCTTAATCCTTAACCTTACCTGACTGCTGTACTGTTACCGCAGCTATTCTTATAACAACAATTTAGCAAATGACAAAATATCATGATGTTATGAAAAGGAATTGTCACCTAGAACTTTCGCTCACTTCAACTTGATCAACTTTACAGACATTTATGGCAGAGGTAGCGTTCGACTTTCTTGTTGTCCGTCATTTTGATGGACAGGCTCATAAAAATTCCATCATAATCTATCATTTTAATTTTGTTTTGACATGACATAAAAAAAACATATTTAAAACTGCATTATGAAATTTAAGTGAGCACAAGCAGGACACTAATCAATCTACTCAGCTCTGACCAGCCCTCAATCTACCTGCTTCACTATGCTCTTCTACCATCTGCTACACTTTACCACACTTTGCACAGCCCTTAAGATATTAGTCATTATCAAATTACAATAAATAAGCTCTAAAATGTACTAATGAAGCTGAAATCACTGAAGTGATGGTGATGATGGTTGCTCGAAAATTTTTAGAAGCAAATATTTCACTGCTTGACTGTTCTGTGAGTCTGACTTCGCGTGAGGCATAGACAGAAAAGATGAACAAGACATCGACTGTGTGGCCACTTTGTGCGCTCACTGAATGTGGGACTCCCCAGTCTTGCTAGCTTTTACTTCATCTGGAGGAAACTGCACAGCATACGCTCGATCTGCATCTGTGGCACAGCTGCACCCCTGTGTGACCCATAGTGGTCACAGATGTGCTCCAAGCCCTACAGTCCCTGTCTCTTCAAAGCACACCATGTAGGCTACCCTGTGTGTCACAGGAAGGCAGAGTTGGATGGTCCAGGTGGTCCAGCCGACCCGCATCCATGCCACGTTCAAGACCAATGGGGAATTTAGATGCCTGTCAATATCCAATGTATTGCATCATAGGAGCATGCATTTTCAAAGACTGACATTGCCATTACAACCCATTACTAATTGGTTAACAGGTAAAATTGAAGATAAACATGTTACCAATTATAAAATTGACACTTCACTTTATGAATTTGAGTGTATGCAACCTAAGAGTTCCAGGGCAGAGCTACAGCAGAGCTCAAACATTTAAATCACATCAAAAACTTCTGGTAGTGTCTTAATAAAATTATGTTCAACAATAACAAACAAATTAGCTTGGCAAGCACTGGTAAATTTACCTTATAAGGTAAGGACCAATATAACTGCTCCAGTATTCTGATACTGTAATGGAAGGAATATGGGAGGGCATTAAATAGTAATTATTTCTGTTTATAAATGTTGTATAAATGTATATAAGTGTTTGTAAACTGTTTGGACCTGCAGTGTTAAAGTGTTTTAATAAAATGACATGTCAGAGTGACACATTATTTAACCCAACCCCTGCAAATGAGAATACAATATACAATACACAATACAGTTTCCAGTGAAGAGGCATGAAACTTGCTCATCATTCACTGTGCACACACACACACACACTGCACAATGGATTTTAGATTAGACAGTCATACATACAGTTACTCACACAAGCCATTTGAGACCTACCTTCAGTAAATCATATTACAAGTTAGAATTCTAGAATGAGCCAATATATGTGAGATTGGCCCAATCGATATAGAGTCAATAATATGTTCAAAATGGGCATACATATGTAAACACATTAGTGTGAGCATCTACTTTTCTTCCTTCCAATTAGGCTCTCCACTGAAGGGTCATGGCATCAGAAATGCATGCGCAAGATTAAAATTTAAACAGCTGCAAGCTGTTGCATACCCTGCAGACCCATCCACCGTGACAACGGCTCAACATTATTCTGAGCAAATCAGCTACAATCGCATCAGGAGGTACAATGGATTTTATTCAAGCCATTATCCTTTAATCCTTCTTCATAATGACACATACAATTCATCACAGAACATGCTGGCAGGCTGGGCAGGTTTTCAACAACCTGACAAAGTGAAGCAAAACTTTCCAGGCATAGATCCTCTTAATGCCATTGTTGATTGTGGAGGAACATCTCTGCCATGTTCTTTGACTCTAACCACTGACTCAATTAACAAGCGAAGCAAGCCACCCTTTTCCTAATGTCAGCCTAAAAACCTTTCCCCAGAAACCAATTACTGGCGAGTGAGTTCGCCTAATTTGTCGTGACATGTCTGGCTGCGCAAAAACACAAGAAGACAGAGACAGAGTTGTGATGAAGGATCGGAGGTGCAGGCCACAGTGAGATGAAGTGTCTTTTTTTCCACCCTCCCCATTCCAATTTCTGTCACTACATGGTGACCTTAAGCTATAAGCCAACAGGGGCTGGTGCCTGACACCGTCAGCTTTAGTATTCTGCATTCGTCCCACTCACCCATCACATTTTTAAGGTCAGCTTCTATTTCCAGTCACTCTATTAGAAGACACCTAGCCTCATTTATGTACGAGCAAACCCACATATGCACACACACGTGAGCACAAAATACAAGCACGATCAGGTGTGAACATATGCACAGGCACACGTCATCTCTGTATCAGTCAAGAATAATAAAATGTTTCATCAGGTAGGAATATTCTAATAAGATATTTTGATTTTAAAAAAAGGCATGAATCGGTTATTTCAAGTTAATAAAAGTATTCACTGGAGTATTGTTATAGGCTGAAAGATGTTAAAGGATGTGATACCTATAGAGTCATACTGACACCTTTTCTCAGGTGGTTTCACACCAATTCACAACTCAGTTCATGTGACTAACAGCTCTCAGGGATTCTGAATGACCCTAATGGCTTACATGTGATCGCAATGGCTTTCATGTGTCAACGTGGTGTTTAAATGGTTTGGACTCCCCATAAAGCAATAAAAGCGATCAATCAACTTAAATAAGATATAGAAATAAGATTTCTCCTAGGTTTAAGTCTGTTAACTCAGAATAAAATAAACAGTAATGATTTAAATTTAGTAAATAACTGTTTACTTCGATGTATTTGATTACTTTTAATCTGGCAAATCTTTATATTTACAGGTTCTAATTATCTTGCACTGTTAAATGGTTGTTTACTGTCCATGTTGTCACCTGAATCACTACCTATTCTACACAATGTGATTTCCACAAAGTAAAAAAAAATAAAGTTGTTTTGTCAGCATACACAAATGTGAAAGTGCAGCTTCCATTAAGTTTTACCAATGCAGAAACTGTCATTGTGCTGTTATGGTTGGTAACTTCAGTACATGATATCTATGCATTTTCTCCTATGCTTCTTAAATTTCCACCAATGATCTGTAATTTTGCTATTTAGACTGTCCACATTTATCCTGGTTGGTGCTGCCTGATTAATCTAATCGCAATCGCTGTCAGCCTGTGCAATTATATAACCAGCTGCAACTTAATTAAATATGTGCATTTGTGAATGTGACAACCTATATTCTCCATTTGTGTGCAGTTTGCTCATCTACGGCCCTAATAAAGAGATGACAAACCAGCCTGTATTTTAGGGAGTAGAGGCAGTGTGGTCACTGGTTTACAAAACAATAAAAACCTCTTATATGATAATATATAGGATTCAAGCTTAGTGAAACAGAGCACAGAGAGATGCTGTGCAAGAAAAAATAAAAGTTGCTACATGACGGAAACACAAATATGTATGAGCACCTTCAACAGCACAGAGAAAGGTATAATAAATGCATGACGGTGAAGGTTCTGACTAGTAAAGAGGTTGAAAGCAGAACAAAATAAAATACAATCATAGATGTGTTGGTGAGTGTCACGTATCGGACAAGTTCCAGGAGACAGAAAGAAAGCACTGACTCCATAACATACTATTTGATGCATTTATGGATTCACCTGGCTTAATGTAGACGTAGCCTTAGAAAACATTTTTACACAGTTCAGTTCCTCTCACCTGAGTGAAATTAGAATTACTGCCTCACTGTTGTATGCTTCTAGTAGTTGCAGTGTACATGCATGTCTGTCCACACTCATTCTAAACAGTTCATCCATGAGTAAAAGACGCGCAAAGCATAAAAACTGAGTGGAGATGCTGGGAATTCATAAACAAGTGGCAAAAAGTTGTTTACATTTGTCTGAGATGGAAAAGTAACAAAATGAAATCAAACATAACAAGCCAATCATGATATACATAAAGTAAGCGGCTATACATTTCACCATAAATACAAAAAACTGTGGTGATGAAAATATAAATAACATTCTTCAATATAATACATGATATTAGAAATGTAACAAGAATCAATACTTACATTATTTGCATAGCTTTCTTTATCCAAATATCTTCATCACAACATAGTGTTATAGTTTTTGCATTTGCAGCAGCTTTCTAATGGCACACATCACAGGCTGTTATTACTTTACATTGACATTGTTGGCATTAGAAGAGCTACAAAGGATCCCACAGCAAACATAGACAAGTACCATCCAATAGCATGTTAAGGAAAAACTAATAGATTTCGATGTAGGCATGAATACTGCTGATACGAAAATGTTGTGAACACTAATTGGTGTAGTTCCTGGCTGTACTATTCTACGCAGCAAGTCAGTTCCATGTTTCTTCTTGATATTTGAGGTAGTGAGAGAAGTTTCTTCCTAAAAATTGTATCAGTCTAACAACATAGACAAACTCAGTCTAGTGTATTTGTTAACAAAATAACACTGCTGATTTTTTTGTTTATTTCAAATCACGTCTCTGCTGCTGGTTATGCCCGTCAAAGCCAACGTGTGTAGATGCAACACGGTGAAGTAGATAACTACAGTTCAAATGTAGTGAAGGACACATGACAAAAATGGCTTTATGCCTGCAGAAAGGGTTTCTCAGATGTATTTAAGCCAAAATTTAAGTCAACCCAAATGTTTAGAACAAAATAACCGTGGACAAGGTTATTTTGTTCTAAACATTTGGGTTGACTACATTTTACATTTTTAATATACTGAAATCTAGGTTACATCTGCTTCAGAGATGAAACTGTATGAATATACACTGTTGAGATGTTTCCTTGTTTAAAGCAAAGCAGCATTGGCTTGTCTCATTAGCAACCAATCAACATGCATAGAGACAGATATGTCCAGATTAGTAGGAATATGCAGAAGGACAGAGTGTGACACAGCGTTAACATGCTTCATTAGAGAGCATTGTCATCCTGGTTATGTGTAATAAAGCTGGCAAACAAGTAGCCAAGTGTGTGCGTGTGTATGTGTGTCATAACAGGCGGTACACACAACTGCCATCCATCACCCACACACTGTCAGCAGGGGAGCAAAGGAGTACATACATATGTGCGGACACACACACACAAAAACCCCAATTTGAGCTCTAGCCTGGCACATATTAGAGACAAATACACAAACACAAAAACACACAGGCGAAAAAAAGTTATCATTTCTCAAGAAATGTTCCTTCTCACCGTCTCAGACTTGATATACGGCAAAAAAATTAAGAGACCACTGCAAAATTATCAGTTTCTCTGATTTTGCTCTTCAAAGGTACATGTTTGAGTAAAATTAACATTTCTGTTTTATTCTATAAACTACGGACAACATAACTCCCAAATTCCAAATACAAATATTGTCATTTAGAGCATTTTTTGCAGAAAATGAAAAATGGTCATAATACCAGAAAAGGTCCAGTGTTTTCAGACCTCAAATAATGCAAAAAAAAAACCAACAACACAAAAGTTCATATTCATTTTTACACAACACATTACTTATGTTTTAACTTAGGAAGTGTTCAGAAACAATATCTGGTGGAATAACCCTGATTGACAATCACAGCTTCCATGCAGTGGTCTCTTAATTTTTTCCAGAGCTGTATTTGTGATATATTTATACCAACCACTAACTTCCAACTCTAAAGCCATGAAGTTGTAATAATCAGTAACACATTAATGAAACACAGACCACCAGGCGCACTGAAGTTAAAAAACTGAAAATAATAGAAGAATGAATCATTTCGCTTAGGGAAAATCTAGATCTGACAGATACTGAAATGGCAAGCCTCAAGATGAGACCTTTATTTATTAAAGTTATCAGTTAGTGTTTACTTTCCAATAAGTCATATGATGATCAGTTCCTTACTTTTAATTGGCTACACCTCATCACACTTTCCTCACAGTGGGTGTAAATTTACTGCAAGGAATTATGTTTGAAGTTTGTTATTTCTTATGCTCAGTCCTCAGAAAAGATAAATAATGGATAAATAAATAAAAGGTTAATAAATTAACGTAAACATCCTGCCATCGCTGCCAAAATGTCTCTGTGTCTCAGTGCTAACAATGGCTAATTAGACTCATGAAGTGATTCTTTGTGGTTACTGGTGTTGTTTTCTAGAAAGCAGACAGGCGTGAAAACGTTAAGTAGGTAAAAGTTTCCCTTCACATTTTCACTCAGTGACAGGACATGCTGGGTTTGGATCAAATGGTTTGTTGCCAGTGCAAAGCAAATGGGTGAAAAAATAAAAAAAATGCTGCTTAATTATACTGACAGCACACGTCAGGAAGGGGTTGATGTAGAAGTGAAACATGCTAAATTGTACTAGAATAACACTGAAACATCACACTTTTGTGCCCATTTGTCTGAAATTTTTGAGCAATGCTCAGTGTTGCAAGTCAGCCATTTGTCTAAACTGTTATTTTATTATTATACAGACGTTATTATAGATGAGGAAACTGACTATACAGCTGTGACATATGTAATAATCTCAGCAAATTATCTCTCAGCAAGAACATCATACAACAAACTGAGGAGGTCACAATATCTTTCACAATCAAGCAATGTATGTCCACAAAAAAAAATCATCAGATGAAGAACTCATATTGCAGTGTCACAAAGTTAAATTTTATATTTTTTTATTTTTCTATATCACAGTCTAGGATCGCTTCTTTATGACACCTCCTAGGCTCTGTAAGGCCATCAATTTTTCCAAGGGGATCAATAAAGAACGTCATTGTTATGAAAGCAACACTAATTTTCATAAAGTAATTTGTTTGGGTTTTATGAGCCAAACAACAACATAAAAAAATCAAAGAATCAATCCTACTGCTGTTTCACTAATGCTAGGTCCAGACTACATAACATTTTTATCCGATATGATATTCACTACGTTAAATTAGACAATTGCAGAGTCATAAATTCTTGCCAATCTTCCCGTATGTGCCAGAGTCTGGCTTGATATAACATATGCCTTATAGTGTATGTCTATACAACCTTTCTACCTTCTTAAGAGGACATTATACTGGGTAGCTTAATGCACAACACATGTACTCATTGGGTTGTTTCTATCTTTTTTTACTTAGTCACTGTCACTTCATCACTTCTACAGGTGTGTGTAGAAGAGCACTCTGATTGGGGCGGCTAGTAGCTCAGTGGGTGGAATAGTCGTCTACGAACCCGAGGGTAAACGGTTTGATACCCAGTCTTGTCAGACTAAATGTCACATGACACTGTGGACAAGACACTGAAACACTGTAGTAGTGCTGACATGTACTGTCTGGCAGCTGCCCAACAATAATTTCAATAAAGGATCAATAAATTATGTTATCTATTGATAAACAATATGACGACAATTCAATCACTTTCTACAAAGATCTTCTGGTAAAGGACAAGACATGTCAGTGTCAGAAAGTGAAATTTTGAACGTTATGTAATTCTCACTGCCATTTTAAGACTAGTGGCAATATTTCCCTAATAAAATAACTCTTAAATCTTCACTAAGAACCACAGTGTTCGGTGAATATTTGCCTTACTGCACCTGAAGGTGAAAGGACTGCGGTACAGGCTTTCGCTGAGGATGGGACTTGGCGCTCTGACACCTGTCAGAGTTGGCTGGTCACAGTAACACTCTCGTTTTAAATGAGCTCATTTGTGGCTACCTATCTACACGGCTGGACTGTCAAGAGGCCATGGCAGGGCGTCAGAACCTGGTATATTCTTCATCAAGACAAAACCACAGTCACACTTTTATTTTTCCTTTTCTCTGGTTCATCTTACAACATTTTTAATTCTCCGACGTCCTGTTGAAATGCTGGACAGATCAGTGTTTGTTTTAATACATTTGCACTCAACAAGTACATAGTTGAAAAAGCAATTTTTTTATGTGGAAATGTAAGAAAACAAAAACTTAAGTAAAAATTGCAGGAAACTTAAAATGTATTCATCATCTGACCACTGATCATGAACATCATGCAATAGTAATCAGTATTCATGACAACAATCGGTGATTGTCTGGACTGCAGCACTGTGTCCTGGTGGAGTTATGATTGATGACAGCATCTCATGCTTCTCTCTCTGTGCTTCTTTGGTGTTTGATGTCTCAGACCTGCCCCAGGCTCTTCCCCGAGCTCTTGCCTCCAGCAAATAATCTCATCACCCAAGCTGGCTAAACTCAGGCCATGTAGAGCCTGAAATAAGAACCACCAGATAAAGTACAAGCTACTGGCAACATAGATTATTGTTTTCTAGTTTCTCTAGAAATATCCAGAATGTGTGATTAAAGTAGCTGAGGAAAGAGAGGCCATGTGCTTAAGGGATCAGTGCACAGATGAGCTATGGTCACTTGAGTGTTTGGAGGAAAACACAGCATAGTGAAGGTAAATGTCAGGATTATTTCATAGCTTTCCAAAAGAGTGTGCTCTTTAATCTTTCTTGCCTGGAGGACAGAGTCAGTGCTCATCTGCTGCCCTCTTGCTGCACACTGTAGTCTTGTGCACAAGTAATATTAGGGGATGAAATACAATATAATATTTTTTAATAGACGCAGTAGGTGTTGCATTTTCCAAATTCTTCATTTTGTAGAACGAGCAATAAGTATTGAAGACTTACTGTAAAATTAAATAATTTGAGTCAGGTGTGGTAGAAATGTCTAATTGAAACATGTGCCCACACAGAAATACATTTGGATACAGCCAAGACCTTGGTTTCTGTGTTTTTAGGTAGAGAGACGTTAGAGCTGACAGACAGAGAGCTTTCTGCAGTTCACTGAAAGAGTTATGATTTGTTGAAGGTCAAGCTTTCTTGCTTTACAGGGAAGTCTTTGTCTGCAATTTCAATAGCAAAGCATTGATTTGTCAACATGTGGCCCTCTATTCAGATGGAGACCCAGATCATTTCTTTCTCAGGAGCTCTAAGTGGTCCTGGCCAAATGACAAGCAACAGCTTGGCTTATGAATAAACCACAGTGTGGTGCATGTGAGAATCTTTGATTACTTTACTTATAAACAGACACACATATACTAATCCGCTTGCTTCTATTTCTTAATCTTTACCTCACACCCTCATGATTTTCTGCTAGTGTTTTAGCAAATTTTCCACCATTTATCTATATTTACTATGACAATACAATGACCCGCTTGACACTCGAAATATTAGTTTGCCGCTCTCACCATTTAGTTAATATAGGTTTATACTCTGGAGGGAACTGAAATTGCAATAAACTTCAAAGTGGTATGAAAGGTGAGTTTTCATCAAAAGGTGGAAGTGCTTTTATATGGCAATTGATCTAATTACTTTGATTTGCCATAATGACAAGACTGACATTTCATCATGCCATTAGGGACCATAAAATTGTAAGGATGCAGCCCTGTGGAATATAATTAAAAAATAAAAAAAGCACAACAAATACTACAAATCCTACGATGCTTTGTTTTTGAGAATCATGAGATGAGACAAAAGTAATTACTTTTCTATAGTTATATTTCACACTCTGGGTATATGAAAATGTTATTACCTATATAAAACAATTTATATTTTTAGTTGTGGAATAAAGGTGAAGATTAAATGTATTTCTGCTGCAAAAACCTAAGTAATCATCTTGAAAAATTTTCATAGCAAAATCATTGCAGATTTATTCATTCATGCTTTTCAATTGTGAGGTTTTTCTCCTTTTTGTGTTTTATATCACTTTAAACTTGGTGCAGTCTTTCACACTATTTTTGATAGTTAGTATAGAAAGAGCAAAACTACTTTCTATACTTTCACTAGTGTCACTGTATCTAATGAAAATGCCAAAACTAACAATTTATGGAACTATCTAATAAGTACTATGTAGCAACAGGTAGTAAAAGTGTTTGGTTCAAGAAATGTGTTTATAGTAAGAAAAATATAGAAAATCATCAGTCTTATTCTTTGAACAACGAATGGATTCATGGTTAAAAATTGTTCTGAAACTGGACATAATCACATGTTTCAGCCCTGCAGGATGATGTGTCTGCTGTTTTGGTCCATTGCAGTTGTCACTGTGCAATGTTTAGGCTATCAGTATGCAGTGTGAAACTCTTCAAGTTGTCAATATGTCTGTGCACCAATGTCACCAAGACAAATCTGTCACTTATTTCTTCTTGGTGATTAAAACACATCAATAAAACTAAGACATAAAAAGATACTGTATGCTCTAATGCGTGTTTGTACAGTATGTGTGTTTGACACCTCCACAGCAGATTTCTCCTTTTGGATGAGCACCCACATCCTCATGTTCTATCACTTTGTGTTTGGTGTGGGAACTTTACTCTTCACGTTGACAGCATAGCCACGATCAGTGTGTAATTCGCTAAAGAGGCACATTTGACACCTCTGACACATTCACAACAAAGAACAATGCTCATTGTTCTGATATGAAGTGAGAGCAAACTGTACTCTAGTCGATATTTATGCTTGGTTGGTTACACCTCAGGACTACAGATACGAGTGTTAATCTTTAGTTCTGTTAACCTTGCTGCAACAAGCACTTAAATATTAGAACAGGAGAAAGTTTCAGGACGATGTTTTTGTTTGGCTGCTAAAGCTAGAGAGTGGACCACCGTGCGATATTAAACTAGCAGAGATATTGGTGTTTTCAGTCAGGCTGTTCAATGAAGCTCAGCATCAGCCAATCAGTATTAAAAACAAACAAGACCAAACTGCAGCCCTCATGCCCTCTTATCCCTTTGGCTAACACTGACCTCTACTCAGACCTGAGTGCTGAGAGGTAGCCCACTAATCTAGCTGACCATAATGCTTTCAATCAGCCCCCTCACTGAGCCTTTCTACTCATTTTCCTTCTTGCTCTCCTTCTCATGACTGCAAACCTTCCCTTTCTCTCCCTCTCACCGCTTCTTTACTCTGCTCCTTCTCCCCTGCCATCACTCCCACTTAAACCCAGTACGCAGGGGGCCTGACCGAGCAGATTGATTTCCAGTAAGGCAGTGTCTGGAGCACATTCTGGAGCTTTCCGGACACATTCATCCTCCTTTATTGCACTCTAATCTCAAGAGGCGACCATGTCTGCTCCTTAGGCTTTGCTCTAGGCACGCACACAAACACACAAAATACATAAGACTTTATAAACAGAAACACACATTCACAGCCACATGCAGCCTACAGTACAGTAATTTCAGTATTTGGCTCTTCCCTCCAAAGGCCCCTGCTTAATAGCTAAGCATTGTTATTGCCTTCTTTATCCAAATTAATTTTATTGGCCTATCACAGTCAAGCCTGCCTTATTAAACAATAAATAGGCATTTCATTTATAGCAATAAATGCTAACTATCAGTATTAGTGCTCCAATAAAGGAGACACATTGAGTATTCTGGTAGCACAGACTGGGCAACCCAAGTGTGAAAGAAGATACAATCTTCTTTGACCCATGCACTGTAACCATGAACCCTCACAGCTCAGTCCCTGGTACCCTGCCCACACTGCCCACCACCTGCAGACGGCAAGTGAATCCTTTACAGTGAAAATCCCTCAACCTTTCCTGGTGCAGGCACCCTACAAGTCATGCACAATTAATGACGGGGTCAAAGTTTTAATACACTAGGCAACCATAGTTGCTATTCAGTTCAGAACACTGAGCTCAGGACCTGGGATAATGAGATTTCTTTGCACCTGGTGATTACACTGAGCAGCCAACCAGAAACAAAACAGATCAGGTCTGCAGGATATGTCCACTGATAGGTCTTTTGCTTAGATCGACCTTCACAGCCCAAGTTTATTCTTAGCCACATTCTGTCATTTCCTCCAGGGTCACGATTTTGGGGAGCAGCACAGGAGTCCTGAGGTTTTTTTTAAACACATACTGACCAACAAAAGCCAAAACCTACAGCTGTGCCATATTGTATTGTCCATGATATATTGTGCTAATTCCTCCCCATGATAAGAGAAAAAGAATCAAGATACTGCTGTGAAGGAAATATTACACTTTTATTCCATCTCTAATTACCTCATTAGTTTACTGTAGTATTTTAAAATTTTTAGGCTTATTTTTGATCACTGATCCCATTTGCTCAGCTCTTAAAGTGCACTATTGTTGTATCTTCACTTATATCCTTACCACAAAAATACTGAAAATATTGTGATATAGTTTTATGTATATATCCTACACCCCTATCAAAAACTAATCCTTTTTTCATTTCAAAATAATCTGTTAATAGTGAGATTGTTCAGCATCAATCAAGTTCTCAATTAATAGATGATTCAGGTCTGCATACAGTACCACTGAAAAAAAAAATATCAAAGAATCAAAAACAATCATTTCAGAAAAGTAGTATGTCATTTGAACATTTCAACAGCTGGAAGCAGTGAATGTTTGGCAGTTAGTTAATTAGTTGACAGTGGAAGAGCAAGTCAATTTTTGAGTGAATAATTTGTTTAAAACGTCACTAAGCGATTCCTTTATCTAATAAGCTCATGAAAAATTTTATGTGAAATCTTTTAATTTATTTCATGGATGGATCAACACATTCCTTCAATAATTAAAAAGGCCTCTTCTCACTACCCTACGGCAATTTTCCCTAACAAAACCTGCTGTATACCTGTAAAAACAAACTTTGTGTCCAAACCCGGGAGAACTTCTGCCTCCTTGTTACAATTCTAAACACATAGTGAAGAGCCTCTCATTGGCTGTCGTCATGTCTGAACCCGCATACCACGGCTGAGTAAAAATGCTGGCAGTGTGACACGAGCTGATGGGGTGCCGGGTCCCCAGCAGCTCAATAATGATGAGATAGATGTATGACAGCCACTCACAAGAGAGTGTCAGCCTATTTGTCTTTCTGTCTCCACAGAAAGATGGATGACCCTTCAACCCCGCACCGGTAGAAATATTCAAAGTGCTGCCTTGTCAAGAAAAGCCCGTCATCATCCCTCACCCACACGCCGGTGTCTCTTCAAGATTTCACAATTTGTTTAGAGTGATTTTGACTTTGCATTTAACCACTTTGTGAACACTCAATGGGTGATAGAGCGAGAAAACCTAACAATTGATGGCTTCTGGTCATTACTAATAAATGGTGCCGAAAAGTGACCGTTTAATTAAATGTGTCAATTCATATTGATTTAATTTGTAATATGTTTAGGATACGAATTAGTGTTTTAAAAAATCGTTCATATTTTCTTTCTCATCTCCACTGTGCATTTGTTAATGAATACTACAATTCACCAGGTCTACTGTTTTTCTACACTGCTACTGTACTTTAAAATAAACCAAGGTCTAACCTACAATGTACAAAAGAAGCCTTTACTGGCCAGCTGCTCTCAGAAAAACAGATTTGAAATATTTTTTTTCTTTAAACCTCAAATCATGCATTTAACCAAATTTGCTATAAACAGAACATATGGCTTTTTCAGTGTCTGCTGTGACTGAAAATTTGGTTAATAGGAATGGTGAGAATTAACAAAAAAACATAAGATCACAAAATGCAAAACACACAATGAGCTGAAAAATGCTAAAACGTGTTTTTTAGTACATCTCTGCATTCTAGGTAATGGTAAATGCGGGTTCATTACTTCCAGCAATAATTATACTAATACTCATTACACACAAATCTTGATCATTTGAGCCACTGCTTTTGTTTTTATTTGTTCATTGATACGTAAAAGAGATTTTTTTAAGGACAATAAAAAGCTAACAAGAAATGGGAGAAAGGCACAACAAGATTAGGCATATTGTCACCACCTAAAGCCTGTTCTAAATCCTCAGGGACCAGGATGCAACATTTAACCCACTGTTAATACAAAAATATTGCTAAGTACCTACACTGGGAGTATTTCATTCACATATGCACCTGAAAATTACAGCTTACGTATGGGCACACGGATGCAAGTAACTTGTACTGGATGCATTTTATTAGCAGTAGAAGACAGCTGTGAGTGAGATTAGCAGAACTGAAAATGTAGTTGTGGTGTTTCTACTGCAGCTTCTCCTCTTTGTGACCAAGGCAGGGCTCAGCTCCTCCACACAGAGAGGACAGCATGGCAGAAGAACAGAGGGAGCCCAGGTGAGGGGAGACTTCACTAGTTCACTACTGTACAATGTTACACTTGTTACTGTATGCAAGCAAACGCTTAGAAGACACTAAAGCAAAAATTGACTGTATGTGGATTATTGTAGGGCAACTCATCCTCATTTGCTACATAGCTTAAAAATGAGCAAGTTCTGGTCCATGTCTGACAGCAGCCCCTCCTCCAGGAGCAGGCTACCTGCAGTGAATCACATCATCTTTTAAAACTTCACCAAATTCTAAATTCCCAGTGTCAGAACTTTATGTATTTTATTGTAACCTTCGTGAAGTGAGGATTTATTAGACTAGATTAGTTTCAGCTATGTAATACTGTAAACTGCCAACTGAGTGAATATGACGACGAAGTAGTTTTATCAGACATTCTTGTTGCCAATCTACAAATGATATCTAGTCTGGTTCTGAATGTATTCACTTTTGCCAATGTGTTTATTTTCCTATTTTAAAAAACAACAACAACAGCATATCAGCATTATTTATCAGCCATCTGCCTCACTGGTCTCAAAATGTTACGGGGCTTCCACGTAGAGATAAGATTATGATTTGGAGTGATTTCTTTTTGCATTGTATTGTGTGGGGTAAATTATTGTGTGTTTTTTTATGATTTCCTTGCATGTTGCATGTTTTGGGTTTTCTTTTGGTTTTCTTTTTCATCTCATGTGTGACCTGAGTAACAGCTGTTCCAAATAATGTGTATGAGATCCCTTGGTGGGACTTTTTAAAGATGGCAGCGCCGATTGTTTGGGGCTGCTCTCCCTGAACTACGGTGTGTGCTCACCTGGATTGCGGCCGGTATTGCCGCTGTGATGGACCCACTCCTTCGGTAAGGAAAGAGACATTGAACTGTAGATAGAGATTACCAAAGTGATGTGCTTGTGTATTTGAGAAGACCGCAGAACGTTAGACGGCACAGCAGAGAGCCGATGGTCGTGGTGACGCGGAAATATAGAGGATTTCGAGTGACGGCGGTGTGGCTGTGTAGACGCTGACCAGACGAGAGAGCATGGGTGGTGAACGAACCCTGAGGTGGACCCGATTGGTGATCAGCTAGTTCATCGTTGTGGGCCCTTGGCAGTTGTCGAGGCCCAGTGAGGTGAGTCGTGCCAGTCACAGCATATTGTGTGTGGCGTGTGGAACAGATTACTGCCGGCCGTCTGTCGTAGATGTGTGAAACAATGCTGATCCAGATCATAAAATATAATAATTGTCCATAATAAAATAAAATAAAATAAAATAAAAGAATCTCAAATATGGTCGTGAACAAGACAACCACTGCGGGATCTTCTTAAATCCTGTTTCCTCCAAACTACTTCGTCGCCAGGCCCAGAGCCACTCACAAGCCCGTCTCGGTCCAAAGGTCCCGCTTGCGCACTCGTCCGCCGGCTCTGTCGTTGCTGTACGGCTTCGTCCACCAGATTACTGCCGGCCGTCTGTCGTAGATGTGTGGGCGGTGGACGA
>JAUMHL010000010.1:15235709-15251249 GCA_032362345.1 Sandelia bainsii | reverse complement strand
AAAACCTATGGGATCAGCTGAGTCGCCGTGTAGAGGCTCGTAACTCTGTACCCCAGAACCTCAATGACCTGAGGGCCACCCTCAGAACAAGATGAGGCGACATTTTAACACTATTTGGAGGACTTCAATGACAAAACATTTGACTAGAAAAAAAGAAGAAATATTGTCATGTTTTTATTTTGCAAGATCTCACGGCACAGTATCTTGTCACACCCCTGTTGAGCAGGTGAAGTCTTGTATCCAGAAAGTATGGGCAAATATTTCACTTGCAAGTTTCCAAATAATTTAAAAGTACTATTAAAAGGTAAGGTGATGTAACATGAAACATGTAACATCTGCACACTGAAATTACTTTCTCTGAGTTTCTGAATGCTCTTTGTTGTTCTGGTTTTTTTTTTAAGTTGTTCAGGTTTGTTCAGACTACGCTCTATAGAACTAGGCTATATAATGTTGTAACTGTGTGCATCAAATGGTTAGATTGAGCATTTATGAAGTGTTGTAGAGGAGATATATTGTGAATCGCAATTTGCTGCATAATTGGTAATAACAGATTATATGAAACCTATCACTAGGCAACAACAAATATTGGATTATGCAAAGCCCTGGATTTCATTAGATGTTTTAGTTTATTGTCAATGTTCTTATATCAGTATGAAAGGTTGTAAGGCTAATAAAAAAGGAAGCATGAAGATCTATAGACATAAAATCATGAGAATCATAAGACATAAATCTTAAGTAGAATTTATTTATAAGAGGGTGACATCTTCTCTAGGGTTATATAAATTCTATAGCTATTTTGTAAGTTTTGTGTTATACCAAGCTCAGGAGCTGACTCATCATGACACACTGACCCATTTACAGGAACGTTAAACATGAGTTTATTCTGGTTTGAGAGGTCTAATTGCTCCTATCGGTGGGGATTTTTAATAAACTTTTTAAAAATTTATAATTTTCAAAAGCTTCATCACACTGTTATCTGTAGGCAATAATGTATGTGAGATAAGAGGTGCCATGTAACACCTCCAAACAACAGTGTTTCTGTAGTTCCATAAACTTTCAAAACAATTTGAAATGTCTTTTCTAGCAAAACCATCAGCTTTTGCATTAGTTTCAGAATCTCTCAGTCGAAAATGTAATCACATTGTCAATAAATTAAGATCAACTTGCAGTTCTGAATCTAAGTGTGTGTGCCAAAATCATCAAAATGTAATCTTCTGCTATGTATAGGCCTACTATACATTTATTTGTTATTATTCAAAGCCACATTCTTGAGTCAAAGCATACAGTTTGCAAACTATGCAAAAATAAATACAAACATTACAAAAAGTAAGCCTGGCCATCATCGCATTCTAAAAAGCTACTCCATGACATGAGGTGTTTCTTTGTTAGATGAGCTTTTGATTTCCTGATTGGTGGTTGGATGTCCACTCATGAAGTGTTACCCAGCAGCAAATCTCCTTGTGAGGGAATCTTGGGAATCTCTTCAGGTTAAATGTCAAAGTTCATGGTAGCAACGAGTGACAACTGATCTATCAGCCTACAGCCAACATTGCCTCATTTCTAAGGCCTGATTGATTTTTTTTGCTTCAATTTTTCTCTGAAAAGATAAATATATAAATCTCAGCTGAGGAACGCAATCTCCCACCCAAGTGTCTGATCACAGCCTAACTGGGCAATTCAATAAAAGATTTTTCCCCAGCTGGAGTCTTGCCAGACTTTTGTATGAAAATGCAATCCATCTGAGTCAGAGGTGTTGCCATCATTGCTCCAATGCCTGGCTCCCCATTCACATCTTCACAGACCATATAGAAAAACCCCACTGGAAGATATGAAACTATTGTCAGCAGAGAAACTGGCAACCCAAAGACATCACTGATCACTAACTCAACAGAAAATTCATTGAACATTAACATTTACCAGCATTATTGAATGGATCAGTCAGTCATCAGAAGGAAGGCAAACACAAAAATAATTGGTTAAGTTGGTTTAATAAAGTTTCTAAAAGTAAAGCTTGGATCTGCTTTCACACTCTGGGGAAATATTCTCTCATTATGCCGAGTGTGGGGGAGGAGGAAAGCCGCAATAAGGTAGATTTCATCCGAGCCTCAGGAGAAAATGAAACCTTCCGATGACAGTAGAGCATGTAATATCTTTATCTGGTTTCACCCATGGAGGAAAATTAAACGAAAATTACTGTGCATGTTTTTTTGTTTGTTTCTTTTGCTTTTACTTGCTCTGTAAGCAGCTGTTTCCTTCAACAGATGAATGGAAATATTCAGTCTTGATCATGTGCTCTAATGGACTTTTAAAACTATGTGTTGTGCTTGAAATGATCTTTACTGCTGCCTTTGTGCAGGATAGGAGAAAAGCGAGTTTCAGACAAATCTCGGTGAGTTTTTAATGCAGGTATCAGAATTATTCTCAGAATTACTTTGACTGACATTTAAAGTTTCCAAAAGGTTAAACACTCAAGTATACACTTGCAGCATTAACATTCAGAATTGAAAAAAAGATTGTTCATAGTTAACGGACTCTTAATATCACCATATCAATAGTGAATTATTATAATTTAGAGCAAATTTTTTGCTTAAACATTTTTTTTTAAACAATTACTTCATTATTTTTCTTTTAAACAGGCACAGCTCTACTGCTGATAGGTTACCACTTCTAATATTCTCAGCCGCTGAAGGTGCATCATTTTGTGCACTCTGTATGTGATCGATTTACACAAATGCCAGATACATGTTTGAGCTATTGAAAGCAGTATCTCCACTACAGAGTTAGTTCAGCAACTGATTAATCAACATTTCAAAATAAAGGATTTATAATTGGTTTTAACATTTACCTCAATAAACCTCTAGGGGCTACAAGTAGCTCAGTGGGTAGGGCACTCATCTACGAACCTGAGGGTGAGCAGTTGGATTCCCAGTCCGGCCAGATTACATGTCTTTCTGTGTCCTTGGAAAAGATACCAAAACCCCGTTGTAATGCCAACACGTATTCCGTTGTAATGCCAACACGTACTGTCTGGCAGCTGTCCAAACAGCAATTTCCAGCAGCAGCAAAGAGTATCAATAAAATAAAATGTCCTTATTATTGTCATTATTTTTGACTACGTGTCCAAACGGTGAGAATTTGTGGCTGCGATGGTTTGTCAGAGTACTAAGAAACAGTGTAGTCTTGACTAGAGGAGAGAAGGTCAACATATCTGTGATGAGCCAAGACAAGATCAGAGGAAAGGATGACAAGATTTCAGTGCACCAGAAGTAGAGTTCAGCAGTAATATTTCCTGAAATACTCAGGAGATCCAATACCTCACCGTCACAAAGTTTGACAAGCTCATTTTAAAGGCCAGATTTCTTAAATGTGAAGGTTTTATCCTGTTCTTTGTCATAGGTTACGATTAATAATGGTTTCTGAGTATTGTACTGGCTGGACAAAAACTATAATATACACACCAACACTATATTTACTAAATAGTACATTTGAGCAATACAGCCAGCCACTTCCAGTTCAAGCATACTGACAAACAAGTAGATCTTTTTTCTTTTATTTGTTGTAGTGAAAACTGGTAGTTACAGATTAGGAAAATAACAGCATCTTACCCAGACCACAGTGGTTAAGTAGTATTTCAAGTAACATCTACGTACTTCACTTTATATACAGTATACTGCAAATCAAAAAGCTCTGTACTGTGGTTTCTTGTGGACCAATTATGTGAAATATGTAATTGATTTATGTTCGAAACACCCTGGAGGAGCAAACGATTTCATACTCAGCTTCAATAAAACTGAATGTGAGAACGTAAGATTAATATTTTTTCTCCTTTTCAAAATTTCATCTGTCAGTCTGTATTAAACTTAATATCCTGGCATACGCAGACCAAAACAATCCAAGGCATCTTGACATGGCTTTCATTGGCTCCCAATGTTTCCAACTGATCTAACTGAAAGGCTTTTTTTGGACGTATTTTGCATATCAATATAGGCGCCTTCAGATTGAAATCCATTGCTATTTTAGGAGATTGCTTTTTGATGGCTTCTCATTACAGGAATGTTGGCTGTGGGTCAAATGAAAATGTCATCACAGCCTCAGCAGAGCCTGTTCAGGGGGAGTCCTCTCCGACACAGACAAACATCCCTTCACACTTTAACCTCCTTCACCTGTGAAATGATGAATCATGGTGCCCAGTGGAGAGACCCCATGGTGATGGAAGCACTTTGCATTGTGCTAGTCATCCCATTTGTGACAATGTTACACACTTCCTACAGTGTTACTCACAACCCATAATCATTAAAAGTTAATGTCAATAAAAGAGTTGTGCTCATGTTCACCACACTTGCTCCTGAAGGTTGCCTCCAAAAAAAAAAAAAAAGCTGAAATGAGGCATTGATCTGTAGATTGTTATAAACCATACAGAAATTCCATTAAATAAACACAAAGTACATTTTTCAGGCCTTTTTTGTTTTGATTTTGATGATTACAGCTTACACCTCAAACCAAAAATCCAGTATCTCAGAATAATACACTATTTCCTAAAATCAATCAAAAAAGGATTTACAATACAGAAATGTCCAACTTCTGAAAAGTGTTCATTTATGATCTCAGTACACTTGTTCAGGGATCCCTTAGCAAGAATTACTGCATCAATGCAGGGTAGCACGGAGGCGATCAGCCTGTGGCACTTGAGGCACTATTGAAGACTTTGATTGCAGCCTTCAGCTTGTCTGTATTGTTGAGTTGGGAGTTTCTCTCCTTCCTCCTGACAATACCCTATAGAGTCTCTATGGGGTTCAGGTCAGGCAAGTTGGCTGGCCATTAGCAACAGTAATATCATGGTCAGCAAACCAGTTAGTGGTAGTGGCAGTGGACGAACACCAGCAGATGGCATAAACTGGAAACTTCACACTGGAATTTAAGCCACTTGGATTTGGTGCCTCTCCACACTTCCTCCAGGCTCTGAGATCTGGATTTCCAAATTAAATGCAAAATTTACTTTCATCTAGAAAAAAAGGACCTTGGACCACTGTGCAATGGTCTAATTCTTTGACCCCTTAGATGACGTCTCTGCATCAGCAGTGGCTTGATACTAGAAATGCAACAGTTGTAGCCCAAGTTCTTGAATCGGCTTTGCTTAATGCTCATCCCTAGTCATCTGAGGTCATCCCTGTTGCTTGTGCACCTTTTTCCTTCAAGTCAACTTTCCATGAGTATGCTGCAGCACTCTGCAAACAGCCAGCCCTTTCAGCAATGACCTTCTGTGCCCGTGGAGGGTGTTGATAATTATCATCTGGACAACTGTGAGTCGTCAGTCTTCCCCATGATTGTGGTTTTTGAATTAAATTGCAAAAGAACATCTTTTTCATAATATTATTTTTTTTTTTTTTTTTAAATCATTGTCAAATCATTAAATATTGTCATAGCATTGTGGAATAGGATGAATTTAACAACCTTAAAGATACTTGAAGGGAAGGGGCTGAAATTAAGCTTAAGGGGTTAAAACATTTACTAGTATCTATGAGAGTTATCAAATATAAATACTAGCTGCACTTACCCACTCTCTCCTCTCCAACAGAGAGTTGACACACACACACAATGCTGCAGCGCCCACATAGCCCCATCGCCTCTCACTCATACTACTCTCCTCTAATCACCAGTTTTGCAACTTTTCAGACCCCTTTAGCAACTTTTCTTATTATTTTATGCTCCCATGTGGCTGTGCCTCCTGCAGAGACTGTACACAGGGTGTGTGGGGGAGACAGCGACATTTTCAGTCGACCAATCAGCAGCTGGAAAGAGGCATGAATGAGCTGTAAATCTGCCTAAATGACCGATAACTGATCTCTATCCTTTGTCCCGCTAAACAGGTTGTCCATCGTTAGTCAAGTTACATTTAGTTTTAACAATTTGTTTAAGTTAAAAATCCAGTTTAATAGAATGGTTTTATTGCACTGTTTAAATTATATAATTTTGCTGATACTTAAATCAATAACTGTCTCCATTTCCAAAGGTTTTGAAAGGAGAGATAGAAGTAGTTTCATGAGGAATCTCAGACAGAGTTTCAATTGACAGGAAAATACTGAAACTACTGAAGTAAATTAGTTTAGATGCTGTTTTGTTTAATGAACAGTTGCCTTCTATTAACATTATTTGTGAGATTAGATCATTTGAAAATGCAAAAGTCTGATCTAAAGAAAAAAAAGCAAGGTTTCTAAAATGTATAGTGCCAAAACAAAGCTGAGAAAAATTTACCTGCAGTGACAGAGGCCACAGCCTCTTCTACAAGCAGCATATAAACAACAACAAAGAATATATGAAGCAAACTCATGACGCTAAGAAACTGAACAGGGCTCATATGTCTGTGTTTTCAGGAAACTAATATTTTATGTTTTCATTGTTGTGTCGATTTTTCCCTACAATATAAAAAACTGCATTAAATATCTGTATTTTTCAAGGTATCATACTGAAGTTACAAATTATGTATAGTGGCATCCCCAGTAGCAAAAAGATTTGCTGATTACAGCGTGAAAAGACTTGGTCCTTTTCTATCACTGGAGTATGTTAAGATTTTGGACTAACAAAACAAGAAATTTCACCTTGGACTTTTTACCATTTTCTCACGTTTTATGGACAAACCAATTAATCAGTGAATTTAAAAAAAAAATGTCAATGCAGCTTCCATATTAAAAGAAAACTATGTATGTGATTTTGTTGGTTATTCAGAGTTTGTTTCTGTGCAGTCACTTTAACTTCTCTCCCTGTTCTGTACTTCAAAACCTTGCTCTCATAAAATCCCTCCACTCTCTGTGGCATTGAGTGGTTTGAATGGGATAAACTCATTGAATAAGAACACAAAACACCTGGGAGCCTGACTCAGTCTCTCAAAACCCTGAAGACAAAAATCTGTTTTTCATGTCTCTTGAGCTTTACGTAAGTGGCATCTGAGATGAGGTTAACAGTCAAAAGAGTTCAGTAATGTCATCTGTGTCTCCGTGGTAACACTTTTGCTATTGCCTCAGTTCAGATACCTCCCTCCCATCGCCCATCCTGCTTTCTGCCATTTCTGTATCACCTGCAATGCAACAGACATTTCACAGAACACATTCCACATTCAGACAATGTGTCTGCTTGATGAATCATGACTTTGCAGTGATTCTATCATGACGAGCAGGAGGTCACAGGCAGTGATGCTGAATGGGGCTGCTAACTTAACCTGGTCTACCGCTGTAGAGGTTCAAGCTGCAGAGAGAGTCAAGTAGTAACGAGCAACCTGTGGCGTCATGGCACACAAGTCTGCTTCTGGAGTATCAGTGCAATAATGAGGTTTTATTCAAAGAGAAGCTGTGTCAGGACATCAGTCCCTTGGTTGCAGACAAATATCTTTCTGTCTGAATCTGTAAACTATGTTTGTGTATTTGTATTTGTGGCCTAATGATGAGCAGTCCTGGAAATGAGACACAGAGGTGGGGGTGTAATGAAGAAGGAGAGAGGTGGGGGCAGGAGTATACTGTGTGTGTGGGGGTGGATGGCATTTAAAAGAGGAAGCATGCAGTTGTTCCAATCACTGATTAATTAGATCATCATTCTCTCAGACTTCTATTGTTCATCTTCTCATTTGTGTGTGTTGCGGGTTCATTTAGTATTTCTGGAGCTGAGGTCAGCTCACCGACGTGGTGCTAGTGTGCTAATGCAGCGGAGGCATTAACCCCAATCTCTCTGGACGAGAGACCGCTTGGCGAGCATCCATCCCCAGAGACTGGTGGCATGCTTCTGTCTGCCTGCCAATCTTATTTCCCGGATAGCTTGCACACTTATTTCATTTTAGCCCGTTTCACAGCCCCATATTGATTTTTGAACCATCATGTCAGTGTGAGGATAAAGGGCCCTTTTTCAAAACACAGGGTTCTGTAATAAGCTTTTTGGGTTTCTCTGGCATTGTTTGCATTTCTTCCTAGGCCATCAGTAAAATAAATTTCTTTGTTATCATGTGAAATGGTGATTTAAGGAAATTACTAATTAAGATGTTATTTTATGAATCTTTTTCTCTACTCTTCAGTTTCTTTTGCTTTACTCCTAGCATACTTGTATGTTCTTTTTCTCTACTTTCAAATTCTTTTATCTTTATTTGTCTAACCTTTCTCTTGCACAGCTTTTATTTCCCCTGTTGCATTTCATACCTCATGTGCTTGCTTTGTCTGGCTTTGTGTGCTGAAACCGGCGGATATGAGACAGTGGGGTGGGTATCGGAAACGTCGCTGTCTGTCTGACAGTCCCTGTGGTACATTAGCCGTCCCTTACCATGTATTATTGATTCCCTCTCTCTAATCATTGTCTCCAGTGTTACAAATGAGCCTTTACTGCCAGCAGCGCCTGTACTCCAAGGAGTTTATAGCAGCCAAAGTCCTGGCTAAAGCACTAAACTCTCAAGAATACTGCAGTTTTCTAGTAAAAAGCTACCTGTGAGGTATGGATATATGTCTAACAGTTAGAATTATACTTTTCAAAATAGAGCCTAGATTTACTGTCATAATTGTGGCCATTATATGGTTCATGTTAACTTTGTATGCTGCTACAAACCTGACTTTGGCAAAACAACATACACCACAAGAGGAGAGAGCTTCACCTCCAACATGAATTTTGAATGTCAAACCACAAGTTAATATAGGATTTAAGGTGTAGATTACAGCCCTTGACATACCATGTAATTAAACTGAATTTAAAGGGTTCATTTTTGTAATAATGGCATATCTGTACAGTACATACAAATACGTATATGTGGTAACAAGATGCAAAGGGGGTAACAACCTGGGAACTTATAGATTAATTATACTGTAAATATTTTCTAACTAAGGGGTATCTATTCTAAAATTATGTGGTAAGAAGGGCTTGACATTAACTTTATTGCTCACCAGCCACTGTGGCTAGTGCTTTTTTGAAGTTACTAGCCACTTGGCATTTTCACTGGCAACAATTTTGTTGTTGGGAAATTACACTTTATTGTTGACTATAGTGTGCTAAAATGTACTTGAACTAGATTTACAACCTTTTAAATGCAGAGGTGGTAAATATCTAATAAAATAACTAAGTACACTTACTGTAGTACAGTCCTTGAGTAAAATTTTGAGGTGCTTTACTGGAGCTTCACATGAATGACTCCCCGTCAGTAAACTCTACCGTGCTTATTTGTTGCAGTACTATAGCAGCTAAGATTTGATTTTACTCATTTAATTTTGCTTAAAATGTATTAAACCACGTAGATTCAATTGAGATTTTCAAAGGAGATCTGATCAAGATGGCAGCTTAAAGTGTCAGACAGAAACCAGACAGTCTCAGCTGCAAGTCACTTCACTGGCAAACTGGAAAGGTGGGTGAACTTTCTAAATAGGCCTATATTATCTACTTAAGTTAGTTTATTGAATAGGAGTGCTTCTAAATACGAATGACCTGCACTCTATACCGTCACTGAACGCAGAGCACCCTCTGCTGTGACAAACGGTTCACGCTACATTTGCTAATGTTACTTTCTTAACATAAAGCCAGTGTACTAATTAATTGATCAAAAAATTCATTCAATAATCCATGCATTATCTAAATCACATATATTGTTGCGAGGATGTAGGAGTCAATCCCAGCCGTCACTGGTCAGAAGGCGCAGTACACCCTGGACAGGTCACCAGTCTATCCATACAGAAAGAGACAACCATTCACACCACACTTCAGGAAACTTACTTTAAAGTCACCAAGCAACCTAACTGCGTGTCTTCAGATTGTGGGAGGAAATCCACCCAACCCCCTTTCCCCCACACCTCTGGTCAGTTACCACCACAAAACCAACATAATAACTTCTAAAATACATAGCTTGAGTAAGTTAAAGACACAGTACACATGCACATGATCAGGATGGTAACATCTCTGCATCATTTTGAGCCAGAAAAAACTGCCAGAGAGCAGTGACAAGTTGTTGTTTTTTCACCTTTAACTTCTTTGTCCAACAACAACAATGATAATAACAACAACAACAGAACCTCATCAAAATGTTAATGTTATAGGTTGTATAAAAAAAAAAATCATATTGGCCAATATAACATTAGAGTTTTCTGAAACTCAAATACCAATATCCATGCTCAGTGACATGGTGAAACCTTTGAGGGTTTCATTTCATAAGCCATTTGGAAAGACAGCTTTCTTTGTTCAGGGGCTCTTTATGTTGAACTCCCACAGTCAGATGTCAAAATGAATCATGACAGGGACCATTTAGAGTAACTCGAGTTACACTGTGCACCGATGATCATGTCTTTTAAAGACATTTGTGGTTGTAAATGCAGCTGTATATGGCAGACTTCCCTATAAACATAAACTATGTACAGAAAAGTTCAGCTGAGACACCTGGAATGAAGCCATACAAAGACCATGTTTGCTATACTTTGCCGATGCATTTGACAAGGATAAATGGATGTTGACAGAGCAATGAGATAAACCCCAGACTTTCTCTACCCTTTCAACTATTCAGTCACCATTTGTTCTGTGATTCTGAGAGACACATTTCACACAGCAGGAAATCAATTACATCCACACCAATGTGTCTCTGAAACCACTAGTGATCTGCATTTTTCTTCTCTTCTTTCCTTCAACCTGTGTCTTGCTGAATAACAGAATTCTTAGTTTTTGAAAGAGATGACTACTTTTGTGTGAATCTCTGCTGGGTGCGTTGGCACAGAGTGAAACATTGCGCACAACAGGGGAGTGCTGTATGTGGGAGGAAGAATAGGGACACTGAGGGAGTACAGTAAAGGGAGTGGAGATTTACAAAGAGGATCAATTAACTCATAGCATTACAGGTCCTTTGTGACATCATACTGATATTGTAACCCCGAGCCCCAGATGCCATATAGTCATATAGAAAATTATTGTAGCACAAACATGTAGATCAATACTCTGCTGATGTCATTAGAAAGATCATCAAACCTGTAGCTTGTACAGCAACGAACACTAAAAGAAAATAGACTTTTATAAAGTTCGAGATAAAATCAAACTTGAGAAAGTGTCACATTTTTGGACACCTGTGCCTTTCTTTTCAAACACGTACTGTGGCATTGAAGCCAAAGCTCAGGGTTACTTCTTTCTTCAAAGTTTTTACACAAATGCACAGACGGTGATCTGTTTGTTCCCTCCAGACAACAAAAGGACGACGTCTGAAAGAGGGTTACATCACTTACGCCTGACTCAGAGTAGTCTTTGAAAAAATTACGTTAGAATGGAGGTTTGCAGCTGACAAAGGAAAAAGAAAGATAAAGAAATTAAAAAAATAAAAATTTAATGAAAGGTGAACATTAAAAAGGATGAAACACAAAAGGTTGGGGTGGGTTGACTACAGAAATGTTTCTTTGATCAGTGAAAACTTCTTGAAAAGTTAAATAAATGTCAATGTGAAAGTGTGTATGAAAAAAAGACACCAATAAACTCTGATAAAGCAAAAATTAAGACTCCTCTCAGAGAGGTAGAGTCATGGATGTTAATCTATGTTCTTAATGAAAGTGGTAAGCAAAGTGCTTTTCTATTCTATGTTACAGGAGTACTCACAGGGTTTTATATATATATATATATATATATATATATATATATATATATATATATATATATATATACACACACACACACACACACACACTAAAAGAGTTATTTGGTCCTATACAACTTGTTTTGTCCATAACTGCCCATTGAGCTGTCTTAGCACCACCAATCAAGTTTTCCAACGTTAGTCTTTTAAATATAAAATCCCCTATTTGTGTTTCCACATACAATGGACCATGTATGTACCATCTAAGCTACTACCACCCCAAAGAAGCACATTAATGATCAGTAGATGTCAAACTACATTTCAACTCTATTGAGCTGTTATGGGAGTAACTGGACTGTACAGTACACATGAAGTGCCCATCAACCCAACCCAAGTTGTAGGAGATGCCTCGGGAAGCACGGAGTGAAATCTCTTCAGATGACCTTAACAAATTTACAACTTGAATGTCCAAGTTCTGCAAAGCTGTAATTACTGCATATAGAAGAATCTTTGATAAAATTATGTCAATTAAAAGTTATCTCTAACTTTGGCAAACTCATTTAATATATATGGAAAACAAGTGACTCCAAACCTTTGAATGGCAGTGCACTTTGTTTTGTGTAATATGTTGTGCATTTATTTTGCTCATAATTTTACCCATAAACATTTTCCCAATAACAGATCATGTACAGTATAGGACAAGTTACAATAAATATGAAATAAAAAGACACTTGAATAAAATATTTTATCTGTACACCTACTCCTAAATGGGCATGGGACTATTGGATTAAACCAAGGTTAAAAACTAAGATAATTTTAACCTTTTTTTAACTATTTTTAAAGACCCTATGACCTGAGTGCCAAGCATCTCTATGTACTGTATTATATTCAGAGTAAAAGACACTGGATACACAGGTTACTGTTGTAAGTAACCTTTGTATTGTAAGAACTGAATGTGATGGTCAAATCTACAGTTTAGTTTAACAACCTAATGTAACAGACTTACTGTAACTATGTGCAAACAGAGACAGAATATTTCACTTCTAGACTCACTACCCATAAGCACAGAGGAGCTCAATCAAAACAGCACAGAAGGAAGTGTGATCATAAACCATAGACAACATTACATTCAACATCTGGCACCACCAAAACAACAAATGACACCTAGAGCACAATTCATTTGGTTTCTTGCACAAGTAATACATTATAATTGTCTGGTTCCTCTATTTAGTATTTTATATTAATCATTTCTTTATTGGATATATGTGTTTTACTGACTTTTAATGATGTAGTAGATGAACCATCTTCTTGTAGATTATTTGCTCTACATTTATACTTTAAAACTGAAACAATACTGTGTTAGAATAACATGTATTGAAATGAGTATCCATCATGTGGCTATTGCTGCAACTGCAGGGAGAATACCATCTAGTAAACAGAAAAGCCACATCAACTACATACCAGGTAGCTGTTACAGGACGCAATTTGTGGCTTAGAGCAGACAATCTCTTGTTAAGAAATGGTATGGAGTGTTGATAAGCAGCAATTGATTATCAGTACATAGAAGTATATACAAGCTTAATGCCATCACTGAGTGAAGCAAAGTGAAAAAGAGCTCAGCTGTTTAGATATAATGTAAGACGAAGCAGCAAGAAGTCACATAATGACTGAGTAGAAATATTGCTTCATAGCCTGCCTGAGTATGTTGGGGAAATTTGGCGACAAAAGCCATATTGACAAAATCAGTATTACATGGATCATATTACAGTAATTGAAAGGACTGTACACAACAACAACTGTCCCAGACACTTGAACTTGTAATGAGCCAATTGAAAACCAGCCTAAAATAAACAACAGCAATAACCTGGTGTAAATTCAAAAAACAATTCAAACATGAGTATTTACATCCCGTTGCCAGGTCTTTCAGCTAAAATGAACGCAGCCCGACACTGCATCCTTGCAATAAATCTAACTTTCAATTATAAATTGCTCTTTTTTTTTGTGAAACTGTTTCTAGAGAGGTTCAATTTATGACCATTTACTCTGACAGGTGTTTATATTACTTTGTTTGAGTAGGTTTAATGAAACAGAAATATACACATCTACATATACTGCAGTTCAGTTCAACGTTCCACAAACAGGATCCTACTGATGAAGGTATAATTTATTGCAAGCATCTTGCAGTAAGACTGCTTTAATTTTAATGGCGTGTACTTAATAAACTTGCAGTTATTCAATATATATTTCATCATTATTCCAACATATAAAACATAAAAACTTAAAATATGCATGTGCAAACAACCAAAAGAAGACAAATCTCAGCCAGCCAAAGACAGAGACTCACAATTAGCTAATACCATATACCAATGCTGTAGATAAGTTAGCTCACCGAAGCACCATAATAACGTGAGCCTATATTAGTAGCAAGTTAGCTAGCAAGCACGAAAACACTGACCACAAACAAAAAGACAACAGCTTCTCAGCCTGCCACAGAAAAAACTTCAAAGACTGACTGAACAGAACCAAGACATAAAATAACTGGTACAAAACACTTACCTCAGCTAGCTAGGTGAAGTGAAGCAGTGATCCGTGGACAGTGGCCATGGTCCTCTGGGTAAGAGTTGCTAAAGTCCCAAACTACAGACTGTCAAAAACTTCGGTTCGATTATTTTTCACATCGCAACACCAAAGAGACATGGATTTTAAACAGGTTAGCTAGCTTATGAAACGCTACATTAACCATAACAGCGCTAACTTTAAGCTAGCTCATCGATGTAGCTAGCTAGCTAACAAACGTGAAAAAAAACAGACGCAGCACTGCGCAGCGAAGTGGCGGCAGGCAGAGGGGCTGAGATTTAAATAGCCCGCCTCATTTACAAGGGGTGTGTTTGATTGTCACACCTGTGTCCCGGTAGACCGTTTGCACAAAAGGCTAAACAAACATAGTTTAAAAAAGTTGTAGCCCACAGAAAACCAATTGCATGGAAAAACAAAAAAGAAAAACTTCATTTTTACATATCGCAAAGCATTATGGGAACTGAAGTGGCACAAACCATCACTTATTTTTTATTTTGTTTATTTATTCTCAGTGTTGCTCTATCAGCATAAGAGTAAACTGAAGGCTTGTCTCATCAGGTTTATCTGGTAGAGAGTGAGTTTGGGAGACTGGTAGCATCAGTCTTAGAAAAACAGTGCTATATACCTTTGTAATTTGTTTTAAGATTTTAAGTTGGCCTATGGAATATAGGCTATTCATACTGTAACTTTGACAAAGAAAGAAAGTTTATCAAAGAAAGTATGCATAATCAATTACTTTCTATGTCTGCTACTGTACAGCAATTTAAAAAATACATAGAATATTCAATATTTGGAAAACTAATTTTGCTCTTATTCAGTGAATTGACAGTAGAGACACAGTGACTTGCTGTTGCTAAGCAGTACATATGTTGATTATCTGTGAATGCAAAAAACAGCATATGCTGCTATAAAGCATAAGTGTGTTGTAACCTATTTACTGTATATAACTGCTATTTAGGAAACTGGGACACAGGCTATGTTATCTTTGTAGTGCAACTCAATTTGTCTGAACAAGCTTCTGTGTGTAATCACATCTGTTCTAAAAAATAGTCTATTAATGTGCAATGGTGGAAAATAATAAATTAGATTTACTGAAGTATTTCTGTAAATTATGTACTTAGTCAGCTAGGTACCACATTACATCCACTTAATTTTAGAGTACTTTTTAGTTTTATTTGCCAGCAAACTTAAAAAAAACACAAAAAAAACATTTAAAATATGCTAATTATTACTACACATCATTGCATATAGTAGTCAAAATTGGATCCAACTTGATCATGCACAACGTAACAACTTATTATTAGAGCTCAGTGTAATGTGGGAGGTCCCCCAGCAGACTAAATCTATAGCAGCATAACTAAGAGATGGTTCAGTGTCACCTGAGCCAACTCTAACTATAAGCTTTA
>JAUMHL010000010.1:15205673-15235609 GCA_032362345.1 Sandelia bainsii | reverse complement strand
CATGTTCCAGTCTGTGCAATAAAATGTTATGATCTATAGTGTCGAAAGCTGCACTAAGATCTAACAAGACGAGTATAAAGAGAAGTCCACTGTCGGAAGCTAAGAGAAGATCATTGGTAACTTTAACAAGTGCCGTTTCTGTACTACAGTCATACTGCAGTCAATACAGTCATCACTAACTTTATTACTTACGCCTGAAACCTGGTTCTCTGGTGAAGGTGTCAGAGATGGATGCTGCTGAAGTATGATTGACAATACTTCCCATTCTCATCATGTCTTATGGAGCATTATGGAGAAATAGACTGATACCACACCATATTATCATACACATTTAGCTCAGTGTAACAGTGACAATTGTATTTATTTCACTGTATACTGAACATTTTTAGCACAGAAATTTCCTTTGGGATGAATAAAGTTCTATCTTATATATAAAGACAAGAATAGTTACTTCTTCCACCTCTGATGAGTCAGTTTGAACAGATATGGGCTGGGTGGGTGGTAAAAATGGAATATACAGTGTTTATCATTTCCTTTCTCTATCACAACGGTTAATTCACACACCGCAATTCATTAATTTAACTACTCTATGGCTGAATGGGCACAACCCATCTCAGGTGCCCTCAGCGTTTCTTATTATAGCATGTGAGGGTCTTGTGGAATCAGCTCATCTGTTGTATTTGCTCAGCGGCTCTCAGAGACCTCTTGGCCGTGATGCAGTCTCACCTCATTAACATTTTAGGTGACGAGTCTGTCACAGCCTTAATTAACAATTCATGAACATGGCTTATAGCTATATTAACATTTTACAACCAATAAATCAGCTTTTCTAATCTACTGTGTGTCTACATGCACATGTGTATGTGCATGTGTGAGAGAATCATGGGCAGCTTTGTGTGTGGGAGTTTGACTGGGTTATTTGTGTACATCCACGACAAGCAACTATATCCCTTTCTGTCTACAGGTGTGTCTGTCTGCCTATCTGACCATGACATTTGTTTGAACTTTCTCCGAATCTTATGTTCTGATCACAGCATTGTAGTGAATCATACCTATTATGCTTCATCTTCAGTAAAACACCAAAAATCCAACTTACAACCTGATCCAGAGGAGGTCATTCACAATGTTATGCCAATTAATAATCTAAAAAGATAAATCCGACTAAGCACCCACAAATGCAAGTGTCACACATAATGGAAAGGTCGACTAATTAGGGTGCTATTTTCAGTGAGTCGACTATAACAAAGAGTCACTGATACAAGTCTTTTTTCTCTGAGAAGCAAAATGAAGGAGAAGGGAGAGGAGAGACGTGGAGACAAGAGGGATAAATCTGAAATAATAGTGGAACACAATCTGGTAGAGTCAGTTCTCAGAGGAATCATCATTTTTGCTTCACTTACATGTAACACATATTCGAAGTGTCTCTGGGAGTGGGTGTAACAGCATGCAGTGAGACCAGGAATCCTCAACTGCTTCTTTTTGCCACAAAAAGCGTGTATGTCACGAATTGAAAAGGGACAAATATTCAAGCATCCTCTTTTTAGAAATGTGAAGTACAGGACTCCTAAATCAGCAGACTACAAATTAGGCCTGGAGATTCAGATTAAGAATATTTTTGAATTTACTTAAATTCAAAAATGTCTTGCAGAGGAGGAATAAAGTCAAACATGTGATTGAAACGCTGTATTTCATACAATCAATTTCCCTGTGTGGAACTAAGGAAGAGAAAAGTGAGATTGAAATAAAAATCCCACCACAGCACCCCCAGGCAGTCCCTTGACCCCACTTTGAAAAGGACCTGTGTAGGCAGAGTGTGCAGGCCTTGGCTTCCCCATTGAGTCACCCAGTGTAAGTGCAGCAGTATCGTGGTATAATGCGCATGGTGCGTAGCTGTTGCTTGCCAAATGAAAGCGATCTCTGCAGCACTGCTCTCTCCCCCTGGGTGACACAGAGACGTTTTTTCATAAGTTTACAAGGGCACGTTTACTGATAGGAAACCACAATGCCTACAAATTCCAGAGTGCAGCTACATGGACAGTTACTGTAGTTCAGGATGGATTTAGTTTGATCCATATAGCAGAAACAATGTGTTCCAGGACGTACATTTTCTGTATGTGACGTAATGGCTCTGCGCTCAAAACTGGTCCTTTGAAGCAAAACCTGCTTTGTGTTGCCTCAGTAACAACCTCCATCCAACTCCCCACTCACCCCCACATACACAAGCACATTTGTTATAAGTTAACATAAAGATCAAGGTCAGTGCTTCAGTGAGAGCATGTTGAATTTAAAGGATTCAAAAGCTGCCTTGCTGATGGGTGGCCTTGTAAAGTGCATGTCTCAATGACAAATGTATTGTATGCTGCAAAGGATCCACCCTGAGTTCAGTGCAGGCTATTCCAATTCCAATCAGTCCTCCAACTTCTGCAAAGTCAAAAAATAAGAAATCGATCCGAGAGAGGTGAAATGAGGAAATGTCCCCTGGATTTATGGTCGGAATCATGTGTGTGTGTGTGTGTGTGTGTGTGTGTTTTACTGAAAGATATGGCCTGGTATTTTACTTCAGTCACGACTCATCGAACCTCCTGTTCCACATGAATGTCAGGGCATATATGAAGTTAATGACTATTTTTTACTTGACCACATGATGCATAGGAGTGAGGTATGTGGACTGATAATGTCTTCATGACAAATAGATACAATAAGTACAGATCAAGAGCTCTAATACACCTGCAATAAGTGCTGTGAAAACATCTTATGAGTGACAAATAAAATAAGATAGAAATATAAATATAGAATATGGTTGATGGTGGTATAATCTCAGAGTTAATATGATTCCAGTAGAATATGCAGTAATAAATAAGGGATGGTGAATTCAGGGTGCCTACAGATAATTGACATGAGCATAGCATGGCAAAGTGATGGAACTGGAGAAATTCAGGTGCTTATACTCTCTCAGTTATGAAATGTCCATTTCTCACTCCAACACTTTTGGAAAAATTGCCATGACTACAAGGAGTTTTTGCTTTCTTTACTGCTGCTGTGCTGCCCTCTTCTGGAGATTTTTCTCTCTGAATTGCCTGAATATAGAAGTTGTAGAATTTATAGTGTAGTTACAATTATGTGATAATGAACAACAGGGAATCCATAAAATTGTCAATAATCACATTCAAAAACTGTGGAAGTAAGGGTATTAACGATATGTTCATTGTCAAATGTCAATTTGGACACTTGCTCAAGTTGATAAAACACTGGAAAATGAAATCCCTTCAGATATCATTCACTCACATAACCTATTCCAGTGTCTCTCACTTGGCCGCCCTGGTGCATGCTGCCTGATGAAATTGTGCAGTCTTATTTTAGGAAGGGCTATCTCTGGTCTGACAGCAGTTAAGGAAAAAAAGCTTCTGCTCTGGTAAAAGGTTCTTTGGGTGAACAAGGAGCAGTTGTTTGTGTGTGTCTCCACATTTGTGTTTGCATCTTTGCCCTCTGAATCATTATACCACATCTAGTGCTTTGCGTTCTCATACTGTATTTAACTCTGCGTCTGCTTTAGTTTTTGTTTCTCCTGACTCTGTTTTTTGTTGTTGTTTTTTTCATCATTTTATACTTAATTAGTTTGTGTTAACTAGCAGCATCTGTGATCAGTTGAAAGTCATTCAGTATGCCTTTTGACAGTGCCCTGGGAAACTGGAGGGCCATCTCACAAAAATGTATTTCACAGCATCACTGTGCGCATTAAACTCTCCTTGTGATAAAACTTTCACACAAAGCACCAACAACGAATTCCTGTCTGAATGCTGTGAATTCTGTCTCCATCCACATTAAGATATTGTTCAGCAAATTGCTCAGTTTAGCTTGAGAAATAGAATCTGCTCAGTGAGTTGCTGCAGAAAAGAACAGACTGCACAATCTCCCTCCCCAATATCCATATTCACCAACAGTGCAGACAGAATGCAAATTACTACTGTTTTCCCTGGCCATGAATATCATCAACACCACCATTACACACACCTCTTTCAACTGGAGGTTGCATTATCTTGTTATGTTGATCAGTAAGGTGTGAATTAATGGCTGTTAGCTGACAAAAACTGGTGGCATTAATCTATTACATTAATTAAGTCCACCCAAGACTTAAAAGAATAACTTAATTAAAGCTAAACTTAATTAAAGCAAAAACCACCACAAGCCAAACATACTACTGGTTGGTGGAGGTTTTTGAGTTGAGTTTTTGGGAGGAGGGTGTTGGTCCTAAACGTCATTCCAAGTGAGTTGCAGTGAATGTGGACTTTCCCAAACTTGAGTTGCTGGAGTTGGATCAGTCACTGGGGCAAAGTAACTTTGGTGTTTGGGTCCGTCGCGTATGATAACAAAAAAACAGCAATATTTTTCTATGTTGGGGTATTTATTTTAAAACATTTGTGAAGTATGAATTACAAACATGGACAGATGGAGTGGCGGTGGACAGTTTTCACACTTTTTCTGAACTTTCGGTGCATTTTTGGGTCTCCCTCCTCCTATGACTTGCTCCAAGGGTCTGGATACACTGGAGTGGCACACAGACATAGAAATAGGTGAGTTAAGGATTTTATACGTTTGTTGCGAACCGTATAAACTTTTCTCATAACAACTAGTTCAACTCTGGTTTTTCCTTAATCCAATTTTGTAGAAGTGAAAGTTGTGCGCTTTTGTTGCGCAGTTGCCAATAAAAATACGATGACTTCCAAAATTGTTACTGATCGAAATGAACTCACATCGGTGATTTAGCCTCTTATGGTCATATGTAGTCTGTTAACAATCAGCCGCTTTATCAGCCTGTGACTAAATTTGGCTTGAGTTCGCCTGTGTTGCCAAAGTTGATAAGATCCAGAAAAAGCGTTGCCTGCGATTACTCCGATATCTCATCAACAACAGACCATTGGTGCATTTGCAACTGTTTACTGATACATTAAAATAGGCTTGTGGGGTAAAAGGTAAGAAAACATAACTGACGCACCCGTTAGGGGAAGTGCAGCAAAACATATGGCTCTAATTATGATGTTTTTATTGCCAAATTACATAAAAGTTCAACTATTTTCAGTGGTATTTGCAGTGTTTATCTAAAATATTTCTTACAGTTCTTGATATACATCTTTAAGCTCTTGTTTTTCTTTGCCTCTCTCCTCAGGAATTGGTGTGCCTATGTAGTGCACAGGAAAGTGAGCTGCACCGTGCAAGGGAGTGTGGAGAGCTTCCAGGAGCCCATGGTGGCCCCCTGCCCAGCCTACCAGCCCGACTGCCAGCAACAAGTGACGTGAGCATCCGGGGAGCAACGGGAAAGGGTTGAGGGTGCATGTTTAGATGTATGAGACAGATTTGATTTTAGATACAAAATGTTTCTTTGAGAGAGACTAGGAGGCAGAAATGTGACAGAACATATTCAGTTGGCAGAACAACAAAAGTAAAAAGATGACTAAAAAAGGAACACAGAGGTAAAAAGAACATTTCATTAGAAATAACTGGTTAGGTTTCTGGTAAGGTTGACGTCAGGATAAACATCATAAGATTTGAGTGGATATGTTTTGGAATGAATTTAGGTTCCAGTTATGTTGCTTCACTTAATGTGTGAGCCATAGAGTCTCATGTCAACCCTAAAGGATGTACTAAGTCATGGTTGTAGCTGACCAAATTTACCTTTCATGTTTAAGCAAGTTTCATTTGTTAATACTCAGCAACACATTTCACTCCCCTTAAGACACAACCTTGTTGATTTCCAATACAAAATACTGAATATGGAGTGCAAAGATGTGTTATGTGTACTGGTCTTAGCATCTGCATGTTGAATATTAACTTAAATGCATGCCAAAGAAAACAGACATATTTGAGATTACATTGTATGGAACCCAGCTTTATCTGGGCTGTACCTCATTTCTGGGCATATATCTGTTCGTTTAGCTACACATACACAGGAATGCCATGGTCATGAATTAATTAATGATTTATATTTAAAGTTGGCTCATGCATTTTTAAAATGTATTACTTTTCTAAGTTACACTCCAGAAAATTTAGCTTCTTTGGCTCCTTGTATCAAAGGTTTACTTAGTGAAATTATTTACACCTACCAGTTCGTTCAACTCCAATTCCACAAAAGTTGTGGGATGCTGTGTAAAATCTATTGAAGCCCAAAGAGGTCATAATTTGCCAGCAGGACCTATTATCATCAAAAGATACAGAGAATCTGGAGAAATATCTGTGTCCAAGGCCAAATCGTAGTATTGGATGCCCGTGATCTTCGGGCCTTCAGACGGCACTGCATTAAAAACAGGCATGATTACGTTATGGACATCACTGCATGGCTTAGGAATACTTCCAGAAATCACTGTCTGTGAACACAGCTTGCTGTGCCATCCAAAAATGAAAGTTGAAGCTATATCATGCAAAGAAGTAGTCGTATATAAACAAGGTCCAGAAATGCTGTTGTCTTCTCTGGGCCAAAGGTCACTTAAATTGATCTGTGTCAAAGTGGAAATCTGTTCTGTGGTCAGACAACTTTCTTTTTGGAAACCATGGGCACCATGTCCTCTGGACTAAAAAGGAGAAGGACCTTCCAGCTCGTTATCAGCGCTCAGTTCAAAAGCGTCCATCTCTAATGGAATGGGGGTGCAGTGCTTATGCAATGGGTAGCTTGCACATCTGGAAAGGCACCATCAATGCTGAAAGATATGTCCAGGTTTTAGAGCAGCATATGCTCCCATCCAGATTACGTTTTTTTTCAGGAAAGGCCTTGCATATTTCAGCAGGATAGTACTAAACCACATACTGCATCTATGACAACAACATGGCTTCGTAGTAGATGAGTCTAGGTGTTGAAGTGGCCTGTCTGCAGTCCAAACCTTTCACCAGTTAAAAATATTTGGCACATCTTGATTAATACATAATACAACACAGAAGACCCAGGACTGTTGAGCAGTTAGAATCCTATATCAGACAAGAAAGGGACAAGATTCGTCTCCCAAAACTCCAGCAACTGTTCTCCTCAGTTTCCAGATGATTACAGATTGTAGTTAAAAGAAGAGGGGATGCTACACCGCAGTAGACATGCCCCTGTCCCAACTTTTTTGAGACATGCTGCTGCCATCAATTCTCTGCTTAAACATTTTATATATTTTCTATGTTATATTGTGAATAAAATATGGGTTTATGAGATTTGCACATCATTGCATTCTGTTTTTATGTAGATTTTGCACAGCGTTCCAACTCTTTTGGAATTGGGTTTGTATCTATTGTTCAAACATGTGCTATCATATACATTTACTAGGTGGTTTGCAGCAGTTGATTTGTCATTAGTAGGTTTATGGCCCCAGTATAACCTAACTTGAGGTTGTTGTAGCCTTCATCATCATTATAGAAAAATAATGACATAATTTAAAAAAAGACTTCAGTAGAGTGGAGTATAAGATTCAAATAAGTTCAGTGTATAATCAAAATATTTATGAATACATTGCAAAAACGTATTTAGAAGCTAAACATATTCTCATCATTTGTCATGTCTCTTTGGCAGTTTGGCCTTTTTTCAACACTATTATTTTTGTCTTTCCCTATAATGCTGATGTGATAATAAATCATGTTCATTTCACACATAGTTTGATCTAAGCCCACATCTGAACCCCAAACTTTAAAGATAAACAGTCCTTATTAATGAATTACTGTAAGGGGGACTATTCACCACAATAATTGGTAACAGTTGTCAGTAATTTTGTGCAGGAAGATGTTGTGTTGCAATTTAATATAGGTAACTTTCTGAATCATTATAATTTGTTAAATATGTTGTTGTTGTATGTTGTCTGTGATTTTAGCTTTGTGGTCCACTCACACAAACATATGCACAACAGCCACTGTGCTGTGGAAAAGTTTCCTGGAAACTGATAATTCTCAGGTCACAGGATTTCCAAGTTCCTGTGTAAAGCAAGAAGCGCTGACAGTGAGAATAGACACCTCAGGTTTTTCCATTTCTGAGCTATAACACAGTGTTGGCTTCATATTATCTCATATTAGATTGAGTACACACTGTTTTCTGATCCTTTTTTCTATTTTTCAATGTTATCTGTAAAGATGACAGTTGGGAAATGTGCAAAGATGATTGTTTTAACGCTCCAGATGTTCTGCATGACATGACCCCTGCCTTCAGGGAAGTGATGTCATTTGGTGTTTGGGAACTGTTTGCCTAGCCTAGGAAGTTGGAAGTTTCATGTACTGAGCAAAAGAGGCTCAGAAATTATTACTATTTTGAAAAAACAAGCGTCCTGATGATTGCAGGAGTCAACAGTTCCCAGTAAATACACATACAGTGTTATTACTGTCATTCCTGTATGCTAAAGGTACTCTGCCATCCAAAAAATAATGTTCCCAATCCATGTTCACATTTGTGTGAGATTTTGAAAAACAAAACTGATCTTCCTTGTTTTACAGATATCAAACTCGACTCCGACCCACATACAAGATTTCCTACAAGACAATCACAGAGTTAGAGTGGAGGTGCTGTCCCGGCTACCAAGGCCCAGGCTGTAAAGACTTAAAATCACCCCCAGATCGACAAACAGTGCAGGGAACACAGGCTCACCATCCACCAAATCCTGGATATACAACCAGAAACACACAAAGTAAGACCATTTTCCTGCCCTAGATGTTCATTTCTATTTGCTGTATATGAGACTAAACTACATTAACACATTTGACTAAACCACTACATTAAGCTACTGTGCTTCAGGGCCATTCTTCTCTTACAAGACAGAATCCTTTGTTTGTATTTATTTATAATAATCCAAATATCATTATGTTATAATAGGGCCTGAGCGGAGAGAGACAGGACATCATGAGACAAGGCACGATGGGACTGAAAAGGTGCGTGTTCTGGAAGGTGAAGTACAGCGCCTCTCTCAGACAGTCCTAGATCTCCAGTCCACTTTGACCGGATTAACTGCCAACCTCCGCACAGACCTGCAGGAAGACACAAAGAAAATGCTGGTGACACTTCTTAACAACATGCGTCCACCAGACATTGCCACGACTGCAGGAACAGAGGAGAGCCCAGCAATGCTAGATGGTCATCAAACTACCAGAGGTGAGATTGCTGGAGACAAGGCCATTGAAAAAATAGTAGCCCGGTTGGACGATATCAACAATGCATTGAAAAGTCAAGATGAAGCTTTGGAAGATCTAAGAGGAACTATGTCAAGCCATGAGGGGCAGATCCGCGTCCTGATGGATGCCTCTCAATCTCAGACTCCAACCATAGCAGAGTTTGATGTTATACAGAACTACATTGAAGGAAAATTTGAGAAGCTAAAGAAGGAGTTGGACCAGAACATGGATGAACAGATAACTAGGCTACAAACCTCATGGAATGACAAGATTCAGACCTTACAGAAGACCTGCGAAGACAAGTGTGACCAAGGTTTGGTCAACTTATCTAAGCTGGTGGACACCAAGGAGGCTGACCTGAGAAAAGAAATCCGGGCACTACGCCTGGACATGGCTGCTGCAGATGGACCTGTACGAACTCATAGGCAAACAAATCCATCCAAAGAAGAGGATCACAGTGACCACAAAGACCTATGGCGTGAGATCGATCGAATTGCAGAGGCTCACCGTATCCTAAATGTGCGTATTGACAATGAGCTAGGGCACCTGTCTACTCCTGAGGATGACAATGATTTCAGCCTCCGAATAGAGGAACTGGAGGCACGCATAAATATCACAGAACAAAATGCAGAGACTCATTGCTTCTACATTGAAGAGAAGCTGACTCGTACAATTGCAGATCTTCGCAAGATTCTGGATGGGCGTCTTAACAGTATGGAGGACCAGTTCACCAACATGCTGGTGGAAATGAGCAACAACTCATTCCCAGGGATGTTTAGTGAGTCCATGAATGTCATCCAGGCTGAGGTCAATAACAACAAGTTCCTCCTCCAAGGTTTGGACGATAAGGTCAATGCTGTTGGAGAGTTGTGCTCTGCAGGATGTTCAGGCTCATGGACTAGTCTAAGTACAGAGACTTCATTGCCCACACCTAATGGTCTAGAAAACATTTTGAAGGACCTGACTCGATACAGGAATGACTTGGATGTTCTTCACACAGATGTCAGTGGTAACACTAACAAGCTTAGACAACTAGAGAAACTTGTTGAAAGGCAATCAGAGGGTATTGAGAGACGTGCCAAGACAATGGATGACTTCCAGAAGGGATTAATTAATCTCCAAGATAATGTGCTTGGTCTGGCTGGTGCTGTTACTGGGTTAAGTGACTCCGTGAGCAAATACAACCAGGATATGCACATATTAAACTCAACATGCTGCCCTGCAGAACAGAATGCCAATGGGAATCCAGTACGGGACAAGTGGACTTCACTACCAAGTACTCAGGCAGAAGTCACAAGACAGCAAGTAGAGGAACTGACGAACAGGCTTGATACACTCAGTACACAGGTATCATCTGAGCTGAGTCAGTGTAAACAGAACACACAAGGTGTTTCTGATGACATTTCTGCTGTGGATGGACGAGTGACCAGACTTGAAAATATGTGTGGAAAATTACTTCTTACTAACATCAAAGACCTCAAGGAAGGGCTGGAGCGACATATTGCTGGTCTGCAGGACTGTGTGCATAAGATGAATGTTACTTCTGGAAATCATGGTGCAAACATCATCATGCTGCAGAATTCCATGCAGAGAGTCCAGACACAGCTGTCTTCGATGGCCAAGCACATTTTGAAAGATGTTGCCTCCAAAGAGCCAGGTGAGTTGGTGGTTTGTTGACAGTTTGATGAAATTATCACAGGATCTCTTAGGATAAATCAAGTGAGGTCAACATGGGTTATTATTTGTGTGACATGGTACTCTCCAAATAGTAGCAAGCAACACAAGCACAACACAGAAGAAAGTGACGACAATAATAACTAGCTTTTTAAATGGGGTATGCTTGAAATGAAATAGTTTGTTCATTTTGCTAAATGCTGATGTGGAGATGGGGCTTATAAAATGCTGCATGATAAACAACAGCAGCAGCAGTAGGAGCGATTGACAGCATAGCTTTTGTGTGAATGAAAAGGCAGAAAAATAGTGAGACAGTGTAAGTACAACATCATAATGAAAAGGGTTTCTTGGATGCATAGTGTGGTACAGTGATAAAAGTATTCACTGTACCAGAAGATACAGGTTGAGTGCCTTAACCACCTAGCAGACTTTGTTTCAGTAATTGGATATAGTTTAAGAATGGAGCTTAAAAGCTGGCTATATAGTCTTCAGTGAATACCTATGTTAGCACAGCCAACCATTGAAATGAGCCAAACGATGTTGGAGAAAGATATACTGATAACATTTTTTCAGTGTCCTCCCTAACTTCTAACATGAGTTTATCAAGTGTGATTAACATCTGTGTAAACACAAACTTTTCCTGAAGATAATCCTCCATATAATGCATTCTGCTTGCTTGGTTTACATGGTGGTTTGGAAGGAAGGATCAGATCCCATGAATGGCCACAGGGTATTTCCCGGAGTGGGAGGACACAAGTTCACAGGGTCTCCCATGCTTGCCTTAGTATGTCATTCAATATGTCCCGGCACTGAAAGGTAGAGGCCAGCACAGGAAACTTCCTGTGACTGAGACTGATGTTGTACTAAGAATTCCCCCAGTTTTAATATAAGCAATGGGACAGGTAAACTGAATCTTACATTTTTATATGCCAAACTCAGTTTATACTCCAGTCTCAGTCCCTTCTAACTTCTCTAGTGTCTCACTTGCACTGTTTGGTGCCTTGTTGCAAAACACCAATTTTTTTTATGAATATGTTGAGTTGTGAAGTCCTCTTTCTTGCAGCATTACATAACTTTTTTAGTCACACTACAGAACTGCAGATATTGACCTCCCCTACAAACACAGTCTCATACACAATACACCTACTTCCCTTCTCTCGTACTCCTTATACATGTATATATACTAACCTCCAGAGATTCCCATAGGGTGACCTCAGCCAGATGTGTGGAGTCTGGTCCTCATTAAGGGCCTTGACTCACTGCTGGAGCCAGTCTTGATGGAGAGGGGAGAAGCAGGGCTCCACACCCTGGACCAGATGTGTTGACTACCCTCAGCTGTGATGTCATGGCTGGGGCCCCATCATCAGTGCCTCCCTTTGTTAAACCACTGTCCAAAACAATGAGAGAAACCTGAGGAGAAAAAGAGGGTGGATGGATTAATGGTTGTGGTGCAGAGAGATGGGGTGCACAAAGGCATTTTAGATTATGTTTCACTCTTTGCCAAATATGGGCTGTGATTTACAAACTGTGATATTTGATTTCATTACCGTACATGAAACATTACACTGTACCTCTGCCCAGCATTAAATCAGGCAGAACTGCAGCAGACTGCAGATTGTGAAAAATGTTTGTCAGGGCTCTCATTTTATTGTTTATATAATACTGATATACAGGAATTGATTATATATTGCAATAACAAAAACCCCAAATAATTTCTAGTTTTTATTTCTATGAGTGAAAATATTGAAAAGAAATGTTAAAGCGTGTATTGGGAAATATGCTTATTTGCTTACTTGCCAAGAGTTAGATAAGAAGCTTGATATTACTGACATACTAACTTAGCATAAAGACTGGAAACAGGGGGGGAGCAGCCAGCTGGCTCTGTACAATGATAACAAAATCAGCCTACTTACAGCTCTAAATTCACTAATTAGCACATCATATCTTGTTTGTTTAATCCATACAACATGCAAAAGCAACAATTCTTTATTTCTGTGGGAATATTATGAGACTATGAGCAGTTTTCAGGCAATGAGTCTATTACATAACCACTTGTAAAACAACTCGATTTCGTTTTTTTACTTGTTTTTGTATGGATTCAACAAAAATGTTTAATTAATGAGCTTTAAAAGTTTTGCCAGTCAGATTTTGTTACTTTGAGTTGGATAGGCTAAGTGCTAAGCTAAGTTAGCAGACTGCTGGTAGTAGTTTAATAAGTACAGACAGACAGACAATAGAAATATAATTATTTGCTTTCTTTTGGAGAGTTTGATCAGAAGATTGACACTTTATTGTCAGAACAGTAAATAGGAATCCACTGCTACTGGGTAACTTAGCACAAAGAATGGAAGTTGGAAATCAGCTGCTCAGGCTCTGTCCACCTTAAAATCTCACAAATTAACACTAAGTCCTTGGACTCTCCTCTCGTTGTCTGGCAACTGGTCCTGGTCTAAAAATAGTTTGCCACACACCCAGTAAAACATTTTTTACAATTGTCAATGTAAAACGTAAGCTTTTGTAAGAATTTAATAAATGAGATTTATATTCATTAGTGAGCAATATAGGTGCTGGTGGGCAGACTTTGGACACAGATGGTCTTGTTGTTTCCAATCTTTGTGCCAAGCTAAGTTAGCCAGTCTCTGGTAGTAGCTTCCTATTTACTGTTTGGAGATGAATAAGCAAATAAGTGTATTTACAGCAATGTTAAGCTTTACCTTTAGAGGCAAATATCATCATAATCTCTCACACTGTAGTCTGTATCTTAAATCCCATGAGAAAGGGAGTTGGGCTGTGTGGCTGAGGATTTAATACTTTCCTGACGTTTGGGAAAGAATGAAATAGTCTAAATAGAGATACAATTTCCATGAAAATCCCAGTTCTGTGGGTGTGGTGATGGTTGAGAGCCTACTGAGATGTTTCCTCTCCTGTGTTTGAGGTCATATTCTCCACACAGTCATATGACAACCCCAAGGAGGCTGCGAACAGATGAGGTGTTGTAATAACATAACTGTGAGATTATCTATAATAGCTTTGCCCTTACTCAGTGTGACTGCTGAATGGAATTATGTGATTTCAGTTGCAAAATGTTGGCATTGCTGCGCCCTCACCAGCTGCTGCAGCAGAGGTCTGTCACTACAGCTTGTATTTATTTGTCTCTGGATGTTTTCTTTCCAACAGGGAGTTGTAGTTAAGCAACAATGGCTCTGTAGCACCTTTTAAATCTGTTTTTAATATCTTAAGGAGTGGAAATCGCTTAATATAGAGTATTTGGAAATGTAGAAATATGGAAAATACTTCTGTTGTCAAAGAGCTTGAGCATGCTGTTTCTTTTTCACGGTGACTAATGAACCTTCTTGTGCTGAATTTTCTCATTCGATTCTCAAGCTGTTTTTTTCAACTCCTCCTTTTTTTTGGAGGCGATCCCAGCCCAACTCAAATCACTTCCCTGTTGTTTCCTTCTCTCTCTCTTATCTCTGAATTGCTCTCCCTTAACTCCCTCGTCGCTCCCTCCTTCTGTCCAGTTTTTTTCTTCCAACTTGTCCTTCCAAGAATGCCAGAGGACTTTCTTTCTCTTCTCTTCTCCACCCTGTCCTGTAAGTATCTATCGACATATGAGGCCTTCAGAAAATAAAAAAGCAGTTATATTAAGCCAGGGATAAAATGAATGCTTTGATTTCATGGATCAATGCTTTGCAATTGATCATTCTGGCTTTATATTGGGGAGACAGGCAGCAAGATTAACTGTCTACTGTGATGAGGGAATACAAGAAAAACAAGACATCAAAGGCTTTTTTAAAGTCAAAGGGTGTCTGTTGGGAAAGGATGGAAAATTGTATTCGATGCAGCAACACACAAACACACATATACACTTTATATATTAAGTCAGCACCAGAGTTTTGAGGGGGCACTTTGCAACAGCTTCCCCAGAGAGATTTCTGAAGCTGTGAGGTGAGGTGTTTCCATCTCTGACCCGGGAGCCCATCTGGAAGTCTTCAGCAGAGAATGGCCCCAGATACACAATGAAAGTCCCTGGGGTCTGCCATTCAGGGCACAATTTGAACCTCCCATCATTAATATAGCTGGAGGAAAATGGGACGGAGGATGAAATTGTGACCATGTGTGTAGCAGTAAAAATATATACAAAAAATCTATGTCAGAGTGATGCATTATGGTATGTGTGTGCAACCACCACACCCTGTTTTGTGCCTCTTGACACCATTTTCCATCTAGTGGTGTCTGCTGTAATTCTGCTTGACACTTTCAGACACTTTTGAGCACTCACACACCGTCACCCGATTCTGTAGAAGCAGCAGTGACTAAAACGCCCCTCCCCCACGGTGTCTTAATCTGCTTATGAGCAGTAACATCTGGTTTTGGTGATGGTCTTTGGTTGCACCAGCACTCTTGCGGGTTTCTGTGTGTTTTTCGACTTTGCGGTTGCCCCCTTAGTGAGACACAGGCTGAGAGCTCATGGGAAATATGCACTTGGGCAACCGGCATCCTGAAGGATGCACAGGGAGGAAATGAAGAAGAGATTTCTGATTATCTCAGTACAACATGATTGCTGGGTTTAATTTGTTTTTGATTATACATGTGGTTTCTGAGTAGCTTGTGGTCACTTGGAGTAAGAAGGAAGAATTTTGTTTATGGTTGACAATTTTTTAAGAACAGAGAGGTTGATAACTTTCATAATCCAGAGTTACAAGCATACTCATGTGATATGATTACTTTCAGGTGCTTTCAGGACAATACTGAGCTGCACAGCTGAGTTAATTTTTGATTTAGTGTAATATTGTTGGCTGTGGAATAACAGTCATTGAGAGTGAATATTCATACTTAACCCTGGAAAGAGGGGTTTGACAAAATGATCTTAATTTAAGAGATTAGAAAATCTAGTAAATAGACTTTTAGTTAAGATAATCTTGTCAAAGTATGCTGCATTGAGTTTTTTGTAATAAGACAGTTATCCTTACAGCGTGTGTGTAACTTTACCCTTGAGATTTTTTTTTTGCAAAACCACATTTCTGCTAAATCTGCAAAGCAAGCAGTATTCTTCATTGTCATTTACTGTCATCCTGCTATATATGTCACATGGTGCATTACATTACAGCCACAAACTGCTAACATAACACCATCAGCAGGAATGTGTACTGTCATTCCTGTGTCTTCCCTCTTGCTTGTGTTTGTGGTGTAAGAGCAGAGATCTGTTTAGAACTGTGTACCAGCTGTATTATATTTTTACTGCTAATTAGCAATGTTAGCATTCTAGCATGGTAAACTAAATTATGAATATGGTATGCATTAGCTACCATACATTAACATGTTAACATTTTCATTGTGAGCATGCAGATAGCATCAGGATTTCGTCACAGAGCCGTTAGGATGTCAGTACTCTTAACCGTAGTCTTGTTGTAAATAGAGCACTTTGTTAGATAAGGCAGAGAGTGAGGAGGCACTTGCGTCAGCTGAGGTGCTATCAGCTGTTTAGTTTATACTAAGGCATCCATGGCCTTTTGTTTTTACAGCTGACTGGTAAAATCCAATCAGATTCATACAGATGCACAAAGTGGCTTTTATATCATGACATTTCTTATTATTAAACTACTCATATCATCATATACACACTGATTACTGCTGTAGCACTTTTCATCCAGCATCCAAACTTCTTTCTGTATCGAAGCTTTTAATATTGTTGACTTTGCTAAGATTCAACGTTTATGTGTGTTTACAGCATATACTGTAAGACTTTATATAATTATTATCCTTGCAGAATCTTTGAGAGCTTCCTGAAAGATTAAAACCTTTTCCACCAAATCTAAATGTATAATCATTTGCAATAAGTGGTCATTTCCTTGATGTAAGTGTCTCTGGCTGAATGACATTACTGTAATCCTGTTACATGTGCTCCATTTATGCCCAGCATTGCCCACATGGTTTAAATGGCACTACAAATACAGTATGTGCCCAAAGCACTTAGCACAAACCCCTGAATTTTAAATACAGTGCAACACAAATCTGTCTGACACCTGGTTGCAAGAGAGGCTGACGCAAAGCAGCTACGGTAATTATTTTTTGCCATTTGTCCCTGGGACACTCTCACAGCATCTCTATGCTCGCTTCAGCGGCCCAGGTGATCTCTGTACCCTCAGGGGGTCTGGCAAGCAGCCAACTGGTTTCTGTTCAGATGGCTCTCGTTGCCTAAAACTCACACCGACCGCCTGCTTTGCTTTTATGAAGGGTAATAATGGTACCGGTTGAAAATAAAAAAGCTCAAAGGTGCAGTGCAAGCCAGGTCTAATTTGGCCTGTCATCAGAATACAAGTCGTTAAGAAGAATTCACAAGAGAAGGCAGGGATGTGGTCTGAATGTGAGAGAGGAAGTGGGATTTATAAACAAAATGTTAATTAGAGGCTTGTGTGATTGAAGTCACAGCATTTTCCAGAACTTTCAACAGGATTATAGGAAATGACCAGGAGCTTTTCAGGCTTCAGGCCTGGAAGAATGTGAATCAAAAACTGATATATTTACAATACTGCCAATGTTTTTTTTTCTTTTGCTCTACAAGGAATGACCTTAAGACCGGAGAGGCCTGCTCCTTTGCCAGATTCCACTCAGACCAGACCAAGAATAAAACAAATCCACATCCCTTTCATCATTCCACCGCCTCCAACCAATCCCAGGCAGCCTTACATTCCCAGTCAGCCACTGCAGCCCAATGCACACACAATCAAGATCAGTCCGCCAAGCCAGCCGTCCAGCCCCCAGCAACCAGGCCACCCCACCCTACCCCTGGCTCCCATAAGGCCAGTGGTGGAGACGGGTGAGGCAGGACCGCCAGGGTACATCCGCAGGGTGACTGTGCGGAGAGGCTCAGAGGACTCATCTAGCATGCCTGTCAAAGGGTTTGCTGGAGCTCCGGGTGAGTAACACTGATGGTCACAATGACCTTTGGTATTATGCAGCTGAAAATTTTCTAATTTGGATGTTTTCTTGGGTGACATATATAAATCTATCTTACTTTAGTTTCACTCAACAACACATGGTTATGTGGCACAAAGCCTGATCTGGAGGTTTTAAATTATAGCCTAGACATTGCCAATGATAAACAAAAATACTATTGATACCTAATAGTATGTACAAAATAAGAAGTGCAGGATAAGGAGGAACAAAACTGTGAATACAGAAACTTAAAATTGAAATCAAAATTTGTCTCTCATATAAGGTTTTAGAGAGACAACATTAATGGCAGTAGTAGCAGTATTATTATATACCCTGCATAGGGTGGTTCACGTGTCTGTCAATGTAAAAAACCAGTAGGAAGCTGGTTGACACACCTTCCTTTCCTATTGGTGGAGTATATTTATAGGCACCTAAACCAACCAACCTACTCTACAAGTACAGAAAACTACATAATTTATATTAAAACTGTAAGTGATACAACAAAATGGTTCATTTTTGTGATCAGCATGTCGAATTCAATAAGAATAACCTAATTTTGCCCAGGTAGCAAATATTATGTCGACCAGTGATAGTCACATGAGATAGACTAATTTAAACTGGAACAGAGCCTGACTGTTTTCTTCTTTGTAGCCTTTTTTACACATGGAACCCATAACAAGGGTTTAATTATCAATGTACTTTGAGTTTTTTTTCTCACCCACACAAAGGAATTCTATACCAAGAGGCTTTTAACAGAGGCCAACTCAAATTGGATGGAAGAGACAAGAGATAGTCACAGATTTAGCTGGCTCTGGATTGAATTAACTGCACTGCATATAGGATGTTTAGGGGAAAACAGCAAACAACAAAACAAAGGCTTTGCTTTAGCTTTCACTGGGGCCTGTTTTGGCAGCAGAGGAATAGAGACATCAGCTTTTCACTGCTTGTGTGGGAGATCAAGTCATGCACATTTTTATTAGTTTGACCAGAGTAACAAGATATATACAAAGCACATTGAAAATCTTTGTTGTTTTGTTTTTCCAGACAGCACCGCAGGTTTAAATCTATTTGAAGACTGAGGAAACTGTACGCACCTGAACCTGCTTATAGATCCCTTTGTCCCGATACAGTAAAATCAAAATGGACCTGATTCAAAAAGCCACTTGTAAAACCAAAATTATGCATTGCAGATTATAACATGCTTTTGTTTTGATTTATAACTTCTCTGGGAAGCTTTTCCACAGTGTTTTGCCATAATGTTCAGATGGAAAACCAAACTACAGCCTCTGGCAAAAGAGCATTCACTAAACCTTTTGCTTCAGATGATGATGATAAAACATGATGTGTTCGTCATCTGTTTTATTTGCAGGCTATCCTCCTCTACAGCCTGCGTCTTTTAAACCTCAATCAACCAGCCACAGAGGTATTGTAGCAGTTCATTATCAGGTTACATCGCATGCATCTGCAGGCTTTGCCATTCTACTACACCAGCACTGGAAAAGCTGTGAATAGCTTGTAGCCTGGGAGAATGAGGGTGTGGGAGCTGGATGTGTTTAGTTTAAGTAGGTGTGGGCGGACTGTGCAGAGATTCTAGCTCGTCTGCATGCACTTAATCAGAAAGTTAAACCATGGGCTGCTTGGCAAATGTTACATTTCATGATGATGTAGGAAATGGCATAATTGAAACAAGTTGTTAACGCTTTCTTCATTTGAACCTTGTTGTTCCCATAGCAGCAAAGGTGGCATGGAACCCCATGTACCAAGCTCCAGTTGAATCACTCGGTAAATCTCTCTCAATTCTCTCAGTTACTGTGCTGTATATAAAATAAGACATGGACAGTAATTTATTTTTGAAACGACACACTGATCAACTTACTTGCGTGTTTTTGGGTCTAGTTTCAGTCGACAACAGCGCCTTTGCAGATCCCTTCTCATTCTCTGCTGGCCTCACACAGCAGCCCTTCTCCGGAGACTTTGGCATCATCCGCTTTAACAGGGTCCTCGTCAATGATGGTGGACACTACAGTCCCCACACAGGTACACACACACACGCACCTTAATAATTATTATTATATAAGGTTCTTTATTTATTACTACTTATTTATCTTGATACATGGAGTTTCTGAGTATGATGCTTTTAAATACTTTTATATACAGACTGCAGAGAAAACTAAGCTTACACAATATGTCTGGAATAATTTAAGCAGAGGTGTATAAAGTGCACAAACTTAAAACTAATGTAAAAGTGCAAGTATTTGCCTTGACAAATACTCCACTACAACTAGAAGTACCCTTTAATTTTCCTTTTAAGTAAAAGTACTATGGTACATGCACCAAACTTTGCTCAAACTAAATTTGTTCTAATGATTTTATTTTACTGTATCACCTTTTTTTATAGCTCACGTCAATGTAATTTAAAGCTGCACTTTATAATGTTTTCATATAAACAAAATGTCAAATAACCTGAAGCAGTTCAGCATCTATCAGCTCATTGTTTAAGGTTTATGGCCACAGTTTTACCACTTTGGCTCAAACTGGAGTTACGCTCCTCCGGAAAGGCACGTAAGCATATTCCCAAACCTGCCCTTCAGGCAGTTAGGTGGAAGGCTGCTTCGAAAATAAGACAAAAACATGAAAATACTATAAAGTATTAAAGACACCGCCACAGATACATACACAATACGTCGGTGTGACCCATGTTCATGTCTGTCTCACTACCCTCATCATTGTTGTTCCTAGCTATAGCAGGAAGCCGTTTTTAGACAATAAGCTCTGACAAATCAAATACATGTCTGCCAAGGACCAAATTGCAGACAAAGTTAGAGAATAGCTACTAAATACAATGGAGGAACACTTAGCAGCTGCAATACCAGAGAAAGGGAAAGATGAACAAATGAATGCTAATGTTTAAAAAAAAAAAACATTTTAAAGGTGATAATATGCCAATGTAAGCACTGACCTTCATTGCTGTTATTAATTTGTGATTTACACAACAAATGATTTCTCAATACAATGCAGAACTAAATAAAAAAATTTTTTTTTAAATTAAGCTTTAGAAGCCAAATGTGGGCTTTCCTAAATTGGTATCTCTAAGAAAATGTGAAGTCACTCTGAAATTGAGTTTATGTAAGGGGTCTGCCTCTTTACATCTGTATCCTTTGTTTTTAGGGACATATTTCTCTGACAATTCCAGTTTTGAAAAACAGGATCCAGAGTAACAAACGTCTTACTCTATGTCTCCAACATCAGGCTGAATCTTGCCTCCTCTGTCCTCTGCAGGGATCTTTACTGTACCACTGGACGGTCGATACCTGATTTCAGGCCTGCTGACTGCAAAGCAGGGTGACCGAGTTGAAGCGGTCCTGTCCGTGTCTAACCGCAGTGTCCACAGGTTGCAGAGCTCAGCTTGGCCTGTGGCCGGTCAACACGGGGGCTCAGCCGGTGGTAACTGCGGCTGCGGAGGCTCTGTATCCTTCAGTCTGATTCTGCCCCTTAAGAAAGGAGACCGTGTGGGTCTGGTAAGGACCGGAGGCCAGCTGGCCACCACTGAAGCCAGGGAGATCCTCTCTACCTACAGTGCCATCTTCCTGTATGCACCACAGACAACAGATCGCTGGAGCTCAGTTGCGCAGTAACAGCAAGGACTAGTTCGTTACCATGTAGCTGGACTGGAGCAAATGTTGAAGAAACTGGTTTTCACTGATTCGCTGTGAAGCAGCCGTTTCACCACGCAGTGCCGCTGTGTGAAGATGCTCAGTTATAAGTTCATTTAAGACGTCATTACACTGCAATTTGTAAACAATCTGCCAAAGATATGTGAAAACAAGAAGCAGGATTTGTTTTTAATATATTTGATTATCAAAGTGCATTTTTGTACCTCTTGTGAATGTTTTATGTAAAAGTGTTTATAAATTAACATTAAAATTCATAAAGCCATTTTTATTTTAACAAAACCATCTCAGAGACTCGATACAGTATGTTCAACATAGTGAAATATATTTTTGGTTGGGTAATAAATCTTAATAAATCACCTTTGAGCATGAGCTCACTTCATATTACTGTGTAATCTACACTGCAGAAGAACAGAATGATGGATGATTAATAAACATACATAAAGAGACTGATGTGGATTTAGCTGTACAACAAGCTTTTATTAATGTTTCAAACTTGGCCGGCAACAGAAACTGCACTGAGGGAGGCTAGGTTAGAAGGCAAAAATCCCATTCATTACGTAAACTGGATGTGCATGAAAAATACATTTTCCCCCTCTCGTCACTCCTGAGACTTGGAAAATGTTCCATCAGAAAAGCAGTAACAAGCAAGAAGAACATGTAACCATTAGTTCAGGGTGTTAACATTAAAAGCCTACTAATTTCTATTTAGTCTTTGCTTTTTATAAATGTTACGTTTGAGTTACTGACCTGAGCAACTTCAACTGCATCACTACTTAAAAAATAAGCACAAAAAAGTTATGCCACCGTTGACCTTTAAAACCGGCTCAGACTGGACAAAGGAGAAGTGTGGCACACAGCTGTATTCAGTTAGAAACTTTATTTAATACAAATATGACCACAAGCCACACATGGTTAGCTTTGTTAGGCCAGTTTTTTTCTTCATACAATGGATTTTGTTCTTTAAACAGCATACACTTAAGGTATTTCTGTTGGTCAGACACAATCAAATAGCAAGCGTTACCTCAAAACAGAACATAGTCCCATAACAAGAGAGAAGACAAACACTATATAAGAAATAATAAAACAAAAAGGCAACAAAGATGAGAGAATGTGATGATCTGCAAATACACTGGATCATTTTCCACAGCAGAGAGAGTGAGAACAAACACTATTGTTTACATCATATCCCAGGATCATAGAGAAGGAAGTGTGATTCTTTCACACAAGATGCCTTACTTTCATAGAAAGAATGGAATTCTTTTAGTTAATTATAAGATATATATCTATTTGACTTCACCAAACTTCATACACGAGCAAACAAATCTAAGCAAAACACACATCTTAATAATCACAAAAACATCAGAGCTACAGAGAGTGTGGAATCATACAATTATGACGTTGAATATCTGGATGACAATCTGGCTTAAAGGTCATTAATTGTGCTTTATTCCTCCATTAGATCATTTTGTCTGTCATGTCTCACTCCTGCTCCTTTATGATTTTTTTTTTATCATCACCAGCACCTGTCATCATGTTACTGTAACACTTGTGCTGGAGGTATGATCCATGTCAGTGAAGCGGCACATCTGCACCACAAGTTTTTTTCATAAAACATACGTAACACACATAATGCTGGTGAAGCACTTCCAAAAGCTTCCTGTACACAGTCAAGTATTTCCCGTTTATCTCCAAGTAAGACCAAATGGCTCGTCCTCTGGTCACCAGAGGCATGGGATCAGTCTTTACTGTGCGTCTCTCTCTCACGCACACACACGCACGCACACACACAGGGGTGGCTGTGATGTTACCTTCATGTCTTTTTAATCACCCCAAATAAACATAATTTTGCTTTTAATCCCCACAATTTCCTTGCAAACAACCAATAATAATCACTTTTAAACAATTACTTATTATTTATATTAGCTGATTTGTCTGTGGTGTCGGATGCTCACTCACACAACAAAGAGGTAAAACTAGAAATCTTCATCCTGCTTTAGTTTTATACTCTGGTCTATTATCTGTGAAGACCTTAAGTGAAGTGCATGTGGCTGAGAGGTGTGCCGAGTTTTAAGTCTGCGTCTCTGGGTGCAGCTTAGACAAAGTGCGTTGGATAAGTCTTGGTAAAGCCACTGACGAAACATAAGCAATGGGCGCTTGATCCTGTCACCCCAACAGCAGCACTTCGTATTTAGGTATGTACGTACGCACACATTCGCACACTTACATCATCCCATAGTCATCTTACAGAGAATTTCTGCACCAGAAATCCTTCATTTTAAGCGCTTTTCTCACTGCTCATTTCCATTGTTCCGACTCAAGCGTTATCTTTTACATTTACACACACACACACACACACACACAAAAGCTGCAGATTCTGAGTTTGCTCAGGAATGTGTATGTGCCTTACATGTTGAAAGTGTCATAGTAAAACAAGGAACACAGCTTGTTGTGAAAATTAAATACAAGCAGAAGATCATACAAGGCCTAGAAGTTACTGTTAAGTGCATGTTAACCTGTGACCAACTACACAAAATACCAATTTGAATTACTTCCACATTGCACTGGTGATATATCACTTTTTCAGACAAGCAAAGGCATCACGATAGAAATTCATAACTTAGGCATATCAATTACCATAAATAATGATTGCATTGTTAACAAAAACACTTAATTTGCCAGAGCGTGTATAACAGAATAGACATTAAAATAACAGCAAGACAATATACCATGTAGCTGCTGCGTTTAGTTTTTTTTCTCCCCCAATCCACACACACCTAACTACACATCTTCACATACTTGTTGGTGAAAGTAGAGCCCAGGTACGACCTTGAACGTTAATAATACGATACATGACTCTGAAGGTTGTAACCTCTCAAGGGAAAAGTGGCCTTATGAAGTCTGTTTAAGTCTACCAGCACCCAGTCCAACAAAACCAAACACCGACAGTAGCTTTCCTACTTTTTCGACAGTAGACTCCAGTAAATCAGAGTTCAGATGTTTCACAGTTGGTGTAATCTGTTAGCTACTATCACTATTTTCTTATTTTTTAGAATGTTATAGAGCCTCTGAATTAAGGCTGTTTACCTGCATCTAGTTAAACATAGTGGCCACAGTGAAACATTACTGACACAGTACTGATGACTTGTGTTAACTATCTATCCTGTTTTAAATAAACTCTGTGCGTTTTTCCACTTTTTATCCTGTTCAGAAAAGCCAAAAATGTGATTCATGAAAACTTTTCTTTTCTGTACAGATGAGACTCGAGTGCTAAGAGCTAATGCCTCGTGGGGGGGCTTTAGTCGATCCCCTGATCGACAAAGCAGACCATCCTGTCTACTAGAAACTACAGAGAAAAGAGATGCGTCTCCGAGCTTAATCCCTGCACGGTGATGGGAACTACAGAGTGCTTTTTCAGATTTTTCAGCAATTATTCGTCAGGATTTCCTGTTCTGGAGATGACTTCTACTCGTCTGTAATGGGTAGTTACAGTTTGCCAGCTTTTTCTGTGTTTTTTTTTGTGGTCATAAACCTGTTTCTGTGTCAGACTCATTGTAGAGTTGTGTGTGTCAGAGAACTATGAAGGGAAGTTGGGGTTCCAGTCCATGTGTTTCCTGGAGATGCATTCAAGTGCGCAGTCCAGTCACATGTATGTGTATACCTGGGTATCCATGTGAGCTGGATCAGAGCAGTTCATCGAGGTTGATGTCTGGTATGGGCTGTCTCCAGTAACAGAAAGAGCTGTACTCTGGCATAAGAAAGGCCTCGTTCTGCTCTTTACTTAACAGAGGGAACACATGCTCCACAAGCTCACTCAGTCTGCCATAACTATAGAGGAAACAACAGAATGAGAGATCAGAAAGACAGAATGAGACACAGAAGGATTGAGGACACAAACAGAGCTGTTAAATATTAATTGTAAAATACTGAAATCTGTAGCAATTATTTAGTTAGTTGGTGATTAAGATTTGACATTTTATTACTAAACAGAATAAAAACAACTATTTAAATACTGGAAATACGGGAAATACTGTATCTGGCTGCTTGATACTCTTCTAACACTGAACCAGAAGTTCCTATGATCGACACCTTCTGCATTACACAAAGTCATCTTATTGATTGTTAACATAAAAAAATTGATTACAGCATTTTACAAAAAACAAAATGGAGGATATATTATAATATAAAGAGTTCATACGTTTTTCATAGCATTGTCCTAATCTTACTATTGGATATGTTATTCTTCACAAATTTCTCCCTTAAAAACAACAGTATATAAACAAAGCCATTATAAACACTTAAAAAGGTTTTTCTTGCTGTAGCCATTCCTCCAGTTCATACTGGCCATCAATAGATACTATTCTAAAGCCCTTTCATTGGATGTAAACAAGGTCAAAATCCAGAGTCCAGAGTATCTGAAGTCAATATGAGGCTTCAGCAGTTAATGAAAACTAGGTTAAATGCTCCAAAGTTAGAGAAAGACTGTGAATTTTGTTCTAAAAAGGCTGCAACTTTGCATGCCTTCTATTGTCTTCATATGAACTTTTTGTTATACATTTTTGCACAGAGGGAGGTCTGTGGAGTTTGTCCCTTATCACTTTCATAGGAAGTATCTTTTGGAGCCAGTATTACCAGGATGTCAGCAAGTAAAACCTGTTCCTCAGTGTTCATACAGGCATCGGACATGGTTTTAACACAAAGTGTGAACTTGTCGTTCAACACCAAGACAGATAAGAGCAGTAAACGTATATACTTACGAGGACTTGTTGCCCTTAGTTTGCTCCTGGATCAGCTCTCCTTTGGGGTTAACTGTGAAGATCCTACACACTGGAACTCCTACCTCCTTATAAGCAAACACATCCTGTACAGAGACAGAACAATTAAAGACACAAACAGTCGTCCAAATATAAACAAAAACTTGTAGCCACTAAAAATAAGAAAAAACCTGACATATTAAACTTTATATTTCCAGATGTTTATAAGCACAACACAGACTTGTACTTTATAATTACTGAAAACACACAAAACGCTCATTTCCCACTTGGATAAAGTAGGAGAGTAAACCTCTAATTCATGTAAAGGGTAAACAAAAGCCTCATTTAAAAGCCATCTGAGATGAGAGCACACTCGATTAAGTCATTTTCTGAAAGTAGTTGTCATACATAATGCACACTGGTACAGAGTGACATAAGAGTTAATAGCATTAACCACAAATTTCCTGTTTGTGCTCCACCTACTGAATGTAATGGTTATATTTCAAGACTAAATGTTTCGGTGTAGAAGAGCAAGATTGTGTGTGTTATTTTTTATTTAGTGTTTTTTGGCCTGCGTTAGTGACAGGTCTTATGGCTGACCCGTGTGCTGTGCCCAGCTGAAGCTCCATTTCACAGACAAAGTCACATGGGACTATAGTCTGCCAGTGACCTCAGCTCAAGTTCAGCCTAATACTGATTTCATGTGTTTGTGTCTGCTAAATGATAGCCAAAGTGTCATGTTGATCTTCCAAGATATCATGACTACACTAACTTATGGAAAGCACAGCTCATGGGCAAAAGCGTGGTCTTTAATGTTCCAGAGTCTGACATCTTCAAACATCCATTAACTCACATTAGTTCTATTCCCAAAGGCTGCGTAGAATGGCTGCTTGTTATGCTGAAACAGGTTCTTGATGTCTGTAAGGCATTCAATCTTGAAGATCTCTGGTTTCTTCTCAATGACCTCCCTGAAGGAAACAGACAGTGTGATTAGAGTCACATGCGCGTCTCTACTATAGTTAGAGTTAAGAAAAATAATGTTTAGTTTCCCTCAGACTTCTCTGACGTCTCTAGATTAGATTTAGCTTTTTCCTTAAAGCAAAATATTCTACAAAACATTAATAAAACACAAATATCAAGGAGGCTATAAGTAATAAAATCTTTCTTTAATAAAAGGACTAATTATTTTTTCACCCATGCACTGCTAATGTAGTATAGTCTCCTACTATAATTCCTTCACAGCTTAATGGTAGAAATAAGAAAATTGCCACTTTCTGACTAATTAATTAACATCCACATCAAAGGAGACACCTGAGAGGCTTTAACACCTTTAACTTTCACATCTGTTGAAAACATGTTTGAAACTAAATAAAAACAAAAATATTTAATATAATAATATAATGCTGAACATGAATCATTTCTGGGAAGTTTAGTTAGAAGTGTCTATGGGCTTACACATCCTCAGCAAACAAAAGGCTTATTATAATGAATGAGGATTTGAGAAGTGAGGAGGATTTTGAGTCAGAGAAACGTAATGTGAAATTAAGTTTGCAGACAAAAAGGATTTAAATTTGAAGGGAGACAAATATAGGCTAATTTGAAACAGAATTAACATTTGGGTATAAGAAGGATTTAATGAATGTAATGACTACTGGGAAGTATCTAATGCAGACTGGTATTTATAGTGTACATACCTGTGGAAAGCAGAGAAGAGGCTGCTGGGAGACAGCATGAGAGGTCCCCGGGGCAGGATGGTACCTCCATCATTGACCCACTGCAGGTAACCTCTTGTCATGTCTGCCATGCCAATAGCCCGAGCCGAGCAGTACAAGAACTTATAGCCATTCCTGCCAGTGGGAAGAGTTTTGCTCATTAACAGCTGTTCATTTTAATATCCTGACCATCATTAGCAACTACTAAGAATAGCACTTTAATCAGATCAGTTATATTGGTTGCTTTCATAATGTGCTGAAGTCATACGAATCCAATGATAATATTACTGAGGAAAGATGTACTATTACTGCCCATGCTCACTACAGCTCGTTTCCTCCTTTGTGTATTAAATTTTATGTTTGGTGTATGATTAAAGTATCAAACACGGGTCAGGATTTAAGTTTTCAAACTCACGTAAGAAAGTACAATGGCAAAAGTTTCATTGCGTTTTTAGTTTCTACAATAATTCTGCCTTGATTCCCTTGAAGTTTTGTCCTTCCCATTGAGTATGTATCTTAGTCTTTCGAGATGGAGCACATTTGCCAATTCTCTTAGCCATGTGTGGAAGCTAGGGCTTTTACCTGACTTCCAGTTTTGCAGGATCAGTCGTTTGGCCAAGAGGACGCAAAGAGAAATAGCTTGCTTTCCATAAGAAGTTAATGAGACAGGAGCTGGGGTTATACCGAATATGGCTATCAAGGGGTCCGGAGTAACACTGTTATTGTACGCTGTTGATATGTAATCAAAAATGAGCCTCCAGAAGGTTCTCAATTTGGGGCAGGACCAGAGCTGATGAGTGAGTGTGCCTGGTTCCTGTTTGCACTTCACACAAAGGGGGACATAGCTGGAAAAATTGCAGCCAGTCTGGATTTATTAAAGTGAATTCTATGGACTATTTTAAACTGTATCAATGACAGCCTGGCATTAATTGAACTATACTGTATATTGTTAAGAATTTCCTGCCATAGCTCATGGGGTACCTCGATGTAGAGTTCCTGCTCCCAGGCTTCTCTTATTTTGGAACTAGAAAGCTTAAGATGACTCTGTAAAATACCATAGTAAAACGTAATAGAACCTTTTATTCCACGTTGATGATTAAGGATATCGTCCAGGATTGGGTGACTAGGCATTTTGTCATATTGTGGTATGGCTGACTGAAGGAAGTGTCTTAATTGTAGGCACCTGTAGAAGTGTGTGGAGGGTAAATTATACTTAAGTTGTAGCTGCTGAAAGGATGCCAGGTTGTTGTTCTCTCTCAGATCTCTTATCGTGACTATATTTTTATCTTTCCAGAGGGCGAAAACTGGATCAGTTAGGGCAGGAGGAAAAGTGTGGTTGTGACAAATAGGGCCATCAGTGTAGACAAATGGCAGGTCTAAAAGGGATCAGACCTGTTTCCATATTTTCATAGAGTTCAAGATTAAAGGGTTAGTTATGGAAGTGATAGTTTTGACCTTCGGAGGGTTGTTGAGGAGGGCAGGAGGAGAGGAGTGCGTACACGTGGCCGTTTCAATCTGGAGCCATGCTGGAATAGAGCCAGTAGGAAGTTTGTCGGACTGGGGTTTGCACCAATAAGCCAATACATTAAGGTTTGCGGCCAAATAGTAAAATGTAAAATGTGGCAGGCCAAAACCTCCCATGGCTTTGCTCTTGCAGAGGTGATTCTTAGATATTCTGGCAGTCTTGTTGTTCCAGAGGAAGGATGAAATCATAGAGTCCAGCTGTTTAAAGTAGTAGTTGGGTATAAATGCTTGTATGCACTGAAAAATAAACAGAAATCTGGGAAGAGTTACCATTTTGACGGCGTCAATGGGCAGTGTGTTCCAGAATTCAATATTTTTCTTCAGCTGCTGCAATTTCTGTTCCCAGTTTCGTTTTAAAAGACTACTGTATTCTCGTGTAAGTTCGTTGTGTACTATTTTGAAGGGAGTTGAATGTAAAAATTTCATGTTGACAGACGAGGAGATGGGCATAAGCGGACTCTTTTGCCTGTTTATCTTATATCCCGAAAGGTCGCCAAACTGGTTAATAAGCTCAAGGAGAAGAGGGATAGAAGAACTGGGGCGGG
>JAUMHL010000010.1:15133881-15199956 GCA_032362345.1 Sandelia bainsii | reverse complement strand
AACTGAAGACATGTATCTTTTCATGAAAAACATGGTAATTCCTATGTGTGTCCAAACTTTTGACTGGTAGTGTATGTTCTTCTTTTCATTTTTGTGAAGAGAAATTCTTACTCTCGTTGTTTCTGGAAACTCTCCCCATGTCCACTGCATGTGGGACTCGGCTCTGAGTAAGCTCTCTGAGGGTGTGACCACCAGTTCAGAGTCACTCTTCGGGGAAAAGGCCTGAGACAAGCCATGACTAAAGAAACAGATAAACAAATGCAAACATCAATAAGATTGAGTCAGTTTACATGTCTCTGCTAGCATGGCATGGGGGCAGTTTTTGCCTCCACAGAGTCCTTGTGAAACCAGATCTCTGTCCTTTTTTGGAGTATCTTTACTGTTATGTGTTAAATATCAGTGGATGTCCTGATTTTTTTATGACAATATATACCTGTCATCTGCAGGCCAGTCCCCATCAGATAGTGGATAGCCATCAAGGTTGGGTCTGGCTGCAGGTAATTTCGGGTCAATGTCACGCATCGTGGTTACTGAAGGGGATCTAAATCCAGGGTTCAAAGACGCATAATAATTAATCCCTTTGTGTAGAAACAAATCTTGGCTACAGCAACAAGCATCAAGCCTGAACCTACCTAGAGACAATAGCTGCAGCCTCCTCGTCAGAGCTCAGGTCCATCTCAAAGATCTCCTCATTTTGTCCAGTGCTGGACATAGCAGCTGGTGTAGCAGCAGGGGTGTAAGAAGCAACAGCATTAGTAGTAGTGACTGACATGGGCGGGGTCAGCTCCTCTCTTCTCGGATCTCCTTTGTGCTTCTTCCTCCGTCTCTTCTTCTTTTTCGTGGCCACAGTGCTAGGGGCAGGTGCAGGTGGGTCCTCTGGGTCAGCGGGGTCATCCTCTGTATCTTTAGGCACCCTGTGCTCCACCTCTGAGATCCAGAAGAGGTGACTATCAGTGGGAATTGGGGAGGTGGCCAGGTGAGCAGGGACTATCTGCTAAAGGGTAAGTAAGAACACAGGAAACCAAAACAGCGTTAATCAGCCCTGTAGTCAGCATAATGAAGCCTATGACTCAAGTCCAGCAGAACAAAGTTGTCATTGCTGAGCTGGCACAATAAGAACTTGAAAGGCTTGAGCAATAGGTCACCTGTCAAATGCGACCTATTGCATAACAGTGGAGTAATGTTTCCCCTCACACAGAAACACTGCTCTACATTTTTTCTTTCTGGTGTTGTGTGTACACAAAACAATGTATGGGGTATTTATTTACAATATTTGCGGTTATGTTATAAGAAAAACGATAAAATTCTAAAAATGTTATGAATTGTTTATTTCACAAAAGTTTTGTCTCACTTACTATATTGTGGTTTAAAATGTACAAAACCTGAATTAAAGTTTGTGTTATTAGCCTAAAATAATACTTTAATTTCATTTTATTTTTCAATAAAATATATATGTGTGTATTTAAAGGTTGGCTTCACCAATTTACAACTTGCTTCCAATGGTGCTAGATTGGAGGAGTACATGTATATTAATGTTTTTTCCTATATACACCATATATTAAAATATCTCTTGTTGGGATCTGGAGGAGTAGATCAACTAAGGCTCCATAGTATGAGCCACCACATGACGTCATCTTAATTGACAACTCCTCCAGATGAGCTTATCTGGAGGAGTTTTCAGCTAGAGACAGAGATAATTTAATGTAGGGAAGGCAGACAGACGTTTTATGCCATACACGTCACACATACTAACCATAGGAAGTCTGATAATCAGTGAAACTGCCCTTTAACGACTTACGTTCTGCTGCTCAGCTTCCTGGACGAAAAAGGCCTCTCCATTGTCGCCTAGCTTCATGTGCAGGTCAACTGGTTCTCCATTCACTTCAATGTCAATCTGAAAGAATTTGCCAGAAAGTACAAGCTGACACCTCTGGACCAACATGAAAACGGACAAAAGATACTGAAAACAGTTCACATGACATCTAATCATCCTCTATATAACCATCTATATGATTCTGATTTTTTCTAATTAGGCCTGGATTTATTACGCTTTCAACATTGCGTCAGGCTACACAGAAAGCCTGTAGCTACTTACAGCCCCATCTTTCTCTTGGGGCTTTACAAAATCCAATAAGTGCTGTGGGCTTGTGTTCTGTGGAGCCTGCCAACAGAACAGGGCCATTCATGTTTGCCAGTCAAACTGAGTGGACCCGAGGCCATTCAGAACCTTATCACCACAAAAGCAAAAACCAGGTCACGTCTAGCAGAGACTACAGAGGAGGCACAAGTGCTATGCCTGGTCTGACAACCTGAAACCAAATCATCAATATTCACACTCAACTACCAACATAATTCGTTTCCTCTCATAAAATCAGTCCTGTTGGATCTTTGCTTTTTGCTGATGCCCTTTGCTGTCAGTATGGTTTCTCAGCAGCTTCAACATTACATTTCTCCCCATCAGGATTGTTAAGGAGAATTTTAATGTGAGGCAAACAATGGCTGGGAATTTCACTGCTCTATTTATAATAAGCTGGAATAAGCGAGGATCCTCTTCAACCCTTCACAGCCTGTGACAGGCTACATTATGCTGAATGGCTGAGTTGTGGATTTGCCAACATAATGCTGAATTAATGAAACTACTGGAGGCAAATGATGCTTGCAAATGCTCAAAATTAAGACACAGTATTGGGTAATTTCATTCTGACAGCAGTAGTTAATGCAATCTTTTGAAGCTCAAATGTAGTTCTACAAAAAATAACAGAAAATGGAACGATAGAACTATTTATGCATGGCTGAGTTTAGTGATTTTTAGACTCAAACAGTACTTTAAAACATTTCTGGTTGCCAAATAAAGTGACTGGTGTATGGGAACAGACACAAAATCCATTGCCAAAATTTAATTTACATTTGGATGGAGATTATGTTTTAATTCTCTCTCTGAATTTTTTTAATAGCTACATGTCAAGAAAAAAATGTCACATTTATTTGGTCCAGTAAACTGTAAAAAGAAATTATGTAAAGTTTTTATAGTAGCAGTCCCTGAGGATCTGATAAGAGATCTCAGGGACGCATGTATAACTGTTTGTTACATAACAACCATTGTCGATGCCTCATTCACGTTTCCCCCCCCTCCCACACCTTCAAGTTGTAGAGCTGTTGCCATAGAAACCATTCATTCATTCCTCCCCTCTAAACCCATAAGCAGTCTGGGTAGATGTTGAGACAGTGTCAGCCCACCCCCCTCCACAAACAATCACCTACTGTGGTCCAGAAGCAAGTAAATATGCGTTCTTCATGTCAGGGCACATCGTCGCTCTAAAAATAGAATACTAAAAAGTATTCTGAGACTTTAACCAAGTTATCATCCATTTCAGGTTGTTTTATTCATTACTATAAGTAGATCTTCCTTTTTTAACTTGTACTACTACCGAAAAGGCCTAAGGAGCTCTCTCTTCCCATCAATTCGGCAAACACACAAGTGCTACAATAATACAGTTTTCTAGCGAGAGGCGAGTACTAAAAGTAGCACCATTGTTCCTCAACCATGATTAACTGGATCTTATCTCCAGGCGATGATATATAGTAACAGCTACAATCTGAGGGTGTAAAGCTCAGAACATCCCATCTGTGTTGTGCAAACAGAATAAAACTCTTTGCTATATGATTCAAAAATGCTCCACTGTAGCTTTTTTTTCTGGCTGATGCTTCAGATAACAAAATGAGAAAGCTGGCTAGTTAATGGGGCAGATTATGTGCAGTGAGGCATTTAATTTTAATGTTTACTAAAACATCTATTCCTATTTTAAGAACAATTGAATATGAGGCCAGCTTCTTCAACAAAACCTCTATAAGCCTTTTTTAAATTTTATTTTACTCTCCCACACAAACTACAAAACTGCAACATCATTCTGACAGTCTGTTTAAAGTTTGTCATCACTTTGTTCTGTAGTAATCTGTTTCAATTATAATTTAATTTGGATGATAATGTCTGAAAACTATATCAATCAATAACACTGTGAAAACACAATGTCTAGGGTTTGCTTCTGCAGAAAAAAATAACATGTTATTTGGAATAGACTCAGTGGGTTTCTCTCTGATTTGCTGTTAGAAAATCCTTTATTAAAAATTTGGAAGCTTTCTTGATATAAATCTTAATAGTTTAATTCATCCAATGGCTTAAACTGCCATGATTTAACTTACCACTTTCTCTTTAGAGCGGAGAACACCCAGCTTCCCAAAGCGCACATGAAAGGGCGAGCACTGGTAGGTGCCATCTCTCTGGCGGACGACCACAACATCAATGCAGCCGGATAACGTGGCCTGATTAATGCCCTTATACAGTTCTTTGACCGTTACCAGCACCTGACCTGCTAACTGCCCCACGTAGTTCATCGTGTCCACCTGGTTGGGAGGAAAGGAATAAAATATTAGCCAAGTTACAGGACAAACAGGATGAGAGCTTATTGTTTGCAAAATGCAGAGGAGGAGATAGTTTTGGCCTGTACAAGTCAACAAATTTACCCCTTGATTTCACTTCAGTTCTCTTGGCCTTTCTCCCTAGTCATCTTTCAGTCTATCCACCACTGTCTATTCTTTTAAGTGTCTTCTTCTGGACAGTCAGTACCTCTCATCACTTACTACCTGTTATCTCCTGACCTGCATACAGACTAACAGAGTGCCACTGTTACCCTTTCACTGACTGCTGTCCCACATGAATAACTTCGGGGGGGGGATGGGCTAAAGCAATGACAAGAGACGACCTCCCACTGCCCTGCTGGCACGAAAGCAGCTGACTTCCTGTTTATAACCATAACCATTAATTATTATTTTGCTAAATTATTTTGCAAGTAATCTGTTGATGTTGTTAAATCAGAGAATTTACACACAGGCCAAAGCTAATCACACTTAATCCTACAAACTCTGGAGCGTTTCAGTGGCCAGTAATTTAGTGAACTACACTATGTACAATCCTTTGTGCACTGTGGCACAGACTGTGCATAACTAGTAACTTAGCAAATATAATTTTGGTTTGCACAGTCAGGGGGGTTTGTAAACATGTTCCCTGCTGACTTCACTGGGTTTATGTGACCTGAAATGCTCATATCTCACACTGACATTTTGTTCAGTGTATAGCCATGAGAGAAGTGAGAGGGGTGCTTAGAGAATTGGGGTAATTGTGCAAGGATGGCATCATGGAATAAGATTATTATCAGTTCAAGATGCTAAAAATATTGAAAACATCTAAAGGTCATTTTACCAAGGCTGGAGAATGTTACAGAAAAGTTCATTATTATATAAATAGTCTGTTTTAGTCTCAAATGGTTCCCTGATATGAAAATGCAGCATTTTTTTCAATAAAAGATCATTTCCAGGGTTACTACAATATCACTCCTATTGTTATGAATGAGGGTGATGGAGCATTTCACAATCTGTATCAATTAAGTTCACATAGATAAGACTCTTTCATCTCAGAGAGACCAGTGAACTGGAACATACAGTAAATAAGCAACACACATAAGCTGCATAAAATCATTGTACCACTGCCAGGGGTAAAATGTACATGTGGCATGTTGGTTGTCAGTTCCACTCGTTTATATTCTTTGCATCTCTGAAAACTGAAAGTGTCATGTTGTTTACAAGCAAATGAAAGATGGCCTAAATTTTGAGCACTATTATTACTACTTATTAGTTTCACTTTTATTTTGACACCAACACTGTAGCCAGTCTCCTGAAGTGACACTGTGCTAACACCAAGTCCATAGATGCATGAAAAGACTATCCCAACAACGTGGCTCCAAACAGCCATAAAGGCCATTATATACTGACGAATATTCAACATTAAAAACAGAAAACACCCTTATGCAGAAGCAGTATCAGCTCAGAAGCAAAAAGACACACAAGTACAGTAGGTATACTGCAAGACTCAAAACTACAATTAAACATGACTTGTTCTATATTTAGTTTAGACCTTCTCTGGACCCTCTCAAGTATAAATGCTAGTGTATATCAGTGTCACGCTCTTCTTTCACAGTTTAACTTATCCCTAAAACTGACTTCACCCATCTGATTCACTGTGGTCAGGTATCAGTCCTCCTCAGTCCTAATAAACGAATAAGCCAATCCAAACAATACGAGATGACTAATAGTGTAGCAGTCCCTCCAGCAGCAGGCCTGAGCTGTGACCAACTAAGAGACCTGTCAACACTGACTCACCAGAGACCAAGACAACCTCAAAGATGAGGACTCATCCTGTTCACTGTTGTCTGTGTTGTTTCCCAGGAGCTCTATGTCCCCACAGGATCTCTGTTTCTGCATCACTTTTGGTGGAGCACAAGCTCCTGTTTTTCCCACATAAGGATACTCCAGTGACAAAAGTTTTGCTCCCTTAGATTATGATGAAAATCTCCCCCTGGCATTCTGAATCCAGTCTCAAATATGGCCCACCTAATCACCTTGGATTACTCCCAGCTAGGGGTAAATATCGATACAGTGCTATCTGACGCGAGAGGCAGTTGTGCAACACTGTCATAAACTTTGTCATCCTTCTTCTGGGCTAATTTTTGCAGGATACGCACTCAGTGTTCATCCAGTCAGCTGATAGGGCACAAAGGGTTCAGCCAATGGGATGGACTCTTTAAGGTTAGTGGTGTACAGGTGATAAGGTACATGTTTTTCGCCTGATAAGACTACAAGCTCAGGGGGAAAAAAACCCCAAGCAGTACTCCACAGCATGATGTTCTCGCACGTTCAGTCACGCACAATCATTGCTGCGTGTGCTTGTTCTTGTGCATGACTAATCAAATGGGGGGCATCATGACATTGACTGGCTGCAGGAGTCAACCAATGAGATAATCAGTTCACTGGACTTAAACATGTTGATCTTTCATTGCTCATTAACCTTGGAATTTGACATCCTAGATTTGTTGTGTCAAAGACAAACAGGTGAAAGTTGTCTAACTACACACTATATGCAGGGATTAGTCTACTTTAAATATCAAAACATCCAACTAAAATTAGCCTAAGTATAAGTTTGAGGCATAATTTCTATGCAAATGCAGTGGATGCATTCCCGAGACTGTATTCCAAGCTGTGATGCATTCAAACATGTTTTTGTGATCAGCAGGTTCTTTCTGGTCTGACCTCCTGTATCCTCCTGCCTGGTTTAGCTTCTAAGTGAATGCCTAAGAAAACATAAAGCATGAGGCTCTTCCAAAAAGGCCTCATCCCTACTGTCCCATCTGCTAAGCCTTTTGTAAACACAACCAAAGAAAACACAGGCCCACTGAGTCGAAGGCTGTTGGTTCATTCTCCCCCTGTGCTATAATCTGTTCTGTGTCCAAGGATTTCACATGAGTCCTGCATAGATGGATTTAATAAATTGAATGTTATGAGTAAAGACATGACTTAAACACAAGTAACCAAATAGTAAATGAGCACTTTAAACAAGAATCAAGTGAAAGCTCTTGCCTTTTTTTAACTACATATACACCATTAGAAATGACAAAAGCACTAATGTGAGTGTTGTAGTCTGACTTACACTAGCTGCATAATTATGCCACTCATCTTGAATTACCTTGTGCACATTTGCTTTGATCGAGCAACAAAAGAATCAGTCCTGTGACTGAGCTGGCCAACCAGACCACACAAGGTTCATGTTACACACTGAAGCATTAGGTTACATCTAACTGCACCGGAATGAGCCTACTTATTATGTGCGTAACGTTAACTATGACGACCACAACCTCAGACAGAAAGTGCTTTCATTTTTACAAATGGTGCAACAACAACAAAAACAATGTTTTTTCATGGGAACTTCATTTTTTTCTGGATGTTATGAATACTATATGCAGAGCAGAAATAGCTAATGACCCAACAATAATTCAGCAAGCAAGACTTAGACTTGTGAATCAATCACAAGCCAAAAACACCAGTGTTTGTTTTCTTTTGTCTAAAATGTACAACAAATCCATGTATTGCGCAGTATTCCTGACAGGAAAGCCAGGACAAATGATTTTCCAGTTAGATAAACTGCAGTCTTTATCTATTCAAACTCACTGTGTAAAACCAAGTCAAAACAAAGACTAGTCAGTTAATGTGCTGCCAGATTATTAGATGCATGCACAGTAGCTAATGGGAGCATTACAGCACATCTATTTTTCCACTGCAGTTCATGCAACCTCATGGTGGTTTTGGAGACCCTGCTGCAACATGTAATGGTTTATACTGATAAGTGTTTCTTAATATCTGGTCTGCATTTACGCAATATTGCCCACAACTCTGTAAACAACACCCCCTCCCCAAATTATTTCATTTTACCACCTCTAAAAACAGCTTCAACAATAACTGCACGTGTAAAAACAAGTAAAGCTGCTTTAGCTGTCTAGTAAATCTAACCTGCAAGTTCAAGTTAACTGTTCATACAGGTGATTAAAAGAGGTTTTGTTAGGTTGTTAAGAAGATAGATTAGAGCGTCAATGATTAACATGAAAGGACAGTGACTATATATCATTAAGTTACAAACATGAAAAGTAGATTTTATGTTTAACTTCCTTAAAAACAGCTTACAAGCCAAGACTTCTGTATCTAAACACAAAATGTGAGTTAACACAAGATACAAGCTAGCTAGCCCCAGTCTTAATGTTATCGCACAAACGTAACGCTGAATTACTCTTCATTATTGTGGCACACATTTATAATTTTAGTGATTAAACCCTAAATGTCATTTCAGTAAAACGTCACCAGTAACTCACAAACGATCTGTCGTGGACAGGAATTGCGGAAATAAACGAACAGAAACCTGAACGAAAAATGTAAATATCGTGCTATAAGTTAGATTAAAGCTTGACATTAGCAGAGATTAAAAACACAAACAGTGGAGGAGTAAATAGTAAAGAGGGGAATAAATGAATGGACTCGGGACTCGGCTAGCTGTTAGTTAACCCTTGGCTAGCTTCGGTGTTGTTGCTGTGTTTACGTTACCGTTAACAGCAAATGGTGAAACGCCAACAGGAAAAAGTCTTCGTAAACGACACCTCCTCGTTTTACACATCATTTTCATGTGTTAATTTGTTATGTGAGGGATGATTTTCCAATCTAGTCGCTACATGTCTGGGTGAAATTAATCCAATGTAGCTAAGACTGTTAGCCGTCTTACACGGCTTGCTAGCATTAGCTTACGGTAGAAACCGAAACATGTTTTCTCACACGCAGCTGCCGTGAAACAACATCAGGCTCAAATCATCCTGTCGCTAACTTATGTACCTTTGAGTGACTTCAGCGGGGTGCTGCTGCCGAAGGACGTTATCGTGTCTTCAGTGACTCCCCATATCTGTGACTGTGCAGCTCGTCAAACGCCTCCTGGCGTCTCGGTGCCTGGACCACCGTGGCTGCCTGCTGCGGCTCAAGTTGACCGGACAGCAGCGGAGCACTCACAGCTGCCGTGTGACGGTTAATTACGGTTTGAGTGTCCTCGCTTCTTACTCAATGCAGAGGGATTCAGAGCACCCTCTGCAGGACTTTGACCCGAACACACATGTTTTAGATATTTATTGACGCATATAAATGATTCCACATCTTTGCGAGAGACATGGAAGGATTATGAGAAAAGACAGGTAAAAGCCCCCCCACACCCGTCCTGCACAGGACCCCCAGACTGAAAGAGACACACAACCATTAATTAAGCTATCATATCATTTGTTTCTTTTTGGTAGCTTAGTTTTGTCTCTTTGTGGACATTTTCTGTGTCGCTTTGGCCTCTTTGTGTCACTTTTTGTCTCACTGTGTATCTTTATAGTGATTTTATTGTCTCTTTGTTGCCATTCTGTCTTTTTTGGTTGTTTTATTCTCATTTTCCTTATTTTTTGTCTTTGTCATCTTTTAACTTTTAGACAAGAAAGATTCAAACTAATTCCATAGAGTTTCTGGCCCACAGGTTTCATTGAGAGATTATATGTCTTATAAAAAAAATAATCAGATTCTTGGGATGTTGGTCTCCCCACTGATGACACTTTTTGGGCCCTGAACTCACTTTGAACTTCTGATTAATAACATAGGAAACAGTAACACTTTATTTAAACAACTGTTTTTTAATAGGCCACCATTCATCCTCCAAACACTTTTTAAAAATGATCTTTAATGAAGCAATCTTTCAATGAATAGACTGTGTATGAAATTTATTAAAGGACAAAGGGAAACGATTAACGTGTGGGCGGGGAGTATGACTTTTTTTTTCTTTTTTCTACCACTTGGTATGATTTTTTTTTTCTACCACATCTCTGAATTTTTTTTTCTACCACTTATTTTCACCTTAAATATTTTTTTCTACTACGTGACCCCTAGGGGTCTCCGTAGAAACATCTCTAAAGCAGGTGCAGCTTTAATACAAGTGGTGTCTTGAACAAACGCATGTTTAAAATGTTTATCAAACTACAGCCCCAGACCAAACACTGCAGGGCAGTTCATCTGCATGTTTTCTTTCTATTGTACCTGAAAAACAACATTCCTCCCACTTTACAACACAATTTTCTGAAAGCATCCAATACTTATTCACCAAGTTCTTGAGAAAGACCTCCAAAAGTATGCCAATTATTCCTTTACTACTGTCCACACAGTGGAGGCTGTGTGGGACACCTTGAATGAACCAGTTTAGACATTCACATGTGTGTTTTCACGCTCGCACTCCTTCACCACTCCTAGTAACTGCTGCAATGGCCGACACTTGTAGCCTGCAAACAAAACGTGTGTAACATACAGTAAATGGACATAGTACAAGTTAAACAGTAGTTTATAAATAGGAAGCGAAGCCTCTTATCAGTGGAACCTATCCACTGACACGCCTTTATTTTTACAGTACATAAACCTCAAGGTAATGTGATTTGAGAGGTCAAAGGTTACCCAACTGTAATACTGTATAATACTTTGCTATTATAAGAAAATTGTGTTTTGCTTTGGCTTTGCTGTTGTTTTTAAAACAATGACAAGACAACCACTCAACATACATTACATTAATTGCTGATAGTGGACAGAATCAACAGAAAACATGTCAAGCAACTACAAGCACACAAGTATCCCCTTTCCATCACAATGATTATTTGCTTCCAATGCCCAAATAAACAAACCTGACAAACAATGCCCAAAGCTCTTTGGCCCAGCACATGAAAAACGCAGGAGAAAGCAGCTGTATTCATTATTTATTTAAACTGCTTTGGCACACCGGCACGTGCCGGGGTAAAATGCTTTGGAGATAGCCCAGTTGTTTGTCTCCACTCCTTTATTTCACCACACTGCATCATCATCCTTTAGTCTTTCTTCTCCTCCTTGGTCTCCTCGTCCTCTGGGTTGTAGACGCTGACGGTGAACTCGCCGGCCTCTGTGCCGTACTTGTTCTTGACCAAGAGAGCGTATTTGCCAGAGTCAGCCGTGGTGACGGTGGTGATTGTAATGCTGGCAAACTTTCCGTGCTCAAACTTGAGTTTGTAGCGGTCGTCAGATAGCAGCTCCTTGTCATTCTTCGTCCAGGACACCTCAGGTGCAGGATCACCCCAGACATTGCCAGTCAGGTTCAGGGACTAAAGAGAAGAAGAAAACTGTGTTTGGCGTTTGATGTGTGACATACAAAGCTGGATACCTCAGAGTTCAGTGGAAAAATACACTCAGATGAATGTTATCATTAAAAAGAAAGTGGAAGGTGAAACAGTGTATTATCAGACTCAATTTAATTATTTACCTTCCCTTCTTGGATTGCAACCACATCTGGCAAGCCTCCAACAACACGAGCACGGTCTGAACAAGAAATACAATAGTCAACCATCATTCATTCAAACCTTTGTCTCGAACATAACATTTACCTGACTCTGACTTTCAGACTGGTAACTGATCAAACCCTCATAAAACATATTACAATATTTGTTTTAAATATATCTTGGATCTTGCTTTCTTCAATTATTTCAGCATTGTGATCTCTAGAAAAACACCATTTCCATGAATAAGATTTTATTATTATGCCTCATGCAGACACCATGCATGCATCATAAATACCACAAGTTAAAAATTGTATTACAACTTAAGTAGCTTCTATATGCAGAAAAATGTAACATAATTTCATAGAGCGATGTCTCTTGGAAGAAACCAGAGAATAAATAACCACTTACTTCTCTCTGCAATTGCTGCCGCCCTACGGAAGGAAGGAGACAGACATTGTCAGAAGCATCTTGGAATGGTTTCATAGACAGAACATTTTTTTCTAGGCTATACAATGCCAGGAAATGTATTTTGAGGGCTTCTGAAAGGGGTCACAAAGTACATAGAATCTATTTTAGGTTTGTGATGACTGTTACTATTTATTTGCGTAAACATCCTCTTCAGACAGAAATACAGAATTACACAAGAGAAGGATCCGTTCAGATGAGTTTGTTTACGTACTTGAGCCTCTGGAATTCTTCAAATGCCTGTTGCCAAGCTGCGCCAGAAAAAGAACACATCAACTTATTATTTGGTTACCTACCTAAGTGCAAAAATAGCCAGAGAGTTAAGGGGACACAACGCTTTCACTTTTGAGATCTTTCTCCTTGTGACTTTAAGACTTTCACTCACCCTGGCCAGTCAGTTCAAACACTCTCTTTACACCATCCTTGCCATCAAAGATGTCCATGGTGTACTTCCCTTTGTCCTTCTCAGTGGGCTCATTGATCTTAAGCCAAAGTTGCTCTCCAGTGACTCCAGACTTAACTCTTTCGGAGGCCGCAATCTTAGCGTCTCTGACAAGGAAATGAGGATCATAAAAGTACACAGTAAAAGTGCGATGAAAATCAAGATTCAAATAGGAAAGCAGGTGTTGCATTCAATCCTAAAAATCTGCACAATCATCCCTGTATTACAACAAAATGCGAGGCCTGATACGTATCGCTTATGTAGGTGGTGAGATTTTTTCCCCATCTGTGGATTGTTTTCCAGTAATTCACTGGAAGACTATGCAGAGAGTCTGAGTATGACAATTATATGCAAAAGTCCAATTAAAATTGTATTCAGAAAAAATGTGAAAGTGGGAAAATTTATGCAATTATTGTTCCTTATATTGCATACTGCCTGACAAACTGATCTTAAGCCTGCTGAAGTACACAAATCACCCACAAACAACATTAACACCACCTGCTGGTTTTATTGTGGCACTTTTAAGCTGGGATCATTTGGTGACATATGCAGATGCCATGCTAGTTTCTAAAACATTTTAGTTTTGTTTTCACCCATTTAGATTCAATGTAAAGAAAAATACAAGCAGGTGCTGTCAACAGAAGTAACTGCATCATACCAGAAAGGAAAAGTTTATTTGGTCGATCAGTCTTTTCTTTTTAAGTGTCACACGACTGGAACACACTTCCACAGGATTTGACAGACACAACAACCTAGGCTGCTATTGCTAGAAAGCTGAAAAACCGTTTATTGGGGAAACAAGAGTTCCAGTATGCTTGATATATTTTCTCCCTTTCTTTTTTCTATCAGTATATATCTGTATTTGAAATGTTCTTGCTGTATGTGTCATTTAATGTTAATTATATTGTGTCTGCTTTATTTTTTGTATGAGTATGTATGCTTGTTTTAGTCTTTTTTGAATGTTTATTCCTGACTGTCAAATTATTGATACTGCATCCTTGTTGTGATGTTGTTTTTTTCTTCTTATTTTAAGCTTTTTTATTTAATTCCTTATGTGCCCAGGGACTGTAGATGTGACAGGTTTATGATCCGTGTGGTAGCAACTGCATTAAACTACAGAGTTTAAAATAGTTGTGGTCATATTGGTTTGTGCCAGTGTTTCATCAGTTTTACATACTTGTGGAGCCAGCCAACGCCCAGGTCCTCATTGTAATGTTTGACCATGGAGTAGAGGACGATGCCGTGTTCGGTACTGAGGACTTGGATTTCACAGGAAGAGTTGGCTGGGAAAAAAATAATAAAAAGCATCTATTTATTTACATCCCATAGAAAGTATATAATATAAAGGTACAGAATATAGAATGAACTCTTGATTTCTAGCTGTTAGTAGTTCACGCTGAGGGAACACATTGTACACGGGCACATTATGCTTCTTCCTGTGGTTTTCTTTAGTGTGTGGTGCTTCTTTACTGCTTAGTAAGTGTGAAGTTTAATGACTCACCAATAACCCTGAACAGCTCATTCATTACAGCCTGGTATCCTAGGGAAAAGGTGAGAACAGAATTTCACGTCACATTCACTGATAAAACTTTTTTTTCCCTAAACTAACAGCACATATTATATTATTATTATTATTATTAGCACTGATTTCCACTTTTTCATTCTATACATTAAAATGAGACTTTACCTGCATCTGTCAGATTAAAGGTGCTCTTATCTCTGCCTCTGTCGTCAACCAGGAAGACCTCGTAAATACCTGCATCCTTCTTGGAGATCTAGAGTTTAAAGGTATAAGCAACTTTAGTATCTTTTAGTCAACAATTAAATCCCTTATACCTCAAACACAGGGAAATACAATAAAATTCTTAAGACAGATAACAGACAGTAGAACAGCCAGACAGAGACCAACTAGATGGAAAAGGCAAGCTTTTCTCCTGCCTGGGATGCTGCAGGCGATAAAAGGAAAACACGAAAAAGGTAAGACGAAGAGGACGCATGGAGAAATTATAGGCGGCAACTTATGGCAGCAAAGATTATGTCCAGACTTTGGGTCTTGGTGGTGCGGGAACTTCTTCTGCGGGTGGCTTTTTTCCTTCTTTTTCTTTCTGTTTCTCCTGCTTAATAACCCACTGTGAATTAGACAAATAAGCCAGTTAATGCAAGTGCGAATGACAGGAGTGGCGATGAACAGGCCACCTCTCCTGAGCTCATGCAGTGACACCAACCCTCTCTATGTAAGTAATGACGTTTCAGTGGAATGGTACCCTGAGACATCAAAGTAACTTCACTGGCCCCGACACTGACTGCCAGCCCAGATTAATATCCTCGCAGCTTTCCAGTGTTTGAGTAAGTTGGCCAGAGAAGTTAAATTGAATATAGTGTTAAAAAGAAGCGAATGAAAGAATCACACAGATGAACCATACAGTGCATGTGCACTATATGGTCATAAATGTTGAAAAGGATGACCTTTAAATCTACAATGGCGAAACATACTCTGTCAACTTAAAAGTGAAAGTCAGTTATACAGAGAATGTCTATGCTTATTCCCAAAGACGACATGCTGATGTGCTGACTCTTGCGGCACTCCAGCAGGAGGAGGGTTTTTAAAAGCGTTTCATCATTTATGATTCTGTTTCAGAGAGGGACGGTTGGCAGAGTAGCATCTAGTCTAGATTTACAGTGGAAGCGTAGCTACATCAGAAGCCTGGCTTTTAGCTCTTTACTCATAACCTCACAACTTTTCACAAAATGTGGCCTCCGTCTAATGGGCTGACCTTTCCGATATTAAAGGTCAGATCTCCATCCTTTCGCTCAATTTTCTTAGCATCCTCATCATCCTCTGTAATTTCGATGCTGTCCTTAGACCAGGTGATCTCAGTCTCTGGTCTGACATTTCCTATCTGTGGAGAAAAAGAAGAAAGACTGGATTAAGTTGTGTTATTTAAACTGTAACCATTAGTGATGCTTTTTCATTCCATCAGCATTTCCATAAGCACAAATATTTGCAGTTATTTTTCTTACCTTGCATTTCAATAACACATCACATTCTGGTGTAACAGCAAAGTCAAGGTATTCAACAAAATGAGGACCTGCAATCAAAGATAAAATAATTAGAGAAACATACTTGTGTTAGTACATGCTTAGCATTAAAATTATGTTTCAGAGCAAACTCTTACCTTGTTTTCTGACCCATTCTGCCCTTGCAAATTCTGATTTCTTTTGGAGCTCCCTGAATTCTGAACAACGCCAAAGAAAGTGTAAATATTAAATATCAGACTAAGTCCTTGCAATGAAATCTTTTCCATAACAGAATAGTGTATCAGAAAGACAGCTACAACAGTCTTCTGCTGCCCCTCAGTGGACACAAAGTTTAACTGCAGCAAATGCAACACGGCAAAGCAAATCTCTTAGTGTGTGGCATAAAAAAAATATCTGCAGGTGGGTTGTCTATTCTGTATTTTAACGTTAATATTCTGGCAATAAGGAAGTAAATAAAGTATAAATTGCATCTGGGGTCTCACCATCTCCAATGAGCACCAGACTGGTTGTACCCTTAGCCTTTCCATCTACCAGGTTAAAGGTGAAAGTTCCCTCGTCTGTGACCTCCAGAGAGTCCATGAACATTTCAATGATGCCGGTGGACTTGTCAAAGTTCATTGTGTATTTCTAAAAGCAATAAAAAACAAAGAAACCTCAACCCATTAGTTGTAAGAGCATGATTAGTTTGTTGATCAACTACAGTATATAAGAAGATAGAAGATTTCAAAAGCTTTAGTGTCACATGCACAGCAACAACCGCAAGGTAGTAAAATTTGGCTTGTTCAAGCTCCAGTCAACATGGGACAACATGACTAAAAGAGACAAGTTAGATTTGAGTTTGATTCCTACCTTTCCCTGAGTAATGATGACATCATTAAAGACGTACTCCACATGGCAGGCAGAAGTGCACTTTTCCACCTGAGTCCAGAATCGCACGCGACCCTTCTCGAGCAACTCCATGGCCATTTCATTCTTAAAGGGAATAACTGGAGAGCACCATATTTTTGAAAGCTTTTGTTGAACCAACTATACTTTTTTCTATACATGGTGCATGAGGTAAACATAGATTAGATTAATCTAATGTAGATTAGAGGCACACTTGTACATTGTACAGTATTTGCTGAATAAATTGATACAAAATCCAATAAAAATCCTTATTTTACTCTGTACTTTGAGTGAAAAAGAAGATGTGGTATTGGCAGCACTGTATCTGTGTCGACGTGAGATACTCACCAGGGAATTTGTGGTCATGGCTGATGTCCAGAAGACGCTTGAGACCTGTCAAATAACAACAACAGAAAAATGCTGAAATTCATGACCTCTGCAAACCTTTATAACAGCTACTCCTGCCACTATTAGATTTAATGTTTTTTTTCTTTTTGGACAGTGTTATGGAAAAGTTTATTCTTAATACTGTCAAAAATGCTACATATCACGTACAGCCTTAGATGTTACAACAGCTCTGTTAGATAAACATAATATGAGATAACCTTCAACACAGACACACAAACACCCCAGGGTGTAACAGAGGTTGATTTGATGCAGCTGTTGAAATAGCATAACAGACAAGAGCCCCTCTCCCACCTTACGTCACCAAACAAATTCCAAGTGAATAAAAAATGAAAGTTTTAAGCGCACAGGAGCAGAGATGCCAAAATTGTGGGCAGACTCACCCTCCTCTGTGAGTGTGTAGCTGGAGGAGATGCCGTCAGTGTTGGTGACCACACAGGAGAAGGTGCACAGATCCTCCAGGGAAATACTGTTAAAGATAGCTCTTGACCTGGAGACAAGGACACATGGGGACAAGAAGTGAGGAAAGAAGAACCAGAAAAGAGTCATTCAGGTGCCAGGAAGTGGCATTAGAATCTGGGAACACATATGATACTTACTTTCCCCGTTCATTGATAATGGTCAGGCGTGAGGTGTCAGTGATGGCCTGGTAATTCTTGGACCAAACAAACTCAGAGCCTTCCTTCATCTCAGAGCATTCAAAGACCATAGAGATGACACCATCATCATCGACATCCACATAAATGTCTTTGGTGCCTGAGGAATGTGGTTATAATTTCGTTAGAGTAGGAAATAATAAAATATCAGCCAATTTACTGCTATATAAAAAGTCAAGTATCAGTAATGAATAAAAGCAATGTTTCCTACCTTTCCAGACTTGTGTAGGAACTGAATGTGTGACTTACGTAACAATCACACTCACCAGGGCGAGTCTGGGCCAGGATTGGACCTAAGACTGCTGAGGACTTTCCAACTCCTGCAATATTCTGAGCACGCACACGGAAGACGTAGGATGTTCCAGCCTTGAGCCCAGTCACCTGAAATTGCACATGAGGAGTTGGAGAGAAACAAACAAACACTTTTTCACTATTTCATGTGCATATTTCACTTGAAGATATACATACATACATGCTGGAAGGATTTTGTTCAAAGCACAGTTTAAAATATACTTTATCCATTTTCCTCACCTTCATATATTTTATCTTGCTGGCCTTTTCATGGACAGCCTTCCAGCCCTCCTCTCCAGCAGAGGCCTCCTTGATATCCAAATAATATCCATTGACAGGAGAACGGCCATCAAAAACAGGTGGCTCCTGCAGGACCACGACAGAGGTGTCTCGAATCTCCAGGACATGAAGACCAACAGGAACACCTTGGAGAGACAGAGGGACGGAAGTTTAGTATGTGCTTCACTGGGCTTGTCATATGCCCATATTTAAAGAAAGTATTTGTGATATGCTCCATATTTAGGACAATGAGTGATCAAAAAAGGGAATATAAATTCAGTAAAAGATGTATATTTCTATACATTTATAATTTGTATTAAATGGAATTCCATAATTACATATAATGCACTGTTTCTTTGTTGCATAGATATAGTAAATCATAAAAAATCTAGTTATAGGGATGTATTGCAAATGGCATTATTTTTTGAATAATATTTTATACATTTCAGCAGAAATATGTTTTGGCATAAAATGTGCTGTGACACTCTCATGTGAGAATATTGTCTTGACTTTGTGACTACAGTATATTATCTGTCTAACATTGTCCTATACCTGGCACAGTAATGGTCCACTCCTTGCACTCCAGAGGTGCACTGGGCAGAGAGGCTTTGCTCACACCTGCCATGTTCACAGCACGCACCTGGAACTCGTAAAAGACGTTCTCCTTCAGGTTCTCAGCCTAAAGAAAAACAAATGCAGATAATAAGAAATGATTTAAACTCATCATCATTTGTAAACAGCATGACATCAAGATGAAACTGTGATTACCGATTTTTTTTATATTCCTGGAAAAGCCAAAATAATGTCATTAGAAATTTTGTGAAAGAACTCACTTTATAAGTGGTTGTAGTCAACGCCTGGTGGTTCATTTCATGCCATTTGCCAACAACATTGCCCTTCACAGTCCTATAGTCCACAAAGTATCCCCTGATATCAGCACCTCCATTATTAGCAGGCTCGGTCCAGCCCAGCACCATGTAGTCCTTGACTGCCTCCAGCAAGGTCACGCCAGAGGGCTTACCTGGGACGGCTACAAAGAGAGTAGATGTATTTATGTGTGTGTGAGAAAGAAGTGTGTGAAGATATTCGGTTTCTTTGAAAATTCAGTCCTTTGCATAGTTTCATACACATGTCCTGGCATTGCCTAAATACTGTACACATTTTAGTGGTCATTAGTGTTAGAGTACCACAGCAGCTGAACATGCTGCATGCTTTGTGCACACTTTGAACACACTTTTTTAGTGTAACTGTAATCAGTAAAGTACTTACACTCTTGGGTAAAACGTTGACGCTAAGAACATCTCTGAAGCCAGACGAGATTCTCATTATGTTCATGCTCTTTAGGAACACAATGTCTTAGCCTTCACTTTGGCCATGCACCAAGAGGCACGCCTGAAGAGTTAGCTAACAGCAAAACAGAACTCTAGCAAAGTCAGATCTATACAGAACGTAATGCCTACCTAAATAATTGTAAAATGTGATCTAATTTGTTATTTAATCAGGTCAAAAATAATGGAAGAATAAGCAAAATGACAAAATCCAGTGTTAGTGATGAGTGTCAGACACGCACATGCAAACATAGCAAGTCACTATATACAAATATAAGACACTTACATTCAAGAAAATGAAAATAATAGGAATAGGATAATAGAAATTTAGCTGCAGAAAAAGGAGGCGGTTGAGTTTGTTTGTGAGGTAACTAAGATTCTTGGTGAGGAAAAGGAGAAGGAGTGACGAATGTTAAGAAGGTTCATAAACAAAGATGAGCTATGAGGCTCAGTGGCAAAGAGCAGAGAGCTGCTGGTCATGTATGTCAATGCGGTCTGTTAATTTAAAGCAGATCTTTCTGAAAAACACACACAGCAGTCACTGCCTGGATAAATAAATGTTTTAAAGAAGCTGGAAGGATGAAGCTGGGGGAAACAGAATTTCTTGCATGCTGCAGGCAAAGTGAAGAATGGAGAGGAGTTTTGATGAGGGCACTCACAGATGGCAGCTTTTACAACCACTGGATCAGAATTGGGGGAGCTCTGGCTGTAGCCAGCAGCGTTGACTGCTTTTACCCTGAACACGTAGTTTTCCCCAGTGGTCAGGCCATGGCACACAAACCTCAACACAGTGAAAGGTAGAGAGTCTTATTACAATTATACTTTGAGGAGGAGTACGAGTAGGAGCTACTGTAGCTAAAATTGATATCTCCAGTAGTATTGTTCTCAGCACTGGGGACTTTACAAGTTTAATGCAAACAATTTCATTTTTGAAATATAAAATGACACATTCTTCCTCTTACAAATGAAAAGATGAATTCACAAGCAACAAAACACAGAATTAACTTACATTACTGGGCCAGTTATCTACTTGTACCACTAAATTGTTTTATTTTTTATTTTGCTATACTTGTCATTGCCATTAGGTCACATATTTTTGTGTTTAATTGTGGTACAGCTATCCATCTGTAGGCCAGCTGGTTATCTTGCCACACATACAGGTGAGTGGATAATGACAATGAAACAAAGAAAAAAAAGTCACATTTATTCTTCTGAACCAATATTGTACATTTTGTACTTCCTAACTGCTGTAGACCAAAAAGAAAAGAAGAAGAAAATTACATTTCAACTACACAAAGTAACAACACATTTTTATTTAATTGTTTTTTGTTAACAGCTATAAATAAATTGTGGGAGTGTACTTTTTTCTCATTCTATCAATTCATCTATTTTTTCAAGCACTGAATGATTTGTGAATTCTTAACTGTACCTACCTGGTTTGCTTGACAGGTTTGTTGTTACATGGCATCCAGACATCGGTGCCCACAATGCTACATTCAATATAGTAGCCAACCAGTTGTCTGACATCTTTAGAGGCCCCCCAGGAGACTACCACTGAGATGTCAGTGTTCCTAGTAGCCACCGGGTTGCCTGGAGCGGAGGGCAGATCTGTTGAGAAAGAAGGTTGTAAGAAAATAAGAAGAGAGGAATAAGGAGTAATTACAGAGAACGGGGAGGGAATCTGTATGCAGCAGCTGGCTCACCCAGTTTATCTCCGACTGTGATTTCACCCATGGACACAGAGGGCTCACCCACACCTGCGGAGTTGCAGCAACGCACGCGGAAGCTGTAGGATTTTCCCTCTGCCAGGTCAAACAGGGCAAAGCGCGGAGACTTGACGGGCATAGCAGTGTTCACCCTCTGCCAGGTGTCTGTCCCTGACATACACTGAGGTTGACGATCAAACAAGTGACACACACAGAAGACAACATGACAGCTGTCAGTGAAAGCTGATAATAGGAATTTAAAACAAATATATATAAAATGTTGACATATAAGTTGTATGATAGTTAGTTCTACTTTTATTGTAGCTATAAGGCCCCATGATTTCATGATTCATGATTAAATTATTCCAATATAACAAATTTGGCTTAAATTGAAAGACTGTCAACTGGTTGTTTTTAGTTTACATTTTTTGAGGTATGATTATCCAACAACGTACAGTGTAATTAAATGCCAGTTTTGCATTGTATTATACTGTATAAATAAAACAATATTCAGTAAATCCTTCATTGTTAATAACTCGAATCAAATGAAGTAGGCAATGGACAACACACCAAGTATAATTCATGCCTGAAGTAAACAGAAGCTAAACAAAGTTGATAAGCAAAAAATAGTCTAACTTGTGATTTAGATATTGATTAGATATTGTATTGATAAATAAACGAGCAGCTCTGCAGTTATAAGTATACCTTATCAGTAGGTTAACAGTGGGTTCAGATGCAATGACAATTTGACCTTTTTAAATACAGCTCATATACTCAGATTGTTTGGTTTGTACAGTTAACAGTTCAAAACCTAAAGAAAACTTTGTTTAAAGTCACAGAAAATAAGCAAATCTTCACATTTGAGAAGCTGGAACCAGTGAGCAGACTTATATTGATTATCAAAACATTTGACTACACTCCTCTGGTTGTTTATTGACTAAGCGTTTCTCCTCTGCAAGACACAGTTATCCATTTCTCCTCACCTTCTCAATGTAGTACATGACTCCTTCGTGACCTCTCTGGACCGGAGGCTTCCAGGCGAGCACCACATAGCTCTTTGTTGCCTCGGTAACCATAACATCAGTTGGTTCTCCAGGGACAACGCCAACTGCAGAGCAGAGTCGATTTAGAATGAATTATATATTAATAAAACACAAAAAGGAAAAGAATTTCTATCTCTAGGAGTCTGCTGCAGAGACACGGAGAGGACAGAGGACGCTCACATCATCTGAAGGAAGTGATTTTAACCAGGAATTTGAATGATTTTATACCTTCGTTTGAGCAATGCAAGCATGATTTTCCACAAAACAACTTTCACAGACCAAATACTGAATGGCAAACTTCTCAATGCTTGAACACAAACCAGAACTTATAAACAAATAAAACTGAAATGTTGAACCCTGGTGTTTTTCCTGATTTGGATCTTGGCATCTACTGTATGAATAAAGAATTTATAATATACAGTATAATCCAGATATTTGAACCCATCTTTTGATACTTTGATAGTGGAGACACGTTTCAGACACTACAGGAAAAATTAAGGCTTACATATCAGTATAAAATGCCAAGTCACTAATAAGTGCTGACCTATCTGTAAATTAAATTAATAAATGACTGCTTAATGTATTTCCTTCCTCCTACTTTGATGCAAACATACCAGTTGGCTCCTCCTCTGTGAACTTAATCATTCCCGTCCAGGGAGCTGAGGGTCCAGCTGTTGAGAAAACATTTTTAAAAATTACATTAAAAAGCTTAACCGTTGTAACGTGGCAGCGTGTTAGCAGGACTGTCTCGTACCTCTGAGGCGGGCTCTATCAGAGGGATCCATAGCAACCACGGGCTCAGAAACACGCGAGGGACGGCTGACTCCTGCCTTGTTCACGGCCCGCACCCTGAATGTGTAGGAACGCCCCTCCACCAGCCCTGTGACAGGGAAGCGGGCGTACTTCACTGGGTTGTCATTACACTGAGCCCAGTGGTGGGTGCCCACCTCACACCTGCCACACAAACAAAATGTGAGTATCACAAGCTACACTGTAATACAATTATCAACAATTATCATGTATAAAAGTATTTTCACTGCAATACCACTGTCTTGTACTGTGCATTGATTGCATTTGTCATCCTATCTGCCCACACAGTAACAGAATGATTGACAGCTACAGGCAGGTATGAATGTATGTAGGTGTTTCAGTTATCTGGAAGGTAACATTTCTCTATCAAGGTGGCAGGTCAGTGGAAGACTTTGGGAGAGGGCCAGATGCCTTCAGTATTAGTTATTCTGTACAGGCGCAACATGTAAATGAAAGCAGTTTTACTGTACTATGCCCAGTGTGTAGGATTATATCATAGACAAACTGAATAATAGTTTATCTGGCAAACAGGGTTACACAATACATGGACAACATATTGTAAAGCCATTAAAAAGTGAGCTGACCAACCTGTCAATGTAGTATCCCAGGATGGGGCTGCTGCCCTCCACCGCTGGCTGCTTCCAGGTCACCACCACATAATCCTTATTTGCATCATGACATTGCACATCCAGGGGGGCTACGGGAACACCCTCTACCTCCACATCGGCATCTGGCACAGCAAGATGCACATACACACGCACACACACTTGTGAGTAGTGCTGTTTCTAAATTAGGCTGATCTCCATTACATACTCAGTTTCTATCTTCTGACCTACTTACGCCCTTACAGTACAGTATGTGTGGCACCACAGCAACTATGTTTGATAGATTAGTTTATATATTTGTAACATTAAACAGGGATTCTGAAGATTCCCTCTTATTCACAAACCTGCTGTATTTACTTCAAACGTAGCACAGTCTCTGTGGTGATGTTTCTGACATGCAGACAGATATAGCACAACATACCTCAGAGGAAACCAAACACCTCAGAAAGCGCTTTGTGGCACAGAGTAGAATTGAAAAGTTCCCCATATGTATCATGCTTGTCTGTGGGGCAGTGAGTAATATTTTTGCTTTACTTTGCATTTTGAAACCTGTACAGTTACAGTTCAGCAAACTTTATGATCAGTGACTGCATAGATGAATTCAGTTTTCATTGTAATGCAGAACTAAATAGTCAAGAGTCCCTTTTTGCAGTTAAATCCCCAGCTGTTGAAATATACATCACTTTACCTCTGACAAATACATAGGCTGAGTAGGTGTCAAAGCCAGATTTGGTGTTGACGCGCAGTGCGTACAGGCCCTCATCTTCCTTGTTGAGGTGGACAAGAGTCAGTGTGGCACGTTCCCCAGACCAGTGGGTGTGCACCCACTTAGAGGGCTTCAACGGCACAGCTGATGGAAGAAGTCAACAATAAAAGAGGTGTGACTGGCCATATATGGTGGATTACTACATATAATGGTACACATAATTTCATTCTTCTTACTTACCGTTTCTGTGCCACACAACTTCAGGCTGGTATTTCTTCACAGTTGGATAAACAATGACAGTACAGCCCAGACTCAGTGTCTCACCCTCGCGGCCAAAGGCCACTTCAAATTTGTCAATGATGGTGGTCTCAAAGGTAACACCATGCTCAGCGCAAAAACCATCTGTGGAGATCAAATGAAATAAAAAAAAAACCTCATGTTTTCAAACCTAATCCATACCCTTGCTAGCACTAAATTGTGTCTTGTTATTTTTTATAATCTGACATGCTTTCAATCATTTGTTTAAAAGCAGTACATTCCCAATTCTTTGGGAATTCCCAAATAATGTACTGTAAATGTCTCTTAAGCTTCTACATGTTATACTGAGTGTTCAATAGCAGTCCTAGGAAGTCTCTGTTATTAGTGAAAATAGATGTCGACAGGGTCGGCAAAACTGCAGGCCAAATAACCAAAACAATGAACTGAAAGAAACTAAAATGCTGCACAGAGCTGAAGGAACCGCAGAGTTAAGTGATAATTCTCTGTAGGTTCATCATTTCTCCCTAGTTTTTTTTTTCTGCAATTTTAATACAGTTTTGATTAATTAAGTTCTACTATGTTATTTTGTGTCTTATGTACAGCACTTTTTATTGCCTTGTAGTATATGTGAAAGGTAACATGTCAAGTTTCCTTTGCCAAGTGACATACGTGGTTTAGGATCAAGTGGACCGGCTTCCTCGCCCTCCTGGAACCCTTGAAAGAAATATATCAGTCAGTAACCTTGTTTTAATAGTGACAAGAGAGTTTTGTAATACACATTCAATATCACTAAAGTATGATACACTACAAGAACAGAGCTTTAGGACTCTCCTGCAGCCAAACTTGTTTCACTGATGCTATTTCACTGTGGAAAAATTCTCTGTTTCTGTAGCGCCACTACTTTAAACCACTAGTTCAACTTTGACCTCAAGGAAACAGGAGCAACTGCAGAGAGAGAGAGGGGGCAATAATCAGAGAAAACAGAGTTACCTACTTTTGACAACAATAGTAGCCACAGTAGAAGCCTCCCCTTTCACGTTGAGTGCAGAGGTGTGATACTGGGCAGTATCGAAGAAATCACAGCTGAAAAATAAAATATGCAGACATTATGAAATCCCACATGCATTTATTATGCTGCAGAATATTTTCCACATAAAACAGTCAGTTTGGGGTGAAAATCATCGTGAGTACATCTCACTATTTCTAACTGAGGCCATGCAGTGTGAGCCGAATGATTACCTACTTCTTGATCTCCAGTGAGTGCATGTTGTAATTGCTCTCGATTGTGTACTTCTCGGGGTGGGCCTTGGCATCAATAAGCACGTTGTTTTTGTACCTTGAAGACAGCAGAAAGGCAGCTGATTTAATTTGTTATTATCAGAGTGTGTTGCAAGTACAGAAGACTGTGTGTGTGTGTGTGTGTGTGTGTGTGTATGTGCTCATGTTGCGACTGCAGAAAATAAACTTGATGATGTGATGATGATGATGAGAGCTTTTGATGGAAACTTATCTATGACAAATGACTCTCAGCTCAGTCCTCATCCACTGACTCAAAGAAGGTGGGGACCAGTGAATTTGGATCACATCTTACCAGGCGATCCTGGGCTTGGGCCATCCGGCCAAAGTGCAGTGCAGCTTGACAGTCTTGCCCTCCCAGACGGTTTGTCCACGGGGTTTGACGATAAACTCTGGAGGGTGTGTCAGGCTGTCTGGGTTCATTTTCTTACGGAACTCTGCCCACTCGTCCATCTATATAACACGAGAGTGAAGCCAGATTCTGATTTTCAGTGATGGAGTAGCTGTAGGCTTTATGACAGATTAGATTACATGAACTTGTCTATTCACAAAAGAATGAATTGGATTTACCGTCCTGCCCAGTTCCATGCGTTCAACGGATTCTCTAACAACCTTTCTTCTAGTTTTCTTCTCCACTTTAACATCCAGAGCCTCCCTGGCTTCTCTGACAAACAGGTTTCTCATGGCTACATAGTTAATCCCCTCTTCTGTGACATCCTCCTCCTGGGCCTCCATCAGACCGCGAACAACATCATGGCTGGGACACAAAAAATAAGTCAGAAGACGAAAATATCCTTGAAACATGTTCAGTGTCAGTAGTAAAAATGTACAGTAAATCATCAGTGTTTTTTACAATAATGATTATTAGTTGTGTTTCCCAGCTTCCAAACTCACTTGGCTCTAAATACAGGAATAACATAGCCGATAACTTCTTTGTCCTTGTCCATTGCCAGGTAGGTGCGTTTGGCTCTCTTAGGTAGCGGACTCAGTTTAAGCTCCTCCTGCCCCTTCTCTGTCTTCACGACAGTTTTCACACTTAGAGATAATAGACAACAATCACAAGAATCAAGAATGACATTACAAATGGAGTTATGGAGTTTATGGTACAAAACACACACCCACACACAAAAGATAACTCATTTCATATAGTACATATATAACAATTCAATTAAAATACCAATACCAACGATTAATTTATCCTGCATGGTTTGTGCGGCCAAATGCAGCTTAGTTCTCTGTGCCACTGACCTTCACTATTGTCCAAAATCTATTAAAACCACATCACACACACCACATACATGTGGGATACTGCTGCTGGTGGGATACAAATACCTGGGAGTTCACCTTGACAACAGGCTGGACTGGAAATGCAACAATGAGGCTGCCTACAGGAAGGGTCAGAGCAGAAAGCTTAAGTCCTTTAATGTGTGCAACAAAATGTTGCAAATCTTTTACCATTTTACCAGTCTGTTGCAGCCAGTGCAGTATTCTTTGCTGCTGTCTGCTGGGGCAGCAGCATCAGAGCCAGTGACACCAACAAACTAAACACAAAAATCAGGAAGGCTAGCTCAGTGCTGGGGTTGTCACTTGAACCCTTGAAGCAGGTGGTGGAGAGCAGGATGCTGAACTATGGACAACAGCTCACATCCTCTCCACAGCCTGCTGGTCAAACAGCTGTGCAGCTTTAGTCACAGACTTCTCCAGCTCTGCTGTGATAAGGAAAGGTACAGGAAGTAATTCTGGCCAACAGCCATCATCCTGTACAATGATTATGACAGTTTTTTAAAAACTTTTTTAATGGAATTTGCATACAACACAAACCTTATCGTCTAAATAAACATGTCCAGAAGTTAACTGTAGCAACTTTTGGTCGCCTTAATAGAATAAAATCTCATACAACATCCTTGTTCAGGTTTTTGCTGTAACACTGTTGAAATTTCTTTTTAGAGAGGTGCTATACTGTGATACTGTTTTCACATTTTTTCATTAATATCAGTGATCGTAGCATTAATAAAAGAAAAGTTAGATGAAAGCCTTCTAAACAATGGAAAACATATTCAGTGTGAGCTAAAAATAGTCGACATGAACCACACTGCCTCTGTGCATTTATAAAACTTTAAATAAATGTAATAGTTACATAAAAACGCACTCTGAGTATGCTATAGTCCAGTTACTCAGAAAATAAAGATGTATTTCTGTCCACGCTTCGGGACCTTGACCCATATTACACACTGATTCATTTACGTATCAGCCTCTCAGGCCTCCCTATTGTCAGCTGGGTTAATAAATGGAGCCAGAACCTGTGGATATGCAGCAGGAAGAAAAGGTTATGTTAAAGGCCCGCTTTCACTTATAATCTCTGCCAGAGCTGCCCTAATCTATTCAACTGGCCTGGAGGAGTAGTGGCATCCAGCTCACACACCTGGTATGATGGGCTGGGATTTGATCCTGTCACCTTCTGTATACCAGTCTGATGCTTATTCCATTGAGCTACCAGGCCGCCCTATAAATACGTGTCCCTACCTGCCAACGCCGGGACGTGAACCCCGGACTCTAGTGTGATAGCACAGTTCCTTACCAGCTGTGCTAACAGAGACGACACATGGCATGGCTTTGATAATCTGTATTCAGTAGCGAGGTGGGATCAAGTCAGTGGAAGGGGCTGAACGCACAGACAGATTGAGTCTCACAAATTTTCTGCAGTTCAAAGAAGTTGTTTCTACCGCTGACTCACCAGGTGTGCTGAGAGGAAGTCTTTGATTCAGAACGCCATAAAGGTATAAAAACTTTTAGTGATGATAAAATCATTTCATTCCTTACAGTCTGAGGAGCCACAGTTTGTGTCAATCTTAAGTTTAAAGTGGTAAAATTACCAACAGGAAACTATGAATGAAACAAATGATTGCTAGCAGAAGCAAAGTTTGACAGTAGGTATAGATCTTTAGGAGAACTGTACCTGCTTATCTACCCCACTGCCAAATATGAACAACAGCATTGAGCAACATCATTAGATATTCAGCATCTTTGGAAACCAGTGGATGACTTCCATACAGTGTCTTTACAGTTGGACCAATGGCAACATCTCATGTTGCGTCTACAGAAATAGCTTGGCTACCCGTGAATATAGCTGGCAGCCATTCACTGCAGCTGAAATTCCTTCCCTGACCCCGTTTAGAAAGCTATCGTGGTTCCAACATGTACACTGAGCCCTGCAGCTTAAAGGACAAAGGAACCACTCGTCCATTTACTGTAAATGAGAGAGAAGTTGGATTCTGATGTTCAGAGTACTGAAATTATTTGAAATGGGCATGAACTCTTTCAGACAACCTGTATGGTTGACAACCTTCATACAAATGAAGCAGATGTTCACCAGTACATCCATGTCTAAATAGGCACTGGTTAAATGCCTCTGCAATTTTTGTTAATGTTTCCTTGGTTATGCAAATAAGCTGTTGTAATAGTATTTAGTTAATCTGTTTGTTACATTATTAATAGGTCAATTAACCATTTAGTCTGTAAAATGCCATTAAACAGTGGAAATGTGCTTTACAATCTTGCAAGGTTCCAGCTGAAGTTTAAAATGTCCTTTTTCAGTATGATCAATGGTCAATAAGCCAAAGATATTCAGTTTAATATCACAGAAACCAACAATAAACAGGAAAATATTCATGTTGTAGAAACCTAAATCATATTTGCTTGAAAGATGACTTGAAATGAAGTCAAATACAAATTCTGGTCCTCAAATAATCAATTATTTGATTTTTTTTTTCAGATCAGTCTAAAAGTGTAACTGTTTTTGTAATTGTGTATTTACTGGATTTATTGGGCCAATAGCTAGAGATGTGAATTAGCTTCAGACTTTAAGATGATGCAAATTATTAAACTTAATGTCCTCCCTCTCTCTCTTTAATATAAAGTACAATGTGTTGATGAAGTAATTCAACATGACAGTGTTGACTTGAGAACTTGGCTAGATTCAGACAAAAGTTAAAGGTTGAGATTGAACTTACTTGAGTTAATGTTTGACCCAGTAAAACTGTTTTGAGGCCTACCTTTCAATTTACATTTAGTGATTTGGCAGACATCTTATTCCAAAGCGACTTATGAGTGAGGAACACACACCAGGAGAAACTTGTGCCCAAGGACACTTCAGCATGTGGACTGGAGGACGGTGGTCCTGACTGCCAACCCTGTGATTAGTGGACAACCACTTTAACTCCTGCTCAAGTCTTCATGTGCACGTGAAGACCTGAGCTAACACTCAAACACCTGAGACTTCTCTTGAACCTGCACCATACGTTTTAAACACAGGCTGTTCTGCAACAGCTTTGAGGTGAAAAAGCCAGATTGTTATAAAAATACAAAACCCTGACATCATAAAAGATGAACATCGTGGGTATGACGACTATAGCTGAGAGGCAGCTCCAACTCTATGAGCTACATGCTTTTATTCTCCTGAAAAGACGTCACACGAGACCCACAGTCCAGCACTGAATATTTGAAAGAAACCCGCATGAATGCATTCATCACTTCCCAGGTTATGGAAGTGGCAGGTTACACCAAGACAGCCTCATTCTTATTTGACAGTTTTTTAGATACCAACACATCAGCATCACTCCCACCCTCTTACCGATGGCTGGTGGTCTTGTAAGTTGAGAACGACTGCTTGCTAACAGACGACTTGGTGCTCAGGTGATAACTGCTCTCATAGTGATGCTGCTGCTGCTGCTTCACCTGCTGCTGACGCTGATGCTGCTCCTGCAGCTTCTGCACCACTTGTAATGATCCTGACATCCTGAGGGCAACTCCTCCAACTTATGTCAGACTGTTACTTTACCAACTCTGTAAATCAATCCCATCGTTATTATTACAGATTGATTTCTGAATTGGGAGTTAGCTTATGGGTGGGAAGTGGTGATTAGGTATTAAGAAAAACAACTAGCAAATGTTAAAACTATGTTTTTAGATGGGGATTTTCGAAGCATTAGCTCTGGTTAAAATCTGCTGTGTTAAAGGAAGAAGCAGCAGATGGTACATAAACTCTGGCAGCATCAATTTCTCAATAAACACCTTCGCAGGTAGAAAACAAGATGTACTTGGATATAAAAATACTGACTGATGAAAAGATCCATTCAAAAAAGCTGTTGTCAAGCTGTTGTCAAGGTCACATTTTATTTAATTTGCTGCCTGTTAGATAATTATGGTAATTTTACACTTAGTGTGGATACTAAAACTGCAACAAATGCTTATTGATCAAAATATTTGTAGATTGTTATGATTATTCATTAGGCGTTTAAAATGTCAAGAAATAGTGACAACTGTCCTTCACAATTCGGCAAAGCCACTGTTATCATTCAAAAAGCTTGTTTTGTCCAAATAACAGAGCAAATTATTCATCAGCTTATTCTCATAGGAAAGAGGCAGATATCCACATTTACAAAACTGGAATGAACAAATCTTTGGTATTTTTGTTCAAAAGCAGGCAAATAATTGATAGATTTTTTATATGGCTGCATGTGTTTGGTTTCCAGAAATGAGTTAATCAATTAATAGTTTCATTTTAATAGGTTAAACTCAGGTTAGACTGATGAAAACATGAAATATCTTCTGATGTCTAAAGGCCCATGATGGTGTAACCCAAACCTCAATAATGTAATTTATGACAACAGAGGTGTATTTTCTGATGGTTATGTCACTCCAGGCAGTGTATGCCTCTCTTTGTATAAACTGAAAACCACACTGTAAGACATGAAGGACCAGAGTCCATAAACAGACAATATGAGTAGGCAAATGTTAACTGACTAGATTAGGTCTGATTCTCCACTATTGTGACACATGCAGTCTAATCTACAAACACACAGTAGCGACAATTAACAAAACCCTGTTAGTATAAAGGGCAATAAAATACATATATTAAAGCACAAAAGAAAAAGAATAAAGTGGTTAAAAGGAGGTGTCAGGCCAGAGTGTTGACCGTAACGCTTTTCCAGTATGAGACACAGACTTAAGTCATTTAAACGGAATAAATAGTCATTAAAATATAAACATCACCTACCCCCAAAAAAGAATCCACCAATCAACAACAGCTGAAAATAAGAGAAAACGTGCGTTATTCCAAAAGTAGCTCAAGAAAGTCCGGATCCAGGTGAAGCAGCAGGGTGAGGGGCAGTGGACAGGACGGGAGTCCACAGAACAAAAATAATGCTGCCACTCGGCAGAATGCACAAGACACCGTCAGGACCTTTTAAGGCTGGGGCAGTTTTAAATTTAGACCATGAGACCATGAGAAGGACCAGGCGAGCTGAGGAGCCTCGCCTAGGCCTGGCCCCCTGCTGTGCGCAGTGTTTAAGGACATTTGGTGTGTAGCCGTAGGTAAGGAAGTTGATAGAGCTGCTGCTACCTGTTGAGTGTGATGACATGAATTACAATAAAACCAAACATCTGTTTCAAACAAAAGGCGTCTACAGTGGCCTGTCTGAGCCACAAGACCTCCCATACTACGGTGCATTCATTTAGACCAGGAGACCGTGAGACAGACCAGGTGAGCAAAATCATGCCTAGTTGCCAAAACTGAATATAAACCTACACAATCAATCAGCAACAAATCAAGTCCTGGAGTAATGATTTTTGAGTTTGCGCAGTAGTTGCTGCCTCCTGGTGGTGAAACATATTGTGGATGAATATAAATACTCATAAGAGTTGCGCCGAGTTGGGAGTTTTAACGTGGCAATCCTCACACATCACTGTTAAATTAATCCATAGTGTCCAAAAAACAACCATAAAGTGTGAGAGGAGATGGACTGTCCCTGGTTGTTGGTTCCTTCCAGCTCGGCTCTGATTGGTCAGTTTGGGAAACAGGAAATGAAACACTGATGCTTCCCTTCATCCTCCTGTGCCAACTGTGTGCGCATCGGTCTTTGGCAACAACTCCTGTGTTTTTGTCCAAGGTATGAGATTTTATTTTTCACGTGTCCAGCACTCACTAAGGTTTCATAGTCTGACAGTTCAGTAGATTTGCTGTGAATTGACCGCGGCTAGCTCGCTAAACTTAGCCTGGTCAGTCAGGTATTTAGGTCAACGTCGGGCTAACTGGACTAGTTAATAAATGAAATGAAATGATTGGTCACTTTAGTGCCCAGTGTGGCAGATGTATGTAACAGCAATTATGTATGTAACAAATATAACACACTAATAACCATTTAATGTCCATTTGTTGTTGTCAGGTAACGTGTGGCAGAGTAACGTTAGCATCATTTGGTGTGATAAGGTTACAGCCAAAATATGTAATAAATTCTCCTTAGTACTGTGCATCTATGGCTGTAACAACACAATTATCGCACAACAATGAAGCTGGTTTCATAAATCTGACACTCTTAGCTTCTTTAGGTAATGAGGTAAATGTGGTTTTTCATGTAGACCTGGTCTGATGTGATCTGGATCTGGAGGAAAAAGCTGTGAAAACAACCGAGTGTTAATGTGGGTTTATTAAAGCTGAGACCTGGTTTATTGCAGTCTGAATGGAGAAGAAACAAATAAAGTACATTTTTACAGCTTTAATTAGGATGAAAAATCATTAACTCTTTGCAAGTTGTTCATGTTATAATACAAACATAAACACCAGCATGAGAACAGAGATGTCATATTGTACAAGAATACAGGGACCTATATAGCCATTGTCTTGTTATTGTCTTTGTCACAGCCTTTATATCATCGCGGCTACAGGAGGGACGACCTACCGGCTGCCAACATGTCGAGCAAAAGGGCCAAGGGGAAGAACACCAAGAAGCGTCCTCAGCGCGCCACCTCCAATGTGTTTGCTATGTTTGATCAGTCACAAATCCAGGAGTTCAAGGAGGCTTTCAACATGATCGACCAAAACAGGGACGGCTTCATTGACAAAGAAGATCTTCATGACATGTTGGCCTCATTAGGTAGACATAACATGATTGTTTACATATGTTTAAATAGTGAAACGTGAAAACTGTTTTGTTCCTTTTAATAAAGAAGAATGGGGCAGCAACAGTTGAAACACATTTTACATTAATGCCCTTAAATTTAAACTGTCCCTTAAAGACTGAACAAGCTGCTTATTGCAAGAATATGTAATTTTATTATTATAATTAATTTGACAAAATTAGAAACAAACAATTGAAAGTTTAACTGAAACATAGTGTGCTGTGGTAGTGAGAGCCAGTATATTCAGTTGTGACTGCTCAGACTGTTTCTTTTGCCAGGTAAGAACCCCACAGACGAGTACCTGGAGGCCATGATGAATGAAGCGCCAGGTCCAATCAACTTTACTATGTTCCTTACCATGTTTGGGGAGAAGCTGAATGGCACAGATCCTGAAGATGTGATCCGTAACGCTTTTGCCTGCTTTGATGAAGAAGGCACAGGTGAGACAGAGACAAGACAAGCTGCACTGTTTGTTAGCATGGCTCTGCACCAGTGCTGTCAGGAAGACAACCTACTGTTTGGTAAAATGTTTCTTTACCACTACAGTAAAGTTAATTAGGGTTGCAATTATTTGAATTATCAATTATTTTGATACACTTTCAAATTATCCAATTCAATGTTTCATCTTAAAAAAAGTAATGTTGGAAGCCAGTAGTAGCCAGGAGAAATGACAAATATGTTTGATCACAAATAAAGAAATTAAATTACACAATATGATAAACAGAGAAATAAAAATCCTTAAATTTAAGCAAGTGTAACCAATATGTTTCTTACATTGTTTCTTTATAAAAGTCACACATTTTGGTTATAAATTAATGGCAAATTTTCTATTCATCAGCTAACAAATGGATTTAATTTGGTGTACTTGTTGCAGCAGTAATAGCTGCAGCTTGGTCTGCGTAACGCTACTAATATTAGAAGTACAAATGTGTTTGCCCCTAGGTATGATCCAGGAGGAGTACCTGCGGGAGCTGCTCACTACCATGGGCGACAGGTTCACAGATGAAGAAGTGGACGAGCTCTTCCGCGAGGCCCCAGTTGACAAGAAAGGCAACTTCAACTATGTAGCATTCACACGTATCTTAAAGCACGGTGCAAAGGACAAAGACGATTAGAGAGAAGCAGCACTGGACAAGTTTTTTTGTGTATTATTAGTGTGTGTCCTCTCAAGTTAGAAAATCTAGATCCTGTAAATCGGCTCATGACAAAGCTACGCTGTGGTAAAACCTACTGAAGGTCATTTGTTTAAGCTGCTTGTTGGACCATATCTCTGGACCCCCTCCACCCCTCAACTCTACCCTTAAAGCTCACTTGCACATCTAGGTGTTAACACCTCCAAGGGTCTGTATACCCTAGTGATGATGTATGTAAAGACCTCGTGGATACAGCTGGAAATAAACTGAAACACCGTGTTAATCTGAATCATTTGTATTTTGCAGGAACTTAAAATTGTGTTCTGAGATGAATCAATAATGCTCTATTGATTTTTTTAAAAACCTTTTTATTTTTATAACAAAGGAAAATAGATCTAATGCACTGGTCTAAGTGATGGTGAAAGAAATTACAAGTCCACAGTTCACACAAACATCAAAGCGTCACGTCGGATCAGTCAATGGGTTAAACACAACACACTGGTTTGGTGCTAAATCTTGATGTAGACTAAATATTAAAATACATATAGTTTTTGGCCAAAAATATGTGGACTCTGACCTGTGTGTTCTACCTAACTTTATTTAATTCATTTATCCTTTGGGCTATAAAATGCATAAAACCAAAACCACTATCTCTTCATGCCTTATTCTTGCTTATAATCTGTGAGCATCTGTCCAAAACTCAAAATATTATCAATTTATAATCACACAAGACAATGAGATGCAACAAATCCCTTTAAGTGGAAAACCTAGAATGAGAAAATGTTTTTCACTTAAAATCTCAACTTTCATGATTAATAGTTGCAGATCACTTGTATTTAAATGTATCTGTGAAGATTTTCAGTCATCCAGGTCATGAAATTTCCAAATCTGAGGGTCTTAAAAACATTTGCACCTTTTGCAAGAGAGGTGATATGTCTTCAAGAACATCAAGCAAGTGCAGCTAACATCAAATAGGTCTTTTGGAAATTGCCCATTGGTATACAAATATATGTTAGCTTCTAGCTTCTGATTGACTGAACACACCCGATCCAGGTCATCAGCAGTGGGAAGGGCAGGAATAGCTCTGGAAAACAAACAGGACAGGGGCTGAGGACTGAGTTTGGGAACCACTGTGTTAGACAGTAAAGTTTTTCTAACTACATGTCATGTCTGAGGAAGGTTAGTTCCAGTTTAAAACCTGTGTATAAATCAATGTTCAAAAAAATTATTTTCCAGGTTTGAGGGGAAGAACTTAAAAAGTCTCTGTAAGGCCCCATCCCAAATCCCAACCAATATAGGATGAACAAGTACATGTGTGCCTGACCTCACTAATGTTTTTTTGGTTCAATTGGAAGAAATCTCTGCAGCTTAGTTTCAAAAACCTGTGAAAAGACCTCCCAAGAAGAGTGGAGCCTGTTGAATGAATGGTCATTATTTGGGATTCTAAACAATTCACATTGGTGTAATGTGGTATCCACATACTTTTGGCTGTGTGTGTGCATAAATCGCCATATGAAACACTGACCAGTTGATACATCACAGTGAGAAAAACAAAACATGTTTCCTCTACGTTATTGCAGTTTGTGAGAAACTGGGTGATGGATTGGTGAATTTTACAGACATCATCATCATAGATAATTGTGACAAATTCCATAGTGATTGTTTCCAATCTCTGATCCTTTTGCAAAGTGTGTGGTTACTCATGTAGGTCTTTAACCCAGGGAACGTGTACCAGACGTACAGAGCATCAGTGTCGTTAACAAGCCTCCTTCTGTTCTTTCAAACACATCACACTAACAATAAATAGAAATAGGTTCTGCTCCACACCTGGAGCTTTTCATACACTTTGCATTTGCTCACAGAGCAATGTATAGCACACAATGTGGGAGATGTAGCTTTACTCAGCTAAGGCAAGATTTTTCGACTGGATCTTTGATAGGTGGTCTGATATACAAGCCTCGATCTTGTCACACTGAGCCAGGAAATCCTATTGACAGAAAACAATCATATTTAATTATATTTTGTATTTGTAGTGATTTTCAATAAAACAATACTGTTTCAAATACTGGAAAAGGGTTTACCTGCACTGTCTTTACAAGTCCCTTTTTCTTCATTCTGCAATCATTGAAATTTTCTGGGACATTCTGTTGGAAGACCGTAGTTTAGAGTTTGCCATATTAATATAAATCATGCACTCAAAAACAAACACCCCAAACAAAATAGGCTACCATAGCATCTATCTGCTCCAGAATCTTCATGAACCGCTCAGCTGCTATTTTTACTCTGTGGTCTAGTTTACTCAGTGCCTCTGCCTGGAGGTCTTTGGCCAGGAAGCCCTAAAAAAAAAAAAATACCGGAACACAAATGCATTGAAAAACCAGACAAATCAATGCAGGGAAAATATGAACCTTAAAAACGAATGCTTACATTCTTGAGTCCAGTCAACTCCCCATCCACTTTTTCCAGCTTCTTGGCTGTCTGTTCCACGGATTTCTCAATGTCTTTGAGCTTCTTCAGTTCAGCTTCTTCCTCTGGACTGTTCTGTTTGTAGATTATCGTCAGTATTTGATGACATTTACATTCACACAGCCATGATGTCACACATGTAAAGGCCTTAGCGTCCTAAACCACTGACTGGAGTTTATAATCAGGACCCACCTCATTCTATCTACCTCATTTGACTTGTTACAGTTATAGTTTGCACACGACCATTTGCACTTCCAAATGCTATTATTGCACATGCACAGTTTGCACATACACATACAGCACACACTTACCTGCACCTTATTGTTGTTCTAATTATGTTGCCTTTATTGCTACTTATTATTTGTCTTTATCTTTATTCTCATTATGTGGCATATGGTGTGGACAGCAAAGAAGGAATTTCATTGTACAGGGAAATGTGTTTTCCTTACTGTGCACATGACAATAAACCCTTTGAATCTTGAATCTTACCCGCTTTCCAATCATCATGAGTTTGCAGCCACATTTGATTCCATAGCTAGACAGACTCTCCTCCATGTCCTTCAGTGATTTCCCTGTGAAAAGGAATAAGGCAATGTTACAGCTGTATGTATTATATAATATTTAAGCTAACTTGACTGTTGAAGAGACCTACAGTCTACCTTTGAAGATGAGTTTTTGTGAGGCTGGTGGAACTCCAGTGGCTTGAGTGAGAGCATCTGAGAGGTCTCTGACAGTCAGACCCTTACCATCATCATGACCCGTTACTGTGATGCTGTGCTTAGTAGATCCTGAAATAAGAGAAAACTATTAGAGCTCAAACTTAAAAAAAAAAACTACCATAAGTCAATTGTCAATTACTCTCGGAACAATGAGAGAGTTTTTCCTGGAACACTGTCATTGTGACTCTCTGCTCTTACTAATGTCTAAATGATGTTTTGATTCTTAATGAAGATGAACCGACTTACAAGTAAGACTTCATTGCTAACTTGATTAATCTGTTAATCTTCAGTATAGTAAAATTTTAAATACAGTGAATAATAATCTTTGTATCTTCAAGAGTCAAAGGTGACATCTTTAAATGTCCAGCCAACAGTTGAAAATGCAAAGATACTCAATTTACTTCAATGTATGTTCAATAGAAACAAACAGAGATTGTTTCAGCCCTAGTTATGATGGTTCCTGAAAAAAAGTGCTGTAATTGTTAGTCATTAAAATAAATAAATAACGCCAAGGATCTCTAGGGTGCTGGACAAAGGGTGGTGGCACTTCAGGCGGCACTTTTAGTGCATCATGAAATGCCACCAGGGAGGCATCTGATCTGTCCCAAATTAATTCTGAAGCATGACAACAACCCTACATATGCAGCCAAAGTCTTAAAAGTCTATCCTTAGTAACAAGAAGAACAAGTGCTCTGCAACAGGTGGTCTGGCCCCCACAAAGCCCTGAGCCTGTTGCCAAGAACCTTGAAAAACTGTGCACAAGTTTACCAAGAACTGCTGCAAATATTGATTTGATTTAGTTTATTCATATGCTTTTAGTTAGTATTATCAATTAGAACTTATGTAATAGTTAGTCATTAGGTATTTCACCTACAACATAGTGTTATAACCAAAAAGGCATTTAAAGATTTCTCCAAAATGACCTCATACTGAACTGTATCTTAACACGAAGCCAAAAACAAAAACCTGCACTTCCTTGATAAATATGAAGCTGTAAAGTAAATAGTCAGATGTCACATTTATAGAAATGACAGTTAAATGTGAGAGTAATATATTAATTGGAGGGAAATATTCCATCCAATAATTTAACGTATATTTAGGGATAAAGTAAGTAGAGTACAGTAACTAAGACACTGCTAGCATTAGCAACAAAAGAGTCTACTACTAGCCATTAGCTAAGCATCTCTAGCTACTCGAGAGATTATCGATGGTTAATAAACTTAGATTTCCTGTCTGACATTTAGTGACTAACGTGTAACATAATACAAAACAGTATTACCGTGTGCAACTGTCACTGTTATCGGTTGCCCTGACATGTTCGTTTTTAGCACATCAACACCAACAACACGGCTAACTGTTGCTAGTTGCTAATTGCTAAGTACTTCCGCCGGAAGACACAGGAAACAATTCTTCTGATACTTTTATTTTGTAATTTTTTTTTTTTAATTATCAGAGCAACGCATTAAAACAAAATATAGACATAGGCAACAACAAAAATGATTATACCTGCGATGTAAGCAGAGTGTTTAAAAATAAACAATAAACAAAAATAATTTTACGGTTTTATATAAAACCCTTTTTTAATGCTTACATGTGCTGTCATATTAAAATGGCGATTCAAATAGCTGGCGGCATTACTTTAAATTAGATAACTTACTTTTAAAAAACTTCCTTAGAATAATTAAAAGTTCCAGTGTTTGTGTAGAGCAATACTGTATCTGGCTCTGTGGCGCAATGGATAGCGCATTGGACTTCTAGTCAGGCACTTGAGGAGTGATTCAAAGGTTGTGGGTTCGAGTCCCACCAGAGTCGGTATTTTGAGAAGTAGAGCTAGTTAGACAAGAACTGATTCCTAATGTGCTTTAGGAATTTCTTTGAATAAAACTGCAACAGTTGAATGACTGAACCTAACACTGGCCTTTTCTTAAAGCTTTTGCCAAAGCTACCCCCCTCCTCCTTAGAAACTCTACTCCCACATAATAAACACTTTTAAACAGCAACATTTTAAAAGTAACTTCTCTCATCATTCATCTTTGTTTTTTTGTGCATTTTCTAACCACATTTGTCACTTTTAATCTAAACTGTTTTTTTATTTTGCAGTTTGTTTTTACTTTGTAAAGCATCTTGTTGGTTGGTTTGTTGAAGTGCTGTGCAAATTCAAGATTCAAAGAACTTCCTTAGTCCTAGAGGAAGACTGCTTAAATAAAGTTAAAATTAAAATAAAGTTTATTATTATAATGTGCTGAAATTTTTTTTACACATGATGTATAGCCTCCAACCCAACAGTTGCTTTTATAAGCTAATGACCAATTCTTGAATAGAAGATATGCATGTTGGATGATTTTTCACAGGTTTTTGAAGTTCTCCTCTTGAATCTGTACATGAATTAAACTTACAAACCTGAACATTTCATGTTCATGTACAGTTCCTTGTACTTGGGCAGATGGCAGAAGATAGCCAACATCAAACATTAAAATGTGTTACGGAAATGTGTGTGTTTGGGCGGTGCTGTATGTTCAGTATGTAATAATAACAATAATAGTTCAAATTAAAACAATTTATTTTTGCATGTTTCAAATAACCTGCAGACATTTTGAACTGAGTGGGAATCATCTCCACATTTGAGAACGCCAACAAAATGATCATTTCTAAACACACAAATCAATAAAACAAATAATACTATAAATTAATGAATAAATTAATACAAGGTTATAAACATGACTGGGGTGTTAAGACAGGACAACGACAGGGGAAATAGGGGGAGTAATGTTTTAAAAAAGTTTCAGTATGTTACAAGGCCACATGCTAACACAGTAGTAGTAACAGCACACAACCCAACACAGTCAAAATCGTAGTGTTCTCAGGTCAAATGGTTTTGCATGTATAAATGTTACTCTACATATAAAAGCGTTTCAGTCGAAGTGCAGTCGTTTTAATCCACTCCTTGTTTATGTGGCAGGAATCTGTGGGAGGCCAAACTCATCCACCAAAACACCATCCTGAAAACAAAGGAGAAAAACTTAACTGACTGCAAATGCAAGTAAACAGATCTTTAATGGACACTTCTGTTAAAGTGATATTGTTCTTTGACAGTACAGAGCATTCAGTCAGAAGGTATCAGATCGTATCTACTGTACTGTAGAATGACATATTCTTGTAAGGTTATCAAAATAAATTATTTTAGGATCGGTAAGCACAGTGTGACCAGTGTTTAACAAGAGGCCTGAGTATATTCTCAGGTCTGCAGACTCTTTCTCACCTTGTTTGTTTTGCTGTCACTGGGGATTCCCTCTGGAATAGACGGGGCAGCTGAGGCTTCATCCAGGTAGGAGCTGTCATCATCCAGCAGCAGCTCATCGCCCAGTGCATCTAGCTCTGAAACCACAGGTCCACTGTCAGTCTAGTACCAAAGACGCTTTTGTACTCATTACTGTTTTAAATGTCTGATCATTCATTTAAATTCCTCTAAAATAAGGTGTCAAAGTAAAGTACTTCACATAATAAATGCCAAATAAACATGTCAGAGGCAGTCAGGTATACCTGCTTCAAGCTCATCCTCATCTATCTCTGGAGTGCCGTAGCTGCGGCTCAGGGCCTCTTGTACCTCATTGGCTTCCTCCATCATGTCCTCCAGTTGGTCCTGCAAATCCTGGAAGTTCATACAATCACTTTTAGTGCCTGAATAAAAGGGGAATACAGAGTTGTTTTTACTTAGGACAGACACTGCCAGGTTAGATGTAAATCCTCCTGTTTTAATTTGTTCCCTGTTAGAAGAGGGTTTTTTTATTGAGCAATAGAAAGAAATAATGATTTAACGGTATTGGACACAGTAAATGAACAAGACTTGATAAATCCAAAAAGGTTTGATCTAGTACAGACGTTTGTCAGGTATTTTCAGTGTGATCACATTTGCTCATCAGGCCACATTTAAACATTAACGTAAGAATGTTTTATATACAGTATGTTGCTGACATTTGACTGAAGCAATCTGCTGTCCCACATTACAGCAAGCGGTAACAGTCTGAGAAAGAATAAAAATGCACATTGTTTTATCTCTAAAATATCTAATGGTGGTGATTCTAACATTATCGCGGCACAATCCACACTCTGAACTGTCTCTTGACAAACTTCAGCTATGCTCACATTACAGGCTCTTATACTTCCTGCTTTCCTCATGGACCCTTGTCTCTGTTGTTGCTTCCTCAGCTTCTATGTGTTTGCTTTTACCTGATGTGAGGTGCCGACACTGACTGATGATGAATATACTGATGCGCACAGTAGTGACACCACATGAATTCTAATCCGATCATTCAGGACACGGCCACAATGTCAAAGATCAGATATGAATGGGATCTAGTGATCTAATGATCATTCGATCATTTGGTCTTTTCACTTAGACTCAAATCAAAATCAGATCTGAGTCACTCGGAGGCCAAAGGTCGGATTTAAGCCACTTTACCATGTAATGTGAATGTAGTCTTAAAGTAATTCTGCTCATACAAATAGAAAAAAATTACAATAGTGTAAAATGAAATAATGTAATGGCGTATTACTGGATAGACATACATCAATCTGATCAAGTTTGACGTCCTTGTAAGCCTTTTTCATTTCCTTTGCTCCGATCTTCATGGCCTCCACCTGGAAACACAAATAAATTACAGTAGATTTAGTTACAAGTTGCTGTTAAAGGTTTTGAATGCACACTAGAAACCTGACTGGTATCTGGCTGTACATTTTTCACTACAGTTTCAGCCAATGTTGAAATACATCAGTTTCACCAGAGACACTACTCTACAAGCAGAAAATGTTTATTATTTTCAGGCTTGATCTCAGCTCAAAATCACAAAAACTATTATCAGAACTACAGACTATCAACCAGCGTGTCCTTCTCAAGCTGTGTGGCTCTTACCGTTGTTTTTGTGTCTTTTAGTGTCTGGATCGTGTAGTTTGCCTGCTCCATGTTAAACGACTGCTGAGCCAGCTGCTCCCTTTGACCTTCATACCTGAGTAAAAACAATAAAAAAACACATAATCTCACAATAACGCATCGGCTGATTTGACATGTGAATAGAGCTACAACGATCAGGCAAGATGACAGACGTAATGCAACTATTTTGATTTTAATAAGAAGTCATTTTTTACGCAGACGTCTTTCATGTCATTTTTCACAACTTCCAGTTTCACAAATTATGATTAGTTGCTGACTTTTCTTTACTTTCATAAGAAGACATTGAATATCACTGACAATATTTTGACGTTTTATGGACCAAATGATTTCACAGTGGTCTACAACAGAAATAATTATTTGTGAATAATGGCTAATACTTTTAAGCACTAGCACAACCAATGTTTTTGTTTATGAAATATTTGTGACCACATTAGTGCTGAGTGGGACATTTTTCAGTTAAACAACAGTGAGTGCTCTCTGACTGACAAGCTACAGTATGTATCACATCACTAACATTTCTGTTCTGCCGTATATTTACACTTACACACAGGTCAACGTACTACATAGCCTACACAAAATATCTGTGAGTATTGGTCAACAGTATCTGCCACACACAGGCTCTGGCTCTCATATTTATGTTTAATTCTTTAAAATGTCAGACTCACATTCTCTTCTGCTTCAGGACTCTCATCGCCTTCTGTTTCACCATGTTCTGCATGTCAAAAGGAACAAATACACTAATTATTAAACTATAATCTTTCGACCCTAATGCATTTTTAACGTTTAAACGACGTGTCCTACCTTCGAGGGTCCATCTCTCATCTTTTTCAGCTGATCTTTGTATTTCAAAAGTTCAGCATCTAGTTTGCCAATTTTCTTTTCTATGGACTCTGCCCTCGCATCCACCTGAGACAGGAAAATGAGGCAGATCAATTTATTAATCAATTTATCAGAGGTGCAATGATCTCCAGTATCCTGAGAGGCCAAACACTTTGTCCCACCTCTGTATGCTGTGTGTGTGTGTTAGAGGAAAACAAGAGAGTGAACTGAAAGCTCTGGTTAACAAATATCTCTACTTCACAGTCTAAACCAGTCTGAAGATGTTTATTTATTTACTGTAGCTCATATGCTAACTAGGACGGTTTGCTTGTTTCACTGGCCCTTTGTAACTATGCTACTGTAGCTGGGTAACGACACCGTTAGGCCACATATAAAGACATAAACAACAATACATCTGAGCCTGACAGTACTCACGGTGCCGATACAGTCCGACAAATTAGGAGGAGGCGCTTTGGGCTTTCCGCGTCCGAATATCCTGTTCATTTTCTAAATGTTTCAGAAGCTCTTAGCTTTTCTTAGAAAATACAAAAAGCATCAAATGCAAAAGGATTTATTCACTGAAGTCACCCGGAAGTAACGGTTCAGACGATAAAGGTTCTCATTGGTTGGTGGAAACAGCTGTAGCCAATCAGAGATTGGAGCCACGCCTGCCCCCGTGTGGTGAGCAGAGGAACTGCAGCTGTAGTGGACCCTCTATTGTCCCCGTAGACACTGCATTCATCACTAGTCTTTGTTACAGCTCCACTGCAGATGTGATGGAATTAAATGGGGATTTCAGTCATATTATAACAACAAAGTATAGATTAATGGGCGCCACTTATGATAAGGTACTTTTATTCTGTGTATTAAGGGTTTAAAGCTTAATGCAACTGTGACTCACAATGCTCTCCCTCACAGGGTCAAAAAGAAAATCGGCCTCAACCCTCTTACCCCCTCCAGCCCCTCTTCATAACCTCTCCTGTCAGAGGAAAATCAGACTGAGATCCCTCAGAGCCAAGACCACCTGTCACTGCCATAGCAACTTTCTCCTGGAAATAAAACGTTTGTCTGCAGAAAGAAGCTTCTGCCACCTCTAAGCAAGGACAGTAAAAAGTGGAAACATACCAACTTTTCACACCATATTTGTTTCCAATTAATACTATGTATAAAATGTTATTTGTCATGTACAGATAAAATATAGCCTGTGTCTGTTCTGTGTAGATGTGTACAGTTTTTGTTTAAAATATTTATTATTCATATTTTTTATATTTTATTTAAATAGACTCACATAGACTATATTGTTTATATATACACACTTTAATGTATACTTTAATTGATTCTTACATGCATCCATCCTTACATTTTGTCTCTTTACTCATAGTTTTGTTATGTTAACGTGCATAAACATGGTCCATCCCTGTTGCACTGAATCTTCTGACAATGTTATGTTAATAGTTTGATTAATACTTTTTGTTCCAGGACCACAATACAATTTTTGCTATTTGGTGAATAAATCAGATTTTGATTCTTAAGTTTTATCAGTGGTTGACAAAGCAGTTACCCACATTTTACAGATCAGGTATCAGAGGTAGAAGAAATACTTAAGTAAGAAAAAGTAAAAAAAAGACAGTAAAAGTATTTATAAATAACATAAGATAAGATAACATGCTCCTCTGATCAACATACAACATTATTAGATTGACAGTCTCTCAGTCTGCATGAGTAGCATTTATTGTTGCAGCTTGTTTTGTTGGGGCTACTTTATATAAAATTACATATCAAGTTGTTCCCCAAGTAGGGTCAGGGTTGGATAAATTATAAATAAATTGTTTTATTATTGTATTTTTATTGTATATTATTATTATTTTATTATTGATTAATCTGACAACTATTTTCTGTATTTATATATTAATTATTGTGTCTAAGAAATGTTAGAAATTAGTGGAAACATGTTTTCACAAGCATTGGTGATTTCTCTGTTTTACCTGACTTAAAGGTATTTAATGTATTGTGTGACGAGGAAAAGCGTCACATCATCACATTTTAGATGTAGGAACCAGCAAATACTTACTTAACCGAATTTTAATTGATGTAATTGACTATCAAATATTTACCCACTAATTAGTTACAGCTCTAAATAAAACTATTCAAAACTAAATCTGGAGCAGTCACAGTAACTCATCAACATCAGGCATGTGTGAAGGGACTCGCTCTAAACATGATTTTTTTATCAGTTAAAGTATGAATGACTGATTAGACTTTGAAAACGCATCATACTTTATAGCCCTATCACATCTTTGTATGTACAGTCTTAATTTGAAATGTAATTGGCAAATACACCTCTCAAATTAATAAAACATGCAACATTATTATTATGTTGTAGACTAGCCATTTAAAATGTCATGATAAGGAAATTGCAGTGGTAAGTACCTGCTGTTAAGTAATTGCTTTGTCAGATGTTTATCAGTCACTGTTTCTTTATAGGTCAGTTATGAGCAGGATTATTGATGATTTATTGACATTGAAGTCACTTTCTCAGCGCTGTGACTATGTGTGTGTGTGTGTACTATAAGCACACACACATTAAACGTAGGTTTTGACAGCTAATCCTGATATATTTTAGACTCTTTTAATTGTTTTAGACAAACAATATCAACTTAATTAAACATGTAACAAAGGCATTTAGTACTTTTCTCCCGCAGACTCTGTCATTGTAGTGTGGTGGGTGATAATTGGCATAAAGAGCTTACAGTTAAAGAAATGAATTAAACAGAAAAATATGACACTAGTAACAAGCTTTTTATGAGATGAACCTTTGAGTTGCCAGGTTGTGAACCTTTAGGTTGCCAGGTCAGTTATGACTTCTAATGAGACATAAGGTCTGCAGTTTATTCACAACTGCAGACTTTATGGTTCATTAGAAAGTGAGAAACTGATAGAGAGATTTTTCACAGTCATGCCATATTATTAACAAATAATTTCCTACAAATAATATTATGTTAACTACTCATAATTTATTCATTAAAATACAGTACAGATTAATATAACCTATATAATCCACATTAATGTTAATACCATACTCACATTTTCCCCATCACCGTTATCTGTAGCATGTGCAAGGTGCTGCAACTGATGAGTGACAGTTTTTCCCTTGAACAATGAAACCTATTAGAGCCTTATTACACAAGACCCTTTTACTAAATCGGGCTACAGTAAAGGTAATTGCTGGCCAACGCACATGCACCTTGAGAGACAGAGACCGAGACAAAAAGTGGAAAAGTACAGCAGTCTTGTGCTCTTATTAAGGCTGGCTGCTTTGTCAGGGCAGAACAGATTGATTTAATTTGCCTCTCAGATCTCAGAGAATTCCTCTTCACTGTGCACCATTAGGACTGTCACATGCCGTAAAAAGCTGCATCATTCGACGACCCCTTGACAAATGCCAAGCACAGGAAAAAACATTGTCCTTTGTAAGAAAATAACATACAGTACAACAAAATAAAAATAATTCTCTCTCTCTGCTCCCTTGAAACCACTGCCTGCCCACAGTGTCACAGGGTTGTGCATTCCTAAACACTGTGGTTGAGGTTGGGGACTATGGGGTCTGTGAGGAGGTGTTCATGTGGGATTAATGGACTATAAGAAAAAAAAAAAATGTTGTGGGCCGCTATTGGTCCAACATGTTTTGTGTTACGTGCATTGCATACATATTAATAATTTATTTGTGGTAATTGATTAGGTAAAGCACACATTTATTTAGTAAACTGCATTCTTAAAACACACTAAAATAATAAAGGCAACATCATTACAGTTAATAATGTGCTTTTGTGGTTCACGCACTATCAAGGGGCGGCTGTGGCTCAGGAGGTAGAGCAGTCACCTGCCAATCGTAGGATCGGTGGTTTGATTACCGGCTCCTCCTGTCATATGTCAAAGTGTCCTTGGGCAAGATACTGAACCCCAAGTTGCCCCCGGTGTGTCAGGTTAGCTGCATAGCAGCTCTGCTATCAGTGTGTACTTGTGTGTGTGAATGGGTGAATAAGAAGCAGTGTAAAGCGTTTTGAGTACCAATGAGGTAGAAAAGCGCTATATAAGTGCAGACCATTTACCATCAACAAACACACTTTCAGTTAACTGGTCACATGTTTTGTTGAGCCCACCATCCACCCAAGCCTCAAGAGGTTTAGCTGCACTGTGAGTGCTTTGTAAGGTTGGTACAAATATAGTTCATTTTAGACATTTTAACAAGTGATAAATATATTTTTTTCTTCTTGCACAGAGGGAGCAGGAGCACACGAGGGTAGTGTAAAATGCTGCAGGTGTGTTTATCAGAGGAGTTAGGAGTGACAAGCGCTGACTCATAGAGAGAACATGTATGTATATAGAAACTAATGTCTAATGTAGACATGGCTGTCTACCAGAGGTGTACAAAGTACACAAACTTAATACTCAAGTAAAAATGCAAGTATTTGCCTAGAAAAATACTCCAGTACAAGTAGAAGTACCCTTTAATTTTTCTACTCAAGTACAAGTACCAAAGTACATGCATAAAGTCTTACTTACTAATTACATTTTAATATAGAATCTGATGTTGGTAATAACATAAATGTAGAAGTTTAGTCCAGATTTGCTCAACATATTCTCAAAAGGTGAAAAATAATGTTAAAATGTGTTGTTACCTACAGACTGTGGAACAGAAACAGAAGGTGGTGAAGGTGGAGCTGATTTTATCACCTTATATAGTGACAGGAAGTTAATCCATATATGATACATCAGTAAAAGTAAAATATTTTCCTCTGGTTTGTAGTGGAGTAAAAGTAAAAGTATCATAAAAAGGAACAACTCCAGTAAAGTACAGGTAGCTCTAAACTGTACTCAAGTACAGTACTTGAGTAAATGTACTTAGTTACTTAACACCTCTGCTGTCTACTCTATGTCAGGTGTTTTTGTTGCTGTTGCATCAGCAGTGCATCAACCTATACTGCTTCACTGGTAATAACTGCAGGTCCACTGGATCTCTGCTCTACTGTTACCTGTGCCCCCCTCTTTAAAATGTTCTAGACACACCCCTGCCCACACGAGTAATTAAAGCTGGTTGCTAAGTCCAGACCTAGGCAAAGCAACAGCAATATATCCTTGAGCTCCTCACGCAGATCCTGAATTTGCAGTCATTGCCAATTCCTCCGCAAGGCCACCAATATAAAACGTTTCACATTAGTACAATAAACCTTGGACTTCTGCTTTTGAGTCAGTGCGCTCACCATGGAAACTAACTTAGAATCTGAGTTGAATAGAGTTAATAAAGGACTGAAAAACTGAATCACTGAGGAGGTGGGTTGTAATCTCATTTTCTTTCTGAACCCAAGTGGAAATCATTAAGAACTGTACCTTTCTTATCTTGTGCATGTATCAGTCAAACAAACATTTTTACATCTTTATTGTGATTTAGTTTCACATGTATGATGCATGTTTTGACATTCAAAGCTAAAAGATACAGCAAAAAATCTGAAGGATACACTGAGTTTACTATGCAGCAGCACATTATACCAACATGAGGCTCAGACCTGAAACACACACTGTAACCAAGCTAACAGTGGTACGTCCCCTGAAAGACTCTAATTTTCATAGATAATGCTACAATAACTGTAAGCAGTAAGCCTTTTGTAGTATACCTTCATAACATGGATGTGGCTAATTGCTGAGCTTTTAGAACAAGCAAATTGCTGAGTTTAGAGATACTGTAAGGCACACAAAACAAGGCACAAAAACACATTTTCTATTACTATCTACTATCATTATTAGATTTTAGATAGATAAACATATTATTGGTTAAGTTTATGTTAATAATTTTGTTGACTCTGAATGACCTAGTGATGCCTGCAAAGATAATTCAGAAAACCAAGACAGTAAATCAGTTTTCTTTACAAGATGTGGTATAAACTACAACAAAGTGTAGTTAAACAATCTGGATACATTCACAGATCATTTTAATGAACTGTTTCATTCAAGATTGTCTAACGAGGAGCGCACTGGTAGCCCGATGGTCTGTGCAAATGCTACTTAACTGCAACGTGAACCTTTGTTGCGTGTCACACCCTCTGTCTGTCCCCATGTTTCCCGTCTGCCTCTCTACTGTACAACTATCAAATAAAGGATAAAAATGCCAAAAAAAATCAATAAAAACAAGACTGTCTAAGTGGAAATAATCACTGCAGCCAGTATATAAAAAAACGCTGAAAATCCCATGCATGTCTATATAAATTAACTGCTCAACGTTTTTTTTTTTACTTAAAGAACCTAATTTTCTTGACAACAACCTCACAAATGCATGGCTATCAAGCTGAAAAGCTGTTGATCAGAGATTTACAGTATAAACATTAAACTGCACTAATTACTGAAAGCCCTGTTGCGTAGATACAGTATGTTATTGTTATGTCGGCTGTTGCCTTGGAGCCCTCTGCCCAGTTTTCACATGTACTAGTCATTTCAGACAAGTTGAGAACATACCAGGTCGACAATATTATATACAATATTTGACGGCATCATAGCTGTAAATGTTCAAAGGTGTGGAGCAGTCTCGGATGTAACGATACTAAAAACACAAAATTCTGTTTTCGGTGGCTGCTAATATTTTGAACCATTGTCAGAGTCAACATCTTGTTAAGGAGAAAATAGTTTGATTCATTTTCTTGACTCATGAGTGACAGAGAGCAATACCTGAGAAGTTATTAAATATTAATTCTGGGGTGTCCTGTCAAAGTGAGACATAGATATACTGTAGGCTATTTGCAAATTTACAATACAGCACCAAACTACAGTTCACACAAAACATAATGAATTTAAATGCTCATAATGCAGGTGGTTCCTAGGGGCAATTTATTCCTTTCCTTATGTGCATAAAATACCACTTAATATGTTTATGTACATGTGAACTGCAGTGTAATGTGACAGGCTATGAGGCAATTTACAGGTCGAGTAAACAAAATGCAGCTATAGCTGTAAATAGTTTTGGTTTGTTATGTTTGGACATCTTTCATCATCTTTTCATTGCTGATATCAATTATGTGAAAAATAACAAAAACTAATACAGCAAGTGTCAATTTCTTCAGAATGGATTTCATAAATTATAAATTACTATACAGTGATTTAGGATCTAACTGGGCTGTGATATTGTTCAATATTTTCCTTACTGTCAGTATGTCCCCTTTAAAAGACCAAAACCAACAATTAGTTTTTCAGAGAAACTCAAGTCCACTGGTTCCTACAGAAGATGTCAATCTTTACAAACAGATCACAAATATCTAGTTTTGTTTTCTAAAAGAGTTGGGCACTATAGTTTTTAGTAATGTGTAAATTGTGCATTTGTTTTGGACTATTATCAGTGGTGAATAAACAACAGTGCCATGTTCATGGCAATGAACATATGAAAGGAACACATCACCCAGTGCTGCAACACTAATGTGTTGTTCATTATTTTTTGGTGGCACTAGAGGAATACACTGTACCAGGCTTTGGATACATAGATAATAGATAATACTTGTTTGCAGGATCAATTCTTTGTTGATTTTGGTCTTGTCCTTGGATTTGTTGACAATTAGAAAAATGTAGAATAACACAACACTATCCTATAACTGAACATACGTTGTACTTTTGGATTCTCTGACCAACATGCTGAATAAATGAATAACAAATAGCCCTCGCTGTCAGATGGCAGTGGTGATTTGAGTCAAGCCTAGGTCATTTGAATCCTCCCAGCCCTGATAGGGCATAGAGGACATGTCCATGGCTAGTCATACGGGCCTGGCCTGTCTCTTGTCTCCCTGGGCTTCTGTGGGATACGAGTGGTCCCGCAGGGTGCTCCTCACACGGCTCACCCCGTGACAGTCCCCGTGTCCTTGGGTGCCTTGGCAGCAAAAGTCCCTGAAGCACCTCTTGAAGTTCTCATCCAGGAAAGCATAGAGGATGGGATTGAGGCTGCTGTTGGTGTAGCCCAACGCCACGCAGAAGAAGTAAGCAGCCATGACGGCAGTGGTCTCGGGCACATTGGCAGACAGCACCTTGACCAGGATGAAGATGTGGATGGGCGTCCAGCACACCACAAAGACGGCAACCACCACCAGCACCAGGCGTGTTATCCGGCGGAGGTTACGGTCCTTCTCACGCGAGCCAGACAGCAGGCGCACACTCTTCAACCGCATGACCATCAGTGTGTAGCAGACAGTGATGATGATGACAGGTGCCACAAAGGCAAAGATGAAGACACAGATCTTCATCAGGGTGTCCCAGTAGATGTATGGCTCTGGGAACTGTAGGGCACACTCTGTGGTCCCTGTTATTTATAGAAATACAAGGTTAGAGAAAAAGATTTGACCAGTCAAATACAGAGAAACTGTCACATTTAATTTAAGAAAAAAACAAGAAAACAAGACAACAACAAAAAAAGTATGAAACAATATTAGTGGCTCATGGCTTATCTTCCATCTTCAGTAGACATCAGATCCTGTGATTGGAGGTTGCCAGTATAGAAAAGTAAAGACCAGAATCAGATTCATCAGCTAGTCTAATGGTTCAGAGCTCTTTTTGAATGGAGGTTCAATGTGAACATGAAGAAAAAAGAAAACTTTCAAGCTGTCTTCTCAGTCAAGGAAGACCCATTATGCCTGTCACAGTGTCATCTAGTCAAGTAGCAAGCTTATCAATGTAGGCTCTTCTTCTCAAATCAACAGAGCATCCTCTTTATGGAATCTGAAGGATGCTTCCTGCAGCTAATTGAGATAATTCAGTGAAAGCACGTTGGAATAAGTGGTGCTTAAGGTTTAAAATTGCTTATAAGACTGCTTTGCAGCTTGTGTATCTTGCGTCTATCGGAGGCACACAGATGGAAATAAGCCAGAGTCACTTGTACACACCTGTTAAACATCAAAGGTAGAGTCTAGTCAGTGTATAAGAGTGTGTATGTTTGCAAAGTCAAGATACCATTATTGGTCTGAGTGCTGCCAAGTATCATGGCAGGGATCCCGGCAGCAGATGACAGCACCCAGATGATCACATTGATGATCTTGGCCTTGACTGGTGTGCGGAAATCCAGCGCCTTGACGGGGTGGCACACGGCAACGTAACGGTCCACGCTCATCATGGTCAAGGTGAAGATGCTGGTGAACATGTTGTAGTAATCGATAGAGATGAAGACCTTGCACGCCACCTCACCAAACGGCCAAGAGTTGAGCAGATAGTCGGTGCTCTGAAAGGGCATGGTGGTGGTGACCAGAGCGTCTGCCACAGCCAGGTTAAAGATGTAGATGTTAGTGGCTGTTTTCATTTTGGTGTATCTGTGGAGACAGAAGAAGGAATCTTGAAGATGTTTGTTAATAAAATCACATTTTTCAAATAAAGATTAGTTATCATGGTGCTCAGCTCTTTTCCTGAATACAAAGATTAACTTCAGCAGCCAAAAAAGGAAGACGAAGGAAACCAAAAGGAGGAAAATAATAACTAAATATGATTTCCCACCCAATACTTACAATGAAAAGACCTTGATGAGGCTTTACAAAGAACATCACATGAAAGGGAACACATCGTCTTTGAGAGGAAACACTGACATTATAGTCACTTCCAGTCATCTTACAATCTGTACAGCAAAGCATTGTAAAATAACCAATAATGCAACTTACCAATAAAAAACACCTTTAGACATAAGCACGTGCAAAGGAAACAAACAACGAAAATCAACGAAAATATAAGAAAAAGCATGTAAACAAATTGAATTACTTGCTTTTCAAACTTAATTACGGATCATTTTCATTTATGCCCCTGCAGGCACCTGGGTCTGAGCTTTTCTAAACTCAGCAGTTGAACAGTAAATGTAGCAAATTTACTGTTATTAATTAATATTCTAATTTTAATATGCGTCCAGGTACACGACGCGCATTACTTTTGACATAACGTTAAGAGCTTAAACATTTCAAAGGTGAAAAAAAACCCCAACTCACCTAATGATGACATACATCACCAGACAATTGCCCACCAAGCCCACCACGAACACCACGGAGTACACTGCTACAATGATAGGGATGATGGGCGACATGGGTTCTGATTCAGCGTCCCATGTGCTGTTGGGTGTGTAGTTGAAGATGTCCGATAAGACAGACTGAAAGGTGAAGTTTGGGATGCACTGGTCTCGCTGGCCCGACAGACACCTGTCCTCTTTGTAGATGTGCACCACGCTGCTCTCCATGTCTGCACCGGTCGGGCTGTTGCTGGGCGTAAACTGACCACTTAACTAAGCGGTCAAGAAAGCTGAATTTCTGGCGACTACTAAGAACAAAGACGAAGAGCAAATTTATATGTTAGGACAGATTATAACTTCAGTGAATAACAACGCGCGCTCAAGGACATCATTACACAAGAGTAACATCACCTGCTTTTCCGCCTCCAAAAGTTCACTGAAATAAAACCAAACTGACGAGGAGTGTCTTATCAGCCACAGATTAAAATCCAAATGCTGGAAATGTGTCAGAAACAAAAGCTTTCTGGGTAGTTGTGCTGACGAGCAGAAAAATCACAGCCTGTGCCACCGCTGCGTCCCCGATGGTGCGCACTGGAAGCCCGCACTGCTCATTCAGTGACATCAGAGGCAGAGCCAACAGATGTGACAGTGTCCAGCCAGCAGAAAGGCTCTAACCATGTGCATCACACTCAGCTGTAACTATATTTACCACAATAAAACATTTATTAATGCAATATTGTTGTATTTAATATTATTATTATTATTATTTTATATGTATATGCATGCTAATGATCCCTCACAGTCAGAAAACAGTGACTTTAGATATCAGTTTGCTCATGTTTAATAACCTTAAACAAATCTTATTTTTATATTTTAATGAGTTTAACGTATGACTATGTATGACCCAGTATGACCCAGTATGTGTACATCTTTCTGAGAATGTTTAAATTCCTATCAATGGAGCCAGAAGATATTGCTTAGCAACTCCTGTGTCAACTCCCACTGCAATGCAAACATGTCAGAGTCCTATCAGATGCTGAAGAGGCACAATGCAAGAAGGACACTTAACAGCAACTTTCAGATTCACCCTGTGATGCCTGCATCAGCAGCAACACATTATGAGATAAACGAACATGCATTAAAGAGGGGCATTTTGTAGGGTTTTGAATAAAACCTCTCAAGCATGTTTGTCTCCGTGTTGGTCACATTTTGCTTTGCTGCAAGAAGAGAAGCATGTGATTTTCATAATTTCCTTTCAGCTCTGTGGGCTCTTAACATACAATTCATTCATGTGCATTTTTCTCTTTTTTACCAATTCACTATTTACCCACTGCCTTAATACATGGAAATACTAATCATCCCCACAACTGCACAAAATGTAGCAGCACTGAAGGCTCAAAATGAAAGGAAAATCTTACTAAAGAAAACACCCTTGCCAACATAAATCTCAGGCTATTCCTCTCTAAGCAATCTTCCTTTTTTCTCCTCCAACAGATAGGAGACAGATTTCAACCAGCACATAATTAAGTGGGTGCCGTTTCCTTTCCTTTGTTTCATGCGCTGACACTTGTTGCTTGGAGACCCATCACGGGCAGGTGTTGCTTGAGTGACAAAGGCTTTTTGTAGCTTTCTGTTATTAAAGCCAGTGCAGCCTTGACTTTGTCAGATGCCCTGTGTTTGTCAGCACAAATATTTGATGCAACTTAACACTAGTCCTACTTGAACCTTGAACTAGTAGTTAAAGGCTCGACCCAGTAAAGGCTACATCACGTCTCTCCTAATATAAGAATGATGGAGGGGGACAAAGACATTTCCTCTTAATCCTTATAACGCGGTGCCAAAGGTCAGTTTGCGCACAGGTACAATCTGCTACTCTTCCTCTGGCACTTGAAAGATATTGTTTTATTTGAGTTCCAGTGGAGGAGAGGAAGTGTTTGTTATTTAATCTCCAGCAGATAGATGAGGTGGAGAATAAATTCCTCTTGCATTGGCCTTTGCATAATGACCTGAGGCACTGTCTATTCAGTAAAACACTTCAATTAACGATTTCATGATGAAGACAGATATTCAACAATAAGATTTTAGAGCTTGCTCATTTCATATTTTGAGGACAATTGTCTTACCCTATAAAAAAAAAAATCTTTTAATTGGAGTTTTCCCAAATGATTATATGAAAAGGCAGGGTCGATTACTGTCTCATTTTAGCGCATTTAATCTTCTTGATTTGAAAATTGCAGCAAAAGACACATTGTTAGATTCCTAAGGAATCTGCTGAACATTTATTGCCATATTGCATCAACAACAAAAGAGCCATCTCAGTTTTGAGAGAAAAAAGCTCTCTTCCTCGATAGCAAAATGTGAAATTCACAGACACAAAACCTTCACTGTCTTCCTAATGCATTACTCATTTGATCCTACTACTATATTATTGATTAAACTTAAAAAAATCAGGCAAAGTCAGGCATGTTCCACAAGGAAGAAATTTGCACCTTTAGGTATTTTAGGTAATAAAATTGTTTGTTTTTTTTCTGTTTTTTTTTCCAACTGCCTCAAGCTGCAAATGCAGGTTGATGAGGACAGTGAGACTCAGCCAAAACATTGAGGTTGCAGGTCAAGAAACCAAAATAATGAGCTGAAAGATGCAAAGATGATTGCATGATTATTCCATTGCATTGTCAAAAGAAAGCATTGGCCAAAACAGCTTTGATGCAGAAACATAGTTGAATATTTTCTTATTTTCTCAGAAAAATCTGGTAAAATAAGATATTCAGATATGTTTCAAATTCTCAATTAGTATTTATGGATGACAGTATTTTACATGTTCAGTCACCTTCATCCGATTCTGTTTCCAGACAGTGTGTTTACTGCAACACCTGTTGTTTCCCTTTTCCCAGAGAAAAATCCAGTAATTCTTGCAAAAACAAAAAACCTTGCTTTGTCGAATTACAAGACAATGTTTACCCACCCATTGCTCCCTTCACACCTTGTGTCTGGAGAAACAATCTGAACTGTGAGGGGGATGCCAGTGGTGGTGGGGGTAAGTGCATTGGCAGGTGGCTTGAGGCATCTGGGTTTGAATGCTCATTTTGAATTTGTGAAGTGAACATTTTCAACCTGTAACAGTTACGTTAACCTCTGATTTTAGAACAAATCACCCTTTGATAGTATTTAAAATTCAGTAAGTACCATTCAGTGGTTAGTTTATTAGTTAAAATTGAAATGCATTCACACAACAAGCAATGGATCAAACTTTCATGCAGGTTATCACTCACTGACTCAGCTGTATTTCATTATCAAAACAACCAAAACAAAAACAAGATCTGACTATTTTTCTTCATTCATTTATTCATTTCACATCTGTATTTTGTAGATCCATACTGCCCCTTCTGTTTTTCACATTGAAGACTGGGTTTAGAAATCTATTCCCACTGATGTGATTTCTTGAGTTATGGAACTACAGATTAGTCCCATTAACATCCATTTGCAATCATGACAAAGCTTGTAATAATGTCTCATTACCCAAAGGTTTATATTAATCACAGTGCTTTGTTTGACATCTACTGAGAAGGTCAAAACAGGAGAAAAGAGGGAGAAATAGCCTTTGTTCTGTTCTTCAAAATGCTGACATTTTAATGGGCTAAAAACGTCTTGTTTTAAGCTTTGTGATGACTTTTGAGACAATTTGTCATGGATTTAAAAAGTAGTTTGATAAGTTTGAAAAATCAAATGAGTGTTTTCCAAAAAGATTAAGTCAAAATGGCTTTTGTGTCATTTAACTATAAATGTAGATGTAACAACCTGGATCATACCGGAGTTGTTTTTCCCCAGAAGATGCTGCAGCAGTTTATTGCCTTAGGAACTAGGTAAGAATTCATAAATCTCCTGTCATGGCTCTAACAACAACAAGTGAAAATATTTATATTTTTGGGTAAATCACCCAGAAGATTGAAATGTTCATATGTGGGTGGACTTTTTGTAAACTGGTGAGCCATTCACAAGTGATCTGTGTTGTCTTTTGAGTCAGATTCCACATCTTGCATTGAGATAATCACTTACAGATGTTTTTATATGGAGGCCATTGCAAGAATGTCACAAATATCATATAACAGCTTTGTATGCAGATGCTGTTCTGCCTCACAAAGATCATCACCTTAATTTACAGGTGTCCAGATGGCGTGGTCAGTTCAGGTCTGCCTGATTCTGCTCTGGGTGAAAATGACTTGGTTTGTGAAAATGTGAACGGCAGGTGATGCATTGTCCCTTCAGAGAATTCACTTCCAGTTTGGCACAGGCTTTGTATTTCAGGCATGGACAACGGTTTGGCACAAAATGTTCTTTGCTTTTGGAAGAGTGAAGAATATTTACTCATAGGAGCAGTACTGATATTTGTGTGTACATGTAGACATGCAGGCTTAAAAACTGTACAACAAAGTACTTCATGGAAAGCCTTGAGTTTGTGGAAAAAATGTTCACCTTACTTTAAAACACATTGAACAAATTCAGCAGTTATATTATCGGGCAAATACTGTACCTGTCTTTGTGCATGCTAAAGGTGCTTGTTTACATGTTAGTATATCACTCAATCTCTGAATGTGGCTGTTATTTAGGAAGCTGGATAATGACACACATGTTTTAGTAGCCTATTTAGTAATTTAACATGCATTAACCAGTTTGGACATTGGATGGTTAAAATGAAAATTACATGCATTTGACGTGTCGTGGCTGCTTTTGTCTTGGGAAGTTCACTATTTTACACGAAACAAGATTTTCACTCATCAGGAGTTTCTTTCCACCTGAGCAGTCCAATATTAACTTTTTATCCTTAAGATGCTCAAACATTTTGTAGAGTACCCGCAGGGCTGGTAATAATTCACCATTTGAGTCGCCTTCACATTTCTCCAATTCACTGTTCATCAAAAAAAAAGAGTGGTGCAGCTTTAAAGTCAGAACCTAAGCAAACAGATTCCAAACAAGATAATAAGATACTTAATTACATTATTTCTCTACAGTACATCAAGTAATTTGATGACTGTCTAACTTCTTCAGTACTGTCATGGCACTAACATGGATTTAGAAGTGCACCCAAATCTTTTTAAATAGGATGCACTTCAAAACAAAACACTTCAGAAACAAGATATACTTTATAACCTTCTGGTTATATTTATACAGGCAGTTCCTTCAAAAACAAACTTATTTACAAAGATGATTCAGTTCAGACTGAAACTCCAAACTAGTGTGACTACACAGCTCAGCAGGAAAGTGATTACTGTGCACCTGCACTTGGTTGTAAGCGATATGAAGTCGAGCTCTGAAAGCCTTGGGAACTGGGGTAATTCCAGTGTCCATATAGTACATTTGATTTCACAGCATGACATAATGGGTACGCACAATTTAATGTTACACACAGAAGCTTTATTGTCAGACTTGAGAGTGAGGCGTAAACACTCTGGTATTTGTGATTCTCCTTAGATGCAGTCTTAAATTGAGCTTCACGCTGTGTGGCTGTCAGCAGAGTCTTGTTTTGATTGTCACTATGGGAACGGACAGTCTCTGACCCATGGTTATATAAGCAAAGGGATTTGATCGATGAAGCAAAGCAACAATAATTTTCTCCCAGTCAGCCAGGCTCGGCAGATAAAGATATCAAACACCAACAATTTGGAAGCATAAACCGAAACTTGTCTGTTTTCCTCTGCATATATTAATACCACATTAAAACCACACATAAAGCACCATTCTGAAAGACAGGGAACACAACTGGATTCGAAAGTCAAGGCAAGATCTAAGACGAGTAATGCCTCAGAGTCATATAGACCAAACCTTGGAAGTTGCGCACAAATAGTCAGTCCACCCTCTACCTTCACCCTTAACAACAAATGTGAGTAGCGTAATAAAAAATGCACTAGAGGAAGAAAAAACAGGTCCAGAGTTCACTCAGTTGTTGCAGGTGAGCATGCAAAGGGACCACGGAGTACCAGCCACTGCAAATAGTGCTCAGAGCAAAGTAGGACCTGGCAACTGCAGGCAGAGGCAGTGAACCTCTACATAAATATTGACTCTGTGTACATTGCAGCTCCCCAGACCTTTTAGATACCTTAGATGTGATTCGAGGCATAGGTGCAGCAAAGTTTGCAAAGATGAAAACCTGAACAAAGTTTAAGGGCAGTTACATGCTCAAGAAGCTCTAGATGTTGAGGTTAAATAGGTTCTCTTGTCTATCAGTGTTAAAAACTTGAAGGATGTGAAGGTGCCTGGTGAAAAAGTAGACTTTTCTTTATTTCAGTTTGGCTGTTCTCAGTCTGAGTGATTCCCACAGAGGATTCAGAATTGAAAAACATGTCTACTTTCTTCATGGAGGTTACGTTCAGAACTGGAGGCATCTGGAAGCAGATTATTCATGAGTGTGCTGCAGCCAGCCTGGCCTTCTGGCTGCCTCAGATGTGAACATCTGTAAGTAGAGCAGCTACTAGCTGTAAATACCAAACGTCTCCAAATTAAATGTCTATTTAGTGCACATCTTTCTGCAAATGGTAACTTTTTCATGACATTTTGAATGTTACAAAAATAACTAGTCTGAGTGATCATTCTAAATAAGTGTTTCCACTTTCAGCAGAATTGTTCATGTGAACAAATGTTTGTCAAAGTACCTCCTGATGCAGAATTGTGATGACATCTGATAAAACAAAAATTGTTAGAAAAGTAACCAGGTTACAGTTTTGAAAGTCAATGTGGATAATTCTTCTCTCCACCATAGCAATTTGAGGTCTAAGTGTGCCTGATCTAAATGAATTTAAGGAGTCAATTTACATATCATACATCGTTTCTAATACTTTGAGAGAAAACCAGGGGCATTGCCTAACTGCTTTTATGACTAAATATTTTGTGTTTTGATAAATTTGGTGCCATGGTGTCTCCTGAGTGAACTGAGAAGTGTTTTAGAAGCTGAAAATTCTGAATCTTTTCCAAGGCATTGGGCATTTTGTAAGGGGTACTGATTGTGAGAAAATATTGCTAATAAATGAGTTAAGTTCTTGTTTTGGGCATGTCAAAATGTGTCTAACATAGAGGCTTATAGAGAGGAACATGTTTGTTGCATTTCAAATGAATGTGTGTCTTTTGGAGGTATTTTGTCATTATTTTCATAATTGATAGAGATGAGAAGAGGGAGGATGACCTGTAAAACGTGATTACTGTAAAGAGTCAATAGTCAGGACAACTATGATTTTTCATACATATTGTGTACTTTTCTGTTTTGTTAATTGTAATATTTATTTCATTATCAATATAGTAAGTGCTATAATATGTGATATGTAATGGTATACGTATAAGGGTTTTATGTGTTATGACTTTACAAGAAAAAGATTCACCAGTGTTCACCACAATCAAGAAGCTTGCCCTGTGTCACCTAATGTCACATTTTACAGCAGTGCCTGTTATCATAGCCAAGCTGCAACTGAATGAAAAGACCTCATAATAACCCTATTATGGTGGCTTCCTAAGTATTATTATACCATTTCACTTTAAAGCTTGAAAGGCTCTGCCAAGAATAATGAGATAAACTGCTCAAATCCAGTTCTGCAAAGCTTGTAGTGACCTACCCACGAAGACTCAAAGCTGTTATTGCTGCCGAACGTGCTTCTACTGTATTCTGAATTAAAAATCTGAATACTTTACTAACACATTTGCAAACATTTTTTTCTGTCATTACAGGTTAACAGAGTAGGTAAATAGACAAAAATGGCAGTATTTAAATTCAACTCTACAACACGATGAATTGTGCAAAAAGGTGAAGGTGTCTGAATACTTTCTGAAGTCGTTGTATATTAGATTAGAACTTAGTACAGATACAGAATAACATGCTTTGCTGTACTCTTATAACACTGTGGAACGCACAGTAGACAGGATCAAATTAAACGCAGCATTAATGTTGTCTTTTTCTTGTCAAATCTTGGCTTAAATTATTTGAAATCTATAACGTTTCCGTGTTTAAAGTCTTTAAAACATACACATTAAACACACACACAAAGGACAAGTGCCAAGTAGTATATAGTATGTTTTTTTTGTGTTGTTTGTGTGGTAGTACCTTCTATAATAACAGAAAAATAAATAAATAAATAAAAAGACAAAAGAAAAAGTTTTGAATTCTGTGATTACTGGACCGTGGGGTGAGTTATGTCATTGTTTGAAGTGTTTGAAAAAACAAAACATTAGAATAATTACACCCATGGCTTTTCATTTAAGCATGTTGATGTTGACAGGGCTCTATTGTTCTACAGGGATTCATTAAAGAGAAAAATGAAATGCAGCTCTTGAACTTAGTACCACTATGAAAAAAAACTGCCTTGGGTTCTGTTTCTTAGTTACAGCACATTTAAAACTCAGACATAATGAGCACTTCCTATTATAGAAGTCAAAATCTCGGCCTTGGAGCTGTGGGTGCTGGTCCTGCCAACCTGCCCAGTGCCTCGTCTGCTGCTCCTTGTTGTTGTTTTGATCTTTTACCTGCTGTTCTTTTTTCTCTCCTCTGTCCACTCACCCCAACCGGTCAAGGCAGATGGCCACCCACCCTGAGCCTGGTTCTGCTGGAGGTTTCTTCCGTTAAAGGGAGTTTTTCCTCTCCACTGTTGCCTAGTGCTTGCTCAAGTGGGACTGTTGGGTTTTCTGCAAATATTCTGTATATATATATATTTTGTGTAAGGTCCTAAACCTGTGGTCCTAAAACTGCCTTGAGATGACTTATGTTGTGATTTGGCGCTTTACAAATAAAGTTGAATTGAATTGAAAATACATTCAAACACGTTTCTTCTCTCTATAAGAAGACTGTTGCTGTGTAAACTTTATAGCTGACTGATGCAGTTTCTGTGCATGTCGAATGATCTGAAATACAGATGGAAAAGCTGTGGAAAAACATGGCACAGAATATTGCTAAGGTCATGATGAAAAGAGGTCAAACACCTGGGATTCAATTTAAATTCAGATGGAAACACTGCAGTGGATCCACCGACTCACATCAACATCTGAAACATAACTTACTATAAAAGATAGTCACAAAATTGTTTTCTTTTAAGAGCCACTCATCCGCAGCAGATAGGTTATGGTAATTTTAGGGGAGAGTGTAGGGAAAGACAGTGAATATTAGTTCACTCAAGGACAGATGGTTTTGGTCTTTCATGGTGGTTCAAGAACTGAGATATGCAATTACTGTTTCCCGATAGTGACATAATTTTAACATCAGTTCAATGAAGTCTTTAATGTACAACTGGAAGCTTTTGCATTTTTATCCAAACAACAACCAAACCCAGTCATACTCATCAGACTGGGATGAATATTCAATGTTATGCTGTTAATGTAACAGGTGTACATAGAAATATAATAATAATACACATTTTATAAGACTGTAAGGTGTTGTCTGGTTTGCTGCAATATATATAGGAGTGGACCAAGATTGCAATAATGATAAGATGGCAAATTATTCTATGGAACTAAAACATGCCTTATTTGGGTGACTGCTAGGGCTGCAATTAACCATTACTTTCATCATGGATTCATCTGTTATGTTCTTGACTAATAGTTTTGTGGTCTATAAAATGCCATCAAATAGTGAAAATGGCCATCAAGACTAAAGTGATTTCTTCAAATATCTCATCTTGTTTTATCAACATTAAAAAATGACTTAGAAAAAATAATTGATAATCAAAATGGTGGATTAATCAGACAGATGACTACAATTCTATATGAAAAAGTAATTTGATGAAAACGTAGAAAAATGTGTCCACAAGTGAAGCACTTTATTGGGTAGCCTACATTTGTGCAATTCAATATAACAGCCCTGCAGTTTTATATGTAACAATTATAGAGGTGTCAGAAATGTTTCTTCACTGAGGTCAAAGTTAATGGTGTTATAATGAAAAAAATGAATTAGTTTAGATTGCACAACTGTATCTAATAAAGTGACCACTGACTGTTAGCCCTTTCATAACTGCATAGGTGAAAGGATTAGTTCAAACACGTTAACATTCATGTAGTGATGCTTTTGTACTTTAGCTTTTTGAAAACCAATTAACACTTCTTGACTCTGTTTAGGGGGAAAATCTGTTTGGAAAAGGCTGTATCTGTTTTTTCAATTTACCTTACAGATGCTTCAAAATGACAACATCCTGTACAGGAAGTGCAAATGCAACACAAAAACACCATAGATCAGCATTTTTATTGGGATACATACAACGTTTTACAGGTAAAGACTTAAATAAGTTGCACACAAATTACACGTCACAGCTCTAAGGGCACGACACAAAGCACAACAGTCAAATCAAGTAACATCAAGGGGTGTAGATGGAGAAACCACATTGTTTGATTTTCCAGTCGTTGCACAATTAAATCCGATTATTAAAATGGCAAAGACCAATGTACATACAGTACACACTCATTCGCACAGTGATACACACATGCACAGGAACAGTTTAGCTTCGAGCGGCCACCGCTGGAGCTTGCTCCTGATCACTGGACTGGAGTTGTCTTCCCAGGTACTCCCTGAGAAAGAAAAAAAAACAACACAAAAACACAATGGATTACAACTTAAAGTCACAATGTTTATAATCCACTTAAGAAGTGGTTTGGGATTTTGGGAAAAACTCCTATTTGCTTTCTTGTCGAGAATTAGACTGAATAGAGAAGACTGATGCCACTTTCATGCCTGTAAAAAGCTCCAGACAGCAGCCAATTAGCTTAGTTTAGCATAGAAACTGGAAAGAAAAGGAAACAGCTTAACAAAGCCCATCTAACAGCGCTTCTAACCTAATGAATTTGTTTTATCTTGTTTGTTTAACTCATGCAAAACAGAATTTAAAGACACCACGCTGTTGTTTTTATAAGGGATGGGACTGTGCCACACAACAAAGGTTTATTTTCATTATCAAGAAATCTGAAGATTATTTTCATGATTATTCATTAGGCCTATAACATTTTAGAAAGTAGTAAAGAGGTCAATCACAATTTCTCAAGAACTTTGTTAGTCTGGCAAAAAAAAAACATTTTCAGTTTACTAAAAAGAAAATCAGAAAATCCTCCCATTTTAAAAGCTCAAAACAGAGATAGAGAGAAAAAAACTAGATTTAAAGGATTAAATTGGTTATCAAAATAGTTGGTTAATCAATTCCACTATTTTGTGGCTGGGAGGAAAGACTTCCTGGCATGTAATATTATATGAAGTGCTATCAATTTTGCCATTAAACTGACCATGAAAGCAAACAAGCATATTTCCAGGCATGTTTATTTTTTTTTACTTTATTTAAACATATTTCAGTGTTCAGTTGATAGTTAGGTAATAGTCTCCAATATCCTTTAATATCAGAGAACTTCTCCTTTTCTGAGTTGGTCTCAGTGTTGACCTATAACGCCATTATTTTGAAAGGTCACGCTTCTCCTTCAGGTTGTTTTTTTTGGCAGTAACATTTTCAGATATGTTATCATGACACTCAATTTATTGCTACCAGAAAGATTAAATGCCTCTCGGAAAGCTAAAAAAGGAAAAGGCCGGAAAATCGTTGTGATGGTAGAAATTATGCTCTTAGAGAGCTGAGAGCTGCTGAACATCTACATCTATATTTTCTTCCACAGAGCTACAAAGCTTTTAGGGCTTCTTTCTGAAACTCTTTCCTACTTGTCTTTTTTCTATATTTACAGGTGTGTATCACAGCAGTGAGTCAACACAGGACAATATGCAGGGGTTGTAGAAAACAGCAATAAGCCTTTCTGATTCATAGATCCTCTAAGTACTTTCTTTCCTTTTTTGCCTCAGTTCCTCCTGGTTTAATATACCAAATATTTCTCATCTCCGGTTAAAGCTTACACGCCTGCACTTTCCTTTTTCAGCTCTTTGTTAACTGCCAACTTGATGAACAGTCAAACATTTCAAAACAAATCAAGCATGTACACACAGTGGAAACTGTCTTTTGAGGGTTGAAATTCTGCACACTTGGGGATATCACTGATTAGAATACACTACCAGTCAAAAGTTTGGACACACACAGGAATTACCATGTTTTTCATGAAAAGATACATGTCTTCAGTTGTG
>JAUMHL010000010.1:15048774-15133781 GCA_032362345.1 Sandelia bainsii | reverse complement strand
TTTCAGCTACAATAGTCATTTACAATATGAACAATGTCTACACATTCATTCTGATCAATTTGATATTATGAAATCTGCATTTCTTTCACAAACATGGTAATTTCTATGTGTGTCCAAACTTTTGACTGGTAGTGTACATTTTATTAAAAGCTGTGAGACTATTTTTGTTTTGGTAGAAATGAAAACCTGCAGATCTTCCAAGAAACATGCTTCCTCACATCTGTTGTAGATCAATTCAAATCTATCAAACACAACAGGTTTGAAGCCTCTGAAGTTTAAGTGATTGTTCCTTATTTCTATCAAGCACATACGTACAGTGTTATGGAAATTTTCAGTTTTGGAAAAATAAAAAAATAAAACGTCAATCAATAATTTCCACACTTCCCTGAAATTGTCAGTGATAACCTTTACTGTAGCTGGTCTGCAAACAGCAGATATATATTGAATCATAGTCATGTACATGTACAACATAAACGCATAATAATTAATTATTTCTATATACTTTAACAACATAATTTTCAATACATCTTATGTACTACTTTGTCACTGCATCGGCAAAACATAAAAACAAGGTGTGACTTTTCACATCACTGAATGCAATAGAACTCTTGCAAGGTTCATTTTCAATTTCCTGAATTGCTGCATCCATTTTCCTGTATTTTCTCCTGCAATTACATTATACTGCACTGGAAGATGATTTGGTCAAAAGCAACATACAAATACAAGCAAGGTTCAGCCAATCACAACAAACCATCCAACACACTACAGCCACTACAAGGCACCATACAGGATCCGGTTATTGTTAACATCTGGCAGCAGCTGGTGCTCTTGGATAAAGCCAACAGAGCCCTCAGCACTCAGTTTCTGGCACTTAGGAGTAAAATGAGAAGATGTGTGATTATTCAAAAAGCACACAGGTGCTGGTTCAGTAGGTGCCTACTGTCTGTGACAGTAAAACGTTTAACAATTTTCATTGTTACAAAAATTCAAAAGGAAGTAGATTGCATAACTGCAGACTAGAAGAACCTTTTGATGGTGGGTGGGTGCTAATCTATCTCTACTGTTGACCCTGCTCTCTCGTCTTTTTTTACATTTACATACCATATTTGTTTTTTAAGTCATTGATTGACTTTTTTTGGATGTTGTTACAGTCATGGCTCTAGTAGCCTACAGAAATGTATATTTGACATTGTGTATTTGATGTCTGACAAAAGTCCAGTAGATGTTCTATTATATCCAGCATTGGTTACACATGGCAACACCTATTAACCCTGCTATTGCTATTAGCCCAGCAAAACACAGGCCTGCTCCCAGGAGAGAGACCTGAAATCCACCAGGAGTTAAGGAGGCAGAGGTGCAGAGCAGGAGCGAAGCACTGAGAAAAATGGAGACGGTTGTAACCAAGTCTGCCTTACATCATTATGGGGAATGTAGGAACTCTACCCAATGAAATGGATGTGTCATCTGCCCTGCTCAAGGACCAGACCGGGACATGGCTGAATGGGCTCAGGTCCAACTGACTTGTAAGTGGATAGTTGCCTTCAGTGATAGGCTACTTGATGTGTGGAGGAATGCTGCCACAGGTTCTTGGCTTCTGCTGCCATCTGACTTCTCGGTCTCCACTGCTCCAGGCAAACTAAAATGTTTCGGATAACTGCAGACTGACTTGCCTGATTGCTTAGCTTAAAGCACCTGACAGTGTGGTGGTGTTGTTGTTGGCGCCACACAATTATTATGCACTGCAGGGGTTCCCAAACTTGGTCGAGGCCCAATTCTCTGCTTGTTATCCAACTATCCCAGCCCTACCCACTGCTTATTACCTGGATCAGGTGTGTTCAGTCAGTCAGAATCTGAAAGACGCCAATTCACTTTGTCTTCCCCAACTCCACCCTCATCTGAGATGGTATCTTCCATATTTGCTTCTTCTTTTTGGACTGCTTGGTACCAACTGAGCACAGCCCATCTAAGTATTCTTACTGGGCATGCCCATCCTTTTTATGACCACAGTTTAACCTACTTCCAGCAGGATAATGCACCATGTCACAACAGATCCACAGATCTCAATCCAACAGAGCACCTTTGGGATGTGGTAGAATGAGAGACTGACATCATGTACGTGCAGTGGACAAATCTGCAGCAACTGCGGGATGCTATCATGTCAATCTGGACCAAAATTTCTAAGGAATGCTTCCTGTGCCATTTAAATTCATGCTGCAAAGAATTAAGGCGGATCTGAAGACAAAAGGGGGTCAGATCCGGTACTAGCAAGGTGTACATAATAAAGTGGCTGATGAGTGTATATACTAACAAGTCTATGCATCATTGCAAAAAAGAATAAAATGGCATTTTAAGATAAGACTGGTTGATATTACTGCCTTAAAAATGAAACTAAACAGTCCTGCATTTTAAAAACAGCATTCCATCACTTGAAATCCTCAGTACAGTCTTTTGAGTGACATTAAAAGGAGGACTAGAGAGAAATATGTTTTTTAAGCCCATTTGTTCACTTGAAATTTATACCAGTCTTTTTCCCACAGTTTTTTTTTTTGACTATCCTTCTCTCTGGCTTTTGAAGGAGAACAGTGATCTTGAACACATTTGGGTATTTTGCTAGCCAACACACTGTGATATAATAATATATCATGAAATATCACCTATTGACTTCTATCAAAAGAAATGCTTCAGTCTAGACACTGAGGCCAGTACAGCACAAGGACAGAGTGCCTGTCAATAAATGATAGACCTAAACAACAAACCATCAATACCGAGCTGAATGGCAAAAATTACATTCTTTCACAACCTATTAAAGATCTGGAAACACATAAAGAAAACCTCTTTGAGGTTTCAAAGAAGACTAAAGGGCACAAAGGTAAATAACAGTAGTTTCTCACTTCACACATTCATCTGTGCTGTTGTCATGACAGCAGGGTCCGTCAGTGACTTGGATGAGATTTTCTCATGAGAACAACAAGGTAACTCTCTCAAGGTGACAGTGGGTGTAGTGAACTGCTTTGAAAGCAATCTTCAATTTGTGAGTGAATGAGGCCAAAACGTTTTAAGAAAAAAACAAAACAAATAACACTGACCTCAGTGAGGTCTTTAGTAGCATTCACACATCTTTGTTTTCATGAAAGCAATGAGAGTAGGCAGCACATAATTCAATGTGACGAAACACTCTTCAGTCAGAACCCCCCTCCCCCTCCACACACACACACATAATGGCAGCTTTTGAGGTAAACAGACTCGTGAAAAAGCAGAACATAACAGACAGAACTGACAAACAGCAATGCTCAAGTATTTTCCTCATTGTGTCTCTCAAACCCATTATATCCCTTCAACACAAAAACAAATTAGTGCCTGCTGCATCAGCGCTGCCTAAGTGCAACATGTCATCACCTGAAGCAGAGAGAAGCTACAGGTGAATTATGACTTATAAGAAATAGAAGTTAAAAAAACCACAAGAACAGATGAATGTCTTCAAAGGTGATTTGCGTGCAGGGCTTTTAAATGATATGTTGCTGCTTTCACGTAGTTAAGAAAAACACAACCAGTGAGTGATAAAATATCCATTCCACATCAAATCAATTTTGTCTTGTCTGATGATTGTTGCATCATTTTTCAATTCAGACACTAATGCATTATGCGAGTTTAATCCCTGCTTTTACTTTGTTGTGGTACAATCCTTTTGTGCAGGCCTCAGATTTTCTTTTACCTGCAAGTTTCCTTTTCGTCCATCTATTTCCCATTAATCAATTTGTCAGTTTTCTATAACTTTACTCTATTTACCTTTTTTTTTACCTCTTATTTCATTACATTCACAACACAAAGTTAAATCCAACATTTCCCAACTAAAATGAATGAAAAAATGAATATATCTCTATTTTTTTTTTTGTTAAGCCCAGAGAACTTCTCAAATTTTATAAATCACAAATAACCCCACAGCTGCCCTCTCTTTCTGTAGTTCTTATCTGATGTTTTTCTGCCTGGACCCTAAGATGTTGTTAAAGATAAAAAAAAGATCTATCTTGAAGGATACAGTTTTTGCAGGTGTTTGTTAAAACAGGTGCAGTTTGCTTGTTATAATGATTCATCGTGTTCAGTATGGCCTTTTAAGAGATTTCTTTTTAATGGACTTTTAATTAAAGTGATGGGTGACTAAATTCTCAAACAAAAACATTTTCAAAAGCAGTTAATTTAAGTGAATATCTTTGAAAGTTACATTATTTGTGGTATAAAACTCCCTCTTAGTATTTCAAACAGACACTTTACAAACAAACACTTTTTCTTTTTCTGCAGTGCAAGAACAATATTAAAAAACACATAATTTGCCACTAAAAAGAATTTGACTTACAAAGAAATTTTCTCTGACTCAAATACTCGTAAGCCTTTTAATAACTTCAGACAACTGAGAACTGAATATTTTTTCCGGATCACTTAACACATTTAAAGTGCATTAGAAATGACCAGTATGATCAGGAAAAACAATTTACAACAAGCAAAATCTGCTTCTATGTTCATATGGACATTATGGGTAAGTCACCTGGACTTATGCTGGAAGGTACAGTTTTTAAGCTGACTAGGGATACATCTTTCTATTATCTGTTAATGAGAATGTGTTTTCTTTTCTTCTCAGTTACCCAAACAAGACTGAAAACCCTTTTTGCTACAGTGAATAAACAAGTTTTTGCCCAGACTTCAGTGGACATATAGTTTACACTGAACATTAAGATCACTTAGATGGGAAAACAGCAGTACGCTGATATTAAACACAATACCTCCATCCATAGTCGCTCAGGGAGCTGAGTGTGTTTTAGATAGCAGCAGCAAACAAACACATTTTCACTTGTTGCTTGTTGGTTTTTAGTGTTTCCAAGCAATACAGTAGACAGAAAAACACACAAAGATGAAGAGTGAGTTGAGTGTTTGGATCAAGAGAAAATTTCAAGAGTGGTTGCTTAACATTAAAGATGAAGTAATGGCGAGCTCTTCAGTAAAATAAAGCATATAGGGCCTGATGTACTAAGATGCCAAATAGTGAGTACTAAATTGGATTTCGTTTGTGGGCGTTTGCAGGTGGTCTACTAAGAAAAACTGCGCCATTGACAAAAGGTGCAAACATGGTGGAGGTGGCTGTATTTAAATAAGCTGTTAGTGGGATATGTTAATTATTGATGCGCTACAGCAACAAAATCTCAGTATTACAAGAAGAAGCGCTTTATGGAAAGATTGCTCCTTTAACTCTCGGGAAACCAGCAACCACATAAAAGTCAAGTTTGGCCTCATTCAGTGTGTCCTGGGTGCACAAAAAGCAGAGTTGGAAGATCATAATAGGGGCATAAAGCGCGTGCGCACACACAGACACAAGTATGTACACATTCTCTCTTGCATCAAGTGAAGTAAATATACGGCTTTCTTTTATAGAAGATGAAGGTTAAAACCTCCTAAAAACTGTGGCCTTTCACTCAGTTGTGCATTTTCGGGTTACATCACTCTCAACCGGTAGCTGGACCAAATGGAACTTTGTTTTGTCTAATTCTAAGTCTATATTGTGTGTCTATGGTCCAAAAGTGTGTTTGTCAGAGAGAATGAATTCTCACATTTCGTTGTGGAAGCGCCAAATATTAAGGCATGATTATGTGTTGTAATTAATGAAAAGTTCAGCGCCAAATGCTCAGCCTGTGGTTGTAACTCATAACACACAGCAACTCATTTGGGTGGGGGGGGGGTATAGTCTGCAAAAGCACCCCTATAGCATAGTAGCCCATAACTCACCCAGCATCTCCAAAATTAGATTATTAGACAATGTGTTTGTTTTTGTTACTTATTTATTCCACACATTTTGGATGCTTTCATTTCTCATTTGCATCCTACTCCCCCAAAATAACACTAGCTACCTGTTGTCACACAGATTACACCTGCCTTTCAGAGATAGGAAACACTTTCAGGCTTGATAAATCACATTGTGTATTTGCATTTTCTCCTCCCGGTACTTTGAGCACTTGGGCAAAAACGTCCCCGCTTTGCATTTATATACATTGCATATTTAGCTACACTGTGCACTATTTTGCTCATTGCAAATACACAGTCTTCATTGCGCACCCTTGTGCCTTTTTGAGATTTTTAAGGCAGATGAGGTTGATATTGATATTATATTGAGTATTTAGTATTTGTGTTGGTGTTAATCTTTTCTGCTTATGGTTCTTTCTTTTTTTCTGTTTGAACAGAGAGCTGCTGTAACATGCCAAAATAATTTCCCTCTGGGATTAATAAAGTGTTTTGAATCTTGAATCTTGAATAGTGGTAGAAGATAGTTTTAGTAAGGATCTCTTCAATTTAAGTTTTTTTGTGGCCAAGCTACTGACATTTTACAGTTGAAAATTAAACTTAGTCACTGAACTTTATCCTGATACCTCTGTGACCATCATGAGCAATAATATTATAGGCTGATATATCAACTCAGACATGTTAACGATACACAACTCACAGCTCTCACCAAGCATCATCTAACCATCACATGCACAGAGACACAATATTTAAACTGCAGCCACACTGACAAAGAACTATACCAGCTTAATCACAGAATTAAACCAGCAAGCAACAGATTAAAATCACCCTAAACTATACCCAAAACTGACTCACTACTCTGCTGTGATGTGTGACTAATCCTAAATAACCAGATGATGTGGCCATAATAATAAAGACAGAATAATGTCTGTCTTTTACATTTCCTCTTTGTATTTTCCATAAAAACAAATACACAAACAACAGTTTACTGGTAGTAACTTCACTAAATAAAGTTTCAAATACAAACCAATGTCATAAACAAATATTCAAGTATCTCAGGACATCTTTATAGATGTCACCATGTTCCACTTACACATTTGATTTCACTTATTTTGTCTGATTAGACCTCTTTTTAAGACAGTGTGGAGGCTGAACAGGACTTTTGGCTTTATTATTCTTATCAGTATATCCAGTCACATTATTTCCCAGCATATCAACACCCAACTTCAACCTAAGCAAACATTTAATCAGCCAAAATAAATCAAAATATGTTTTAGAGTGCGCAGAGTCTCTAATAACCAATATGTTAATGTAGGGCCTGTTATTTCCATGTCGGAAAAGCTGGTTCCAGTGAAACTTTAAGGGCTTGTTAATGTGGGTAACAAATTAAAGTAAAAACATCACATCAGCAATTGTATTCATACCAGTTGTGGACCATCAGCTTCTGCACAGCCAACAGGGCGTTGTAACGGACGAGCTGGTCCTCGTGGTGCATATGATTCATCACCAGCTGTTTTCCACCCAGCTGCTCAATCACCCTGAAATAGGAGGAATAAAAGGAATAATGGAAGAAAAAGGTAATTTTCATTTTTAGGTCAGTCAGCGGGCTAGCATCAGACAATCTAATCCAGCCTACTTGCAATTTTCTGTGTCTTATGAAGGGACTGCGGCCTTGTAAAAGGAAGTAATGCTTTGAAAAAGGATAACAGACCTGCATAATGCATGTAACAGTATGGTAAATTATCTGGCCAGAGAAAATAAGTAGGTAAAAGTACACAAACTGCATTAATACTGTTACACAGGTAAACTGATCCTAGTAGGGTTTAATTCTAAGGCTGGAAATGGAAAATATCAACCCCAAGATTCAGACTACAACAAGATTAATGTGGAAGACAAAAAAAACATTTGCAATCTGTCAGTAACACAGTTTTTAGGATAAGAAATGTTGAGGGAGATCTAAACAATACATGTAGAGGATGGGGTGGACTCCAGACAAGAATGAGCCCCCTGAGAGGTTTTATGGTCTAGAGTTAAGTTGTGGTGTACAATTTGCTATTTTGTTTGGATACTTTTACATTGTCTGCAATTGATCAGCTACTATTAAAATATATAAATAAAACATACCTGCCTGCCATACCACCCTGACTTTGAGCACAACCTGACAGAATCTATTATTTCCTGGTGGTTGAGGAGATTAGGTGATCTTCACGCATGCAGGCAAATCACTTTGTCCACACATAAACAAACATGGCCAACTACAGCCACAAAGTGGCTACTTTAAAGTTGAAGCGTTGCTTTTTCCCCAGTGTGGAGGAAATGTGGTTCAGTTAATTAAGGTTTAGGTCACAAGGTAAAAGTTAGCTCTTTGTCTCATATGGTTTACCTATCCAGTTATCAAATATGCTTTATAGACTTTAAATGGTAGCTCATCAAATGCAGACACAGTAAAAGTACCCAAACAACTACCTGAGAACAAGGAGTGAACTTTTGAGGCAAGTGCAAAAGCGGTTTCTCACTCCCATGGTGTGGCAAATATATTCTTAGCTTTGTGAAGCAACACCCTAACTAACTGAACCAAACAGGTGCACGCAATAAACAGTGGTCTTCAGCTGTTGTGGCCCAGCTAATTTATTATTTAGTTACTTGGGTTCCTTGTCTTCCAGTCAGCTTTACCCAGTCTGACTATTTTCATCTCATAAAAAATGTGTTTTCCCCCAAAAACTGCTGCTCACTGGAGGTTTATTGTATTTTATTGAGCCTTGAGATGATTCTGTTGTGATTTGGCACTATACAAATAAAACTGAATTGAAAATTGACTCAGTTAGCCTAGGCTTAGAGAGACAGTGATGGAGATTTAATTCATTGTGAATTGAACAGATTAGACACTTTAACATTAAGTAAGTATTCCCAGGATAATCTGTGGTTGAAAGTGGGTAGCATCATGCAATGCTTTTTATTTCAAAGTCTTCCACAATGTGTCAACAGAGTCAAATACTTTTATTATTTAAGATTTGTTTACAGAAAAATGTCTCACCGTTTTCCACGTGGGTAATGACGCACGTACTCTCCGATGTCGTGAGCTGCTACTGCTATAACTTGAGGATCATCAGACACCTCCAACAGCCTCGTCAAGATCCTGTTGAGGAAAGGATGACAGAGTGAGAGGCATTCAAATAAAGAGCTGTCTGCATTGAAACGCAAAGAGGTCATCACACATTTTTATTCTCAGATGCTTTTAGACAGAGCCCTCTCTGAGAAAGCTTCATAAAATAAATAGTTTTACTGACATAATTTTCCTGATCTCTCCGCAAGACAAGATTAATGTGAATGATTAGTGTCAAAATCCAAACTCTAATCAAAGAGCAGGAGGCAAGGCATCCTCTAAAGGCTTAAAGTGAGACAATGCATGGATTCAGCTGGAGAAACTAATAAAATAAACTAACAGAATGAGGATAATTTAAGATGATGCCAGAGCTAAGTACAGAGAGAGGACAGCGATGAGATAATGAGATGGGCGGATCAGTATTTTTACTGAATGTCAATAAGCCCAAGACAGTGTGTGACAGGAATACTAAAAAAAAAAAAACTCTCTCTTGTTAACAGAGTCCTTAGATTGGAGACACACAAAAATGAAAAATAATGTTGAGAGCTGGTGCAATCACCACACAAGATTGTGATGAGTGTGTTCCTTTACAATAGCTGATAAAGATTTGACCTGAAGCAGATGTTGCCACAGAACTAAATGTCAGTTCAGTGTTTTGAATATAAAACTCAGTTTAGTGCCAGTTTATTAGATACAGCTGGCTAAAATTAAGGCAGTCTAATACAACAGACCGGCAATAAATCCTCGGCTCATGAAGGTCATAATGTTCAGTTTTTGTGTTACATTGAGCTGGACCTGATAAAATGGTTTATGTGACATTTAATAATGATTTGAACAATTGAAAGAAAATGTATAAGCATTTTCACTACATACAATATTTAGTTTTAATTAATTAAAACTATGTTAAAAAATAATATTTTATAAATACTATTTAAAATATTTATTTATAAATAAGATTTATTTTTGAATGTGGGAAAGAGTAATACATTTTCCAAAGATTAATTTTCAGATACACGACCAAAGCCGTGAAGCTCTGCAAGCAGATGTGGGAGGACACATTTAGGCTTAGCAATGGAATAAATGCTAAGGCACCTAATGCTGAAAGAACTGTAATAAGTTTTGCAGCTATTTTGTTATAAATCAAAGAAAAAAATCAAGCCTTTCATTTCTGTGTTTTGTTTTACAGATTTTCTTGAGACATTTCACTTAAAACCATAAATGTCAACCTCACCAACCAGCCACAACACTAAAACCCCAGACAGGTGACAGGAATAACATTCATTACCTTGTTACAATGGCACCTGACAAAGGGTGGGATATATTAGGCAGCAAGAGAGTTCGTTTTCCAAGCCGATAATGTATGTTGGTAGCAGGAAAAACTGGCAAACATAAGAATCTTATTAACTTAGATATGTGCCAAATTGTGATGGCTAGACAACTGGCTCAGAATTTCCAAAACAGCAGGTGGTGTGAGGCGTCCCCAGTATGCAGTCCTCAGTACCTACCAACAGTGATCCAACGAAGGACAACCAGTGAACCAATGACAGCGTGCCAAAGGCTCACTAATGAGTGTGGGGAGCGAAGGATAGGGGGAGTGCCTGTCTGGACTAGATGAGTTACAAATTCCTGAAAAGTTTGTTGCTGGCTGTGATCAACAGGTGTCAGAACACGTGCATCGCAGCTTGCAACATCTGGGCCTATGTAGCTGCAGAACCGTCAGAGTGCCTATGCTGCCTTCAATGGACACATGAGCATCAGAACTAGACTATGAAGCCATGGAAGAAGGTAGCCTGATCTGATTTGAATCATGTTTTCTTTTGATTTATGCATATTTTTTTTAGCAGTTTTTCGCATATTAGTTTTCTTTTTAATTGCACCATAGTCCTTTTTTGCCCTCAATTATTGTAATTAAATATTTTTTTTACCTCTGATCACTGGTCACTTTATGTTTCTTTTCTGTTGCTTGTGCTGCTGTAACAGATGAATCTCCCCTGGTGTGGGATTAATAAAGTTAAGTCTTAGTCTTTACACCATGTACACGGCTAGATGCATGTGAATCGTTTACCTGGGGGGAGATGGCACCAGAAAATGCTATGTCTGATGCATGGACTTAAACAATATGTTGCTAATGTCTTGGTGTGACATACCAGAGGATGCCTTCAGAGGTCTTGTGGAGTCCATGTGTCAATGAGTAAAAAGTGTCTTACTGGCAGAGAGAGACTGACACAATATTCGACAGATGGTTTTCATGCTGTGGCTTATCAGTGTAAATACCCGTGTCAAATTTAATGCAACTCATTCAGGAGGAAAAGATATGGCTGTGTTAAAAGTTCATCCTGGGATTCAGTGAACAAACCGTGGCACTCAAAGCATGAAGAGCACCCATGTATTTAGGAGGAGTATGTGGAATTTCTGATTCATTTGTTAAACTGCTTTTTCACAATTAAAAAACAACCTGTTTTGATCTTAGCTAAGTTTCATTAATAAAAAAAAATATATATATATTTTTGTCCACTTAAGAAAATCAATGACACCTTCCAAAACCTCATTTTCATGAGTGCTTCATCTTACTTAAGCAGTTCATAGTTCTTCTCATTCAGACGGACAGCATTTTCACGCCAGAACTTCTCAGACTTGTGCACAGGACTCCATTCCAGGCGGCCCGACTTGAGTTCAGAGCTGTACTCATCAAATGAGCTGTTGATAAAACAAACAAAAAAATTAATACATTATTTTTCAAACAAGTAAACCTAGAAAGCAGTCCCACTGGATCACCAGTGGCATCTGTCGCTGAACCCATCCACTGTATCTAGGTCAACATAAATATAATCAATTAAATATTTTAAACTAAAAGATATACAGCTCGTCTTTAGGATTGTAAACACGAGAGAGATTAATGTAGAGCACTAAAATAAGTTTGATTCTTTGAAATATTGGTTCAAGGATTTACTTTTATAGAATTTAACAGTTTTTTTCACAATATCTTCTCTTTAGCAGAACTATTTATGAAAATGAAACATAATACAATTACATGATTACATAATACATGTTTATTTAATTTATTTCACGTTTCGTTTTAATTTATTTTATGATACGATAATGAAATAAAGTCAGCTGGATACCTGAGATCCTGCACACTCTCTCCCAGCTTCTCCAGCAGGAACTTAATGTCCTCAGTGATGTCCTCATCGTCGTATTTCTGCTGCTCGAGGTTCTCCAGCTGCTTCAGCACCTTGCACTGAATCATGGCCAAAGCGTACTCCTGACGAGTCTCACGTTCTGCAGACTTCTCCAGGAGATTCTGACAGAAACAGTGAGAAAAACAGATTCTGAAATTTGATCAATTTACTCATATGTGCAATTATTTTACTCACTATCTGAAAGAAAACACCTATTCATATAAAATTAATAATGAACATATAGTATAGCGCTGAAATGCCCTTTAAATTAATTGAATGGTTTACAGATTTTTTTTACTAGAAATATGCTCCAAAGCATACAGTATGTTAATGTGGATATGTGCTGCTGAAGCCTGCTGTGACCCAGACTCACTGAACAGCACATTTTCATTTTGATGACTACCTGAAGGGCTCGGTGGAGCAGAGTGGATGATCTGAAGTCACATGTTTGCACAATAGCCTAATTTAGATATTGTAACTTGAAACCAAAAAACAATTTTCCTTTGTTTGTATTACGGTGAATTTTATATGTTTATTCTGTTTTGGACTATTGAACTGACAAACAATTTGAGAATGCTCTTTCACCACTCTGAAACTGTACTGGACATTTTTACCTGATATTTTAAAGATTAACAATTAATTGATTCATCAAAAAAACATGTTAATTAGTAACAACAACAATTGTTAGTTGTGACTCAAAATACAAAAAATAAGAAATCAGAAAACATTAGTTAAACAATGATGCAAAGCAATCAGCAAGACCCCTCTTTGGCATTACTGAATTTTGGAGAACTGCCTCGTTGATATTAAAAGTACTAGCTAAAAACCACAGACACAACCGTCCTGGTATTTTATTCAGAACAGTTTTTAAACTGATTTTCTAATGTGATCTATATCCCAGTATAATGTCTAATATCCTGTGACAGAAAGATTCATCTAAATCACCCACTTCTGATGTTAAATATCAATCACAGGTAGACACACCTTTTAAACTAGGATTCAGTTTCAGGTGTTGTAAGTGAGGTGTGAAGGGGATGAATGCAGAGCTGCACCATAATAAGAACATGATGTTCAAGTATTGTTAAAGCTACTTTTGAAGCAAAGTTCCAAGAAGTCAGTGTGATCCTGTAACAGGCAGAAAATTCTGGTGGCAAAATTTTGGAGTGGCACAAATGAAAAGTGGCTTCAGCAGTGAAACCGAGATAGACCACACACCATGCTCTGATTGAGCCCTTCAAGCCAGCACTGAGAGCCAAACTGCATCAAACTCTAGGTATCTGTCTTTTTCCTTTTCCAACAATAAGCAGGGATGTGTTCACAAAATCCATTTAAAATAGAACAAGTAAGACAAATCGCAACAAATCACCTGCTTGTCTTTGAAAAGATCTGACTAAAAGAAATTTCAGGTTTTGTGGCTGCTAATTTAACATGCTTTTCAATAAATGAAACAACTCTTAGTACAAGAGTGGGGTTAGTGCAACCACATTACAAACACTGCAGTATTGCCTTTGAGGATGTGTTCAAGGTCTTCCAGATGGTTAGAATAATTTAAGTCACATTGCTGGTACCATGTGGTGAGCAGAAACATTTGTATAATTAGGACAGTTGGGAAAAATAGCAACATGCAGAACAATATTGTTTTGTAAAAGGATTTAGTAAAAAGAATTTCTAAAACGTGATAATCCTTACTTTGTTGGTATTCTAACTCAAACATACACAGCATATGTAAGGTGAACGACTTCAGGGAAAACTCAGCTAACATGTCAGGCAGACATGTCAGGGTTCCCCTTTACTGCCCATCACTGCTTTTTATCATGTGTAAAATAGCAGTCAAACTAAACTACAAACCTCTGTGGCCAAATAAATAATGAGCACCTTTCTTTTAAGGATGCATTTACAAACACCATCAACTGGCATGAGAGGGGTGATAAATAGGCTTTGGTGAAAATTCAAAACAGGAGCACATGCAGCACATCAAAGGTAAACATAATACATCCTCTCTACTATTTAGTCTCAAACTAATTTACTTTCAGTAAATAAATTACAGCAGTCCATTAGGAACACAGGTGCTTATTTGCTTAAGTCAGAATGGCTGTAAAACAAAATGCTGATGGAAACAGCCGGTCAGAGAAGTATACGAATGGCCGTAAATATCTGCCTTAAAGTTGGGTTTGAAAATCATCTACCTTTTCTCCACTGCTGTATGAACTCATGTTTCAATCATGTAATCAATGACATCCATCACACCATTGTGCTCTGAGCAAGGTCACTGATGCTGGCTGATGTTGCTGGGTTGTATAAAACCAGAACATCAGTGAGTTCAGATTTTCAGTTAAATTTCCATATTTCTTTTAAACCGTAACTGTCAGTATGATGTGTGTTCAGGGTGTGCAGGTACTGCAGGCTGTCGACTTGACATATGCGTACACAATGGCTGTTTATTTGCATATAATGTGTATTCATATGAGAAGCCATTTATTTACACTTCCAACCATAACACTCAGCCTTCTGAAGACGTCAAAGCTATCACATTGATTTTTAATGCATTTACCACATGTTCCAGAGCTCTGTTGGTACCGTGTCAGAATCACCAACTTCCTCTAGTGAAAAAGCATCTCAGCATGGGGAGATAAATGGGAACTTTGCCCTTAATTAAATTTTGTCAGAAAATTGTATGGGGAATTCATTACCTGGCATAAACACAAAACAACACAGCTAGTCCAATACACAGCTCTTAGGACTACATTAAATATTCAGTAGGTGTTTTCAGCAATCACAGCAAGGAGCTGAAGAGGCAGCATAATCATAAATTGTATTTATGCATCTATTATGGGCTTATACGTTGCCTCATCTGTTGTTTAAGAGTTGTCACTACAGACTGTTCTTGTTGTCAGCCCAATTAGATGCAAAAGAGCTCTGCTAGGTTAAAAAAAATATTTTATGGACTTCAACAAATGACAGAAACCTTTCACAGTCAATACATTGTCATGGCACTGCTTCAAGTGCCACTATTTACACTAGTATGAGGTTCCACTCCCAAAACCACTCAGCTTCTACCTACCCCGATTGTTAGATTGATGAGGTTCAATCAAAACCTTTACAAAGGAACATCTCTGCACTGCTGCCAGGCTGCTCGATGACTCTAGGTCACAGCTATAGTTACATACTGTAGCTTAACTTCTTTATAACCACATATTTAACAGGGTTACATTTAAATGTTAATGGTTTATTGACTATTTTGGTATTCTGGAAAATCCAATATTTAATGTAGTTTTAAATTTTACTTTTTTTGTGGTAAAACATGACAACAAATGCAATAAATCTTGCACAACCTTGGGAACCACTGTTTTAAACAATGGATCATGATTTTTTTTTCCCCTCTCAGTGAAAAGCGGCATTTCAGAGACACATCAAACAATGAGAAACTGTCCACATACCCTGAAGGCAGCTAGAATGATTCGAGTGACCTTCTCCTTGACAGACTCCTGGAGGATGTCAGACAAGGCCGGCACTACGTTGTAGCGTCTCAACTGCTCACAGAGTTGAGGACTGAAGGCCAGGAGCCAAACACAGAAGATCATCTGGTACTGAAGCTGGAAGCCACATTTGTTGCTAAGCACGGCGGTGATGCTTGAACAGAAAAAAATAATATGAACAAAAAGGTAAAAAAGAAATGGAAAAAGAAAACAAGCAAAAAAACAGAGTGCTGGGAAAATGACCCACATCTACACCTGTTTGCTAATAGAGGAGCTTTCACAGCTGTGTTGCTAATTCATTATCTCTGATGGTGTCTGAGAATGAACTGTTCAGACAGTCTTTAGATAATGGATGGTTGCTCAAAACACAGAATATAGTACTAATGATTACAGCTAAACAACAGCTCATACCTTTTCAGAAACAACTGGGAAGTACAGAGATGTGCATCTCATAGATGTACAATGATTATCTGATCCAATTTAAACAGTAAGGCTAGTTTTTCCATGCTATATTGAGAAAAAAAAAAGGCTTGGGACCAGGTTAAAGATGGTAGCAATCAATAATATGTACCACACGCAATTTTTAAAAGTTAGAATCAAACATACTGACCCTTCTGCTATTTAATTTCACAGTGAGTATATGTCTAAATCTGTCAATTCTGTTTTGTGACCATCTGAATGGAAGCATAAAACAATTCCACTGAGGTAATGTTTGCTGCTCAGCATTACATTTTTACAGTCAATATTAAGGTGGTGCGGATTTTTCTAGCAGTGGCTCAATTTTTCCAGGCACATCAAGAATGTGAAACATAGAGTACAGTCAATATTTACTTTGGCTTTGAAAGATTTAGTGCAGCCTAATATTTATTTTATGGTGTTAAGCTTAAAAGCATACAGTACACAAGAGAGTTTGTATTACTGCTTTTACTTAAGTAAACTATATGAACACCATTTCTACAACTGAGCTTTACTTCTGGTCAGATAATACTTAACAGCGATGCAGGGTTATATTTTCAGTATTCTATACATGTAATCAGTAATTAATTGTGATAACTTTTCAGTATTTGTTCAACCTATCTTATGATAAATACATACAATGAGCATTCATATTTAAAAAGAGCCAGAATAAAAAAAGTCTTATAGCTGTAACTGTCCATCACCCATACATTATCTTAACTGCTTTTCCTGTTTAAGGCTGCAGAGGTGCTGGAATCAAACCCAACTGTCACTGGATGAAAGGCAGGGTACACCCTGGACAGGCTGCCAGTCTATCACAGGGATGACATGGAGGGTCCGACAGAGACAGACAATGGGCAGTTTAGAGTCACCAATTAACCTAAATGCATGTCTTTGGTTTGTGGGAGGACACCACAGTACCCGGAGGAAATGTGTGCAGGCATAAGGACAATATACAAACTGCACACAGAAAGGTACCGTCAGCCGAAAGATTCATACCCGAGTCCATCGAGCTATGAGGCGACAGAGCTTGTAATTATAGTTATATTAACTCATTGACCTGTTCAAACTTCTTACTGTTTGGAGATTTTTTTTAGAACCTTACATTTGAATTTTTTCATAGTTTTGCTGACTGGAAAGGTAAAGTAACCGTGTTCAAAAGGATTCATTACTCACCAGTTGACTCCATCCGCTTCCACCCAGGCAAACCTATACTCATTCACCCTCAGCATCAGCTGAAGGCACCCAGCCACGCACTGGACATACTGAGAGCTCTGCAACAGACAGAGGCAAACCCTTACTCAAACAGAAGAGCCTTAGCTGTATAAGCAGAAAAAGAAACAAAATGTTAGAAAATCAAGCACAATTAGTGCAATTCTGAAACATGGAGTTGTTGACAAGCAAAGATACCATGGGGGAGTAGACCAGTTAAGAACTTGCATTGCCATCACCTATCAAACCTGAGGCATTGCTCATGCAGTTTATTAGACACGTAAACACATGCTAGATCACAGACTTAACAGTACAATACAAAGCAACAGCAGGGAAAAATGTTCCATAAGACCTGAGCAGAATAATGTAAATTGAGATTATAGTGGAGAAAGCTGAGAGGAGAAATAGATTGCATTAATCTGTTAATTCAAACAGGTTGAACAAAAGCGAAGATGTCCAACAAGAACAGGCAGCAGTGAAATAGAGGAGTGAAGAAGAAGAGGTTACCTGGCTGAAAATGCAGAGGAAAAGATGATGACCAGCATTTAGATAGTTCTAATGTCAATATATTTCTGAGTTTGCTTCTCAGAATAATCACGCTATGCTTGACAAAGTGTGGGATATAAAATGGTAGATGCTGCTGCTGTGCAGATACTACTGCGATTTCCCTTATTAGCCTAATGTACAGGAAAAGCTGTGTTTGTCATGCGCATTTAGCATTAAAGAGAAGTGGCTTATGACATGCAATTTGTACCGTTAAAACCAACCAGTGGCAGCAAACACCATGCTGTCTAAATGGATAGTCCATGTAAAATAGCTCTAACAGACTCAGGTCTCCAACAGTCTGGACGTATCAATGAAAAACTGCAGTGCAAGATCAGGATGGGAGAGAAAAAGAGGGGAAAGAAAAGATGTGAAAGTCCAGTGACAGCTGACAGATGCCAGCTTGCACAAACCCTGCCTTTTTTATTTGTTTTGGAAGTGCCAGGGAGACTGAAGCTGCACTTCACGCATACTCACTTCACTTGGGGAAATAGTTCCTGCTCCTGTGCTTTCTGGACCTGTACCTTGTAGGTTCTAATGAGAGATAAACAAAAGAAACAGGTGCAAAATTGTTCACAATCCATTGATTCAAGCTGATTTACAGTGGCACTGGACTGCATGTAACCTTGAACACAAATGTAATCAGTGACAGTGGATGTTCACTGAGCCGCTGGTTGGCTGTTGAAGACAAATCACAATCTAAAGAAGCAGTTATAGTTTAATAACATATTAGGAACTGAAGAGAGACCAACAAATATCATACTTTTGGAAGAGCTGGCTAAATCTAATTTGAACATAAACCTCTGAATGATAGAAATACCAGTGTACAATGTAAAAACACAAAATAAACTAGGAATCAATTGTCTGCAGTCTCTTTGGTTCATACATCTGCCGACACAAAGCCAGCACCTACAGGGCCGCTTTCAGGACTTTCTCAAGGACTGACTAGCCTACTCAAACTCATTATGAATAAATATATTGAATGAATTCAGATAAGGTTGTCACCGTGAGTCAAATCAAAAAAGTTTAATTATTGGAAAATGAATATAGAGAGAAATTAGAAACTACATACGTGAAAAAAGGGAAAGAAATAATATCACGAGAACGATAAAGTCAATATGTTATAATATCTAAGAAATTAATAACATATCACGATAAATCTAAATGACAATCCTAAAAGGTGTTTTATTTCCAAACTCAATTGTACAGTTTAGTGCAAATTGGATTTGTACATCTGTGCTGCCAAGAGTGAATTCCAATTAACTGGACTTCTCCTAATGACTACAACAAACTTCAATTTTCAAATGATAATAAACACACTAATTATTATTATGAACATTGAAAGTTGTGTGAAAATGAATGACCGCGAGATGAATAATCTCCCACTTATTATACAGCTGCTAATCATGTAGCTTCTTCTGCACTGTAGTAGTCTGATGTTAGTCACATCAAACAAATAAACAATACTGAACAGTTTAATCTTCACATTAATGACATACTGTAAACTTTGAACCACATTTTTAATCAAGATTATTTGGAAACACATCACAGGATATGTTTGCAGCTAAAGTCTGATTGATATACCTGTGAACTGAGTTGGCTTTTGATCCAGTTGAAGTAGTAGTTGAGATCACTTCCCTCCATCAGATCACGGCCCCACGCAGCCAGCTTGGCAATGATCCTTGCAGCCTAATGAAGATACGACATTTCAAATTCATACCGCTATGCATCAAGAGTCTTCCAACAGTGACAGAAATTCAGAGCAAATAATTTACTTTGCTGCCCTGTTCTAAGGTGAAGAGGGGTAAAATGATTTTAGTTAGCTACATGATGTATTACAGCATCTTAAATTCAAATTACCAGGAGAGGGAGATATAATGAAACCCAAATAAGAGTGAAGCCTAGGAACATAGAAACAAGACCTTCAGTTTACAATACTGTGCCCTGTAACCCAAGTGAAATACTGACTAGACACAAAACACGAGCTACAATCCCATCTAAGTGCTAAAATGACGGAGGCCACATTAGGTATCTCATAAACAATTTCAGCTTGTTAAGTGCCCCCTGTGCTCTGTGATCAGACAGGAAAGAATTCAGCCCTCTAATTTCCTCCTTGCCAGGAGAGGATGTGTAGAAATTGAGGCTGTAATTCAAATGCAATAGTCAGCATGGCACTTGAATTGAGTTAAAATGCTGTCCATCCTGTTGGATACCATCGGGCTGTTATTCTTAATTAAGCCGTGAATGCCCTACCATAGTTCTTATTTTGTTGTTGGGTGGTTATCCTTTATTTGAAATAATTACATTAATTGCCTGTTTTTTGAGGAAAAGGTTGCTTTGTGAGGAATTATTGATGCCTTGCTATAATTAGAAGCAGAGGTACACAAAATAATGGCTGTGAAAAAACATGATGGAACAAACCATATTATCTGTGAAAATATGATGAGTACACCATGATTATGGTTAATTGTCTAATTCCAGCTACTAAATATATCAAACTGTGCTGAAGTTTCATGGACATCAGTTATTTCTGCATGTAGTTCAAAGCCCACAGTGCACATATGTTGCCTGTGGTTAATCTATAGACTGACAACGCCCCTCAGCATCAAAGTCATAAATAATAATACTTATCAACAATTATCATATGATAAGCTTTCCAAGGTTCTGGGATTGTAATTGGATTTACATCCACCAACTACTCAAATGCTAAAGAAGAAGAAGTTTGGATAATAATATGTTCTGTACTGGGATTATTTCATGCTGTAAAAAATACTAGCAATAGCTCTTGACTCACCATGTGAACAGTAAAAAGGTCCTGACGATTTAACATGGGGAGGAAGTAGGACCAGGCAGTGTTCTTCGTCTTTTTGGCATAGTCAAAGAAGATGTTCACCCTCTGATGGTTCTCCTAAATGACAGTTGAAATAAAATGTCGGATGAGTTCTTGAGTTGAACACTTGGATAGGAAATTCATGCATGGAACAACACAGAACATTTGGGCGGCATGATAGCTCAGTGGGTAGAGCAGTCGTCTTTCAACCCAAGGGTAAGTGGTTTGATTCTGAGTCCCAAGAAGCTACACGTCGAGGCATCCTTGGACAAGACACCGAAACCCCGTAGTAGAGCTGACCTACTGTCTAGCAGCTGTCCAAACAACAATTTCCCCAAGGAGATCAATATAGTATCTATTATTATTATTATTAATCCATATTTACAATTTAAAAAAGCAGAAGCACGAAAAATGTTAATACTATTCAAAAGTGGCATTTCATGTAAAGGTCTTCGTAGTTAAAGGTATATTCACTCAATACATCATCTAGTGGCTTACTTTAATAAAATAACCACAATACAGTAAAATAACAGTGTGAATGTGTTGACATTGGTGCCAGTTACCCTTTTGTTACCTCAATGTCAAAATGTTTTATGAAATACTGTATAAAGAAAATGCTTTATAGCCCACCACCCACCAACTGACACGAGGGATGAACTTTTGGTGTCGTTTCTACCAAAGTCTAAATAATCTGTACAGCTTTTGAAAAGAGGTATCTTCAGACTGAAAAAGTTTACACTATGGGCGAGCAATATAGTCTCAAAATTATATCACAATATTTCAAGGAAACTTGAATGATTCAATGACTTCAACGATCTATCTACCTCTTGATTAAAACTTTGTTGTTTGAGTTTATGATGAGCCACAGAAAAAGGTTTCCTTTCAATGGTCTGGTTTAAAATGTTCATAATATGTATGAAGTATAAGTATGAAGAATATATTTGTGACCCTCAGAGATTTCAAGTTTTCTGACCATGGTTCTAATTCCTTTGTTTTAATATATAAATACACAAACATGCATGTCCTATTGGTCTAAAGTCAGTGGGCCTGTCTGTGTACCTGCAGAGTGTCATCAATCAGAGTCAGGATGTACTGGACTGTCTGCTCCTTGGAGATGTGGGACATCAGGTTCAGGAAGGTCTTTGCACACTAAGATAGAACACAACAGATACACAGAAACTGAGAAGGGCACAGCATAAATTTATCTCTATACGCACTCAACGAAGTCCTTTACTTTTATTCTGCCTGGCACTTCTATAAACAGTTTAGAAACTAACTCAAGTGAGAAGGCCGATCTGTTGGAAGTGAGTTTTACAGCATAAGAAACAATTTCAGAGTGAATAATGATTTCAAAGCTGCAAGCTCTCAGGATGGTCTGAGCGGTGATCCATGCATCCTGTCTGTACACAAGTTATGTGTACAGACTCGCACAAACGGCTCCTTCTTCCGTGCGGGAGTTGCCACTGGTCTCTGACACTATAGTGAAGACTGTGGACTAGTTTACAGCAATCACAGTGAAAAGCTGCAGTCATTGCTGTGTTGTATAAATACATTGGTTATCTTGTTTCTGGTGTGTTTTGGAAAAATAATCAACAAGGAGATGCAGGTCTATGGTGCAACAACAACCACAACACTATGTAAAGTCTGTTACAAGGGCTTTTCAAAAACTAAAAGAGAGGCACTTGTTTAAAAGAATATTATAACAGAAGCATAGTTTTTATGCTATTATTGGGCTAAAAATGACCCATGTAAATGGTTGTCTGTTTGATGAGGAACGCTAAGAAGAATCTAAGAATCTAAGAGAGATTAAATAAATAAATCTAAGATCAGAGAGAACTGTCAAAGCATGTGCTAAATGAGACACACAACAAGACACAGATATCTTAAATGCCTCTTATACCTGTTGTCCTTCATTGGTCAGAATGACCTGTTTCTCCTCAGAATTAGCCACCTCAAACTTCTTGATGAACTCACAGTCCTCTGTAGAGATCATCTGACTCCTAGAAGGAAATTCATTGATACGATGTAGTCATAGGTTAGATCTGCTGTAAAAACATATATACTCAAAGAGGAACTATGACTCAAGCCCATGAATCACAACACAAGAAATAAAGCAGAACTGCTTTACGACTGGCCCACTGTACTCTGAGATATAACACCACTGTATTCAGAGAGCTTAAGTTTTCACATTCTGACTTAACTGAAATGATACAAAAATCACAACAAAATATGCATCTTGGAGAGTGTGGATTTTCTAGGTTGTGCCAAACAGGGCACTGAAACCTGTCAATATTAAATAAATGAGCCTCTCTCAAGCAGCTTAAGAAAGTAAATGGGGTTTACTTAAAAATTAAACATGTATTAGAAATAGTACAACACTACCACCCACTACATCCCCAATAATGCACACTAAGTATTTTGATGTTTTCTGACTGTGTCAACAGAAATTTGTGCTGTTGCAATCTGTACTCACTGCAAGTAGGACTGCCAGTTGACCAGATTGGCCCGCACCTCAGCTGCTTTAGCAGCAATGATGTTGGTGGGGACTGCAGCGTCCACAGCCCCTCGGATATCCATCCTGTGATAAATCCACTACAGAATATGTCAGGATATAAACCCCAAACCACCTGAAGGGAGACACCGTCATTAACACACATTAGCACACAGTGACCTAATGTTAGAGCTTTAAGCCTCTTTCATGTATGTTTACGACAAGCTAAAAAGTGTTAGATGTGCCATATTCAATTACAGGCAGCGAACAATGCCACGCCTGATGTTTACTTCCATTTCTAATAATAAAGGTATGTTACCACGGTTTAGCAAGTTAGTGAGATGGCTAGTTAGCTGGTAAATAGCTGTTAGCTATGAGGAAGCTGTAATATAGGGACTTTTTATATAGGTACGTTTGAGCTTCGAGTAATTTACTATTAATGCCATAAATATTTCTACTTGTAGCAGAAATATCAATATTACTTTTCATGTTAGACGTTTATTTCAGACGTTAGTGAGCAAGCTAACAGACCCTGGAGTATTTAGCTTTTCTGTAACCTGTAGCAGCAGGTTATGCTTGCTAAGTGACCAACATTAGCTTAACTCAAAGTCACGACATGTCATGACGGCTCTTTGCGAGAATTGAGATTAAGATAACAAAGCATGTGACGTTAAACGATATCGAGGCTGTAGATAAATATAACGCACGTATATACATAGTTAAATTATAAGGTTGAGGGTGACAGAGTAACATCCTCAGCTAAGCTAGCAAAATAAGCAAAGGATGCTAACCTAAGCTAACTGTGCTAACATAGCTTCTCATCCATTCCGTGTCAACATGACAGCCGCCACACAGGCGACAACATTTACAGCAACACAATGAGACAAAACATATGTTTGGTAAAAGCATATCGCATTTAATGAGGAGTAACAGAGTAGAAATGCAGATTAATTACTCACCTTGCAACTGTCCTGAGCAAACAGCTAACAGCCTACAACACAGCGCCTGTCATGTGACAATCAGTCACATGCACCGTTCAGCCTGACTGACCCCACAGGAGTCAGAGCCTGCAAGGAAGACACACTTTGGCTTTAGCTCACAAGTACATTTGAACGAAATGGCGATATAAACAAAGAAACAAAAAGCAAAAAAGGATAGATGTATTGCCACAGAATTAACACCTATTAAGTAATTATACTTTTTACACCACTAAATGTATCAGTGTTAGTATCCAGATAATAATTGTATAAAAACTAAAGGTTTATAGGCCTATTTATTTTTAATGCATCAGTAGTTTTACTTTAAAGTAGGCTACTCAGTTAAAAATCTGAGTAGCCTACTTCTTCCACCACTGTATTATGATCAGACTGTGGTTAAGCTGTGGTTAATATTATTTGATAAAGTTTTTCCCCCAAAAAAGTTTATCCTCAGCATCCATTGGCTACAAGCAGCTGTGCACAGTAACTCAGTGCATTTACTTTAATTTAGTACTACAATTTGGGGGTACTTGTACATTTCAGTAGTATTTTCTTTTCTTGCAACTTTATTCTAACATGTCACCACAATTCAGAGAGAAATGTTGAACTTTTTCCTTTATAGTTATATAAGTCATTAATTATTTTGTTATATTTCATGTAGCATACAAATTGTGTGATGATTTTTAATTGAATTGAATTGAATAATGACTGAAATGTTCTAAATCTGTCAGTGAGAATGATTCAGTAACTCTATACTCCTCTGTTGCCTTTTTAATAATTTACTGAACTTGCCTTCAAACCCAAACAGGAAATTGTGAGGGCTGCTGCTGTGAAAAATGTAATTGATCCAACCAAGTGGACAGTCTGTGCCCCTGCTGCCAAAGCACTGACAGTGCTGCAAATAGTCCCTAAAACAAACCAAACTGTGAAAAGCAAAGCAGGAGGGCAGACAAAGTTAACATTGTGATGTCTGTTGGTGACATTTCTGCCATCCTGATGGACTAAAAAATGAGAACACACCACTTTTGACACTAGCCAGACAATTACAATCAATTGTATTATCAGCTGAAGTACTTTATCTTTGTGGCTTTGTAAGGCTGACACAAGGCTGATGTCAGTTGATTGTTCACACTGAAGAGCTTTGATCAGTGTTTATCCTTGTGAGTCTGTAATGAGAGACACGACTAAGCACAACATGGCAGAAGCTCCTCAGTAAGAGCCTGAAGAGTATGCCTGTATCATTGATGAAAAGTGCACACTGTGTTTCCTCAGAGAGTCCGTTAACCAATGTGTTTTAATCCATTGTATCACTTGGGAATTCATCAAGCATACACAATTGCAAATAAATCCACGTCTGTCTCTAGTCTTCCTCTCCATCCATCTCACTCAGACACTAAGATCTCCTGCCTTAATCTGGCCTAAGCTGGTGAGACACACTAAAGCACAGAGGAGTCAGGATTGCATCCAGTGGGAACATTGTTCTAATCCCCTTCTGCCCTCTCCTTTGTAAACACTCTTCTCTTCTTCAGGGTCACTGATGCCTTCTTTCCTCTCGTGTCTCTCTGTCACAATGTGCTTCAGAAGAGACACTGGGAAAACGTAGGGGTAAGGAGCGAGGACTGTGCGGATTTCTTATGATCTCAAACCGACTCGAGCCTCACGTGGCGAGTGGGGCCTCATGGTCGGAGCATGCTATGCGCTAAAGCGGTGAGGCAGTGGGAGATCAGGCCCACGTCTGCTCTGCGGGGGATCAGACACACCCGGGCCCTGATGTGGCAGCGGATCCGGGGACTGGCTCGGGCCTGCCGACATGTTGTGGGCTACACAGTTAACTACAATAACACTGACCGAGAGGAACAGGAGATGGTGTGCCTTGAGGTATGCATGTATGTGTTGTAGTTTTTTTCACAGCCTCGTTATCAAAAACCTATCACTGATTAATAAAATGAAACAAATTTTCATGGTGCAAATAGAGTCAAAAATCAATCCCCCTTATTTTTTCTCAGAGTACATGCATTTGTTGCCAAGTGTTCCTTAATTGTTGTTGCACTATTAAGCACAAAAAAAAAGAAGTCTATGAAGTTCAGTGTAGCATCATATGTCCCCACATGAAATAACATTTCCTTCTTATAAGTAATCACCTGCAGTGAATGAAACATTCTTCATACTGTTTATTGTTGTTGTTTTTGTCACCAGATTGTGCTTGTCTGAGGGTCAGCAACCCTTTTAGCTTCTTGCCAAAACTCTATTTAGGGAAGCACTGCCTGTCTGAGCAAAGCCTAAGAAGATTACAAAAGAAGACGTGTGTCTTGAAATAGTGTAATTACCAGTCATTATAAATCTAAACAATATTGTGTAGTGAGTCACGCATGCCAAACAGCAATGCTGAAAAGCAATGAAATGAGAATTTTTAATGAGAAAAAAAGTATGGTGTTCTGACCATGTCGACTGGCTTCTAAAAATAGTCTGAAAATGTAATTTGCTTAATGTATGGCAGCAGAAGGGTTTTTGGTAAAGGGATTTCCGTTGGGCTTTCTGTAGTAACAAGAGCTGTGTTGCTATTCACAGAGGGGAAGGGACTGTAAGACAGCCCTGAGGCCACAGGACCTCCAGAACTGAGTGGGAGGACAGGATAACAGAGGATTCAGGTCATTAAAGTTGTTGCTTGGCCAGACGTCTTCTTTAAAAAGTAGTACTCATACACAGTATGTAAAATGTATATGAGAAGATGCATTTCAAAATGTTGATGCTACACAAATTAATTAGTTAATATTGAGAATCTCGAAAGCTCAAAAATACCCTTTTCACAGCAGATGTTCTGACTTGAAAGAGTCAGTATGTGAAGCACAAGTGCAATTAATAAAACTGACAACAGCTCAGATCCATTAAAGGCCCTGGTAATGTCTGGTAATGAACTAATAGAAATACAACACACCAGAAGGTCGTAATTCAGGATATTTAACTGTGTGACTAAGTTAGTACAAGGGCTGACCACCTCGGAATAATATGTGGACACTCCCAACTTGGAAGAAGTGTTTTTCTTTTTTTCCCGGCTCTGCAGACAGTGTGTGAACTAAACAATAATAATGACATACTTCATTGATCCCCTTGGGGAAATTGTTTTTGGACAGCTACCAGACAGTACATTTCAGCACTACTACAGAGTTCCAGTGTCTTGTCTAGGTACACCTCGACATGTAGCCAGGAGGAACCGAGAATCGAGCCACCTGAGCTACTTCTGCCCCTGGTCGGTATCTTGACCTGTATGCTATCAGGATGTTGTGACTTTATTTCAGAACAGCTGTGACTGACTTTGCACTAAACTGTAGATTTCATTTATTACTTTACAATGTTTATACTTTTATGTCCCATCTCTTCTTTCACATGGGTGAGCTGTGCAAGATACTCAACCCAATCACAATTAACTGTAAGTTTATGACTTTTATGATGCATCTTAATGATTATACCTCATCATAGAGTCATGATGACTAGCATGTCCTGTTGAGGACCAAGCTTCTAAACCTTAAATTCAGGGCCTCTGTCAAAAGAGCAAAGAGAACAAATCTCCTTCCATCATTAATGGAGCCCTTGCACATTTTAAGAAAATAATTGTATTGTAAATATGAACAGGAAATTGAATTTAAAAAAAAATCTTTTGTAGTTGCACACATAATTAATTCACACATGATATGATGTAATCATATTCTGATCTTGAGTCTAAGTTCAGAGCCTCTGGAGAAGAGAAACAAAGTAAATGTAATATGAGTCACCCAATACTGGTTTGCACACCCCCAGGGTACACACAAATCAGTACCAGTACTGTAGGGATGGTATTTTGGACAACACTTTTGATATTTGGTTTTGTGCTTTGTGTCTAATGTATTAATTTTAAACCCTGGATGCAAACTTCAGTTTTCCTTTTGAGAGACAATGAAGAAATGAATATAACTTTAAAATATTATTAAAACAGTAACAACAACTCCATGCATCCTTTCTAATTATAGCATTCAAGAGCCTAATATAATTGTGTTTATCTCTAACCGATGGTGATTATATCTGCATGACCTTTCTGCTAGAGTTGTGTAGAATGGAAAATAATGAGAACGTCCAAAGATAGAGTGGGTCATGTGGTGTAAACACTGTTAAGCCCTTTGAGGTAAATTTGTGGTTTGTGAAATTGAACTACAGAAAAAAAATACACTTGAGTTTGACTTGAACAGAAGACTACAAGGATTAAATCACTGATTGCACTTTATTAAAATGAACTTGACATTTACTATACAAAGAACAACGTGATAAATGCACCTGGGGAAAACAGAAATTTATTAGAAAAACATTAATGTCAGTGGGAAATAAAATTCAAAAGGGAGAGAAAATTAGGTTTTCTAAATTCTGTTTGCATCGTTGTTGCTGTGATTGAACAACTCATCTTCACCTTCAAACTGCTCACAGATGCCATGCATGAGCTCTTGAGGTGTCAACCATGCTGCCTCTCCACTGCCTGTCTGCATGTTGAGCTTGTGTCATTGAGTCCATGGTAAATTCTATTTTCCTCAAAGCTTCACAATGCTTTGAATCTACTTAATTGTATATTGAAAAGACTTTATTCATCATGCCACCCAGCTTTGTCGTCCCACTCTACAGTGTGACCTTGTGTGCTAAGAGTCCTTCCTCCACTTGGCTTTGTGTCCTCAAAGGAAAAAATCTGCAAGTACATCACACAGAAGCCTGAAAATGATCTGCAAGAGTATAAAATATATTTTGTTGTCTGACTATTTGTGGGTCTGTGTTGCATAACATGAACACAGGGGAAGGTGTCAAACTAAGTGCTGAAAGTGAAATGAAGAAAGACACATGTTTGTATCTCTAGGGAGAATAAAGATGTGTGGACACACCCTAAGTAAGCACACATATATGCTACCAGGTGTATGTGGACATTGGAACAACGGTATTCATATTATGGTGTTGTTCTTATTACAATAAGAATTGATTTGCAAGGCACCAGAGATCATCTTAACTGACAATGTGACCCAGACATGCAACAACACTAATATGCTGGTGTGCTTTAGGTAGGTAATTAGATAAAATACAATATGTTTAACAAGACCTTTGCAAAATAAGCAGCTACTGGGTGCAGAGTGCCATCTGGTGTTTATATATAGCAAGCATTTAAAAGCAAAGTATTAATGGAGTGTAATAAATTGCATTGAAAGGTGTGTGTGAAGATGTCTATATTATTATTTCTAGTTTTTATCACTATCAAATGGCCAGTTCATTAGTGCAATATACGACTCAGGCAACCATGTAAAATATCAGGGAGTATAAAAAATGTTTTTATCTTGCAAATATAGTCATAATTCTTGAAAACTTTATGTCAGAATGAATTTACTACAAGTCAGTCCGTGTCAGTGCATGATCATGATACGCTACATCATGTGAATGGAGCTTATCATGTTAGTGCTGTAGTTTGAGCTACCTTCAGATGGCAGTGTTGACTTCCATATCACTTCTGGTTGCGGGCCTGTACCGTGGACCACAAAATACACAGAAGCCTGAAAACGATCTCCAAAAGAGCCGAGGCTCAGAGACAATAAGCTAAAAATATAATGGACCAGGTAGATAAGTAGATAAAATGTCAGCACAAATTTTCAAACTATGTTTAGATAAATATTGTCATTACTGCAACAGTAATTTAGCTGAAGCCTGTTTGCAATGAACTGAGAATAATGATGGATGATGGATAGATCAAGAATGTAAAAGCATTTAGCTTTCAATAGAAATGTAGGACTAAACTCCACCTATTATTTAACACAGACAAATAATCAGAAAATCATCTTTCAGCATGTTTACTTGAACATAGTTTTGCTCTATGAGCCACTGGCTGTTTCAGCACCATAGACAGCGACTGAGAGGAAAAGGCTCGTTGACAAAACGACCACAATGAAATTATGAGTTTCCTTTTTAGTAATTTTTTACATTATTTGAAATAGTTTAGGCTTTGTAGATAGCTGTGATTTCAGACTTTTCTGTCTAATGTGTCAGTTTTGTGATATATTATTATTTTGACCACCTTTTTTTGATCACAAATTGACATTCAGAACATGCCAGAACACTCGCGTTTCTCTCTCATAGACAAGGCAGGATCTGAACTGCACAGTAAACCTGTGGCAGTCTGTCAGGTATTTATGCTTTTCACTGGGCTACTACGAGTTGGAGAGAAGACGCATGCGTAGTGATTTGAAGCAGCCGGTCGGGGAAAAAAAGCCTTATGTGCCATCGGATGTAATCAACGCAAAGAATTACCTCTTCTCGCTGTGCATACATGGTGAAATTGTAAGTACTGGTAGCAAACCGGCGCATCATTGCACATACATTTGTGAATGGAGCATTTGAGGCCGTTTCCCGGCGTTTTAAATGGCATGTCACTGTCTTGCTGTACAGCGGGCTTTTAACAGATCTAGGCAGTGTCTTTTTCGGTGGTTGTCCAGGGCGCTGAAGCTCTGTGGTTCTTCATGGTGGCACTTTCCATTGATGTGCTGTGCGAGTTTCAATTTCAACGGGTTCTGCTGTTAAATCGCTCAGAAACCGTCAAATCCCCGTGTTTGTTGTGCTGTGAGACTGAAGAACTGTGGTTTATTTGGTGTTATCATGATTTATTCTTTGATTGGACACGGTCACCCCACCCCCCATTTCATCGTCTATAGCTGTTGAGTCAAGCCATAGCTTACTGTATTTGTGTCAGCTTTGAAGTACCCGACACCTAACGCGTAAAATATGGCATTAGGCAAGACGCACGAAATCTGCAGCTGCGAACCTGAGTGAAACCGCGCGCGGATCCATTTTAGAAATGACCAAATGGTATTGTGTTCACTGAAAGGCTGTGAAAGAGCGATGCTGCGGTTATAGATTTGCAAGCTGCGCCTTGAGGCCCCCCCTCCCATGTACCAAATCTTCTGACATTTTTAAAGCATCGTTTTCTTGTGTCCGGTAGTAGCCGGACGATGCCATGTGTTTGAAGCGACAGCTTTGTTACATAAATGATTTGACAGGATTTGGCAGTGTCTGACCCTTTGATGACACATTTGTAAAAATCAGACAAGAAGTCATTCTGTGAGCATAGCCTGTCTGTAAACCATAATGGAGATTCAGTTGAATACGCTATAGAACTATAGTCACAATTATAACACTGTGGTTTCTCATGAAAATGATGCATGTAGTTCAAATGTGTCTGACATTCTGACACTTGACAAGTGTAAATCCTAAAAAGACAAATATTTATATTTTACAAGTGTATTTAATTTATTGTTCCACTTGGGCCCAGTAAGAATTGTGTTGCTTTTACACTCAGGCTTTCACAAATGGGATATTTCAAATTTTGCATTATGGATATTGAACCCATGCTCTAAAATCCATCCTTTTTTCACATGCAATTACAAGGGAACATACAGCCAGCTTGAGATTAGAGGGGCTGAAATGTGCTTGGTGCTTGCATATTTGGCAGCAGGAAAACCAAAATCAGCAAATTATTCTTCCATACTTTCCCCCTGAATAGAGCAAAGAAGCATTCCTTTACAGTGTGACCTCTGGGCATGCCAGCACATGCTCCGACCAGAGAGCACCAGCAGCACTTTACTCCCTGACCATATAACAGACACATAGGTGTCAAATGGTGATTGTGATTCCAATGAATTTAACTAATCTTTATTTTAGTGCATGTGATAATAACAATGGACTCATCAAATTCACATGGACATCTGTCCTACTCTGTCTTTTAAGTGTGCATCTAGTGCTGTCATTTGTTGTATCCTACAAATACATTGCAAGCCAAAAGATATTATTATGACAAGTATCCCTCCATAACAAATACTCAGCTAAATACTATCAATGACATCTAAACACTACACTCGGTGCCTCTCTCTCCTCTCCTCTGTCTATAGCCCATGGGATCAGAGCGGATGGAGATGCGAAAGAGGCAGATGTCGGTGCAGCAGGAGTCGGCAGCGGGGGGAACTGCACCGCCCCAGCAGGGCCAGCCGGGCCAGGCCAACCCACGGGGCTCAAATGCATGTTGCTTCTGTTGGTGTTGCTGCTGTAGCTGTTCCTGGTAGGTCTTCCCCACCCGAGAACTAACTCACTGTGGCCCAGCATGGCCCAAATGATTGCACACATGACAGAACAGCCTGAGCTGCTGTGTCTCAACAGCGGGCTGCGTCTTGTGGCTTATGTTCTTGATGTTTTTGTGTGCGATCTGTAGACGTTTGTGCTGCAGTGCCACTAACGCAAATTTAAACATGTCTAAACATCAGTTTTCTGCTGTCAATATGAGAAAAGTGATCTCTTGAAATATATATATATATATATATATATATATATATATAAAATATATAATGCAGTTGAAAGCAATCCAAATTAGGATCATTACATTTTGATCTAGGAATTTAATTCAAGTTCCCAGTAAATGTCAGAGAACACATTTACAATACGATACAGATACAGTTAAACTAAGACAAATTATGAAATAATCAGCGCATTTTTTTAACCTTTAGCACAATTTCCCAATTCTGATTATGCTTTTGATTTGTCGTTGTCCATCCAAGGACAAGGATAGAAGGACCTGGGTTTGAATCTGTCTGGGTAACATTCTGTGTAGAGTTTGCATGTTCTCCCCGTGCCTGCATGGGTTTCCTCCGGGTACTCCAGCTTCCTCCCACAGTCCAAAGACATGCAGTTAGTTTAATTGATGACTCTAAATTGCCTGTAGGTGTGAATGTTTGTCTATCTCTATAGCATGTCAGCCATGTGATAGACTAACGACCTGTGCTGGGTGTACCCTCCCCCAGTGACAGCTGGGATTGGCTCCACCATCGCTGCAACCCTTAACAGAAAAGCAGTTAAGATAATGGATGGATGGAGTTTCATTATCACAGTAGGATATGAAAGTCAGCACTAGTTACAGATTAATTTTACTGTATGTCAATCAGCTAATTTAATAATTGACCGATCATTTCAGATTTACAGGTGAGAGTGCGTGGGAACGAATGGCAAAAAATGCTGAAGGTGGTTTTACATATACTGAAATCAGCAGAAAATCACTCTTTGATATCAAAGTAAAAAAAATAATCAAAAAATAATCAAAATGAATTAAGATATTCTATTCGATTACATAAGTAACTGCATAAGTATTCACCCCCTTCAGTGCAGTATTTAGTAGATGCACATTTAGCGGCGGTTACAGCATGGAGCCTGTGTAGATAGGTCTCAGTGAGCTTTGCACATCTGCTTTGCAAGATCATGAGTGAAGAGGCCTTTTCAAGTGCTTACACAAATTCTCAGTTGGACTGAGGTCTGGGCTCTGACTTTGCTGGCCACTCCAATGTCTTGGCCTATTTGTGTGAATGCTTGAAGTCATTGTCTTTTTGGAATTTTCTCTCAAGTCACAGTTCTCTTGCAACCTACATCAGGTTTTCCTCCAGGACTTCATTCATTTTACCCTCTACCTTTACAAGCCTTCCAGGGTCTGAAGCTGAGAAGCAGCCTCACAGCATGACGCTGCCAAGCTTCACGGTGGGGTGGTGTATCTGTGATGATGTGTAGTGTTTGGTTTACACCAAAAACAGGATTAGTGGTCAAAAAGCTCAACTATGTTCTCATCAGACTGTAGAACCAGTTGACTTCAGAGTCTCTCACATGTCCTCTGGCAAACTCTAGCTGAGATTTAATATGAGTTTTCTTCTCTTTGTCAATCTCCCAGAAAAATTCAACGAGTGAAGATCCCAGGCAACAGCTGTTATATGCATAGTCTCTCCCATCTAAGCCGCAGAAGTTTGTAACTCCTTTAGAAGAGTTACAGGTGTCTTGGTGGCCTGCCTTACTAGTCCCCTTCTTGCAGGACAACACAGACACTCTGCTTTAACCATGTGCCGTATTCCTTCCATTTCTTAGTGATGGATTTAACTGTACTCCAAGGCATATTCAGTGACTTAGAGATTTTCTTGTATCTATTCCCTAACTTGTGTTTTTTTAATAACCCTTTCGTGGAGTTGCCTGGAGTGTACTTTTGTTTTCATTATGTAGTTTATTGCCTGATTCACCAGTAGTTGGATGATTATTATTATATTATATGATTAGTATTATTTTTTTAATATTATATAATCACTGTTAATTAAATTGCCTTGTAGAGATTTGTTTTCACTTTGACAGCAAATACTGTTTATAGGCTGTAAATACAGTGGAAAGGACATGGGTTTGAATCTACCGGTTGGCCAGGTGTATGACAATGAAATTATTATGCGTATGTTACTGCACAGTGTAAATAAACTATAGATTGTATGTGTGGTTAGGATGGTAAATATATAATAATAAATGCTTTGGAGAATTTATGATGTACAGTTTGTAATCATGTGAAGTTTTGCCATAAAAAATTAAGAATTATACAATTTTAGCCATAATGGTTGTGGTTGTTAAAGCTTTTATGTTACTGTTCTTGGTGTGTTTGTTTAGGAATGAAGACAGGGAGGACAGGAACCGAAAGGCATCTTATGATGTCAAGGAAGGGACCGCAGACTGTGAAGACTGGTCAGTTAAATTCACTACTACATCTATCACGTCTTTCTTTGCTAAATGTTGAACTCACTGAGCCCCACGTTCTCCATGCTCCCTGCAGTCCCAAGCCCACTTTGGAGGAGGTGTGTTCATGGGGACAGTCATTTGACAAGCTCATGTGCTGCCCAGGGGGGAGGAACTCCTTCCGACAGTTCCTGCGCACTGAGTTCAGTGAGGAGAACATGCTCTTCTGGCTAGCCTGTGAGGAGTTCTGCAATGAGACAAATAAGAGTGTGATAGAGGAGAAGGCCCGGGTCATCTATGAGGACTACATCTCCATTCTCTCACCTAAAGAGGTTTAACAACTCAGATTTATCATGTCATTAAAAATGCGTTGATTTCAAGTGTGAAACTTCATTATGTCTGATAAATATTTATCTCATTCTACCTGACTTAAAATGAATAGTGCAACATTTTGGGAAATATGCTTAATCGCTTTCTTAATTAGGGTAAGATGAAGAGATCAATATCATTCTCATGTCTGTAGGGTGAATATAAAGCTACAGCCAGTTAGCTTAGCTTAGCATAAAGACTACAAGCAAGGTGAAAGTCCTAGCCTGGGTCTGTCCAAAGGTAAACTAAAACATGTACAAAAAAAGTGTGAAAATGACAATCACAATAAACACATTAATGTGTTAATAAGTAAAATTTAGTTTCGTTGAATGAGGAAATAGTCTGGTGAATGCACAACAAAATCTAGGTGCTGGATATAACAAAGTATTGCCTTAATATAATAAAGATAACCTTAGCTTTATAGTTACCACTGAAGCAGAAGATCTTGTCATCTCAACTATCAGGAAGAAAGGAAATAAACATATTTCCCAGAATGTAAAACTATTAAGATAAATGTCACAGAGAAAGTACCCACGCTGTTCATTCTAATGTTTAATTCTCCTGACTCCCAGGTGAGCCTTGATTCCCGTGTGCGTGAAGCGATCAACAGGAACATGTTGGAGCCCACCTCACACACATTCGACGATGCCCAGCTGCAGATTTACACACTAATGCAAAGAGACTCATATCCCCGCTACATGAACTCCCCAGCCTACAAAAACCTTCTCAACACTCTGTCAGAGCAGTCCCCTGAATCTTAGGGTGGTGATGACCTGTGATCTTTTAACTCTCTTTATCCCCCCATATCTTTACCCCCTTTTTAAAATTTTTCTTTGTATGTTCAGTGTAGGATTACATGAACTGGGCCTCGGGCCTGGCCCCTCCCAGGGATCTCAGCGCTATTGTGATCTGCACCTGACCGAAGACACTCAGGTCTCAAAATCTCCCGAGGGCTCAACATCACAAGTACTGCTACAGATCAACACAGCAAAACACTCCAAAGGAATATGAATACATTTGTTTCTGATTTCTTTTTCTTTCTTTTGATAGAAATAATCTATTTTATTTGTGTTCAGAGTTTTTTATGGTCTGTTGTTATTTTGTATGATTGTTTGGGGGGGGGGAAATGATTCCTACTGTAGACTATATATTTATGAGTTTGTAAATAGTAGAAATGGAATTTGGGGTAATTTATGTGGAAATGCCTGGTTCTATTTACTGCGTATGAAAATCAAAGCTCAAGTCAAAGGCTACATGTTAGCTCTACTTGCAGGCAGCTTTGTGGGGTACTGTATGATTTAACCTTGGTTTCACCCGGTTTTGTTACCTAACCTCACACTTTGGTACCTGTGACAGTGACTTGGCAACTCCAGTTAATGAAGAAATCGTGCATGATTCAAACTACTGTAAATGTGGCTGTTGGTGAAGTAACAGAAAGTGACAATACCTCCTGTCACACTGTGCAATTTGTTTCCTTAAGAAACTCAAATCAGTGATGGAAGGGTATCTTTACTGTCATCTTTACTCAAACTTAACCACAGACGTTTGCCTATTTAAGACTGATGTTTGTTTTTTTTATATGTTCCTCATTAGACATCTCATAGGTTTAATATAGTTTTACCAGTGGGACAAAAGAAGTAATTCTATTTATCAGATAAAGTATTTTTTCTATTTTATTCATATCTATTGCCAATACAGAAAAAAGTACAAATTATATTAAAATCCTATGGTGAAGTAAATTTTACTGTTATGTCACTGTCAGAAAATGTAGAAATGTGGGTAATACTCTTTTATTTAATATTTTATGGGTCCTTAATTTCCTTTTTAGGAAGTTTCCTGGAAATAACTGTGTAATTTGGGACTGAGTATGGGGAAAGTAATATTCATTCATTAATATTTTATTGAAAACCAAAAGGACTAGTATGAAAGACATGGAACATTTCATAATGTGCTTATTTAATATGCTTATTTGCTTTTTTAGTGGATGTTGAGAACATTGACATTGCTCAAATGTCTGTGTGGTAAATATGAAGCCACTGCCAGCAGCTTGTTAGCTTAGCTTAAAAAAAGACTAGAAAATGGGAAACAGCTACACCTCTAACTATTTCTTTGAGCAGTTGACACATAATCTGTGGATATTCCAGGTTGCTCGATGCAGCAACTTTGTGAAGTCTCCAGTAGTTGCCTGGAAAGTGCAACTGGACCAAAAAATTGTACTGTGAAATGGCAAAATGTCAGTTTGGGATTTTGAACGCATTAAACAATCAAAACACAACATTATACATCCATTAATGAGCTTTAGAGATGTGAATAGGCTCGTTTTTTTGTGCTAAGCTAACTGGCTACTGGCTGTAGGCTGTATATAGAAAGTAAATGAGCATATTCTTAAAAACAATGGTTATAATTCAGTAGACACATTTGGAAGGCCTGCTGTGAAGTGACTAATGAGCTATAGATAATATTAGCAATTAATTGGAATTAATAAGAGGTGTACCACTTGAACTGTCACCAATTTAGCAATAATTACTACTAAATTAAATAGTTATATCAAGAAATGTGCTGGAAATTAGAAATTACTCTGAAATTATGGACCTGTAAAAAACAAGATGATCAAAATTAGTGTGAGATTGGTATTTCTGACCACAGTTGAATACTCTTGGAAGATTTTGACTTAAAATAATAGTACAAATAGTCAATTTGCTATAACAGTTGAAACTGACACTGGTATCAGGCCAGGTTAGCAGCAACACCAAAGCTACCACGTAAACTGTTTCTATGTTTACTGAGAGTATTTCCATTGACTAAAAATTGGAGTTGCCAAGTGTTAAATACTTTAATGTATTTGAACAGTTTTAATTGAATTACTTACTTTGTTGCCTCACAAACATGTCACTCAAAGACAAGATCCTCACATGGGGAAGTGCCTTGACATTCAATTTTATGACATCTTTCTCATGGGCAATGATCATTTTCATACTCTTGCCATAAGGGTGGTTACTGGAGCATGAAGCCAGTTTACTGGACATTGTCTCTCTCATTGGCCAAACTATTGCATGTGGTTTGTCTAGATTCATTAGTTGTGACTACATCAGTCCAGTTTGTAATGCAGAGGGTGGTGACAACACGTCTTTATTTGTGGAGGACAAAGATCAGTGGATAAGGCCGGTTGATCTGAACTTATTGTCAACCTGTGTGCTTCACGGTGGCACTTGTACTTGTCTTAGAGTTAACTTTAACTTACTATGTGCAATTTGAGTTGATGGATACACTGCGCAGATCAACCTCAAAACACAATCTAAGCCAATGGTTTGGAGTGATGCCTATAAATGTTGTTTCTTCTTCTGTTTACTATATGAAATGTGTTATTTTGCGCTGAGTTTACTGAAGAATACATTTTTAAAAAAATAATGTGAATGTTTACAGTACATGGTTTAGTTTTTTTTCTGCTACTCTCCAAGAAACTAATGACTTGTGGGCATTTTGATTAAGATAAAATAAAGCACAATAATTTTATTGACTCTGGAATAATTTGATTAAACCACACGACACAGCCATTAAGATCTAAATTAGTCTAGGAAGTAACTTAACGAACTGAAATGCTGATCTAATTCCTCCCATGTCCTGTCATCTATTGAAAAGTAGAATTAAATGATTTGGATACTCACAGAAATTACTAATAAATTAAGGTAAATGTTTCTCTTGCATTATGTGTCGAAGTATCAGTACAGGAAGATTTGCAAAATTTCCTAATTCCTTTAGCTTGTTATTCATGAAACTGTTAAAACTGTTCTTTTTGGTGACATAGAGAAAAAAGGGAAACCTTTATTAGATAATAAGTATAGAGACATGTGAGGCACTTTATGCTGAGAGTGGAATTGGAAACATGTTGCACACTTGATCTACATGTTATATTACAGTATCTTTACAATGACACTTTCGGCCACGTAGCTTTTCTAAAATGCAACATTTAAACCAAATTCGCCTGTGTCCCTGTCTTGGTTTAGTCTGTGTGGACGCAAAGCAACACAACCGCTCATCAGCACAGAGAGGCTGCACCTGGCAATTATAAAAAACAAACCTCGAGGATGGGGAAACAATTGTCTTCCCTGGTTCAGCCAATGACATTATTCTGTCTCCACAGAGATTAATATTCATATATCAGCATTCACTTTGATGTGATGAATATTCCACCACTAACAAATGTATACTCCTCCACACACAGAACAAAACACACACACGTTTGTCCTCTTAGATCCTTGGTTTCATTATAGTATAATGTTAAAGATTCAAATATCAGAACCAGAAGAGATTGAAGACGCATCATACTCTAAGAGATGGCTAATAAAAAAACAACACTTTTTTAATCAAATGGATTACAATTTATTGGGAAATTAAATAAATCAATGCAATGTTGTCAGGGGAAAGCAAAACAACATTGTCCAAAGTGTTAAAACTACATATAAAAAAATGCAGATAAAAGAGAGTGAGACAAGATTGATCACATATATTCGACAGTGAGAAACAACTAATTCTGAGATTTGGGGGCGAGGGCAATGGGGAACTGACAATGAGCTCAATCTATAAACAGAAAATTATTTATTCAAACAGTAACCGCAGTGACATCTTACTATGGCAAGTCCTGTGCCATATACCACAGAATACAAAGCTCCAATCTGTTGCAGACAGATAAAACCTGGTCCAGGAATTTTGCTACTTGTTGGAGTGGCGTGGATCACGTCCGCATATTCAGCAGAACTAGGACACACACACACACACAAAAACAAAACAAATTAATACCTGGACAATGAAACTGAGCAATACCTCAAAAAAACAAACAAAAACAAAACAACAACAACTGACAAATATTTAAACCTATGCACACTTGCTGTACTGTAATCCTATATGTGATTCTTTTTTTCTGTTTTTCTACTTTCTAAAAAACATAAACTTTCCTACTTTTTACACGGGGTTTCTAATAAAATTACACTAGTTAAAATTATGGTAAAAATACAAACAAAAATTACATTTGTTTACTCCACCCAATAGATCTGTCAGGCTGAGAAATCTGTTAACCCCTATCAATACCAATTAATATCAAGTCAGTCAACAATGGTAATGTCAATTAACAAAACAGAGAACACAATCCTCCGTGCAGACCCGGGACAACAAAGCCCATGTTAACCAACATACCTTCCATCTATTTCCGCATTCATTGCAGAAGACAAATGTGGTCATTGGCTCATCAGCACTGCGAGTTTGAACCTGTGAATGATTGAAAGCACAAACCTTTAATTACAATATCATAATGAAGAAACAGGGATGAACACTTGACCTGTTTTTAATTCAAATAACAGAATGAACCAGAACATCCATAAAGCCTTCAAGTACTTCCACAATTAAAGTACAGGTGGGAATCTCTACCTGTGTGTAGGTGCAGCTCTTCCCCTTGCACTTGCCACAGGTGAATAGATCAGTCTGAGTGCCTCCGGTGGTGGCCATCTGGTGGTCCCTGACAGCCTCTTTGGTCAAATTCTTCCTCATTTCTTTCAGCTCATCACTGGCCATTTCCTACAGATGCAGACGAATGACAGTAACAAAGTTTTAAGGTTAATCACTTTTAATTTGTTACTGTTGTAATAAGAATAGAATAGAATAAGAACAGTTTATAATCAACTTTTATCAGCATGGGAGTAAAAATGCAATAAAAACCCAAACAAGTGTTGGAATATCTTTACTACTCTGTGCCAGTTCTATGATCTTTAAGGTAAAGACATCAACAGCAACACACCTCTGCAGTCATCTTAGCCATGCGCTCAGGAGTTACACTCCCACATAGCACGGTCCTCCTTAAATTGGGGTTTTTCATATCCTTCAGATTTGAGATTCGGCTCCGCACACGGTTTTTGTATTTCATGTCTGTATTCTTAAACTCTTGGAAGATGCGTGATAGCAGGTCAAGAAATTTCAATTCCAGCAATGTATTATTTAGACATCATGATAAAAGCAGAGTCTAAAACTACACTGATAAATACAGCTTTTTAGCTGTATTAGTGTTAAAACATATAGTGGATTAACTGGTTAGTTAATTTCCTGAATATGTATTTGCACCATGTTTGACAATTGATAAAACATTATGGTATTTATTAAGCAAAAATGCAAAAACATTCCCTTCAGTTTCTTAAAAGTAAGGACTTTCAGTTTTCTACATGTAATACGTCAGGTGAACCAGTGTGGTTTGATACTACTGGTTGAAAATTTTTACTTATTATAGACTATTAAATTTGTTGATTAATGGAGAAACCAAACAACAGATTATTACATGATGTAAATAATCAATAGGAACATCTCTAATGTGGTTAATTTGCAAGGATTAATTCCACTACTATAACTAACAATACAGAATAGTTATTTAAGACACAGTAACAACAACCTGACGTCGCTGAAAAGGATATATTCCTCAATCTGTGCTCCGAGCTCGTCACAATCAGCACCAATAGCAATATAATCATCTGGAAGAAAAAGATGTCAGATTGTGGACAAACAAAATGTTGAATGTTACAAGAAGCGAACTGTAACCAACCACAAAGACACATGTGTTGATAAATGATTGTACATATTATAATAACAGGAATACCTCCAGTCTGCAGAGCATTGGCCAGCATCTCTCTGCACTTGAGTCTAATAGAGTCAGAGGTGCTGGGGGCACGAGGGAAGGTGTTGATTAATGTGTTGGATGCAACTTCAGTGGGCTCACTCTTGCTGCTGGAGTTACTGCTGGAGCTACTACGAGAGCAAGAGGAGTTAAATCAGTTACTGAAGGTAATTACATTTGAAAGAAAGTGTATAAAGAGCATTTCATAGATTATGCAAATGATAATAATAATAATAATACTAACAAATGTATCAAAAATATCAGAGCTTATCCTTTTACCTTTCTTCTTTTGCCTCTGGGCTTCCCTGTGATGGAGAAACGGGTGTCGTTTGCTCTTTCCTCTTCTCATCTGAAGGTTTATCTCCACCTCCAGGCTCATCTACAGTAGGAAAATCTTACAAGTGAAAGTTGTACAAGCGAATGCCAACAAAAGTAAAATCAATACTTTTGTATGCTTGACAAAAAATAGCCTGCCTCACAGCTTTCCTTTAAAGGTTTCTTGTAATGTTCTTCAGGGTTTTTTGATAATATCTGTTCAGAGAGAAATGTCAGTGAAGCCAGTGACAGCTGACGTTCACCAGTCTCATTTAGGATTGACACACAGCCAAACACTCATTTATATGGACAATATAGAGTTGCATCTAACCTAACATTCATGGTTTTATACCCACATAAACCCACGTAGGGACTGTTAGAACATAAAAAGTCCTTGGCAGACAGGTGTGAACCCAGAAGCTTTTTGATGTGAATGCAAACAATAACGAGCAACCTTTTTAAAAAAATAATTCTTCACGGCCTGTGCCATCAGTATTGATGTCTCACTGAAACTGTAGGCTGCTGTTCATTTGTTTGCGGTTAAACAGCTCACTCACAACACTGTAGGCTAAGAGTAGCTGTAAGCAATTTAAGAAAGTGCAAGAGGACACTTTTGACAGCTGGTGTAAACAGATTGCAATGTATTACATTATGCGAAGAATCAAAATTTCTTGAGCTTCATAAAGCTGTGACCAATCAGCAACAAGAATAGCCATGGCAATGCAATCATACAGAACTGCTCGAGACATCAAATATATCTTTTTACATATAGGGTAGAACGGAAAATTATTAATTACCCAAAAGCTTCTTCCATGATTTGATCAAGGACTTGGCAAGGGATGTCACTTCCTCGTCTGTGCTCTGTTTACGGATGGCATTAACGGACATCCCAATTCTGGTAGACTGTGGAAAGACACTGTTGTCAGTGTTTCAGGTTTTGAGTGCTGCACGTGTCCATGATGAGCCTTGCGACAAACGAGCAAAAATACCTGAAGCAGCTCCAGAGTCATGGGGATACTGCGGAGCTCCTTCAGCAGGTCTAAAGCTCCAGCCTGCAGAAAGAGAGGGGGGACATTTAGATACATGCTGACCCATCTCACATTGAACCTTTCCTCAGTTGTAAACTGAATAATTTGCTCCACAGTAGGCAGACATCGACTACTGCATCACCATGGTCAGACAACACAAATGTTTGCCTCTTAAAAAGCTTGAGATGAACGATGCTATGTGAGTGAAGTTTTATTCATTAGTAGTAATATTTCAGATATAAGTAATTTGGACACTATTGATTATCTGGTCATTACCGTGTGAACACAGAAAACACAGAGTTTGACAGTTGGTCAGACATAAGACATTTAAAATATATCGCTTTGGTTTATGCCAAACTCTAATAGTTGTTTTTCACATATGATCAATCGAGCATAGTATAATGCTAATCGTTACCTTAAGTCCTGTTAGCGACTACGTTAAGTTACCTGTAGTAACGTTAACGCTAGTTACAGTAGCTAGTCGGCTAATGCCTGAGCATCCAAAAAAAAGCATAATGCCAAACATTACCTAGTTAATATCAGTTATGCTAAAATGAGAGCACCCAACATGTTATTGCCAGAAAGCTAGTAACGTTAAGTACTAGCTAATGCTCTTCTATGTGGCTAACTGTTAGCAACCCGACAACATAAACAGACGTGCACGCTAGCTATTTGCGGCTAACCTCCTAATCACAAGAGCAGACTTGTTAACCGTGGTGGTTAATGATGAGAGTAAAGGTGTAGTTGACGACTGCAGAAATATTCTGATGAGATGTCACGCTCGTTCAGAATTGTGTTCACTTTAAGTGACCGGGCTAGTTGCTAGAGAGTCGGCGGCTAATGTTAGCTAACGTATACACATCAACATCGGTGCGATCGGCTAAGCAGCGGGCAGGTAAGCAATCATTCTCATCAGACATCTCACCCCGTTTTTCTTCTGCGCCATTTTATCCATCTTCTTCGCAATTCTGATGATCTCCTCTTCCTCCTTTTTGCCCATGTTGACTGAGTTGATGGAACCGAACAACCAGGAGCAAAATGGAAAAAGGAAAATCCGCGACAAAGAGCGCACACCACTGAAGTGAAAGCGGCGGCGGCGGCGTCTACGAGGCGGACCGGGACCGCATTACCCGCTGCTGTTCAGCAGACCAGACTAGTCGATACAGGATGAGTTGAAGGGGAGTTAATCGAGACGGAACGAAAGATTTGGCATCCATCAGGGCGGTGAGTGTTCATCACTGTGCAGTAATCAGAAAAGGGACATATTTTATGAATGCCTATGCGTAACTCTATACTTTCTCTACTTCTGCAAAAACAGTTGTCCTGATACTAAAACAAACCCCGCATTTTTGGCAATAATGCTGCATGTCGTTAGATAGCGCCAAAGTACCACTTGCGGACTTTCTGCACTTTGTTGCTAGGAATCTTTTCAACTTCACAAATAAATACTATTAACACTATTAATCAAATGAAAAGCTTTAAATGGTTACTGTTTATATCGAAAACGACTTGTTGAGTAAATAAAAAAACTCTATTTAAATTTTAATAATTGATTAATGATTATATATATTTTTTGAGACAATCAGAACTGACTGAAGCCTGGGGGATGAGACATTTTCACATTTTTTCTATTACAAACCAACCAACTGAGAAAATACTACACTTGCAGACCTATAGTATTGTCATGGGAATGCAAGATACATTTGAAGGGTCAACAATTAATGGGCTAGGGGAGAAGAAAAATACTCATAGCCAACAAAATTATATGTAACTTTTCAGAAATTATAATACAAACATATCTGAAAAAATATAATAATAATAATAATGTTTGTTTTTTTCCTTGTTGGTTTCTAGATTAATTTGCCTCCTCCTCTGACCTATAAAAGTTATTTAAATAAAACAGGAGGGAAAAACATCATGTCTTGGTGGACCAGATCATCCACAGACATACAGAACAAAGGGTGCATAAGTTCAAGAGATCACAAGCCCAAAAGTGTGAAAAGATTTATCAGTGTTTTTCAGATTTTTTTGGAACATTGATGGTATTAGTTTGGTTCAGTTTGACTGACATTTTCAATTCTACAATAAGTTCAGTGTATAAAATATAGTTTTTTTCTCCAAGCAGCAGTTGACAGTTATCAGTGTATTGTGTGTATTCTTTGTAATTAAAAGTCAATATAGGAGCATCTGTCTTACTCAGGGATCCTTTGTTTGGACTCTTTTGATAAAATAATATCTGTCGTGCAAATCAAACTTGTGACCTTTGGGTGACAGGATCTATCTAGGCCACGATGATGGCACGTTTTATCTTATACTGCATTTGTGTGGCACTGATTGACTCGCTAATTTGGATCTTGCTAATCCAAACAGATCAGCATGTGACATGCCTAGAGACTAAAGGTTAGGCAATCAATGCAAATAAACTGATTTCAAAAACATTAATTACAGCAAATAAAATACACAATACTGGAAAAAAAGGCCAAATGCTATGCGTACACACTATGTTATTTTTCACCAGTTTAACAAAATTAGTGAAAATTATTAGTGATGCTTGTATTTTACACTTAATCAGACTTTGAACAAATAATGTATGAAATCATTTCCTCATGTTGGGCTCTCTGTGACCTACACAAGCCGTTCCTTCAATCCCCCTACCAGCCTGCCTTCGTCTGGACACACGTGCGAGTGGGAGGTATTAGCAGCTTTTACCCAGTCAGGGGCAGTTGGTAATTGGCACACTCTCTGGTAACTGCAGTATAGTGACACATCTCCCCTCCTGATGCTATTAGATCATTAGCCACTGTTAACATAAATGAAGTGCAAGTGTACTACATGGTGAAAACATTTTAATATACTGTCAGCCTTCAAAGTTTGCAAGGCTTCACAAATTCCCAAAATAGCAATTATATTTATTACTAATAACATGCAGCAGGAAACTCAACAAGTACAAATACTGATGCATTGTGTGCCTTGAAATCTGTGGTGGATTTACAATACCTGCTGTGCAGTAAAAGTGTTCTCTTAAGACCTTATGCTCTTGTACCTCATGCTGTCAGCAGGTCTCTATTAGGCCTCAATCCCTATTAGGCCAAGACTTCTCAAATCTGATTATGCAGGCTGCCTGCAAATTAGAAATAGTCAAAGCCACCTGTGGTACCTGTTTGTAGCAGTAAAGATTTACCAATATCAGAGACTCATGGCATGATGAGGCAAAAAGGAGCATTTGTTTTCCTTATTTTTTACTGAGGTATCCCATGAAATACATAAGCCACGATGCACACGTCAGCTGAACAAATAAAATTATACAAATAAAAGTATGACTACTTTGGAAAAACATAATTCAAACAAATTCTGGAATCTCATACTAAAAAAATAAAACATTTCAGTCTTCTGGGGTACAGTTTCTCTGTGTTTCCTTTATTTGTTACCGTATCTTAATGTGCTGATTAAGTGTGTGCAAAGATTAGGCAAATTGGCCAGGATGTTGCATGTCCCAAAATAGCTCTCGAATGCCGCTGAGAAGCTTTGACCAGCACTTAGAGGAATACCGAATGCACACTTTCTGTTGTTTTAGCCATTATAAATAAGGGGAAATGTGAGAAATACGGTAGGCACTGTTCATTACTTTTCCACTTTGATGTTTGTTTGCCAGTTAGTTATTTTGGCAGGGTGTCGTTTGTCTGATTGGTTGTTATGTTTCAGGTGTATTCGATCTTTGTCTACACCTGGTCAGACATGTTGTGTTGTTCACAGTAACAGTGCAGTTATTAGTTTTACTATAATGAAGTAGAGTTTGTCACGTTGCTCAGTCTACATTCTCTTTACTGACTTAAACAAATTATGAAACCTCTTGAACAGGCTAAACAACAAAGGCTCTATGTTTTAACACCATAGCTTCATGTACAAACTATTCTTTTCTACTGAGCTGTATTTTTTTGTGCAACTATAATGTCAACTATACATGATTACATTATTAGAAATCTTTGTAAGACATTTATATATATACATATATATATACATATATATATGTATATATATATACACACACACACTCTCACCACTTTCTCAGATACAGCTAACTAAAATTAAGGCAGTCTAATACAACAATCCTACAGTAAGTCCTCCTTTCATGAAAACTATAATGTTGTGTTTGTCTTGAAATAGAAATATGTGTTGATTCAACTGTATGGTCATTATGGAAGATACATGTACAGTATAATTGTGATGCTGTTGAATTTGTCTTGTGCTATACTGACAGGTCACTATTATTTTGTCCAACCTATTTAGATTAGTTTAGTTTCATTTGATCCACTTTTATTTTACAAGAACCAATGTGTCATTGCTTTTCAATGTTTTTCATGCAGGGAAGTTTACACAGTAAATATCATGCAAAGAGGATACAGTATTTACAGTAGGAGTGCAGTTTTCTGTTTTAACTAAACTAAAACATATGGATGGACAGTTGAGAGGTGGATTGTATTGTAGGAAGAACAGTTTGACAAATTTGTCCTTTTTAGCTAGAGTTTCACTTCTAAAGTACAATACAAATGATAATTGTAACTTTAGTAACAACTCTCTCTGTCTCTCCCCATTCTTTATAGTCCCCTCCACACAGTATGAGCAACACACCCGTCCAAGAGCCACCTGCTCAGAGACTGTCCTCTGGCAGTGTGCAGACGTTAACCTCCCGACCCTTACAGCCCATTTCTGATCCCTCAGCTTCTAAAAGAGTATGTTTCTACAAAAGCGGTGACTATAAATTCAGTGGGCATCGCATGGTCATCAATGCCCGCACCTTCAAGACATTTGATGCTCTACTGGATGCTCTGTCTAAGAAAGTGCCTCTGCCATTTGGAGTGAGGACCATCACCACACCTCATGGGACCCACGTTGTTAAGGGTTTAGATGACTTACATGATGGGGGATCTTATGTGTGTTCTGATCAAAAACGTGTGAAGCCGTTAAACCTGGATGAAGTGATCCAGCGACAAGTACCGTGGAATACAACCAGACCTCTCAGTGCAGGAAGGCGACGGAGGCATCAAGGACTCCAGTTTGGTAGAAGGAATGATGTCAACAACAGGCCAGCAAAGGTAACTGAAAGGGTGGCAGTGCGGACACCAAAGAGGCTTGTGGTCATCAAAAATAAGGATCCCACTGTTAAACACACAATTGTGTTGCAGAGAAGAATAGCACCAACATTTGACGCTTTGCTGGATTACCTTTCCCAAATCTTGCGGTTCCCAGTGCTGAAACTCTACTCTACAGATGGCAGAAGAGTAAGTGTTTGGTCAACTTAAAATGGGATTGTGGATCAATGCTAGTTGAAAGCAACCATTTAAGATTTTACAAGCAGCACCACCTTTTGTGAAATGGGTGAAATGTTAGCTTTACCTTGGTTAAATCATTTAATAATAATAATTAGTTTAACATTTGAGAATCATATCTTCCGTTTCAGCTGGAAGCTGGAACCAGAATAAAAATTGAAACCTATGGAGACTCCAGGAAGTCACTGCACTGCATACAAAAGAAAGTCATATCAATCTTATCACCCAACTGTCAGCAAGAAAACTAATAGGTACATACTAGGAACCAGGAACTGTTTTTGTGAGTTTTCAATTAGCACCATGGTGTATGAATCCATGGCACCACATGCCCTAGAATATGCCTTGTATGTAAGGACAGACTATATTAAGCAAAGATATTACATAAATGGAATAGTCTCTTTAAATATAAGGCTGAAAAGGACAAACAATACAATGTCTGTGCACCATTTCTTCACTTAGATTGTAACTTTATTGATGTTGACAGCAGTTTGCAAAACAATCTAAACTCAATATCCTCTCATGCACTTACACTCAGTCATGGTTTTAGTCAACAGATGCTGCATGGTTGTCACAAAATTGTAGATGCCTAAACTTTGCAGTATTCTGAAGACTTTTAGGATTCATTATCCATGCCAGAGCAGCAGTTAGCAACTAGTACTTTTAACTCAAGGTCTACTTACATGCTTGTTCTTAAACCTCTGACTGTATAAATACATCAGTTATGTTTTCAAAGAATATAAAACATCAAGAATGAAATGTCATCAAGATGTACTTGGTGGATTTAAAGGCCTTCTAGGACCATGACAACATGTAGATTTAGTCATCATGGTTTATAATAACAAATACCTATTTGTAGAGTCTTTGGCAGAGATATATGCATGCTCACAAAATTGCATAATTAAACTAAATAAATCTAAACTAAATAAAGACTATATTTGCAGTAACTTCTAAATATGTCAGTGATTAGGAAACCAGACTTTTAGCCTGTTAGTTGTATTGTAAGTATTCCAAGAAGTGCTAAGAGGTGCTATCAAAATCTCTACCTCCTAGTGAGTTATCACTGTGTAATCCCACGTGTCCTTTAACAACAACAACAAGCTTCCTGTTAAAGGTCAACAGTCTTGAGAACCTTTGAATCCACCTTACTTCTTTAAAACCGTCTGTGATCTCTTGTCTGTTTTAGAATAACATCTAGTATAGAAAAAATAACAATAACTGTTCAGGCAATTTGCAAGTAATACTGTAAACTGTACTGTTTTTAGTTTTGAAGGAAGAGCTCAGGAGTGGAATAATCACATAATATGTCTTACAGCAGTTAAATATACAATATATGGTCAATTCAAAGTAATTGCTGTAGTGTATCAGATGTTGCAGTTAAATGATGTTTACTTTGACTTTGCCACTGATGTGTCAAACTTGTTTCCCCCCTTGTCTCAGGTTGACGGTCTTGCTGCACTTATCTTGTGCTCTGGAGTCGTTGTGGCAGCAGGCAACGAGCCTTTCAGATTAGGCAACTACAGTTTTCACAGAATGGGCCAGATGACACAGGTCATGTACATGGAAACTGTGGAGCCATCTATGTTGCAGCCCAGAGCTCGTACGTGTTAACAAATTCTATGTGTAAACTGTAATGTGTGTCACTTGCCAATATTCACGAAAAGGTTGTTCTGGTATTCTTAGAACAGCATAGTCAGTAATGGTAAATGCTAGGAATTGTCAAAACAATAAATATTTAACAGACAGATTGGAAAATTGTACTGTTCAGGAACATTGTTAGTTTGCAGACTTACTAAAGCAAATAGTCTCACATGTAATTTCACAGCAACTTTAATTTTGTATAGTTTATTTTTAAGTAGCTGGTGATCAGTGTCCTTACAGACACTAATAGAAAGTGTTATTCCAACAATTCCATTGTACTTCATATATGAAACTGAGTAATTTGTTATAATAATAATAATAATAATAATAATAATAATAATAACTTCCATGTATAAAGCACCTTATACAATCTCAAGGTCTTTAACATTAATGAATCAGTTCAGGCAAACTGTAAAAAACATATTTACTTACATCACTTATATCTAGTAGTAGCTATCTATTGCAGATAATTTTGATTACATCTGTCCTGGTTTTGAGATTTGTGCCAATACAGTGCAGATGAAACTTTATGGGCGCAGTTGCACATTTTGGGAAATTCAGTCAAATGGGAACATCAATATCACTCTCATGTCTGTAAAGCATGAAGCTTTCCTGAAGTCTATGATAAGCTGGGTAATGGGAGGCAGATTTTTTGTTTTTTGAATATGGACAAAACCAGGAAAACTGTTTCCCCTAGTCTCAAGTCTCTATGTTACAGTAACTAAATCAGTTGCTAGTTGTACTATAATTTGTAAGAGCCAGGTATGACAGTAGCATCAGTCTTTGCTCAACTTCTCATCTAACTCAGCTTGAAAGCAAATAATGGTATTTACAAAAATATTCTTTAAAATAATTCTGCCTAACTAATATGAATACTACATTGTCCTTTTTTCATGTTCTAAAATATGTTTTCTCTCTCTGTTTCCCCTCTCTCTTTCAAAAACACCCATAATTTTATTACACAACTACAACCAAAGAGAACAAGTCTTTGTCAAGTGGAAGAGGCTCGAGGAACTTCTCCTTATCATCAGAGCGATATATTGTCAACCAGATAAACAAGTCTCGAAATGGAAGCATGAACAGCCATCAGTATCATTCATTTGAAACAGAAATCAACCCACATCATGTATCAATGGAGACAAGTGAAACTGGGAGGGTAGATACTGAGCACCATACTTGCATTGTACCTCAGGACGATGACATTGAAAAGTCATTCCGTGTGAATCAAGATGGCAGCATGACTGTAGAAATGAAAGTGCATCTGACCATTAAAGAGGAGGAGATGCTCCACTGGACTACCACACTTAGCCGCTCCAGCCTTAGCAAGGGGACAGTTTGTGCCTCAATTTCTGAGTCGGGCAACAGCTCACCGAACTCAAACAATGCCATTGCCAAAGATTCCTCTAGCATCAGTGAGGATGAAACTAAAGAGGAAAACCATTCTGCTGGAGCTGGAAAAGGTGTTGGCTTTAACGATGAGCGAGTATGTGAAAGCTACACTTCCACGGCCTTGGGAAAAGGAAAAACAAGTTTTAAACGTATGCCTACACCAGGTCCTCAATATGTTAAGAAGAAGGCATCTGTTGAGAGTGTGAAGATGGTGACAGAGTCGGGGGTTCATGAGAACACCTTGGGACAGTATTCCTACATGGAGAGGACGGCTGATGGTGAATCAGCTGAGGGATACTGTGTCATCAGACACAACAGCAGCAGCAACCGGCCAATCCCAAAACCTCGGAAAACGGCATCTGCAGGAACAAGCAAGAAAGACTGCCACTCCTCCATCAGGTCATCAGGAGTAGCTGAAGTCCTTCAGATACAGAATAGTGGGATGGAGGTTACAGAAACTGTGTTGCATATTTATGAGAGTCAAGGCTGTTACGACAACTATTTTGCGAATGAGGAATATAACACAGATGGTGTACCTTTGCACGATTCCCCTGCGGTGCCTGATACCAAGCCATCCACTGCATCAGAGCTACGTTCATCCAGCAATGATATTGATTTTAGCTGGCAGCCACCCACTGCTGACTCACTACAAAGACAAAAAGAGGATATGCTATCATTGTCATCAGAGCCAATATCTTCAGCGCATAAGATTATAAACGATCTGTTTACAGTGACTGACAATGAGGCTCCCACAGCAACAGACTCCCAAATTAAGGAGACAGTAAAAAAGGACAAAACTCCTAAAAGTGAGAAGAATAAAAAGATGACTAAACCTGCTAGTAATCACAAAAGTTCAACAAGCAGCTCAGATAAAAAACAAGAGAAGAACATTGGCCCTTCAAAAAATAGCAAACATTCATCTACTGACAAGCAAGGCAGCAATGCCAGTGTGGGAAAAAAAAGTCAGAGTTCATCCGAAAGTGCTAAAAATGGCCAAAGAAGTAAAGGAGCAGAAATGAAACCAGAAAAGCCCCAGTCTAAGAAATTAATTAAAGATGAAAAGATGCCCAGAAAGGACTCAGCCTTATTAGTTAGCACTGAAAATGTGAAAAGAGCCCCACCTAAGAGAAGTATGAATAAAGCAGCTGCTAAAGACAATGGTCATAATGTTAACACTCCGAGTGGAAGACCTCAAATGAAAAAAAACATGTCAGACATCTTGCAACCTAAAAAAACTGTTTTGCCTGTCAAAAAGACAGTTAGCAAACCTAAATCCATGACTGAAAACAGAGTACAATCACCCAAACAAACTTTTGAGTTCAATGAAAGTGTTTCAATGCCTTCTTTGAATCCAACACCATCTGAAGTCCACCAGTATGTTGAGAACTGGTTGGAGAAAGTCAGCCCAGACCAGGTGCCATCCACAGAAGAGGCACTGCCAGATGAACCAGAACCTCAGACAAAGGTTGTGTTTCAGATAGGTGGTGATTCTGAAATAGATGAAAACAACGAAAGTCAGGCCAATCTAGATGAATATTATTCACAGCCTGGTGATGCTGTCAAGAAATCAGCTTCTTGTTTATCTGTTCCCCTTTGCCATCAAGGACCCAGGACATCTTTGCTGCACACTGAACAAAAATCAAGAGGTTTATGTGTTTCAATGCCAAGTGTCAGAATCGATCCTGTACTTCAGGAGAACAGGCTGAGGGCACATAAATCTGCAGAGGATATCGGTCCAGCTGACAATGAATCGTCTTCATCCAACATTTTGAGCCCCAGAGCAACGATAAAACCTGTGCTGCGGCAACTTTGTTCATCGATTCAGTGCATCAGACGGGTGTCTGACACTAACGCAACATGCAATCTTGAGAAATCCAACAGTCTTCCTGATTTCTCAACACAAGTAGCTTTAGTGTTCGGCTCATCGTGTAAAGCCTTCCTGTCATTCTTGTCAGTGATGACTCTGAGAGACAACCTAACCCCTGAGCCAGGAGATGATCACCAATCAAGAAATACCTCAGAGGCCATGCTAATGATGGAATCCCTGCAGAAAATTTCTGCCATGGAGGATGAGGAAGAGCTAAGGGCAAGTTTGACAGATCTGCAAAGCAGAGCATCTTCTCAGTTTAGAGAACGATGGAAGGATTTCCAAATTTTGAGGGAAAGGCTTGAAAGTGAACCGCTTTCTCCCAGAGTTTCAGAAACTGAATTTGCCCTGGATGTTGTCTCTGAAGGTGGTGATGCATTTGAGGATCAGCATTTGGGTATTAATGAACTGATGGATGAGCTGAATATGCCAGAAGACCTCAGAGCAGAGATATCTTCAACAATCCAGTATGCTAGACCTTTTTACCCTGTGGAGGAGAGTACTTTTGTAGAAACTGAAAAAAATCAGTCAGACTCAGAGGAAGAAGTGGAGCAATTTGTTGAAAAATGCAGTGATGAAAGGACATCAGAGCTTGATAGTACCTGCATAGCTGATGAAATTAGAGAGAAAAAACAGGGTAAGGATGATGGAGAAATAGATGACTTAAATAAAATGCAAAAACAGGCAAAGACAATGTGTGAGTCAGAGCAAGCAGGACTTGATGTGAAAGATTCAGAAGTATCACAGACAGAAACAGATGAGCCTGAAAAAAAAAATGAGACAAAAGATAAGAAAGACCAGGTAGTGGAGGATAGCAAGGGGGAGAAGGAAGATCCAAAAGAGATAAACGATGTTGAGGGTGAGGAACTTGAAAATATAGAAAAGGAAAGGGAGGAAGAAACAGAAGAGGAAGAAGTGAAGAAAGATGGCAAAGAAGAAGATGAATGGGGAAGTGCTGAGGAATTTGCTGAGAAAGAAGAGGAAGGGACAGAGGAAAAGATGACAGTGGATGGGGAGGAGGAGCAGTGGAAGGAATTAGAAGGAGAAAAAGAAGTGGTAGAGGAGACAGAGGATGGAATATCGGATTTAGAAGATCAAGAAACAAGGCACAGCAACAGTGTTGAAGAGACAGATGAGAGGGAGTTTGTTGAAGAGACAGAGGAGGAAGGTGGGAATGAGGAAATGCAAGTGGAGGAGACTGAAGAAGAAACAGATGAGGTTGTTGAGACAGATGAAGAACAGGAAGTAGAAAACCTTGAAGAGCAGGAGGAAGAAGAGAGGGGTGTGGAGGGAGAAGATGCACAGGTGGCTGAGAATGATGTTGAGGAAGAAGTGGAGGAGGTTATTGATGAGACAGATGAAGGAGACGAAGAAGAAAATATTGAGAATGAAGAAGAAGCAGAGACACTTACTGAGAATGATGCAGACGTAGGTGTGGAGGAGGTTACTGAGGAAACAGAAGAGGAAGATGGACAACAAAATGTAATTGAGGAGGTGGGGGAGAAAGAAGAAGTAGTGAATGAGGTTAGTGAAGGAGATGTAGAAGAAGAAGAGGAGGTTGCTGAGGAAACAGATGAGGAAAAAGAAGTAGTCAATATAATTGAAGAGGTAGATGAGGAGGGGGGAGAAGAAGAAATGGATGTGTTTATTGAGGAGCCAGATGAAGGAGAGGAGGAAGAAAATATCGAGGAGAAGGATGAAGAAGCAGAGACACTTACTGAGAATGATGCAGAAGAAGACATGGAGGAGGTTATTGAGGAAACGGAAGAGGAAGATGAAGAACAAAATATAATTGAGGAGGTGGGGGAGAAAGAAGAAGAAGAAGTAGTAGTGAATGTGGTTAGTGAGGGAGGTGTAGAAGAAGAAGAGGATGTTGCTGAGGAAACAGATGAGGAAAAAGAAGTAGTAAATATAATTGAAGCGGTAGATGAGGAGGAGGGAGACGAAGAAATGAATGAGATTATTGAGGAAAGGACGAAAGAGGAAGATGAAACAGAGGTGGTTACGGAGGAAAACGATGACAAGGAGGATAAAGAAGAGGAAGAGAGAGGACAGGAAGAAGCACGTAATGTTGAGGAAGAAGGCGAAACTGGCAGGGATACAGAAGAGGACCAAAAGATAGAAGCTGTAGAGGAAATGAGTGAAGTGAGTGAAGAAAGTATAAAAGAAGGGCAAATGTTTCAGGAAGAAGAGAGGGAAGATGATGAAGAAAATTGGCAAAATGAGGGATTAGAGCCTGTGGAAAAACAAGTAAAAGATGAGGTAGAAGAAAGAACTGTTACTGGTGAAGAGAGTTTTATTGATGCTAAAGATTGTAAAAACCTATTAGATTCAGTCTTGTATTTGCAGGAACAATGTGGTAGCTATGTAGAAGCAAATGTAGGACAAAACAGTGAATCTCCAGCCAAATACTCCTTTTATGTTCAGTGTGAGGATGATAAAGGTAACGGAACAGACAATGTTAATGAACTTGAAACAGATGAGGGGGCAGAAAATCATGAGGAAAGATTAAGGAGTCAACCACATCCCGTGGAAATTTCACAGGAGTTACTTGACTTTGTTAACTCTGCCCTACAGTCATCTTCACTTACATTCATATATGACTCTCTAGGAAACATTAGGATAGAGCCAGATAATGCCCGAGTGGTACAAACTAATCAGATTGTTATTCCAAAGAGCAGTAATGATGGTTTGTATGGCTTAAATTGTCTCCCAAGTCCGAGCACCTCAGATTTATCTGATTACAGACCAGAAACATCAGAAAGTGGTGGATATAAAACTCAGGAGTCTGTAGATGTTGTCACAGATAGTGGAGAAGAGGCTTCAGAGAAACCTTTTTCAGTCTTCAGGCATAAGACTGATATCCCTAATAGGAGAACAAATGTGGAACAACAAAAGTCCATAATGTCTGTTGCAAGTAATTCAGAAGTCTTGGAAAGTTCCAGATTAAAAAGTGCAGATAATTCCTATGATTCTGGCTCTAAAGCATCAAGGGAAGATCTGTCTTATTTCAGTGCGGCAAGCTCATTAAAGGCAGATGCTGCAGCTGCACCAGAGGCTGCACAGTGCATTTCTTTCAACTCAGAAAAGGACTCAACTGATGGGGTTTTGATCGATCAAGGACGATGGCTGCTCAAGGAGAACCACCTCATAAGAAAATCTCCTCCAGTCTCCCTGGGAATGTACGGTAATTTGGATAGCACCTCCATCGACACCAGCCAGGAAAACACTAGTGAGCATTCCCCTCCTCATTACAAAACCCAACACAACCCCCTTGCAGCCATATCCTCGTCAGAGCTTGAGGAGATGGCGAAGCCTCTAACTCCAAAGTGCACCTACTACAACATGCCACATGGAAGCGATTCTGACCCGTTTTTGGATGACTCCAGTGTCAGAAGTGGTAAAAAAGATACAAGCAGTTTTAAAGGGAGAGGCTCCAGGGTCTCACCTACAATTGATACTTCAAAAGCTTGGCCAAATAAAAATGGTAGTTTGTCTTCATTTGCATCAGTTGAGTTTAAAATGCCAGACAGGAAAGTGCATCCTGAAGGAGAATCCTCAGTCGTGACACAGACAAGAAGGACATCTAGTGGAACAGGGAGTGTACTGCAAGCACAAGACTCTCTGGACACACTACATGTGAGATGTAGTCAATTCTGCCCCATACTATAAAAGCAGAATATTTTATTTCAGAGAAACACCCACACATTTTGGTCCAGAGTGTGCTGTTAGTCTTGGCTATGATTATGTTTGTTGTTTTGTTATTTGTTCAGTAATCATGAACATGATTATTGGACAAATAAAGTTCTTTGCAGCCCCATGTGTGAGGTGACTGGAGAGAGTTGTGCCTCTAAACTATCTTTGAATATAGAAAAAAATGCAAGTTTACACACCTTTGATTTGATTTTATCTTTATGGTGGTGACTGGTGAGACCCATCATAGAATCTTGTAATTACAAAATCAAGATTGTAATAACGTATTATCAGTAAATAACACTTTTTTCTACTGATTTGCTGCTCCTACACCACTGTATTATCTATTATTACAATTTCAAGTCATCAGTTTTTTTTTAACTGAATTTAGTATAATACAATATATCAGAGAAATGACTGCCAAAGAAATGTTTCTAGCTTGTTTTAGTTCATCTACAGGACACAGTAATACAGGACATTGTCTTTGTTGCACTGCAGCTCCTGGAAAATTGGTATTTGTAAATTGAAAAAATTTGTATGTCAATTGAGAAGACAAATTAATTAAAAGGCAGCTTATCTGAATATAAATGACAATCTTTTTGGCTGTAAGAATATCCAATAAAAATGTTTGATGTTTTATTTGTATATATTTGCATATAGTTGTTGAAGATATCACAGTCATTTTGTATTGTGCATTTTTGTGAGGCTGGGGGACATTTGTGAGACAGATGTTAAAGAGAAAAGTCAAAGTATTGCACTTGAAGCAAGGCAGACATTGAACTGATATGACTAATACAATACTGACATCTCAGGATTTACTTTGTCTAGACATACACATCTTCATGGTGTCAAATTCTATGCAAAAATTTTGATGTTTCCATATTGAAGAGATTTATCTTTTCGAGGTTCATTGTGAGTAAACCAATGTTAAATCTTCTGAGTTCTGTGTTGTCTTTGTGTGCCTACATTTTACATCTATTGGGTGTGGACTCATTGCCATATATACAGCAAATATCAGTGTTTAACAATTGCAGAATTTCACAGATATACAGCTGATTAATAAACGTTTCATGACAAGAACAATATTGATCAGCATTTTTTATGAAGAAAGAGAGGTTTAATAGTTTAATTCACTGCTGAAGTCAGTCAACCAGTACATAAGTGTGTCAACATAATTATGACACTGCAGAAATAGATTTGGATCTTACACATGCTTGTGTTGTTTTAATACTAAATTGACTGTTAAGGCCCAGTTATATGTTTATACAGTAGCTGCTGCAAAGGATTTCAGCAACTTAAATTTGTAAGTGTGGTACATGTATTTTTCTAAAAGCAGTTTTTAAGTGCACAGTCTACACATAACGCCCTGCGTCCTACAAACAACATTTTGTGTTAAGAGTAGAGAGCATTGAAAATAATCCTATTTGTACTGATTGCCATGAAGCATCTCTGGACTCAGGTGACATTTGACTTTCATAAGTTTATTAACCAAATAAAATGTAAATTCCGAATGAACTCTAGGCTGGCAGTACTCCTAATACAAAATTTGATGTACTTTGTTATACAGTATGTATTCAATAAATGCCTTAAAAAGGTAGGAACAGGTATTGTTGGTGTAGATTTAAATATTTGTTATTCTACTTGAAGGGTTTATCTCACTCCAGTCTCCTCATCTGCAGGCAGGAGAGAGTGAATGTCATCTGCAGCTGTCAGTCGGTCTGGATGATGCCCCTGATGCAATCAGGCATATGCAAGTGACACTTGTGATGTGATGGTCACTGACAGACTGGATTCAAATATGTGTGGCCAGAGGATATTATCCTTGAAATAAGTAGTAGCACATGACAGCAGCTGTTGATTTAGATAGGGATAATTCAGTTGAGAGTTTGATGCTATATTTTAGACATGGGGAAAATGCTGGGGAGTTGTTCTGTTTGTGGGGTGTTTTTCTTCCCTGTCCCTGACCCCATCATTCTTTACACACATTCACAGGGAGAAACAAAGAAAGAGTCAGAGATTGATTGGTCTTTGCAAAGTGGCCATTCTGGATACTTTCCAAGGGTTTTGTCAGTCACTATGGAGATCTGGAAAATATCCCCTGCAGTTTAATGCCCCTGTTGTTACTATGGTTGAAAGGTATCCAGTGGAAGGTCCATTCCCTGAAATCAACGTCTGACAGAAAAGCTGGTGTTTAAGTTGCTCAGTACGCTTAAGAAAGGCTACTAACTGCAGATGGAGAAATAGAATTCCTTTAGTAAGCTTATAACAAGCACCTCAACATTGTTCTGAAGTAGAATATTTGAATAAATGTGCCTACTTCCTACCACAGACAATGACACAAACATTTGAAAAAAGATTTTTTGGGCCCCCCCTGGCATATAGATTTACAGCCTTTCTTTTCTTACATTTAGATTTGCAACTACTTCAGTCTGATCTCTGTGCGTGCAGTGGGTTGCAGCAACTACAAAGAAGCCAACCAAGTTGTCAGACTGAAAACATGAACAAGCAAAGCAAAAAAACTAAGTTGACAGACTTCTATAGAGACATGTTGTAACAAGGTGGACACTACAAACACCGATTACTGCAACTTAATCTCCTCTAAGAGTTCACCTAGGGTGTCTGGGAGTCATCTAGGGCAAATAAAGTTGGGGACCATTGCTATGGCTACTGGGTGCGTGTATCTGTGAATCACCATCATGGGAGATGAAACAAAGGTTGCCTTTCTGCAACAGTGCCTGCGGTTTTGGAGCGTTTGCACTCAGAAATATAATTTAACGTATCTGTTGCTGGATCCCTTAACGAGCTGACTGACTCTGACTAATGTTCAGTCTTAAATGATCCTCTTTTTTGTCCTGTTGTACAGCCTTTTTAATTAGCTTCCCTCCAGTGCCGTTGCTCTGGATAAAACAAAAACCTCAGCAACAACAATAAAAGGAGTAAATGCCAAGAATTGCCAAGAATGGCAACTATTTAGCCTAAACTGTGGCAATGGAAAACACTAGGCTACAAACAATACTTATGGCCTACTCTCTGCATTCTGTTGCTGCAGTTAGGTGACAGATCAGCAATACACAATCCCTTCTCTGTCTCTGAAAATCCCGGCCTCCTCTGTCTGTCTCTGTGCCCAGCAGAGCGAGCTCATAATGGGCCTGGGAGCAGGAATTTTTATTGCCCCCACCCCTGGCTCTAAGTGAGTGTTGATCATGTGAAAGGCCATTGCCCGTTTTAGTATGGGGTTGCAGTGTTTACTCATACTGCAGTCCATGTGTGGACCCCATGGCACCAGGGGCCTTAGAGCCTGCTGTGTATACAAAAATGTATTTTTATTTTAGCTTTTTAGCTTTAGCTTTTTCTGCTTAGCTTAACTATTTTGCTTGTGTTGATCTGGCCACTTTATTTGGCCACAAAGAGTCATAATGAAAACAAATCAATTCAAAGACGATTTCAAAAGTTAAATATTTTAATGAAATACATCATGTGTACATAAAGTACAATTTTCCTTTTCATTCAACAAAATCATATCCAGTGGCAGCTCTTTCCTGACTTCACATGTTATGAGATTATTATTGCACTGCTCCAAACTGGGTTCTTTCACAACGTATTCATGTCCAAAATAACCTCAAAGCTGAGACTAAGTGGCCTTGTTTGAACACATTCCTGACACCACATCTTTATTGGATTTCTTATTGAGATTGAGCGAATTATAATCCAGTTGCCTCCTTACTTGCAGGGACTTTCCAAAGGGATGTCATGCAGGCAGTGGAAAAAAGTAAATTTACTGGATGTAGTGTACTTGTGCAATTTTGAGGTGCTGTATTATTGTAATATTCTTTGAATATTTCCATTTTATTCTACTCTATACTCCACAATACACTTCATCTACTGTATATTTAATTCTTCTGAAATGAAGTTTAGAGTATATAAAATATATGGCTAGTTGTCATATGATCAGTTTAACTGTACAAACTAAACAAAACTGTCAAATTAAGCTCTATATTGACCAACTACAACTTTGAAGTTCTGCTACATGGAAAACACTGATAATAATGAATATGCTCTCACTTTAATGCTTTTATGGCAGGACTTTCATTTGTAATGGAGTGTTTGTATAGTGTGGTATTGCTACTTTCATTTACGTAAGTGGTTTACAGGAGGGACAGATTGAAGTGAATTCAAGAATGTGGTGAGCATTATGTGGAATAATAATAATAAAAAAAATTGTTTAGTTGATTTTATAAATACAGCAACTGAACTAAAATGTTAAGTACATATTTAAGTCTTCCGGTTTGCTCAGACACAGCCAAATTGTTTTGACATTTAAAACTGCACTCATTTTGTGCCCTCATACTTCCTAAAGCTCAGGCCAGCTCACAAAGTAGCTGGATTTATCCCTGCACAGTCATATCTCAGGGGCAAGATGCCAACTTCAAATCACTGCAGCCGCCTGCACCCGCAAGGCAACAATGTGAAAATCTCTGTGAAAGAAATATTTGTGCATTCAGGCTGTTATCTGGTCGACAAACATCACTAAGCCAAATCAGATCTCTGTTACTGACTTTTTCTTTCATGTTTTCTAAAGAGCACAGTACGCCCCGCAGCACCAGCGCAGTGCCTTTGAGAGGTGTACAGTGTCACTGGCTCAGCTCTGCTGTCCTGCATCTCCCTTCAGGATCACTGAATCTCAGCAAGTCAGCAGTACTGCAGCACTGACAGCCCTTGATGCAGAGCAGAGACAGAAAGGGGGAAAGGAAAGAGAAATGTTTGGACATCAGGTTTAACCTCTTCTGACATATCTCATATGTGTTTATTATCCATTGCAGGTCAATCTAAGAAGAGGGTAACTAATAATAAACTGTAAACATACATTCCAAGGATATGGCAAAGCTGCCAGTACGGAATAACTTTAATTTTTAACCCATCCCCAACCTCTCTGTGTTTCTCCCTTTTTTCTCTCTCTGGGTGATCTTCAGATACTTACATGTACTAATGTGCTTGCCTGTTCTGATTCTCGCATGGTACTCTTTAAACCTGATTAATAATACTGAAGCTGCTGACTTGTGCATACTTTACTTTCTATACTTGGATTGGATTGGATTCTCAAGGTGTCACTCAAGTCAACGCTGAGTCATTTGCATAAGGAGGAGACTATAAATGAATAATGATTTAGGAAACGCCTTCCCAGGCTGATGCTGTTGGGACAAGAGCAGCGCAAAGTCGGCGACGTTTCTGTTAGCTGATTGTCACAAGAGATACAAACAAGATGTCTTACAGACCATCTCCACATTCTTCTTATAAGAAGATGTTTGGTGGGGACAGAGCCGCGGTCAGGACCACCTACACCAGCCGCCAGTTCTCCAGCCCGGTGCGCTCCTCCCGGGTAACCTTCGGTCTGTCATCCACCCCGAACATCTACGCAACGAAGACGCACAGGCTTCGGAGCAGCGCAGCCATGCCCCGGCTGGCCTCCGAAAACTTGGACTTCTCACTGTCCGACGCCATAAACAGCGAGTTCATCACGAACCGCACCAATGAGAAAGTGCAGATGCAGTCGCTCAACGACCGCTTCGCCAGTTACATCGAGAAGGTGCGCTTCTTGGAGCAGCAGAACAAGATCCTGCTGGCGGAGCTGGAGCAGCTGCGGGGAAAAGGCACGACTCGGGTGGGAGATCTGTACGAGGACGAGATGCGGGAGCTGAGACGTCAAGTGGACCAGCTCACCAACGACAAGGCCCGAGTAGAAGTTCACCGTGATAACCTGGTCGAGGACATCGACAGGCTGAGAGAAAAGTAGGAGGCGTGGCACTTCTCTTTTCTCTACTGTGTAATCTTAAAGAAACTTTATAACTGCTGTTTTGTTGTGTAGGCCTGTGAATGACATGCGCTGTTATCAGTATATGCATGTTCATTTGTTAGGCCATTTATAAGCGTCTTACTTTTGAATTATATATAGGCAAAACTATCCAGACTCTATCCATGTTTGCACTGCGCAAAATCTACTAGAGCTTTTAGATTGAGTGAATTTTTTTTTTTACTGAAATGTCTTCATGTGGAAAAGTGGTTGTGAGAATAAAAATGCCTGTTTTTTGTCTGTTTTTTTGCAGGTTGCAAGATGAGATATCACAGCGGGAGGAGGCTGAGAACATCATGCAAAGCTTTAGACAGGTACAGTATGATTCACCTAGTGAAATAAACTATTTTCACATCATCAGATAAAGCTGTATCTGGTTATAGTTTTGTAATAGGAATTATGCAAAGTGAGTGATAATTATAGGCAATGTGCTTAGTTTTCAGCAGCAGAAGATGCTGATGCCCCCTGCTCAGCTATTCTTTTTTCTAAATCCCTAATTTCTAAAACTAGGGTTTAAAATGTATTAACGTGATGACAGGCGATGCCAAAGAGATGAGATAACCCTTAATTATCTCCATGCGTCTCACTTCTAACAGTTATATGGTGTAAATGACCCCTTTCTGTCCTAGGTGATCTCTATGTAATTATTGCTCATGAGCTGCAGAAACAGGAATGTGCTCTTCTGATGGCACAACAGCAGATTCTAGCCATGATCCGAAAAAACTGTAGACCAGAACTGACCCTGGCCTGGTACAAAAGGCCAAGTTGTGGCTGTGGAGTTAAATCAGGCTTACAGTGAGAGGAGATCATTTTAAATCTGACTGGTCACACTGAAAGAGCCGGGCACAGGCACAACAGTGTGGACCCAATGTGGTTATCAGAGCGAGAAGACCATCCACCACGTGATCCGACTGTCTCGTTTTTGGGAGAGCATCAGCACATAAGAATCTCACTTGTTATGGTCTTGTCAGATATTGTTCACCATCACTGGGTGATGATGACTTGTGTAAACAGTTTCAGATGGATGTCATAGTACAGACTGTAAAGCCCTTGAGGCAAATTTGTGACTTAGGGATATATAAATAAACTTGATTTGATGTGACTCGATGGCACAAAAATTATAGAAAGGAAAAAAACTGCTGCTTTGTGTAATTTTTAGATTCATTGCTAAGGGTACTAATGCGTTTTCCAGAGGTCATGTGCTTTTTAAGGCATTTAACAAGTACTCAATACTTTACACGCTTGGATTGCAGGGATTATGACCTTGTCTACATGAAGGGCAGGAAGGAAGTCCCTGTGGCCAGCCAGGGTGGCACATAGACAACAATGAAGGGCCTGCAGCCGGCTCTTGCTCAGTCAGGCAGACAGTCACTCTTCTAGCTGAGGGTCTGTTTGGGAAACCCTGCTGAATAGCACACTTTGTTTGTGGCATTAGAGCAGGGGCAAAGCTGCTTCATTTGCTCATACCTCAGTTACCAGCCTGCCAACGCCCTGACAAAGCACAGTGTTGTGGTCCCACAGAGTTAAAGTACGTAACAATAAACTATAATGAGAAATTTTGAGTATTATATTAATGTTTTACATTATAGTGTTTTTCTTTTTAAGAGAAATTTTGCTTAGTACATGATTCGGTATAGATATAAAGTGATAACTTACAAACTTAGAACAACTGAATTTCTGTCAGAACTACCAGTATAGATTTTCAGGTTAGGAATGCAGTTAAGTAATAATAAATGGGATTAAAGCCCTCTTGAATAATGCTGTGTGGTTCTGGTAGTACAGACTTTATTTAATCAAACAGGGATCAGACAGGCAGGTAGTTAGAATGTTTGATTTGCTTGTTTTATTGTACAGTAAGTGTCCTCAGACTTCATTTGACAAACCCTGTTTTGTCTGTGTACAGCCGTGCAAGAAGTATTCAGAACTATTAAGTAAAAGCAGAAAAACCTTAGTCTAGAAAAGCTCAACTAACAATACTGGAGTAGAAATATAAAGTAGTATACCAAGTCTAGTTCTGGAGTATGCAGCTCATGAAAATCACGAGAAAACCCCTATGCCTGTTACCAGCATCTGCAGTGGCACTGGTCATGTGCCTATAGTTCATTTTTATTGGATGCATGTGTTTGTGACGTTGCCTTACTATAGAATAGGCCTTATTTGTACATAGATGTTGTGTGAGTGCCCTTTACAGCATGCGAGGGAACATATTTTTCTGTGTCAGCAAGCACACAATGCATAAATGATATCATCTTCACAAGTCACCTTATTAAGAGTCAGTGTCACGCCACAGGATGTAGACAATGCTGCCCTTGCCAGACTGGACCTGGAGCGGAAGGTAGAGTCCCTCCAGGAGGAAATCAACTTCCTCAAGAAGCTGCATGATGAGGTAAGCTTCTTTTTTGTGGTAAGAGCTGACTCAGTCTACAGCGGAAACACTACCCATGTACAGTCTAATACTGTAAGATAAAGACACCCTTAAAAATGTGCCAAATAGTGTGAGGTATTGGTTAATCTGCTCAGATTAAATTATTACGGTTCAGTGACTCATAAGCAATTCTAATACAGCCAAAGAAAAGTCTGCTATGTATAGAGTATGTAAAAGGACATTAAAATGAACTGTCTATATTCTCATAATGTGGTCCCTTAAAACAGTCAAAAACACTTATCTCGTTTGAGTAAGCAAAACATAAAAAAAAAAAAATCTATTTACCAGTTCTGTTGATTCTGTTACAGGAAATGCTGGAGCTGCAAAGCCAGGTCCAGCAGCAGCAAGTGCAGGTGGATGTGGACATGGCTAAACCTGACCTGACAGCTGCTCTGAGGGACGTCCGTCTGCAGTATGAGAACATGGCCTCCAAAAACATCCAGGAGGCTGAGGAATGGTACAAATCCAAGGTAAAGATTTTCCACAGTCTGAGACAGATTTGCCAACATATGGTAAAAAAGGATATTGAGAAGCAATCTTATAAATACCTGAAATACAGCATTCTTATATAGCCACATTCTGTATGTTCTGCATTGATAAAACTTAAAGCACCTATAGTCACTATGTTTAGTTCCCCTAAGCTCCATGGTGCAATTTAGCAACTTACAACGTGTTGGCTGTTGGTTGGTTTAGCAACTTTCAACTTGTTGTTTGTCTTTCTGTTCTGCATTTGAACTGTTTGGTTCAGTTGTTAGTAGTTTTGGCTCCAGTATGTAGCTGTTTAAATCTTAAAATCTAATGTACACTACTTGTCCAGCAACAAATAGCTGACAAAGTTAACAACTAACTTGTAAACATTGTGGATAGTTGAGAAGCCAAAAGGAAAAACAGAGAAAAAAAGGTGGGCGAATGTCCTTCTTAAATCCGTCAGAAGGTCACAAAAAGACTTGTTTTGTTTCTGTTGTCCCAAGTGGCCAAAATTTGTTAATGCTGGGTTATATGCAAATATAATTTTTTCTTACAAAGGCATAAAATCATCTGGAAAAAATGAAGTAGCAGTGCAGTATCATGCATTATTTCTTTCTATGACCTTTGAAGGAGTTCAGTGAACACTGCGTTGCCTTAAAACTGTATTAACTTCAGTGTAATGTCTTTTTGTGGCCACATCTTTCATAATTTACGTTCCTCACGCAGTCTGCCACATTCACCCTCCCTCAAGCTCTGACTCAACATTTACTGAACCATTGATTTCTCTATTCTCTCTTCCTCTACCTTTCTGTTTGTCATTGCGATTGGCAGTTTGCTGATCTCACTGAAGCTGCAGCGAGGAATAATGATGCTTTAAGAGTGGCCAAGCAGGAGGCCAATGACTATAGACGCCAAATTCAGGCACTAACTTGTGAGGTGGATGCCCTCAAAGGAACTGTGAGTATTTTGGCTTAGATAAGGTTAGGGTTTAGAAACTAAGCTGCACATGTTTGAGTGATGACACAGTAAAGAGGAAAATATCCAAGGAGTGTCTATTTTCATAGATCACAGAGCAAAAAAAAACACTCTGCATTTTATTATTATTTGAAACAAGTTATTTTCACTGCCTACGTGCCATTTTGTAAAATTTTGGCTATCGTCCTAGAATGAGTCCTTGGAGCGCCAGATGAGAGAAGTGGAGGAGAATTTCTCCATGGAGACGAACGGATACCAGGATACCATCAGCCGTCTGGAGCAGGACATTCACAATATGAAGGACGAGATGGCTCGTCACCTCCGGGAGTACCAGGATCTCCTAAATGTCAAAATGGCCCTGGACATTGAGATCGCCACCTACAGGAAGCTGCTGGAAGGAGAGGAGAGCAGGTAATAGATATATGTCTTGTAGCTTCAAAAGTGAACAGTTACAGTGTCTAACTGACATATACTGTATGCACGGTAACATTAATGAAATGCAACAAACACACATACTGTGCATTTATTTGTCCGTACTTTTTCAGAATCTCTACCCCACTGCCAAACTTCTCATCTCTAAACCTGAGAGGTACGAGGTCACATTGTGTATATTGTTTTCACAGCAGGAATGTTAGTATTAGTTATTGTAGAACCAGCTGATAATATAACACTCTTTCTCTTTCCTAGATACGCTGGTTGATTCTAGACCTAATGTTGAAACAACAACAACAACCAAGAAGGTTCTCATAAAGACCATTGAGACCAGAGATGGTCAGGTAGAATGCAACGACAGATATTTTCAGTTAAGTAATTTTTTTGATGGGCATTTAAGCTTGAACTCATGTTCATCACTTTTTCTCTGCCCTCTACTTTGTTTTTTTCAGGTGATCAATGAGTCAACCCAGAATCACGATGACATGGAGTAACAACATCTTTGTTCTTGCCAAACAGCCAACAAAAGCAATATGAAGCAACACAGTTCACTGGGGCTACAATCAAGCAAAGAAACCAGAAACACACAAAAAGAAAATAGCTTTGAAAAGTGCCTTTATATGTGATGATCCAGTAAGTCTGTTAGCTGACACAGACTGTATTGTACTTCTTCCTCTGCTGAAAGTATCTTTTGTCACATTTGTTTAGACACAATAATGAAAATCAGCACAACATAGAGATCCTCACTGAGATCTACAAAAATCTGTCTTTGTAACCAAAGTAGTATTTTTGATTGATCCAGCATGCACACACACACACACACACACCAGGAAATCTGTATGCTTAAGATGTCACAATTGCCTGTACGCAGCAATAAACTATTAAGACTGAAACTCAACACTCGTGAGGTCTAATACTTTGCAACTAATCATGGTAATGAATGAAGCATTAAGTAAAATAATTCTCAAGAAGTAAAAAGAAATATTTGTCTCTTTAAGTAAGACATGAACTGTAATTAAATGATGCATTTTGTCTAAAAATCTTAAATGTTTTTCTGTAAAGTGACCTGACGACTTAAGATTTTTGACAAAGTTGAAGAACATTTAAGTGTTAAAATTTTAAAATATTGAATGTGAGTGTGTACGGTCTGTCTCTATACGTGATCACTGTGATAGACTAGGGACCTGTCCAGGGTGTACCCCGCTGCTTGCCCAATGACAGCTCGAATAGGTTCCAGCACTCCCATGACCCTTGAGAGGACAAATGGTTAGGATGATGAATGAATGAAATGTAAAAATATTTCAGAAATTTGATAGCAGCATATTATAGGTATAAGTAAATCACATAACACTTGGAAGTAGTAATAGTGATAAACCTACAGAGAGTCATTCCCCTGACTGTAATTGTATTCAGCTCTAAAGAACATTACTGCTCTTCATCAATTAAATTGTGCAGTCATTTCAACATGAAGAACATTTGTAGACTACTTGTCAAGTGGTATTAAGTCTTGAAAGCAGTAATTTTATCAACGTAAATGAATGTGTGAAATTATTTAAACAAACTGACAAAGATAAATTAAGTCAAGCAGATAAATTTATTTTCAGCTGCTGCTTGTGCAGTTACACAAGAGGGACAGTAGGAGAGAACCACACCACAAATATCTGTGGTCTAATAAATTAAATTAGGAGAATGAATCAACATCTCTGAAACATTAAAGTCATAAACAAACTAATCAGTAAAAAATGAAAAAATAAAAAATGCTTTTCACTTCTTTTATAGGATGTTTGCAGCTGCCTTTAAAGTCTGCTCACCATATGTAAATTATACATTTGGTTGACTTTTGAATTGAACTGAAATGAATTAAGTACAACCTCTGCAGCAAACACACATAAAACACTTGATGAGCTTAAGAGAAAGAAAAAATAATAAGTCCATCCAGGTTATTTTTGCTTTCTTGAGTGATTGCATGACATTTGCTAATATCTTGTGTTATTTATTCTCCCTTCTATTCCTGGAATGATTCCTATGGCAAAAGCAGGATATTTCCACCTACATGTTTAACAGTTCCCACAGGGGGTTTACCCAGTACTGACTGACCATGGTGCCCAGAGTTTTGCACACGTCAGAATGGCTTGGTTACTTTTAACATTAACATGTGAAGAAAGGCTTATTTTAATATATATTTGATGCATTTGCTGTGCATGGGAGCACTCAACAGAGTTCTGACCCAAAACCCATGCACTGATTCAAATAAAACACTCTGAACCTAACAAACCTGCTGTATCTGACTGCCATCTGTTGGCGATTGATGTCAGTAGAACGGTCTCTCGGTCACTGAGGACAGGAGCTTCTGAAAATCCCAATTCAGTGAAATACTTTGTTGGACCCTGACCAAATCTCGCGATCATTTCCCTCAGATGCGTTAAAACGTGAATTTAACAAAATAAATATACTAGTATTTTCCATACATAGTATTTGGGATTATTAAGAGTTGATTTTCCACTCATTTAAATAATCCATATATAGCATGGATCTATGTGTTGGTTAATTAATGCTGCTTGTTTTCGCCTGGTTTGTCCCGAGAGATCAATGTGTTTATCGACGGTGCAACTTTCTCCATGTGACGTACCTGTCGGAGGAGACACAGACAGAGGGAAATGCTGATATGATGGTTTTAAACAAGGTTTTCAGTTCAGTTCTGATCCGTTTTGTATCTTGCAGGCAGTCGACTTGAAAATAAAGTTAAGATAAGTGTTGATGCACTTTTAGAGAAGCGTGTAGAACAGAAATGGAGCCAAGTTTTAACAGGTTTTAAGCAAAATGAACGGTGAACTTAGAGGTGCCAATTTCGACTGAGGGTTTTAACCTCTTTTTTGGTAATGGGCTCGGTGACTTCTGCTCTAACAAGGACTAGAAACGCGTTAGTGAAAGTGGGTTCGGAACCGGAGAACCATGACCTGGAGAGGAGCCAGTCCGCTCCGAAACCGGAGCGATCCAGAAAGAAGAGCGCACGGTTCGTTACCATCCAAACCGGACGACAGAGTTCCCGCCAGTCGCTGTCCGAGGTCCTGAGTAGACAAGACTCTGACAGAGGCAAACAAACTTTGAAGAGAAAGTCTTCTGAAGGTCCACAGAGTGGTGAGTTAAAGAGTTACTGAATGTAGAGTTTTATTTTTATAGCACTTTCAATATGCAGTGACGGCTCAAGGTGTTTCACATCCGCATAAAAGCAAACGGATCAATATTGTAAAATTAAATCAGCATAACATGTCAAATGTAGGAAGGAAAGGTCCTCGTATAACGTGTATTTGTATCATAGAAGTATTCAACCTGTTGCCTTTTGCAAAAATAACTATTATATCCATCAGTAAATAATATAAATAGTGGTAAAAGGAACTATGTACTTAAAATTATGGTGAAATAAATGTTAAGAACTTTCACTTAATAATAAGCAGCACCACAATTAAATACTTTATGAAGTAGTCCTGCATTCAGAATCTTTTTAAGTGCAAAAAAAAGCCAGGCTACAAGCATCAAAATATGCTTTAAGTACCAAAAGTACTCAATAGTATAGGCTACTGTACTGCTGGTAAGTTAATATATAATTATATATTATAATTTATTGTATGTATTTATATTTTGTTTGACTAATCTTAATCTGTAAAGACAAGTGGTACATAAGGTGTTAAATGCTAAATAATTTTAATGAAGTAAAAAAAGTATAGTATTTACCTCTGAAGATCCATGAAGTAGAATGAAATGGAAGTATTGACATACAGTACAAGTATCTCAGAAGTGTACCCAAGTGTTGCACCTGATTATATGAACCTAGTCACATGCCACCACTACAATTATGATGTGCTTTTCTTTGTTTGAACTTAACCTCATTACCACATTTGATAATAAGAACTCAATAATACTTGACTGGAGTAGTTTTACTTTTCATGCTCAGTTTACATTTTGTTGTTAATACTTTTGTACTAAAAAAGAATTATTGTATCACAGTGTTACTGTTGTAACTCCCACCACTGATATAAAACAAACAAACAAACAAACACATTAAAACATACAAATAAACACATTAAAACAAACAAATAAAGACATTAATACAAACAAACACATTAAAATAAACAACTGAATTTTGGAAAATACATACATACATAGCAGTAGACTTATAATATTCCCTGTTAAAATGAAGGATTTCTAAGTTAAATAATCCTTGATTCAGTTTATGTACATTCATGGATTTATCTGCAGATGAGAGAGACTGGTCACTTCAGAGGACTGCTGTGAATATGCTGCTGAAAAAGGTATTCACTGCTGAGCGCTTTGAAGGCCAACCTCAATGCAACATATCTCCACTACCAAAGCATCTCTTTGATGTTTGAGGTGTTGCTGCCACTGAAATAATCACAAATAACAGTCCCGGTCACTTCAGCAAATTCACATGTGAACCTGCAGAAGATGTTTTTTAAATTCTGTTTTAAATGGAGCCATATGTAGAAAGTTCGACCCTATCAAATCAACAGAGCTGTCTGGCTAACACACACTGAAGTACAGTATTAGAAAAAGGATTGACCACTACTTAGCTTTATTTATTTATTGTATTATCGTCCTTTGATTGCACATCAAGGCAAGTGTAGTGCAGCTAATGTGAAAAACAACATTATTGTTGCATTACTATTTTTCCAAATTCAACCATTTTGTTCTCTAAACTTATTTAATGTCTTCTTTCAGTGTCGTGTTGCTCAGTGTTTCCTTCAGTTTATCCTGTTTATCTTCAGCTCTCTCTGCTACTGCCGCCTCCGGTTCTAATTCCTTGTATTTCTGTCTCAGAGGAAATACTTCTCCCTGGCTAATTCCTAAAATACCATATGTACTGTGGTGTTTCCATGACCATATGACAGTGTACGCTCCCGCTGAGTTTCCTCCCTCGTCCCCAGTGATGTTGATGTGTGTTGAGGAGTCCCCTCCCTGCCTCTCAGCTGACTGTACACTCATCTGCTGCCACCTGAGGAACAAAACACAGACATCTGCCAATTAGTTTATCTGGTTGGGTCCCTTCAGTGTCAGACAGTCCCAGTGGTTTACAGATCAGTCAACAGTTTGACATCAGCAACTTCAGACCAAAGCTTTAACTGAGCTACCATTGCAAATAATATGCCACCACAATTAAGATGGATGGATTGTTTTAAGCAGTGTTAAGGCTGTTTCACTCACCCAGAATACATGTAGCTGCAGCTCTATGGAAAACGTCTACAATCAGGTGTGAGTATAATCTACTGGAGAGATTTTGTAATAACTGTGATGTTGAAGAGCTGCAAATACCCTGCTGTTACATTACACTACTGCCGCAAGAACTAGTCAGAGAGTTTCCTGTGGTGCACAAGGAGCTGGAGTCTTTCTCATAGTAGGTATTAGTCATACCTCTGATATTCGAATAGTAGCACATTTGGATGAAACAGCAGAGTAAGATTGTGTAGGTGACTGTAGTGTAACATATTTTTGAGGGGAAAATGATACCATATGGGCCTTTTTGTATTAAGAAATCACTGAGAGTTCTTTCAGTTTCTTTATTCATATGTAATAGGGGTATAACTAATGCTTATTTTCATTAATTATTAATTTGCTGATCATTTTTTTGATTAGTTGGTGAGTTGTTTAATCCATAAAGTGTCAGAAAATACTGAAAATCGCCTCTGATGGCTTCTCAGAGCCCACTGTGTCATGTTGAGTCTTGTCTTTCCCAACCAACAGTCTGAAACCCATATAAGCACTGTTTTACATTATACAGCATTATTTTACTTTAAACATAAATTACTTAAAAAACTTTTGTTTTGCAGATATAGTTTTTATTCATCTTATATACTGCATTCAACATTTTACTATCGCTTTACTTTAAGTCCCTTTATTTAGCAATAATATTTAATAAATAGTAGTATAACACACTATAATGTAGTTGTAAGTAGATATAAGGACGATATAAGTGCTTCTTACAGTTTTTATTGTAAATCATAGCTTATTTTAAGAAGCCAAAGTTTATATTATCACAGCTGTGTGTCATTAATTATCTGTTTATACATGTAGTGTTATCTTCTAGGTGCCACAGATGGAGCATAGATGTTGACATATTAATTAATAATAAAAAATAAACTTGTTTTATATCCACATTACAGTATGTAATAAACACCTTATAAACCCATAAACATGTAGGTAGCAAATATTAATATACCTGTGCATATAAATGCTATGGTAATATAAAATAAAGTATTATTAATATTTGCAAAATATGATTACAAAACAACCCAGTGCATCACCATGACGTCAGACAATGAAGGAAACAATGTGTGATTAAACCATGATATTGTAGGTAATGTAATCAGTGAGTTGTGTTTTTGGTATGGCAGATTAATGTATATTAGTACTGCTGGTGCTGTATCTGCTACAATATAATGATACTTGCTCCATTAATAAATTAAAAGGCATTGGATTCCCTGTGGGCTGTAAATCTATTTTGTAGTTGAATACTACAGTTGATCTGAGGGGACTGTTAACAGATGATACGGTATAAGGGCAGCAGAAATTCATGAAAGATTAATGCGTTCAAATGTTAATAATACAACAGGCTTATTGAAAAGTCTGTTGATCGATGGCTATAACCTGGTTTAAATATTGTGTAAAATGCAGTCACAAATTCGGTCGAAGCTTGAATCGTCTTTATTTCTTTGATAAATACTGTTTGGTGTTGATGTTTTGAGTGACTGGGATATTGCACATCAAACTGTGAAATTTTTATGTACAATATACTTAATTCTTCTTAATTTTAATCTTCTTTTGACACTCTCCATCTATAATATGAAAGCTTTAGTTAACTTCATTTAGTTTACTTTAGAACCAAAGGGCTGAAACCAGGCTGTGAGACAACAAAACTAAACAGAATGATCCATTATAAACCCACTAACACGTCATGGAGCTGTGACACATTAAAATGGCACTAAATCCGACGAGCAAGCCCTGTACAAAATATGTTTTTGATCTAGTCCTTCGTTTTCACATTTCATCCTCTCATCACTGCCTCGCAGTGGGAGGATGACCTCTAGAGCAAAGAAAAGATGCAGGTGAAGGAAGAGAGTAGGCATATACAGCAAAAAAAAAGATCCAGAGGCAAAATGTTGTCATGTTTGATACATAAATATAAAACAAGAAACAGCAAAAAACACATATAAAATAGCACATTACCTGCTGCTGTTAGGAAAAGCCATGACAACCTCAAAGGGCCTCATAGTGCAATTGATTGATTGATTTGTTTGATGGATCTCTTTTTTGATTTGTAGATTGCAGTACTGCTGATGTTCTTTACTGTTATTTTTCTTTTTGTTATATTTTTTCCTCTGCTGTTATTTTTATTTCTCTGCTGCTGATGATGAATGAATAAAGGCTTATCTTATCTTATCTTATGTTATCTGATCTTATCTGATCTTATCCAGTCATGGGCACAATCTTTACTTAACTTAAATTACTTGTTTTAGTTGCTAAGTCTTAACGACACCTACTAATGTAGTTTATGTAGTTTATATAGTAATATAACTCTAGTTTCACTAACATTTATTGTCATTTAATCTGCTAATTATTTTGTCAAATGTTTAGTTGATTTTTCTGTAAATCGTAAAATAATAATACATTTCGTTGAAACAAAATTGATTAATAAATCATTTTCTATTGCCCTTCAACTTAGCAATGTATTCAAATGACTAATTGTTTAAACTCTATATTTTAAGTATCTGCAACATGTTGCAAAGTTCTTTCATATGAATCACACTGAGTACATGTTGCGGAGTGTTTTATTTTCTGTGTATATGTGACTGACTTCATGAAAAGTGCAATAGTTCTATAGTTTTCTGACTCCAGATCCAAATAACACTGATTAGCTTCTTTGGTCTGCTGGGAGGAGGATGTCTGGTGTGTGTAAGATGTTTGGTTGTAATCAAAGGGTTTTCATTTGTTTGCCCTGCTGACCTAATGGCCACCCAACTGGTTTTGCCTCTTTGATTCGGAGCCATGCTGGTGCAAAAATCATTAGTTAAACTTTTTCCCTGTTTCCTAAGGGTCTTGGTACAGCAGGATTCAGATGACAGTTTGTGTAGCTCTGTTTTACAAGCTCATTTCCCTCAGGTCTACAACACAGGGTAACATTATCCTTAAAGGTGCCTCTCATGAGTATTTAGCTGGGGAAAGGGCGAACTCTATGGCACCACATGAGCACGTCACTGTGGGGACTGATAAAGTGTGTGCTGTTTCACATTCTGGGAGACGTCTAATGAGCTTGTTTTTCTGTGTCATTGCATATTTGTTGTCTTTAATCATGATGTGCTACTGGGACATATTACACAATCAAAAAGCTCCAAAACTGATGGAAAATTTTAGATTATCAGCATTCAGAAAAATCTAGTTAGTTGTTAAAGTGATTTTTATTAATAATATATTTTATTTATCTGGTAATCAACATATAATTTAAAGATGCAGATTTATTGTAGGGGATCTTAATTAACCATATACAAAACTAGCACTGTTTAAGCATTGGGAATAATACCCCAAGTTAGTTCTCACCACCCCTTTATCTTCACAACAAATGAATGTATACTGATGATGGTGTGTCCTTGTGTTTGATGGCTAGATTAAAGGTTGAGCAATCATTCACCCTCAATGGACATACAGCAAAAGCAAGCAGGTGTGTTTTTGTGCCAACAATCTGCTGTAATATCCATCTGTTCAAAAGCAGTTTATAGTTTACCTCTTTTTGTCTCTGATGCATTAGTTCAACAAACACTGTCTGCACACATGTAGGTGACAGGAAATAACAGTAAAATAAGTTAAACACTGTCTACATATGTATATAAAAACCACAGTTAGTGAGTGTGATTTGCCATATTAAACATTTGGGGTCACTTCCTTGTTTTCCTTAAAACATACATGTAGCTATGCTACTGTAATTGCAAAAACTTTTCTAATAATTAATCTTTTGAATTGATAAACTTTCATTAGCAAACACAAAGTGCTGCTGGAACAGAGGACTAATGTTGGCTGATAATGGGCATCTGTACACCTATCCAGCTATGATAGTCATTTACAACATTAACAATGTCTGCACTGTATGTCTGATTAATTTGATGTTTTTAATCATCGAAAAATGAGCTTTTCTTTCAGAATTTTCTTTCTATTTTTCCCATTTCTAAGTGACCCCAAACTTTTGCACAGTGTATGTAATACACCGTATATCGGAAAGGACTTTCTGTTGCCTAGTGACAGTAATGTTGCCCTAGTAATGATCCTTGAGGAATATGGATCTTGACAAGGACTCAGCAGATGTGTGTGTATAGGATCCATCTATCAGAACAGCTGTTGCATGATGTGCTCCTTTTAAAATGTTCTCTGGCATGTGTATTTTTCTTGCCACGTATCGCCCTTGACACACACCTGGTATCTGTGTTGTTATGCTATCAGTGGCCCTGTGTTACATTTTCCTTAATATATAGGCTCAATGAAATTATGAAAGGTGGTGGTTATAACTCATTCTGACCAGTCACCATGTTGTAACAGTAAGAGCTGATTCCAGAGTTATGGTGGAGAACTGATCTATTTAGCACTGCTGTATAAATGGAGGTGGATGTTTGTGAGACAAGTCCTCCAACCTAAACAGCCATATACATCGTGAAATAGCACCCTAATTGCAGCTGGTGTACATGTTTTTTTTTTTTTTAAATCAATGTTAAACACTTGTTGTTGTGATTATCTAATAATCACAGTTTAGTTGCTTCCTCACATAACTATTGTTTTTAAAAAAGCTCCAGAGGCTGAGATTGGCCATCACTTTTTACAGCCTAGCTGTAAAAGCGAGCCTAGCTTCACCATATAACAACTCAATAGTAATATTGCTATAAAAATCATTTACCTTACTTCTCACATGCAACTTACTTCCTATTTTATGACTAGGACTATTCATTTATTGCTTACAGAACGTGATTACTTACCAGTGTGCCATTAGATAGAAACAGCGAAGACATTGTTTCTGCTCAAGTTTATTTTGTCCTAAAGAAAAGTGTAAAACACTCTTAAAGGTGGGCCTCAGGTGGGCCTCTCTCCTCCTCTGTTTTCTGACCCATTCATTCTCACACAGAGTTTCTGGCTCTATAGCTATGTTGCCTGACTTTCTCCTATGCTAGTGTCATCTAGCGTTAATCTAAATCTCTAATTTAATTTTTGCTCTGTCTGTTATATTAGAAATCACAAAGAAATAAGTGTGATACAAGCTGATCACAAATAGCTGGTGCAGACAGAAAGCTAAAAGACAAAATAACAGAGTCAGAGCATTTTCATTGTTGGTGAAAAGCATAAGGTCAGTACAGTACCATGGCCATTAAAAAGTCTGGACTATCATTGGTTGGGAAGTGTGGAAAGTGTGGAAAGGTTAATTTGTGTAACCATCACCAACTCACCAACTAAAAATAGCCAACTCTAGAAATGTAATTTTAAATTTGCAGTCAAAGTCAGCAGTGAGAAATGGAAAATATTATAAGATCTAAATAACAAGAGCCACGTTGAAGCTGCTAGCTCGAGTCTGAGTGACAGCTACTGGGCAAAGATGAGTGGCCGAGAGATGAAATTTGACCAAACTGCAATGCAAAAGTCACAGCTAATAATGAGGGAGGGTGACAGATAGTGGAGAGAGCGGTAGCTTGTGTATAGGTTGTACATAACTGCACAGACAGCTTTAATAATATTATGAAGCAGAACACAGCACTATTCTCTGTGCTAAGTGTGAGATTGACAATAATCAGTGAAATTTTAAAACTTCTCAGGATTATAAGCTCCTGGCCAAGGCTTGTGAACTTCTTCCTGCTTAGCTAGATATTGTCCAGCAACACAAATTGAGCTACATTTTTTGACGTTTAACATAGGAAAGTGAAATGAAAAATACTTATCTGTGTAAATTAACCGTTGGGAACATGAATGTCATCAGCTGTGATTTTGGTGTGAGAGTAGTGATAGCAGTGTCCAATCTCTGGGAGGTATGAATGTGCTAAATTTCAGTGCAATTGCCGAAAACTATTGTGCAGTTATGGATTTTTTTTATCTCACTGTTGCAATTACAAAGCAATCTGCAAAACATCAGAGTGATCATTTAGTATTAGAATTATTTCTGTGGGGACAGAAAACAACTAACTTCAACTTTTACAATCTGAACGACTTAAAGTTTGCTGAAGAAGTTGGCAGTTTGACCCAAAGGTGGCACCAAAAGGTTTCATTTCATTGTGAGCAACTCCAGTGTATTTTACATTTAAATAAAAGAACATGTAGACATTTAAACAACATGTTAGTTTATTTGTGTAACAACCCAGCCAGGTATGACTTTTTTATTCATTATGCATTTACAAACATTTTATGCCACCAAAAAACTGTTTATGCTACCGTTGTTATAAATGTAAAAAAAATATGGATGTTTGAATATCCATACAAAATTTCATGATAATCTTATTGGTAGCTCTCATGATATTTTCTGTTAACAAACTACTCAGTGCCTTTGCCATCCTTGCCTTAGTACCTACTGATGCTTTTAACAGAGAGTTCTGTAAAAAGCCTGCATTGACACAGTTTATAGGGTAATACATGAAGTTGCAGAACACCATGTAGCCTTCTAAAGCATCATAAAAATAAAAGCAGAAGCACGCTCCTTCAGTTAAGTGTATTATGTAATTGCTTTTCCAGCTTCTATAACCCCAACTGCATTAAACGGGAAGTGCTGCAGTAAGCATTGACCATGAAACATGGTCACTGAAACAGTCACCTGCTTTGCTAGAAAAGACCCACAACTAGCACCTTTCTATCTCTTTAATTAACATTTCAGGTAATTACTCACATTCTTTGAGAGTAAGTTTTGAAGAATTAATATATTGTTGGTGGTGATGACTGTAATATCATAATATCATTAATCATACTGACACATCTTTGGCCCCAACAAAGGGCCAGTGTCAGTGTCAATAATCATATTCATATTTATATACAGCAAACAAGGACTTTAAAAGCACATTATAACCATTTTGAGCCTTTTGAACAAATGGTTACCTGGGACTCTGCTGACAAAAGACAAGAATAACAAAGTCGGAATATTCCCACACATACCATCATTATCATAAAAGCTACTCGGGAACATGCGGGTACTTGATCTTACACAGCGAGAGTGTTGCAAAATTAGGATCCTCCCAAATTGCTACATACAGTATGAATTGGAGGCTGGGGAGAGAGTGGTTACAGGAGAGGGAGAGTCTGAAGAGCTCCTACTGTAGCTCGCAAACAAAATGAGATGGAGTGTAATTATCTAACAAGTGTATAATGTGTCCGCAGGAACTGCACTGAGCGACTCAAACGTGCTTGTGTTAAAATTGGATAGATCTCCTGATTGATCGATTTCCTTTTTGTTCAGACACCTTAACGGCTACATCACTTAGAAGTCCTACATTAATTACTGTCTGTAGTAATATACAGTGTCCTTGCTCGAATGTGTCCCTGTTTGACAGGCCAGGCATTATTTAATAATCTGTTGTCTGAAGTAGTTCTTAAAGTAGGTGTTACCACTGTGGTTTGTTAATGTGGTGTTGTGTGAACGCTTCGAAATCCTGGGTTTACTGTCACACTGGTTAGATGATATTACAAGTCACTGAAGTCAATTATGTAATTTATTGTGACTGTTATTTGAGGAGTGGCCTAAGGAACTACCAGACAAATAACATACATAGTTCAATATTGGCTTAAAGTCTAAATAAAATACAGAGTAAATAACATTTGGTTTGCTTTTCTGTTATATGGCCAAAGAGTGAATTGTATAAACAGGACACTAAACAGCCTATAGCTAGGACTTGTTGATTGTACCTAAATCAAGTATGATTATCATCATAGTATGATGATTATAGTATGATTATTATTAATATTAAATTACTGTTAAAGAACACTAAATCTTATAATCTGTGCGCATGCTATTATAGTCACATCTATTGTGCATGAGAACAAGCCAGAAGCCTTCATAAAAAGCACTCACAGACACTAATCAGAGGGAAATGAAACACAAAAAAAAAACTCTATAGTTAAATGTCAGGTGGTGCTAATAAGGGGATTTTGTTATCCTTTGTTGATCTAGTGTGTGCAGGCGTGTGTGCATAGTTGAGGAGATGTGTATTGGTTAAAGGAAAGGCAGTGTAAACACAAAGGGAGGATTTTTCCTGGATAAATCGCAGCTCATGAAGAAAGCAGTGCCTTTGCTTCAGTGTCATTCAATCAGCAGGAATTTAAAAGGAAAAAATAAACAAATCTCTTTCAGATGTTACCTTGCATCTGGGTCTTTGCAGTAGTTAATGGGCTTCATCATTCTGTGAGTAAAACGCAGAACAAATGAAAAGCAAACGCATTGATTTAATGACTAGTTTTGACTCAATACAAATAGTGACTCACTTGTTATATCTCTTTTCACGTGTTCTCTCTTCTTACTGCTCATGCATCGTTGCATGTGTGACAACACGGATTTAGTGTCAGTTTGTGTATGTTTGAGTGTGTGTGAGCAAAACTAGAACAGACTGTGTCGTACTAACTCTGAGCTTTCAGAGTTTTGCTATAAATTGTTGACAGTAGGAGGAGTCACGTTCATTTAAAGACCTCTAGAGAAATCCTCACCGTCCAACCACCACCACCGCCACCCACCACACACACCTACTGTACCTCTTGGGGGAGAGAGATGAGGAGAGAGAACAGGGAAGGAGAGGTGGAGGGAGATTGAGAGGAAAAAACAAATCAAGAGCCATAACCTCCTTGAAATGAGCTTGTTGAGGTGTGAGAAAGGGAGAGAGGGAGAGAAAAGACATGTACAACAAAGACAAGGGGGTGGAGAAAGACTTGTGAGAAATTCTCCAGCTCTGTGTCTGTAACAAGAAGTGGTGAGTGTTTGACAGTTCCCTTCCAGTGCTTAGTACTAACTGGAGTCGGCGGACTACATTTATTTCTCTCCGCGAGGAGAGTTAGGCGTACGAAGCTGAAACAAGACACTGCAACTCATAAGAAGCATTAAAAGCAAATTAAAAAGGGTGACTGGAGGGTTGCAAAGCGATGGAAGCTAACTCCAAGAAGCATCGATTTAAGAAGGGTCGGAGTGCCACCTTCAGCATTGATGGCTTCAACATTACCATAGGTAAGAATGTGTAGGCTAGGCAGAGCACGAGGAAAGGTTAAGTGTGCTAGCATGTGAGTTTAGATGCATGAAAGCGATGTGTGTGAGAGAGAGTGTGAGGCAGAGTGACGAGGCGTTTGGCACCAACACAGTGACATCGTTAAACACATCTCTGTGCACAACTCGACACATTAGTCCATTCCACTGAAGTTGCCTCTGCTTGCCTCTGTAAAGCAACTACACCATGGAAACAAGGAGAGTTCAGGCTAAAGCTGGGTGCTGCTCACGTCACCAGGGTTTCGTTCTATTGTCTTGACAACCAGAGTGTTGATGAACTTATGTGCTTTCTGCTTTGCTTTTTTTTTTTTTTTTGTGAAAACTCGCACAGGAGTGAGTGTATTGAAAATAGAGCAGTGTGATGATGTTCTGTGCTTGAGGTGATATAGTAAGTAGGTAGTTCACATCAGACTGTAGTTCATGAGAACATGTTTTTTGGCTTTGTACGTGACACTGTCAATAAAATGTAGTGTTTCACTATTTTTCAATTTCATTCTCTTACAGTATTAAATAGAAAAAAACATACTTTTACCATAAAGCTGACTTTCTGAACAAAAGAAAACATAGTTTCAAATGACTGACAAACACTCTTTGCTTTTCGACACAGGCTTTCATTCAACACTGAATCACATAAGGCAACTAATAGTTGCTGCACTTTTCACCACACACATCAGTGTTGTCACAACAGGGTCTCTGTTGTGATGTCAGTGGATCGACACCAGATCACCAGCAAGCTTGTAGATTCAGATTGTTATGTTAACAGTGGACTAGATGATTAGTTGTAAACTACCTGACTTTGTGCATGGCTTCAAATTTACAGAACATTTTAGCATCTTATATTGGTTCCATGGTCTGCTACTTTAGTTTTCTGCTTCACTCTCTGCTCTTATCAACCTTGTTTTCAAATGTACAGTAGACAGCTGTTCAGCAAACAAGCTCTGATAAACCCGCACAGCAGTGAAAATAAAGTGGTGCACAAAGTGGCGGATTTAACTGCTAAAGACCCAAATTGGGTGTAGACTGAAATAGAGCTAAAACAACTGTAAATATTGCACCTACGTGTTCCAGAAAAGATTTGTAATGTACCTCTGTGTCTGCTGGTTGTGTAAATAGGCATTTAGCTAACACATTAGCTCACTCATATCCACCTTTATCGTAATATGTCAGTGTTGTGTTTACAGTTTTTTTCGTTGGTCCCAGGTGGCCAAAAATTTGTTAACAGTGCTTTAGTTTTGTGGATTTTACAAAGCAGTTTTGTCATTTAAAAAATGTACAAAAATGAACTGAGTCATAATCTCACTACTATTACTACTTACTTACTTACTACGTCTATGGCACACTCTGCTCATCTATCAGAAACCACCTGTACCTATCTAGGTGATATGAACATATTGATAAGAAGGAAAGTTTCAGTATTTAAGGTGCGAGGACACAAAAACAGAAAGAGCAGTGCCCTCAAATAACGTCCAGGTATCTTTATAAAAGCATTAAAAGCCACCCTGAAAGATTTTATGATCACACAGAAAATGGTCATTGGATTTTCCGCTTGCATGGACACATCCTGTTATAGTATCTCTAAAAACCTGCCTCGATGACATGTGGCCTATATGACAGTTATACTACCCACAAGCACAGCAGTTGTCATGGTAACCTACGTGTCACAATCAATTGCTCACTGGGCCTAGGTTTCAGTCTGCAGAATGTTTTGCCAGTCACCTCCGCTGAAGCGTGACTCCTAAGCACTAGTACTTTATTGCCAGGCTGGACACCTTGTGTTCATTCATCTATTATAATCTGAGCTCCACCTGCTCTGCTCAGATTCCAGCTGATGTTTTGTCATGTGCTCGGTTTGTTAACTTTGTTATGTTTTTGTTGATGTTACATAGCTCATGTGGAAAAAACAGATAATGTGGAAGAAAAACAGTAGCTTCTTATCTGCAGGAGTAAGGGTTTTCCATCACATTTTCAATCTTACATGCATATTTTTTTCTTTTCTGTAACTCTGAGCAAAAATAGCAAAAGAGATTCACTGTTTTCTAGTTTAATGTTTGTCTGGATGTGTGTTTGAGGAAGACAGTTTTTGCTTCGTGCCAGTTTTGAACAAAGCATGGCTCAATTGAAATCCAAATTTGTAATTACTGGCAAGCTCTTTTGTTGTAATATGCCATTGTAAAGACTGTACGCGCTTGACATGTGACACTTGATCTTTTCATAGACAATTATGCTCCTTACAAAAGTGCAAAAATACACATTCTTGCACATTTTCTCCTAAAAAGGATCACTATGTTAAAATCTTGCGTAAAAAGCAGATAAAATAAAGTTGACAGGTTGTTATAACTTGCAGCTTGAATCATTAAATACTAGAAGTTAGATTATTTTTCTAATGAAAAAAAATAAGTGAGCCAGTGGAGGAATGGAGTGGTCCTCGGTCACTGTGTCTTTGAGCCATAACTTGGATCACCAGCATGGGGGCAGGAACTAAAACGCGTCATTTCAGACAGAGGGTCAGAAGAGGCTGATTAAAAAAACAATTTTAGGACTTGTAAAAAATATTTCAGTATAGGTCCAGGATAAATATAGTAACCTGAAATAATGCATAATATGGCCTTTTTATGAGATCTGTTGTACATTTTATGTATATTTTATATCTTGTTCTCAGTCGATGTGCATCATATTACATTAGTCAACAGTTAAATATACTGTGTGTAATCCTTGTTTTTGGATACTGCCACAGGTGCTTCTTCACCAGTATTATCTACAGCACTGAACAGAAGAATAATGGTCTAATAATAGAATAGACAATGGTCCAAGAAACCCTGAATCCTAAACTTTGATCCGATTTAACTAAACAAGTTTTCGGCTTCTGAACAAGAATTTGTTCAATCAGATGTGTGAATGATAAAAAAATACTGTCAGCTGAGCACTCGTGCAAATGATTAGTGATATAAAAAAGGAGCATAGCTTCCTACTTCACGCCAGTAGAGCAACAAACAATAATAAATGTGTGTGCAGACTACAGAAAGACATTTTTGGAAAGCAATTGGATGTCAGTAGAAAGAGAGTAAAGTTTATGTGGAAAAACAACACTGACAGTGTCACCACTTAACTTTGTAGAACAGGATATTCACCAATGTGTAGTGCACCTGTTGTACAACATGTACCTGATACTGGCTTTCTAAATAGTTGGTAAACTGGTGGGATGGTGTACACTAGGTTTTATTGTCTGTAATCTGATGGATGTAAAGCCTGCTTGGCAGCAAAGAAAGATTAAATCCAAAAACTTAATTCAAACTAGCATGACATTTTACTTATAGCCAGACATACAGCTCTGGAAAAAACTAAGAGACCACTGCATGAAAGCTGTGATTGCAAATCTGGGTTATTCCACCAAATATTGATTTCTGAACACTTACAACAACATTAGTGATGTGTTGTGTAAAAATGAATATGAACTTGTTTTGTGTTTGTATTTTTAATTTTCTGCAAAAAATGTTCTAAATGACAATATTTGTTATTGGAATTTGGGAGTTATGTTGTCAGTAGTTTATAGAATAAAACAAAAATGTTAATTTTACTCAAACATATACACTACTCACAAAAAGTTAGGGATATTTGGCTTTAGGGTGAAATTTATGGAAAACGTAAAAAGTTCACACTACAGTGATATTATATCATGAAAGTAGGGCATTTAAGTAGAA
>JAUMHL010000010.1:15036344-15048674 GCA_032362345.1 Sandelia bainsii | reverse complement strand
TTGGAATTTGGGAGTTATGTTGTCAGTAGTTTATAGGATAAAACAAAAATGTTAATTTTACTCAAACATATACCTTTGAAGAGCAAAATCAGAGAAATGGATAATTTTGCAGTGGTCTCTTAATTTTTTTCCAGAGCTGTATTAGCATAAGTGGTGCAGCAGTAACAAAGTCTGAAGAGACACCTTGGAGCTGCATTTATGTGGAGAGTTGTGAATGATGAAGTCTCTCGGCTGTCCATTGCCCAAGACGCATTTTAAAATCAAGTGTAAACAGGGTCTAAGAGAGCATGGCTGTCAATAATCCACAACTAAGCACAATAAGATGCTCATTGTAAGAATACATTTTTAACTGCAGATGGAAACAATAAAGAGAAGCAGAACTTTTTCAGGCTTTAATGAAGGTCGTTCTTATCTGCTCTTGTGCTGCCTCTGAAAGTTCATTCATGGCCACAAAAGGAAAATAGAAACCTGCACATGGAACACAATACACTCCAGCTCAGAAAGAGAAAACCAGTTACTAGAGCACAAACTAGAGATGGGTGGGAGAGTGTAGACAATGTTAATTTCAGACAGAATATTAAAGCATTTTGTCACCAGGTTGAAAGAAGACCTGCAGAAAAAGAAATGGAATTAAATGAATTTGTCTTTATTTGAAGACAACAAAGTGTCAGACAGCTCTTTCAGCTCTGAGATCAGCAAGATGGTATGGAAGGGTATTTCCTTACAATTCTCAAGACCATTATAACGTCACATTCACTTTATGAGACAGTTCTGAACATTTTCAGGTTGTGGAGTTAAACCATGAACCTGAAAATGTTCATCTCAATCCGGAATTTAGTCCTGCTGTGGAACAGACTTGGGTCCTATTTCGGTGGGGATGCTCACGCTATGTCGCTTTGTAATCTGCAGTTATAGATTTTGTTAAAAATAATATGTCCTTTAGTCATCCTGTGCAAATTAGCTGCTCATTGTAGACTCAGTAAATGTGTGAAATGTGGATGGAGGCTTTACAGTGCAGCAGTGATGGCATCTTGATTGATAGAAGAATTACAGTCATGTATTGGAGTAAATTGCATAATGAAGCTTTTGACTGGAAGACGATAGTCTGCTCTGTCTTTACCTGCACATTAATGCTGTGGAATGACTTCGTTTTCACCAAGTCCCCTTCATTTACAGTGATGAGGATGTGGCTTCTTTCAGTACAGCTCCAGTTACTGGAAGCCTGAAATAGAATTCACTCATCATACCTAAAACCCTTCACAAAATTTCTTGTTAAAACCAGGGAGCCTGCCTCTCTGATCAGCTTCACAGTTTGTGTCTAGAAATGACCACAAAATTGGCCAATTAGTGTTTCAGTATAAGGTGTGCTTCTCTGATAGACTGACACACCACTCTCTGGCATAGACCTGGGTCTAATTTCAATTTTAATCAGATGTGTGTGTTGATTTTTCATATATATTTAGATTTTTTTTGTAAATACAATAGCTATTAATTCGGTACAGCAATTACTTGAAGTGCTGGCAAAGGAAGGATTTTATTGGCAGTAGAAAAAAGTGTTGAAAAGTACAGGTAGTGCAGGTCCATGTACTGTAGCCATGCATAATACGTGACTGTCACCGCTGGGTGATGTGAAAATTCTCTTACCTCTTCAAATGGCCAGTCTTTTGCTAATGTACAGTAGCAATGGTGAGCTTTTTCAAACAAGCTAAATTCAAAATTATGCACCTGTCAGGCTCACAGATTTGCTGCAGTTGTGTCTCAAGATGGCTCAAGTCCTTAGAAATGTACAGGAGCTGGGAAATCCATCACTGGGGATTGTTTAGTTTTGTTGAGTATAGAATTGTTGTTGTCATAATTTTTGTGATGTAATTTAAGCTTCTAATATTTTAACTTCTTGTGGAAAAAGTTGATTGACCTTGTGTTGAGGCCTCAGAGCCTCATTGTATAATGTGTGCTTAGATTCATATCATATAAAGAGTTAAACTGACTTCAAAAAAGATGCACAACAACCACAAAAGACTCAAAATTAAAATGAAAAACGGCTACAGGGAGCCACAAAATAACCCCCCAGACTGTAAGACCACAAAATCATTTTGTATCTTTCAAGCTGGGAGCCCGATGGGGGATAAGAGTAGCCTATTTGCTCATTATCTGACACATAATGATTATGGAGTCAGCATCTAGTGGCCAGAAATGAAACTGCATTATGAGGCACAAAAACACTGGCTTCATCATTTAACTGTGAAGTTTTGCAAAACCTCTGGAAGTATTTATTTGAAAAACATAAAGCAAATACAAATAATGAATACAAATTTTTGTTCAGGCATGTTATGTAGCATGGTAAATTGGTGGGATTCTGACCTTGCAATCAGTGTGTTAGAAGAAGAACTGGGCACAGCTGTTGAGTTGGTGTGCAGTATTAGTAACCAGGCGTGCATTTGTCTTCACCTACTTCTCATCTAACGGCAGTGAAAGTGAGCACGGTCTTCTCACGCTGCAGCTGAGTCCTTTAAAGGTTCAGCAAATGTTGAGATGCCTTGCAGTTCTAATTTTCATACCTTTGTTGTTGCACTGTTAGATTAAATAACTCTAGTCACTCTTCACTCAGGTCTGTCAACAGTGTGTTTTTTTTTAACAGCACTGCTGCTCACCATTTTCTCTCTAACTCTACATACTGTGTGCTGTATTCAGTCTGCAGAGATTCCAGCACGACACCAGTTTTCTGAACTGACAGCAACAATTATAGTACTTTCACAATCTTTTAAATCACACTTCAAGGCAATTCTAGGGTTTAATGGAACAGTAAATTACCTTCCTGACACTGTTTGTTTTACACAATTGTACAAGATTCACCAGCCTTTCTGTTTAATCCTATACAAAAAGGCATAAAAATATAGACATACGTTAGAAACAGACATATTAAAAGTAATAGCTGGCAAAGCCAGAGAGGGTAGCATGTGGAAAGTCTCATTAAAATTAATTGTGTGCCATGTGGGAAAAAAATGTTTGTATCATTATGCACGTAACAATAATGATAGTCTGAACTAATGACCTGAAAAAAATAAATACTGAAACAAACATTGAAACTTGGAGGAGTGGCTGTGTGGCTGCAGTAGTTTTACAGATTTTAACCACTCAGCACCGAAGAAAGATGCATAGCAACAAAAGTTACAGATTAATTTAAAATCTTTGGAAACCACTGAGGAGGTTTTGAAATAAAGTTTAAATAGATCTTTTTCTTTCTCCAGTGGCAAATGAAGATGGACAGAGCTCCAACAGACCACAGGCCAGTTTTGCACGTACGTTCACTCCATGTTAGCCATACTTTACATTCATAGCCAGTACATTAAATTCATCCATGTGGAGTCTTTTCACCTTTCAGAAGTTTCATCAGCGTTTTTAACAATAATCCACCTCACTGTGAGTAAATTTCATTAAGGTACAAAGGCGAGAATTATTATATCTTAAGAATTAAATTTGAGAGCTAAAATGATTTATGACCTAATAAAGGCTGATAAATCCTCCTTTAAATAAAAATCTACGACTAGTGGTTTTAAGTACATTATTTTTAACCAGCATTGACAATATAAATCCACATGGGGGCAGCATTACAAAGGTGCTCAATTTTCTAACTCCCTTCTGAAATCCTGAAAGTTCAGGTCCATTCACTAGATATTTAACCATTTTGTGTTTTTGCTAAATATTGGATGCAAACCAACAAAACCTTGCTTTGTGGAACCAAACAACTGTAATACTGAGGCTTTTATGTTTGCCTTTTTTTGCAGGCTCAAAGTCCCAGAGTGCTTTGTGGAATGCCATCACTGCAGGGATGGGGATCAAAGGAAAAGAGCAGAAGGTCCCCCTGAATGACCCACGAACTCCTGAAGAGATTCTGGCTGACGAATTTCCTGCAGCAGATGAACCAGAGGCCACTGAGAAAACTGCCATCAGGTTTGGTGCTGTCACGTGCCTTAGTAATAATGCAAAATAAAAACAATTAAATTAATTAATTAATTACACAAAAAATAATTTGTTGAATTGAATCCTTTGTCAGGCTGTAGTGGGAAAACTATGCTCATTACTTACTTGCTCATTAGTTACACAAGTACACCTATTCAAAAATATCTAGGGAGGAAACGAGACAACGTAAATAATCATTAAATTTCGTTTTTGGGCTCTGATTGAGGTGAACCTCATTATTAAGTTGGCGATATTCGAAGAAGATCCTCTCCTTGCTTTCTATAGAGAGGATAATCTTCTGTCTGACATTTAACATTCTTGACCCACACACGCACCACTAATTGCTATGTATGGCTGCTGACCTCAAGGGATGCGGGCATGATTGATTCCACCTTGATAACGAGGACTTCAAACCACCATTAACATAATTTGTTGTCACTTTTAGAATATTGAACGTCTTTTAACGCCTGATTCCAATTAACCTTGATGGCTCTGCAGACTGTTAGAAATGCCGCAGGTGGCGAGAAGTGAGCATTTGTCAGAGGATACTAAAAATCCACAGCGTAGACTATAACAAGCTTTTGATTGTGTGCAAAATAGACAAGGAGTTACGGCAAGCTGATTTGGAGAGACGTTTTTCAATATATATGTGTAGCATTTGTTTACTGAGATCTGTGGTTTAGTGGGTATTAGGTGGGAGTTTGTCTTGTTTTCGTTTTTGACTTTCCAGAGTTTCTCTGCAGTAACACAGACATCTTGTCTGGTGTTTCTCAATGCTATCTCAAATTACAGTGGTGCTGTTCTTTGCCACAATCTCCTCCTGAAAGCAGATCTATTTTTTTCCAGAGCAGGGTGGTGACAAAGAGAAAGTGATTTTCCATTTGACTGGACCCAGCCTGTTCCTTCATTAAATACTGCAGTTCAGATTTTAAAGAAATACATAGCCATCGTGGGGCAGCTAAGAACACTCTCACCTTCCATAGAGAAAACACCTCATTTGTCCACAGAGACACTGACTTGTTTCAGTGTCATCTATTAAGATATAGCTTTAGCTCTAATCAGGGTGGGGAAGTGATGCCATGCATGAACCAACGCTGCAAAATCTTTGGCTAAGGCTGAACAACAACTGTCTACTGACCTGCAAAAGAATAGTTCATGTCAGTGACACTTGTAATAAAAACACTTGTTAAGAAATACTTTAACTGTAAATTTCTTGTTTATTAAAGTCATGCTGGTGAAAAGAGATCACTTCAGCTGGTGAATTTGGGGGCTGCCAGCAAACGTTGGTACAGTAAAAAGAATAATTTACAGTATTCACATGGGTCAGTGGACAGCCACCCTCTTCTTTGCGTCTTTATCTAGGAAATCCCATTAAGGTCAGACAAAGTCTCCGGCCAGGCCAACAGTGGTTAATAGAGGGCAAATCTGCAGGGAGCTACGGGGACCTACACCTGAATGACAAGTGGCAAGATTATGGTACAGGGTGATTAAATGACTGTGGAACTAGCAGTAATCTATAAAATGATTACTGGTGTGTCACCTCTGAGGCCAGAGCTAGCTGTTATCCTCAGGGCGATGATAATTAGATTTTATTGGAGAATAGAGAAGAGACCACATGATGCAGGACAGGAGTGAGTGAATTAAAGGACAGGTGGGGTTGAACTGGGGTTGAATGAAGGTAAAAGTCAGCTAACGTCTAAGTGAAATTGAGATTTTGATTGTGTTTTGCTTTTCATGCTTTTTCCACCTATTTTGATTCAACTCCACAGCTCATTTTCCGTTAAGAATGTGAATGGCAAATTTACTGTAATAGCTCGGCCGGTTGCGGTTTTCCAATCAATCCCTCACTTTACGAAGCTGATTAATGATCTTTTCACCTTTTCTCCATCTATTTTCAGATCAGCCAAATGGCTGCCTAATACTTAAGACACATAGCAGCTGCTGCTAAACCACAGTTGAGTGCACGCTTAGTCACTCAGAGAGGGACAGAAAACAATATGGAGCCATTAGTGTATAAACCCATGCTGACTCATCTGTGCAGCTAGTGTCATGCTGTTGTTTTCGCTCATTAGGCGTGCCTTGAGCACTTTTAAGGGCTATATGGTGACTTCACGTAGAAGGTCAAAACAGACATTTTTATGAATGGGACTGTGAATAGCAGACTGTGATTGTTACCTACAATAACTTACAATTTAACACTATATCCTACTCGTGTTGTTTATGCTCTGTTACATACATTCAGTGGCCCCCTCTTAGACACGTGTGCAGTCTAATGCAATCCAATACAGGGATTCTGTCCTGATATGTACTTTTAAAGAGCCTCTAACTTTTATTTTTTGTAATAGAGGTATTCTGTTACATCTGTTCTGTCATAGTGCTGTATTGGAAAGGCACACCTCTGAATATAATGCACAATGCCACCTTACTACATTAACAAACATATAATTGAAGTCAAATGTTTCCGATGTCGCAAACAAAACCTGAACATTAAGCATATATAAAGACAGAATTTATGGCAGAATTTTAGTGGTTGCTTTGTATTGGATACATTTTTTTATAGTTTGTCACTATAATGAGTCTTAACTGACAAACATTTCTGTAAATGAGCATGTGATTTGGATGCAGTATCTTCACATCATACTGATCAGGACCTGTCTCAGTTTGACTTGACTGATTTTTCTGTCCATTTAAAATTATAATTTTGCTGTGAAAGCCAAACTATTAAAGTGTTAAATACAAAAACACACAAACCCGTAAAGATATTTCCATTGTGGTCCCATGAGAAGACGAAGTTACAGTTTTTGGGGAAGGGGATAAATTAAACAAATAGAATTCACTCATCATACCTAAAAAAACCTTCACAAAATTTCTTGTTAAACCCAGGAAGCCTGCCTCTCTGATCAGCTTCACAGTTTGTGTCTAGAAATGACCACAAAATTGGCCAATTAGTGTTTAGTGACACACCACTCTCTGGCATAGACCTGGGTCTAATTTCAATTTTAATCAGATGTGTGTGTTGATTTTTCATATACTGTATATTTAGATTTTTTTTGTAAATACAATAGCTATTAATTCGGTACAAACTAATTAAACAAATAGATGCATAACAACCAGAATCATCACATATACAGATATTAAAACAGTCATGCACACATGCAGTTGAAATTCTTCTGTGGCCAGCAGTGTGATTTATCCACTCGTTAATTGGATGCTGTGTGCCGCTGTGAACTTTGCAGTTGATTAAGGCGCCTCTCTCTTCTGTGGCAGCCCACTGTTTCCAAGGCTGAGACCTCCTTTGGCCGCAGCCGCAGGTTAAGAGACCCCCACTGACATCGGTTGTGCAGCAACAACCTCCATCACTAGCCTCACTAGCTGGCTAATGAGCCTCTGCTGGCCAGTGTGACTGGAAGCACATGGCCAAATGTCAGAACTATTCATCAAAATGATTGAGGCTTGACCTCACAGTTATAATGTTAAAAGACCTGTATCACTGCTGTCTGACACATGACACCACACACTTGATGGAACGAAGCAGTGAATTTGGCATCAATACAGGAAACAAAAACAGTGCATTGTTTATCTCTAGCTTGGTTTGTAATAGTTTTTAGTTTTTAATTTGTTGTTATTTACTTTACCTGGAGTGTCAAGGTGGTCATTTTAGAGATACCTTATGTTACTTTATGATTCTTTATGCTATAATGCCTCTGTCGCAGTCTAAAGGGCGCCGGTGCCCCATCCTTATAGAAGATAGAAGGTTAGGAATGACGTGGGTTCTAATCTCAGCCATCCCCGTGAACATTGTGTGTGTACTAGGATAAGAAGTTAGAACCATTAGACCATTAGATAACCATTAGATAGTAGAAGTAAAACAATAACCACTCCTTATCTGACACTGAAGTGGGTGTAAGTGTTCTTGGTCTTTAACTCAATCACAAGCTGATGTAAATGCCACTGTGTCTTCATATCAGTTTTCTAGAAGAAAGGCTAAAGAGTGTGTGTGTGTGTTGACATCTGCTGCCAGAAGTCTATCGGTCCATTTTTTAAAAATGGAATTCACTAATAGGTTGAAAATACATTAAGGAGATTTCTTTGGACGTGCCCTCACCCTTACCTCATACCTCCTGACCTCACTCAATACCACTGGATTCACTTTGCAGCCTTTAAATACACTGTGAACTTGAAACCGCTCACCCATGACGTAACTAGTCCTCGCTCTGTAGGCTTTGCACACGTCTTATTGTCGGGTTAATATAGTAATAGGATCAGAGCGGTTACAGGCTGGGAGGCACTTAGGGGGGCGGCGGAGTATATGTGCAGCATAAATTTGCTGTGATGTTTGTCGCTTTGAGCTGCGTGAGTTACAGTGAGTACAGTGAGTTTCTCGACCCTGAGCCTTGACCCTGAAGTGATCTAGGACAGAACATCTATCATAGACAATTTCATAGTGGCCATAATTCACTGCCAACAATGACACAAGTTAAATATAATCATATAATCATCATCATAAACATCATATAAGTAAATGTAATCAAATATGCAAATAAAAGAACTTTTATTGACAAACTCCAGTGTTTAAATGGCTTTTGAAACATGACATGTGGGACTTGCATAAACTCAAACTATGCTTGACATACTCAAGTAAAAAAAAAAAGCTCCTGAAGTTCCCCCAAGGGATATTTTTGATACTGACAGTGATTTAAATAGCTCCAGTGGAATCCATTTGGCAACGCTGTCAGTATTGCTAATCCAAAATAAGAACAACACTCAAGTTTACACCTGTAAGCTGCTTTTAGCCCTTGTTTGGGTTATCTAGTCTATGTTTAGACTATACACTTGTCTCCCAACGACTCTCACTAACACCCTCAGTTCACCCCTCCAGGAACCGTAGGCAGCATTTCCAGCTAACAAGCATCTGTGCTGTACATGTCCAGTGTGAATGGTTGTTCCAGTAGTAGCCTTAACCAGGGGCTCATGAGGACAGTACAGAGCATTAAGTAAGCCAAAGTAACAGAGATTAAAGCAGATCAAAAAGGCCATTCGTCAGTTGTTGTCTAATGTCAAGTTACGTCTGTTGAACAGTGGAAGTAGGCAATTGTTTGATAACCTATCTGCCTTATATCTGCCTTAAGAAGCACTTGATATGCTGTATTGTAAGCTCCACCCTGTGTGAAGAGAGCAGCTATAAAACATGTTAACAACATGCAGGCAATTAGAGCCAAGGATGGGAGTAAAGTCTGAGACTTACTGGATACATTGTCATGATAAGCAGGGAATGTGTAAATGTTCAAATTAAAACTGAATGTTAGTATGTGTGTGTGGTCACAACAAAGGAGGTACTGTCTGACTGGAAACATGGTGATAGATGAGATATCACATGATTATCCTGATGATGATCTTACTTTGACCTGAGGATCGATAAAGTTATTAATTTCTCCAGTACACTGAACAGACAGTATAGAACACAATCATCACACAATATCAATAATTAAATTATATCTAATTTAATCAAATTGTATTTGTTTTTAACATATGCTAAGAGGGTTAAAGCCAATTAATTTGAAAAGCAAATGTGTCATTACTCAAACTGTTATGAAAGGTTCATATTTCAGAACCAACTGCAACAAAAGCCAGTAGCTCACACCCTTCAGTGAGAGGTTCCATTCTTTCATTTTTAATTTTTTTTCTATGTGCACCTTTATTTTTGATGGCAGATTTGATCCTTTGGGGCACGTATGATACCAATCTTGCACAAAAGTGGTCTGCCATTCTTCACAGGTGATTCTTTCCAGCTGAAGGGATACTCCAGAGATGTTCTTTTGAAGTCAGGAGACAGTCCCCAGTTTTCTCTTTTTTCCTCTTTAGAAACTCTTTTTTTTCTGTGTGTTTGGGATCAATCAGACATTGCCCTGTCTCTAAACCCACATCAGTAGCATGGAAACAAAAACAAAACACATGTCACACCACTGCTACAGATACCTTCTATAAGTACTGTGTCTTAACTTTCTTCTTTGCGTTTATAAGCCACGTATTGTGGACACAACATAGGACTGGAAAATAATTGCTATATTAGCTGCAGTGACAGTTTAACCTTTACAACCATGGCTGTATAAGAGAAAGCCTTGGGTAAAGTGCCTTTATGCTACTTGTTCCTGATTGCTTCCCTCCTCACCTCAATCCTTAGTTCAGCTGTTGTCTACAGGACCTTTGACATATAGAAATCTCTCTTTGGGATGAAGTAATAGGAGGTTTCTTCTTTGGGGTATTTTACCATTTACATCACCCTGCAAATAAATATAGCTTTATGGCTATCCCATCCTTCCACCTCTGCTACATCCGGTTCAAAAATAGAAATGAAGTGTATGGTAGATGGGGAATCATATTTTGTGATGAATGATCTTCACCAAAATGTGGTCATTACTGCAAAGGCGATTGCTATTTTGATACATTGATACCCTCATCAAACTGCCGAGAAATTTAAATTAGATTTTTGAATTTTTCATGTACCTCCAAATGACTGAGGCTGTTAATGTCTTGATTTCGATGTGTGAGCTTTGATGGAGCCCGGGCACAGTGCAAGAACGCCTTAGCAGAGCCTATTTTCCAGCAGGCCCCTCTGTCATAGTCATATGAAGAATTCTTGCTCTTGTTGGTTCATGTGTAAACTCCATTTTGTTTTTTAATCACTCATTCACAAATATTCTGATTACGTAGCTTCCCTATAATTGAAATTCTGCAGCATTTCCTCTGTTGAATCTGTGATTTTAACACGTGACTATAGTGACAAATTTATTAGAATATCTCACTCAGACAGACTCATTTTCGCAGTCATATTCCTTGGCAACGAACGGCATCTATTTTGGAAATGATTACAGTATATTCTTAATATTGCCTCACATACTCAGCATTGTGGCATTGTACCGACGCACTTTCCAGTGGAGCAAATAACTGATACAGTTGTGCTTTTTTCCACAAGGTGTTTCATTCCTGACTTGGCAAAGTAATTAAAGTATCTGCTGATATTTCTTGGGTGCAAAGGCTGGAGGTTACATCACTCTCAAAAAGGCGACATTCTTGATTCTGCTGTTTCATGCAAGTTTTTTTTCTAGTGAATGGGGGGAGGCTATAAATATTTTTCATTTAAAGCATGTTAGTAAAATTGTATTGTTCTGTGATAATTAGTGTTATGATTGTGACAAATGTGACCTTCATTACAATATTTTGTAGTGATTAATTTTGATGATTGATCCATATTCAAACAAAATAACCATAATTACCTATTATAAGGTAATAGTAATGGTATGTCATCAATTAAAACAAGTATGGGAATATTCAGACTGGACATTGGATATTTGTATAATAGGTGTAGGTAGGGAGTTAGTTATTGTCTTAGGCCAATTTAGATAGTAATGCAGTTTTAGTTGTTTGTTATGTTGGCTTATTTTAAGGTTGTTTCAAAGTAAAAGTTTGAAACCAGAACAATATAAAAAAAAATTTATGTGTGGTTTGCAGAAATGTTTAGAACTGATGTTCTTCTGTGGTGGTAGAATGAAGGTAATTGGAAGAATCGACTCTTAGGGAGGAGAGGATGTTTCTTCTCTGCACACAAAGATTGTGGAGCCAGATGCTTGCAGCCTTCCAATCAACACTCAGCTACCATAAACTTCTCAGTACTGCTTCGGTCAGCATGTAATTTTCCTTTCTACATAAACCCTTGATTCTGAGAGCAATATAGCTTAAATTGACCTTCTTAGTCCTTGCAGTATTTTGACAGAACCTTTCTCACATGGCTCAACCTCGTTCAGTGTCACACTTACACATACAGATGACACAGTACATCAAGTCCCAGGGGTGTAAGCCTGTGAACAACAAGCAGCGAAATGGGAAGTTACTGTTGAGGTTTCCCCTCAAGTTGACCTGTCAACTCTGCCTGTGGCTTGAGATCTCCTGGGGGCCAGCATACCTCCACAAAAAGAGAAAAAACTGTGGAGTGGATTGAAGAAAGGTAGCCAGAGAGAGAAAGAAACTCAAAGCCAAAGACAAAGTGGGAGGAAGAAACACAGATAAGTACGCCTTTGAAGAGAACATCAGCAGGCTTCATGGTACTCAGGGAAACCTCTCTCCTTCTTCAGCATGGAGGACCCATCTCAGCAGATGAAAGCAGAAGCCCCTTTGAGGTGGCACCCTGGCATTATCCCTGCATCCTGCATCAAGTAATTGAAAGAACTGAGAGTATGGTAGGGGGCTTGGAGAAACGAGGGCACTGGGCTGAGTCATCCCTGCAAGTTCTGGGCATGCAATTCAATTCAATTCAATTCATCTTTATTTGTATAGCGCCAAATCATAACAAAAATCATCTCAAGGCACTTTACA
>JAUMHL010000010.1:15022048-15036244 GCA_032362345.1 Sandelia bainsii | reverse complement strand
TCAAAACTCTGGCTGCAGCATTCTGGATTAACTGTAGGCTTTTTAATGAATTATTGGTGCATCCTATTAACAGTGAACATGCAGGCAATGAGAAGACAGCTGTATGTTCTGAGGAGGAGAAGACCAAGGAGTAAACGTAGAGAGAAGCTCAAGAAGTCTTGTTTTTAGAGAATATATTTTTATATTTTTTATTTCCAGCATACAGTACAGTAAAATAATAAAACTGAAAATGTAAAAAAAAAACCACTATCAGTGAATTTATTATTTGATTTATTATAGAATAAAATAACCGTAATATCCAGTACTAAGCAGCTCTGTATGTAATTATGGATGCAGCTTTCATTAGAGAAGGATTACAACACATAATATATGTAGGAAGCTGTGTGTTGCGATAATGTTGTCATTATGGTTGTGTAAAGCCCTTTTAAATTTGGAACTGGAAACATTATCACATCAATGAACCAAATGAAGCACATTTGGTATATTTTTGCCTAAACAAATGCAGACAACAACACAGATTTTTTGTGTGCTGTTGCTTGTGTTGCTTGTACATATGAGAGGCAGAGAATAATATTTAATGTATCACAATTGTTGTATTTGGAAGGATGGATATAGGGTGGTCCTGAATGTGCTCAATGGATCAGAGTAATCTCAGTCAAATCAGTGTCAATGCACTGTCTGCACATGACTTAATCCTGCCTGCAATGGCATTTAATACTGCAACACTGCATCTACATTTACAGATGAATATGTTTAATGTCTAAAGTTGTCACATTTCCACAGAATAAAAGTGTTGATTTACGCCTTTAATCAACCTTTACTTTCCTGACGAAAAAAGCTTGAAAAAAGTGTTATGAATAAAAGGGAGTCAATGTTGAAATGTCTCACAGGGAAAGTCTTGTTTACAATTCACTCACACCTTTGTCATTTCGTCTACTCAAGGTCTCGCCCTCCTCTTTCTCTCCAACCCCATTTGTTTGCAACCTTCACTCCCTCTGTTTTACAGTGGATGAACCTGAACACAGTCCCTCATTATCATGCAGACTCCTCCCTCTCTTTGACTGGTGGTGTTTCTTCTCCCTCCCTCTTGTGTGGAGAGCTCGGCAGTGAGCGTTAATCCCGGATTGTGCTGCCCTGCTGTCTGCATCCCGTTGTTGCTGGGAGAGCATGGCATGGCTCCAGGACCCCTGTGCTCACACAGGAGAGAAGTGAACGAATAAGAGAGGCAGAGAGACAGACAGAGAGAGAGAGAGAGTGAGAGAGAGAGACAGACAGAAAGAGAGAAAGGAATGAGGTATAATTGGGCTGTTTTATGACTGTCACAGCTGCTTGCATGAGCACTGCACTGCACTGAGTGTTACTGAGTTTCAGTCACACACACACTCTCTCAATAAACAAGAGAGAAAGGAGAGGAAAGGGAAGGATGGCAGCCGGTTTGTCGCAGCTGTGGTTGCAAAATTGAATGAAGAGAGAGGAAACCTCAGTCACATCCTCGGTTCTACCACATTGCAACCTTTCTCTGCTTGTTTGCTGCATCTTCCTCACTGCTCACACTAAAGGGATTAAACTTTTTTTTTAGTCTGTTATTGGCACATCTGGAACACTGAGAGTCTCTGACATGGAGTCTCCCACCAAAGAAATTGAGGAGTTTGAAAGCACGGCGCTGAAGTACCTCCAGCCAGAACAGATTGAAAAGATTTGGCTCAGGCTCCGGGGACTGTGAGTATATCCACTTTTACCCTTTACAACAAGTGTGTGTATAAAGTAATAATGTGTGTCTTGTGTGTATTTGACTGAAGTTGTGATGTTAAAATAATTGATCTGTAATTAATTTGTAAGAGCTTCATTATATGTGATAAAAAATACTGGCAAGAGCCTGGATGTCATAATAAAAGCCTGGCAGTAGTCACCTCATTTTGTTTACAGTGTGTGTCAGTTGGGTTGTGGGTGTGTGAGCGTGTGTGTGCGTTAGCGTATGGGAGAGAGAAAGAACCAAGCGTAGTGTGTTTGATAAAAGTAGAGTGAAAACCTGAAGAAGCTAGAAAAACACACAGAGATTGGAATTTAGAATTGTTCAAACCAAACAGAAATGCTGAGTTATTTCCTTTAAACTATCTTGAGTGGTTTGTTTATTTTATTGGACAGGGAGGAAGAAAAGAAAAGCACATCAGAACTGAAATGGCAGCAAGGAGAGCTGCTCACTCTTGAAGCTTTGATGCAGAAAACATGTTTATTTCAGTCGTTTCAAAGTACTTTACTCCACAGTTTGGAGTGATGCTGCTATTTTCTTAACAGACCAGATGTTGATGCCATCTTTTATTGCATGACTCATCTGACATGCAATAAACACTTGTGTCCATACAATATTTTGACACAAGAAGACATGGATTTAGGCTTGAAAGACTGAATATATGCATTTTTCTGTGCGTCAGCTGGACAAAGAGACAACCTCCTCAAACCTCACATTCCTCCGTTTTGTCTACCAACCAATCAACACATCTCTGACCTTTCACCCTGAAAAGAAAACCTCACACACTCTAGGTGGGAATTCTCTCCATTATCCATTTTCAGTTCTCATCATTCTTGCTCAACGGGGGGGGGGGGGTCTCTAATGCTATTGCTGGAGGTCTGTATTAAATGCAGTTTCTTCCTGCACCACAGTTGAAGAGTGGAGTGAATGAATTTTCTGCAGTTCATCTATCAGCTTTCCCCTCCTCTCACATCACTTTTATTTTGTCATTTCTATTGTTCCATGATTAGTCATTGTTTTTCTCTCTCCTGTGTCAGAAGCCCAACATGTGGTTCCCCCCACCTTCTTCCTCTGCCACATTCAGTTTCCTCGGATGACTTCGTCGTCTTTTTCATTTGGTCACTGTCATAAATTTCTCATCATAACCATCTGTCTCTTTGGATATTTGATAGATAGATAGATTTGATTGATAGGGCCCGGATGATTCTTTTATTTTTGGCTATGCTGCAGTCTGCTGGGTGCTCTGAAGGCTCCTGTTGCATGTCAGAGATCACATTAGACTTTAATCTCAGAAAGAGCCTCCATTTGAAAAGAGTGAGCTCCGACTGACAGGCAGCTCCAACAAATGTTGACACGTCGCACAGTGTATGTTGTGTGTTTAATAGGTAGAGAGCTACAGTATGCACTGATTGTGCAAGCTGACTAAGCATGTACTCATATACAGTAGGTTGGATGTGTGTTTGAGTGTTTACTGCAGCTTGCTGACATTTACTGTGTGTGTTGCCAGTTTAAAGGCGATTTGTTTAGGATCTGTACGTTTTGGTGTGTGTGTGTGTGTGTGTGTGTGTGTGTGCTAAATGGCTATCACAGCACTCTCTCACCCACAGTGTACTCTACACTGCACACCAATCACCCATGGACAGACAGGCAGAACATTTGCGTTGGAAAGTTTTCCCCATCTCAACCTTCAGTGACACATTCTGAAGCCTCTTGACATCCACTGATCGCAAACAGTGTGCTGTCTTTCATTACTTTCCTTCGACAGATGGCCCCTTTATATTTTGCATCTGTGTATGTACTCCAGTGGATTTCCATTAATAAATTAGATCACTATGACAGACCCTACCTCTCTGTCACCCACTGATTAATGGAAATCAATGAATCATTTAATCCCTTTATCAACACTTCATCGCCGAGAGATCCCTTAAGGGAAGGGCATCTTTGATTTGACCCAAGGAGGATCAAGGTGGCTGACTGACCCCTGTAATCTTATTTGTGAGGCAGCTTTTCTTTTCATGCAACTTAATATTTCTCTGACACTACATTTCAGAGGAAATATTTTCCTTTTTTTTAATCTCCACTACAAGTATTTGGCATGTGCAATAAGAACTTATAAACCTCTTTAAAATTTAGATTCTGGAAATTTCATGATCCCTTTTAGCCCATATAACCTCATTATGCCAAGGCTATTGCTATTGGCTAAAGCAGGGGGAAAAGATACAGAAAGTTAGGTCAAGCTCAGGAGAAGAAGGGAGGAAACTAGGAAATACCTTGCGTATTGTTGTTGTTTATATTCGTCTCTTATGTGGTTTTGTTTTTATATTTTTCTTTTAAAACATGTCCTTCTTCACCTTTTTTGAATAATTTAGTCTCTGTGTGTCAAACACTGACATCTCGACAACTCTAACCATCCAACTGTAAAACTTCACTTCTTTTTAACTGCTGGCTTCACTGCCATTAATTTGTTTGATCTTTTTTTATTCACTAAACTGTTAACATTTATCTTCAAAGACTAACTTCTTTAGCTTGCAGTTTTACACAGAGCTCCAGGAAAGATTCATATAGAAAATGGTTGAGAAACAAATCGAGCTAAGTGCTGTGAATTGTGCCTGACTGGAATTTAAATCCACGTCTGCAGTTGAACAGCAGTGGGTTAACCCTTCCTTCCACTTCACTATATGCATGCCTTAAGTGTGTGTGTGTGTGTGCTTTAATTCAGCTTTTAGACCCACACTATTATCTCTTCATGGAGGTGTGGGTGTGTTTTAGGCCAAATGTTAGGGTAAGTGATAGTAGGTGTGTTTTAATGTGACTGTGTAGGTTCCCACTGTGTGTGTGTGTGTAATAGTAAAGTAGGTGGGATGTCAGAGGGTGGAGTGGTGCGTGTGTGTATGCGTGTGTTTTTTGCATATCATCACACCGCCCTTAAATTCCTAATTTGCATAAATGATCATGAGCATTTGCTTTTTGTAATTCACTGTTTGTGTGTGTGTTTGTGTGTGTATGTGAACACAACGAAATGATATGACTACTGAGAAGTAAAAAGACACAAACAGGTAAAAAACAGACATTTACTTATTGACATATTGCGGTAAATCTACACATTTGACTCAGTAGCATTCTCATGGTTGCTCTCATTGAGTTCTATCTGTGCACAATGAGGTGTGTGTCCATAAGATTTGCATTTGCATAATCAACACAGCTTCTAAAAATTGATTTTTTGAGAGTTTATTTTAAAAAAAGAATTTCACACTCCACAGTTTCAGTTGTGCAGTTTCTTTGATGACACATCTGTACATGAACTATAGTATATGACAGATGTGAACCCATTTCATTGCTAAGAGAAATTTAGATAAGTGTAACAGATTATATTAGATCATTCAGACATGCTAAGAATGGATCTGCTCTTGCATGAGTCCCAGTGTGTTTCCACGTGAAGTATGTTAAATATAAAAAACAAATCCAACACAGATCTCAATCGATGCCTCATTATCCTTGTATTTGTTTTCTCTGGCAGGCGAAAGTACAAGAAGACGTCCCAGAGGTAAGACTTGCTGCTGGGACTAACACCTCCTCTTTTTCCTCCTCATCCCTCCTTGTTATTAATCTGCATCTCCACAGCTTCTCCTCTCGTTTCTTGATATGCTCCTTCTGCCTCTCCCACTCATTTGTATTAGTGGACCACATGGATATTCTCTTACCTTTTTGTTTTCTTTCTTCATTATTCATTGTTGGTTGTTTTGCAAAGAGCACTTTGTAACTCTGCTATGAAAGTGCAATTTGAATAAAAGTTACTTTGGTTATTAACACTGTTTTCCACCTACATTTCTGAAGCCACAAACGTCAGTGAAACACCTTTTCGTACATGTATGCATTCACAAATACTCTTCTTTTCACTCTCTCTATCTCACTTGTGATTAAAGTGTCAGCTCATCATCACGACTAGATAACTGTCAGCCTAATAGAAAGAAATTAAAGTGACACGGTTGTTTGGGAGAAATAGACAACTGACAAAACTTGAAAGCTTGACAAATAACTTGAGTGCTTATCATCTTCATTACAGAACTTTCATTTGTTTAGTTCTGTTGGAGATGCTCAGGGGAAATCAAGCTCTCTATTAACTGGGCCTTGAGTGCATTTATTTACAAGGGTGAAAGCAGGGATTAATTAATGCCACTGAATGAGTGGACGACATAGATTTAACTATCATTTGTTAAAGATGTTTTTGTATTGATCTGAAACATGCTGTCAGTGTCCTTCATTATTCAGATCAGCTAACCCTGTGATGCTTTTGTTCTGATGCAAAGGGAATATTTATGACTTTAGGACACAAGAGACTGTGTGAAACTATACAAAATGTATTTTGTATTGTGTTTATTTCTTTAAAAAAGTAATTTCCTGAAGTAGCTGGGTACTAACAACATGAGTAAATTATGCATTTGCTGCAGACTAATTGAATTCACAGATTAATACACATTTAATGCAAATGTTTCCAGTTGCAGGATGGTGAATGTGAGACTGACTCAAAATAAACCACAGTGTCCACATTCATGAAAATGAAGGAACACGTCACATGTCATATCAGTGTGACTCATTTATGCGTTCTCTTAGATTTTGGACAATTTGTTGACATGAAGGAAAGATAAAAACTAGTTCTAACCATGTCCTTCATGGGTGACAAGGATGGTAAATGTGACTAACAACACTGTATGTTCTCAGTTTTTAATTACTTAATGTTTCTTCCAACCATTGTATTTCTGCATACAATACACCTCTTCTGCTTTTCACCTAATACATTCTAACAAATGCATTGCTCATTCTAACAAATGCATTGGCAGAAATTGTGTTAACTTATTAAATGCTACACAAATGAAGCTCAAAACAAAAATAGGTTGCTGAAGCGCTGCTGTAATGCTGTTTCATGGCATTTTCCTGTGAACTGTGGGTTTGCCGCACAGTTAGAGTAATTGAACGAATGCTACTTATTGGCACAGTGTGTGGTCGTTTGGTGTGGTATAGCTGTTGGAAACTCTCACTCTCTCTCTTAGCTGCTGTGTCTCTCCCTCTCTCTGCTGGGCGGGTGAGTTCCTGTGTGGAGGAGCCCTGTGATTGACAGCTCCATATGTGTCTGTATAATTATGGCCGGGCTAATTGGCAGAGAGGAACACTGGGACATTGTCATTACTGACACACCAGGATAACCCCTCACACATGCAGATGGAGGGAGAGATAGACCTCTTCACAAGGGGGGTTTGAGGGAGAGGAGTGTGTGTTTATATGGAAAGAGAACGAAAGTAGGACTCGAAAGAGATAAAAAGAAAAGTGCATGTGTTTGTGTGTTTTATGTGGGTTTGGTGGTGGTAGCAGGGAAACATTTTTGCCTGTTACTATTTTGGTTATTGGTTTTTGATCACATGGTCACCATTGTGCTTTGCACTTTCAACAACTGACAGTTTTAAGTCCTGCCCCCCTTAGTTACTGTTGCTACGCCTGTCATGTTTTCCATTCTCACACAGCAAATATGTGGTTTACGATGATAACGGTGGGACATTTCCCATTCAAAAGTCTTAATACATGTTGAAAACATGGGTTCTTAATTTCAGATAATAGGTACATAAAATGAGGTTTCTCATTTTTCGCCTGCAATTGTCGATTTTGCTGACTTCTCAATGGCTGGCTCAATGGAGAATTGCAGCTGTAGGTAACAAGATGTTTGAAAATGTTGTCTGCAACTGACTCCAACATTTAGGTTACCAATATTCACTTAGAGATACAGTATGCAACACTTTTAGAATATGTTTTACTACAACTATGCTCAAAAATGTATCTCAATGCATTGAACAGCCTGACAGCAGTGCATGCCAATGGAAACACTGAGCTGAGTGTTGTGTTGCATGGAAGAGCAGGGAGCAGGAGGGCTGGGAGGAGCACAGTGGATTGATTATAAGCCTCATGCTAGTGCTATAAGTTACGTATTGTAGATTTAAGATCAGAGGCCTACATTGCATGTCTAAGGCAAAAAGTCATCACTAGATAGGCCATGCAGAAGACATGTAAATATAGAAACTGTAACACTCTTCTTCTTTCTGTATATTATATATCCTGCAATGTAAAACTATATACACCGTGTCTGCAGAGGGAGCGTTTCTTCTGCATTTTTCAGTCATCTGTCTGTTTTAATCAGACCAGCTGTACAATGTCTAAACACTTGTAAACACATTGAAGCTTGAACGGAGCAGTGGAGCTGATGCTGCTATAACTGCAAGTTACAAGAGAAAGGGCTTTGAGGGTAAAGACATATGTATTTAACAATTGTAATGCACCTGGACTGTAACCTCTGAGCCCACAAACTAATGTTGTCCACTGATGAGTTCAGTTATCTGGATATGCTAACACTTGCGGTTTACATTGCAGCTCCATGCACACCACCTTGGCATATGGACAAATCCAAAGCTTGATAGACCTGCTGTTCCTAGTTACGGTTGCTAAGCTGTGATTGGACACTCACTGCTCAGGGGATGGGTTTAGCAAACAGTCGATTCACAATATGCTACTTCTTTGATAAATCTCTACTTAATCCTGTGCTTCTGAATGTGCCAGAGAGCAATTTGAGGATGTTCACTTGCCAACGAAGATAAAAACAGCTTTCTCCTATGTTTACAAAAAAAGGCATTGATCAACCAAGCGCCACCACCATCACAGCAATAACTAGATGACTTGTGCATCTCTTTGTATTCACTGGCAGGCATCTGAACACTGAATGAAACATGCTTTTACTCAGGCCTTTAAATGTTCTACAGTGGTCACTCCTTGTAGCCTGGCTTTTAAAAGCTTTAAGTGTCTGCCATCTGATCCAGAGTAGCCTCCAGCCTTAAAAGGCCTAATGTAGTCTGCCCAGTTGCCAACTCTGTTGAGAGTGCGCGCGTGTCTGTGTTTATGTGAGTGAGTTTTTGTGTATCCTTTCACTCTCCCAGGACTCACGTGTTTCTCCACATTACAGCCTTGGAAACTAATGACTCAGGCTGCTCAGACATTTACAGCCTTTTCTCCTTCAATATGTTAGTCATCAGACACTTGAGTTCTGTTTGCAAATACACTCACTGGCCACTTTATTGATTTACTTTATTCATTTATATAAGTGGACAAAACATTAGAAACACCTCTTAATATTGCGCACTCCAGTACAACTCCACCACACACTATGACAGCTTCAACAAAAACTGAGAAATTATAACCTTTTAAAAGTAAAATTCGTGGCAGAGCTGATCTATTGAATTGCAATAGATTGTGGCTCGTCAATGTATAGTTTTGTACAAGAAATATTGAGATTTAGAAACAGTGCAAGTGGCTCTTCATTGGTCCACTTTTCATTTTTGCACTCTTCATTTTATTGATGCTTAAGCCTGAGATTATTCTGCATTTTTGCATCTCAAATCAGTTGGGATAAATGAGAATCAAGTCTAATTCAAGTATTAACTCGTGTCTATGAAGAGTCAGGTCTCAATCCAAGATAAACCCCAAGTTCTCATTAGAACATATTTCATATGTCATATTTTTCGGTGGAATTAGTAGATGTAGTAACCTGGGGGGTGAATGAATGAATAAAATATTTAAAAATATTTAAAAAAAGTAAATAATTAAGACATTTTAATATATGTATTTTTTTGCTTCCACAGTGAGTGAGTGGTGTTGAATGTGTTGCTTAATGATCCCAGTATTTCTAAAATGCTGACTATGTCCCCAAGAAATATGGAAAACTGCCATTACTGATCAAAATGTCACCAAAATTGTATGTCCTCTAAAGTAAAACTACTGCAAGCTAGAATTAATAAAATTATTGAGTCACAGAGGATGCGTGTGCCAAATGTGAAGAAACTCCCTCAAGTCATTTATGAAATATCATGTTCATAAAAATGGTATAGACGGACAACCCAAAAACATAATGCCTCTGGTCATGGCGTAGTTAGAAAGGTAGCTAAGACAGTAATTTCCCCATAATAAATAAAACACCAACAGAACTGTAAGTAAATGAAGAAAAGCACCACATACACCACACAGGTTACAAAGATCAAGAACAATGAGGAGAGGAGGACAGATATTGTTGACTTGACTGAGTCAAGACAGAAAATTGAACTGGTTAATGACATTAATGAAGGAGCAAATCTTCCACGCACTGGCTACCTTTAAGAACAGCCCATTAGTTGCCATTAGCCAAGCCTCTGTGTCTCTCTTATCTGTTGTTAGGGGCCATTCGTCAGTCACCACAGCTATTCTCTGTTTTTATCTGTTTATCTGAGATGATAATTCATTTGAGACAGAAATGTAATACTGCTATAGGTTTCAATTTTGGATTAGCTGCCTACTGGAACAAATACAATCACATCTCATTAAACAAACAAATAATTGTCTATGGAGCAATAAGGAGCAAGATGCACAGTGGCAATAATGATGATGTGCTGAGATGATGAATTCAAAATAAAGATTGTGACGCACACACTTGTCAATCAAATAAAAAAACTGAAGCAGAATTGAAGCAAAACAGTTTTGAATCTCACATCGAGACTGTTTAACAAAATGTGTGCAATGAATGAAAACTGAACATAGTAGTATTAGTAATATTAGTCATAGTTGGTGAAGTAGTTAGTTTTATTTTCATGTCATGACAGGCTCACTTTGAAATAAAACATCTGAAAAATAAAAAAAATCTGTTCCTCATTTCAGTCCTTGTAGGTTTAGACAGACAGCAGTCCAGCCGACAGAGCTCAAGACCTCAATTTCAGCCATTAATGACTTTTTTCCCCCTGTTTTGCTAATGAGTTGTGAGTTTGGTTCCTTTGTGTTTCATTTTTTGTCCACATTTTGTGTGTTAAACAGCCTCATGTAAGTTTTGAGGGGTTTCATTTTTAAAATAACACCAGTACTCTTGGCCTTTTTGGAGAGTGTTGTGACAATGTTGTTATTGCACTCATTCACTGATTTTTCTTTGCCTTTTCTCACTTTTTATTGCTTTTTTCATCCTCTCTTCACCTCATCTCTTACTAGCTGATGATTAGAGGGGTAATTGAATTTAAATGAATCTCTAAGATTGGGCTAATTACATTCTTTTCAACTGATCTTTTCTTTTTCCCTTTTTCTTCCCCCTCTGCTCCACATCAGGGGCTCCTTTCTTGTCTGAGGTAACTGCCTCAGTTAGCATGAATCACCCCGTGTTGCTCTCTAAACTACACAGGTGCTGAGAGACACCCTTTAGTTTTTGTATTATTATACATCTTTTCTTTCTTTGAACCTCTAGCTGGCATCTGGTGCCAGCGGTTTGCCACATAACCAGTACACTGCTGTGGGTGCCCCGGGATGTTGGGCTTTTCTTGTGATTGCTTTCCATGCTTTCCGATCCATGGCAGTTATCTTGGCTTGGTGGAGATCAAGGCGCTGGTTGTGCAGGTCCTCTTGTACTTGTTTTACTCATGTTTTCTTTGGCGCGGTTTGCTGTATTCTCCATTGGATGCGGCGCTGCCTCCAGAGGAGCCGATGTGGTAGGTGATCCGGGCTCAATCTGCAGACGTGGCCAAACCACCTTAGTCTCTGTAGTTGTTTTTTCACTGTTGGTTGTTGCTCGCACCTCGACCAGATGATCTCATTGGGAATGCGGTCACACAAAGTAACATGCAGTCTGGCTCATTTGACAGATCATTTGGAATACTCCAAAGTATACATACACAAACTAGAAATACACATCCTCTGATATACAATGCACATTTGCAATATGTGCATATATAAACTGTCTGTAGTATAGAGCCAGCAGCCTGTTGTCATGTGCCACCTCCTCAAGAAGCGACCAATTCTCAACACCGAGGTCTCTACTATTGTAAAGGGCAAAAGGATAAACAGCTGATTGCATATACTGAGGTGCCAGAGATTGTTCATTCAATCCAAAGTGAACCCTTCAATTGCTGCACACAACAAGAAAAAAACACTTTCAAACTGATTTTTTTCTTTGCTTATCTTAAAGTGACATTATAATGGGGCTACTGTATGCACAAGAGCTGCATTTTCATTCTGCAGCAAAGAGCTTCTACACTGATTATTTTCTCCCTCTTTCCCTGCCTCAGAGAGACATTATTCAGCTAAGTGTATTGCTATTCTGAAGATTGATTACAAAGCCTAAATGATAGGCTTTTATCATAAGCTGAGGATATGGCAGAGATAAGAACATAAACATCATGGGCTTCCTTGGTGCCAGCCCAGCTCACGAGGCTTCGCTGTCTTGCTGCATGCAGCAGATATTGGAGATTTATGATACAGATTGTCTCCTTAATCTGGTTGTTTATGTCCAGCCTTCCTCCAACACCCTTGATTCTCTATCCCACCTCTACCCTGGTCCCTGCTGGCTGTTTGTCCTATAAGTATTACTACAGGTAAATGGAGATATAGAGCAGAAATGTCTAAATGTTATTTTACTGTCTGTTTGCATTTTTCACAGAGAAAGAAAATATTGTGAGAATGCGGAAAAGAGGCTGGTTTGTATGCTGAATGTGTGTACTCGTGTGTAATGCCCAGCAGCTATTTGTGTGTGTGTGTGTGTTTATTTCCATTCAGCCGTCTATCACTGCACCTCATTCATCTCTGGCTAACCCAGTCATTCTGGCTCTAGTGGGAGTTGTAGACCTCACATATAGTGTATTAAAATGCTTTCTGTGGCCTACAACCTCTTATCATAACCAATGTGATAGACCATGTCTGTAAAATGGGTTTTCCTTGCAGAAAATGGATGAAAGCCCAAAAGAATGCATCAGATTTATCTAAGCAAGGTTTATGTGTATTGAGCTTCCCAGTGCTATGGAAGAACTTCACTTTGAGCACTGAGTAATCTTGCATGACCAGAACATGGAAGCAGTTAGATAAAAGTCTGGGGCAGAGTCTCAGCTCAAGGGTAAACATTTAACTGGGTGTATCTTGTATCTTGCTTCAACACAAACATACAGAACATCACAGGAAACTGACTGGAATGGTTTTGGGCAAAAAATCCATCTACTCCAGTATTACCTGAAGAACCTAATATTTAGTCTCCCTATAGCTGGAGGACAGGAAGCAGAGGGAGCAATGTTACACAGTGCCAACAAAATTAAACATTACAAGGTCAAAAACTGTGTTTACTCTGGGGCCGATCTGTTGGTTTGCCTTATATTGTAGTGACAACTCCACATTATCAGGCAGCATTTGACAAAAATGACTGAATGTAGTAGATCTAATTTGGTAGCATGCCTATTGGCATATCCTACAGGTGAATCAAAACAGTAAATAAAAGCAGTAAGTGAACTTTTTTTGAGTGATGCTTTCAGCCACTGCTGGATAGTAGCCAAGCAGATAATGACTTGGCGCTTTGCAGCTTGTTGCTGCTATATGTAATGGGCATTAAACTATTTGGGATTGTAAAGTGAAACGTGTCGTCACTTGGTAAAAAAGCTCTTTTGTCAGATATGGAAAGACTAGTAAATACTTCAGCTGTGTGGTGCTGTTTGTGTTTTCATCATACCTGCTTCTGCTTCAATCAATACATGGATTGCTTTGTATAAATGTGTGAGTATGCAAATAAATCTATCAGTGTTTTCTTTGATGTTAATGCAAGAGGAATGATGGGAATCACACCAGTGACGCAGTGACTGTAGGACACTGTTTTCTGTCTCCATTCTTTAATGCTCACGGACATGTTGGACTAAACATCCTTTCCAGATAATAAAAAAAGATTAGAACCGTAGTTCACTGTTGCACAGTTACAGTAATGGGAATTTTATAGCGTGCATGGCTCACTTTAGTATTTTCATCAGTCATACACATTGTAAAATTTTTTAATCGCATTCAATTCAAGTCCTGACACATGTTTGGATAGCAACTATTTTAAATTGCTTTGAAAGACGTGGGTCATTCTATTAATAGAAAAGCCGTATTTTTAAAACCTAAACAGCAGAAGCATAGTATTGGTTGTTTTAGTAAAGTGGGCACCACCAAAAATATTTGTTGCAAGTAAACGTAACTTGTAAGTGTTTATTCATGTATTTGTTATACAGTTAAAAAAGTTGACCATTTAAAACTAGAACATGTTGAGGTCTGAAGGTTTGAAGGTTTATTGTCAGACTTGGAAATAAGATTTGCTCTCTGAAAGCCAAAGAGGTCATGATTATTCTCCTTTCTCCTGCCATTCTGTGTTTCGTTGCTTGTCACCTTTTATTAACGGCAATACTACGGAGCCCGGGAGGGGGAATGAGAGAAAAAAAAATTTATGGGTGAAAAAAAGTTATGCTTTTGCGAGATCTCGCAAAAGTTTTTATTGTAAAGTACTTCCAGGTCAATTGGTTACCATAGATACTACATCAATGGAGCGTATACAACTGCATTTGTAGAGTTTTGTTTTGAATTTGGCCTCAAATATAAAGACATTAAATCGGTGC
>JAUMHL010000010.1:14982016-15012149 GCA_032362345.1 Sandelia bainsii | reverse complement strand
TACACACATTATACAAAAAGTGGTCCTGCAAGTCACATGCAGCTAAGCGGAGCGTGCGCTTAAGCGACGTGCACTTAAATGGAGTCGACTGTACTGCAAACTATAATGTATTTTGTTTCATGCATGACGATGTCAGTTCTTCTGGTGCTTGCAGTTAAAGCATGGTTATTGTTTTAGATGAAAGTCATACTTTTCACACTTTTTGTTTATGAACAAAATAGTTCAAATAATAACACTTTCTCAACTAGTTGTCTTCTGTAAGTATTTTAAGCAGCTGTAAAGGTTTCCTGTACTTAGTTTATGTTATCAGTGTATTACGGCCACTTCAAACTTTCCACTCGCACTATGGACACGCATCCACTTCTGTTCATATTACAACTGAGGATGTAAACATGGACGTCTATTACAGTGCATGCTACAAAACATGTTGTCAATAATCTGGACAATAAGCAACAACAAGAACATGTTCTGTGTTAGTTGTAGTCAACTGCACAATATCAAAAAGTGAAGACTTAAAACAGTATGTATAACTGTGTCAGGGATGTAAATCTGGCATATACATATTGATGCATGAAACAAACGTCTGGTTTACTTGTCTTGCGCATGGCAAGACACGCACGCTGCAAGTGTGAATTGGCACCTACTCTGTATGATGACTAAGCTCTCAAAGTTTCCTCCTGGCTTTTGTCCTTACTCTAATTTGGTTCAGGGCACTTCCTACTCTAGCTACTGTATGTAACTGTATGACACATGAGGAGTAGATCATGTTGCTAAAATACACACTAAACACAAACACACAGGTACACACAATTTCTATGACACAATGCTGACTTTTGTCATGTTGCAATGCTGCTTGTCTGCAGGCTGACTGTGACTGTGTTTTGTAAAGCTGTTGGCTGTTGGCTTTGTTATACTTCCCTGTAGAACAAATGAATTCTCAGAACTCACAAATTGCTTACTGGGATTAAAGGAAATGTAGTTTGGATTTAGAAGGGCATTCTTGCAGACACAACACAAACACAAGCATGCTTGCTCATTAACAGAAATATAACAGTACAAACACACAGTAAACTCACCATATTCATAATTTATTTGTTAGCCTCTCTAATTTGTCACACTCTAATGTTCTCACTCTGTTTGGTCATTCATGCAAGATGAGGTGCTATATTATCCATAAAAACTTGAGATGGTGTCTATAGTCTAAAGGACACTGTGTGAATGGGTTTTTGTACTTAAACAGTAAACACCCAGAGGAAGCGCACAAATTGCACAACATTGCTCCAATATTTCTAGCTTGTCGCTGTGATTGTGTGCGCAAGCTAATGAGTAGCTTGTTCATTAACAAAAATTGCGCAACTAAACAACTTTCACGTTGTCCAATAAATTATGTGAGGTTGTGACACATTTCTCTTTACATAGCAGTTCAAACATTTTGTGTTTGAACAAACAACCAGTGCTGTTTTTCTTTTTGTGAGAGCAGTCTCGTTCTTATACACTATTAAGTAAACTGTATCTGGATATTAGAAATTGTGCTGAAATTAAGATTATCAGGTTGCAATATGAATTTATGGTGCTTTATTTCACACGGGGCTTATGAAATGAAGCAGAGTTAAACAAGATGCTAAAATCCCATATTGCAGATGAATACTCAACCTTTTAAAATAATGACTTGGCTGCTGATAAATCAAACACCCACCCTCCGCTGTTGCCAAGTACATTGTTTCTCACTGACTCACTGTGTTCAAGTAGAATTTGCTGAAGTCAGTCTTTTTTCATATCTTTATGTTCATATCTATATGTCTTCTTCATATCTTTATGATATGGTATGTAAGGTTAAGTCAATATATAACATGGGGATGGTGTAATACCGGAGTACTGTCTATGTTTTATTGGGCATGCTGTACATTTTATGTAAAACTAGCTATATAAATACCAAATATGACATAAATGTAAAAAATATATATACTAACACTAGGACAAAACAATTGATATTGATAATAAAAATAAAGTTAGTCCAGTATTGCATTGTGTGTTTGTATACTATTCTTGTGAGGACATTTTAGCTGGTCTTCATAAGTTCAAAGAGTGTTTTCAGGGTTAAGACTAGTTTTAGGTTTAGTGTTAGAAATGGGTTTTGGTTGGGGTTAGAGTAAGGATAAACTTTAGGGTGAGGCACTTTATAGGATAAAGTTGTGATGGTTAGTGTTAGGGTAGGGGGCTAGGGAATAAATTATATCAATGAGTGTTCTCACAAGTTTAGTGAGACATGGCTGTGTGTGTGTGTGTGTGTGTGTGTGTGTGTGCACATCTTGATTAAATCATGTAGTTGCAGTTGTCCTAGTCACTGATAAGTTTGTTCACTTTCAATATTTAATATTAGTCAATACAGTGGCATCTCAGAATAGTTATTAGTTTCTCTTTGATGCTTTGTATAAAAAGTGTGTACTGAACAAATGATGTAAATATAATGAGTCTAATAAATCTAATCTTGTTACAGTAATGTTTTGAACATATGTATTTCTGTTTGTGTGTTTGTTGCATTAAAATTGACACTACTGAACTGATTTCACCTTCTCCAATATGAACAAAGGATTTTGATATAAAGGATTTATATTTTTATTGTGGTTATAGCATTACTGAAGATTTTTTTACTTCTTACATTTGATTGGCAGACTTTGACATGAGTGGGCTGTATTCAGCCAACCACTGATCTTTTTTAAGGTTTCTTCTGTCCCCCACTAGTCTTGTCACATCTGTCATTTGCAGCCTCCCACGGGAAAGGCTTTGTTTAGAACAGATATCGGAACTTTTGGAAGGAGTTACCAATATTGTTTGGTGAGTGTGCTCACTTGCAGTGTATCAGTGTTTGTAATTTTAATTAGAGCCATCAACAGCAGCAGAAACATTCAGCCTGAGCCTGCTGTAGCTGTTCCCACCCAAGACTGAATGGCCACCAACGCTCAATGTGGGTGTCACATTAACATTTGTATTTACATATAGTTTAAGCACTTAGCTCATGTTCCACAGCAACATAGAACAAGAGAAGAGAGATGTAGTGAGGGACAATTTAACAGGACACAATGGCTTGTTCTGTCTCTTCTAGAGATGTTTCTGTATCCCAAGACAACATTTGGCAATGTACAACAGTAGATTTAATTTTTAGTATTTTGTTGCTGTTCAAAAAGATCTTGTTTTGAGTTATTCACTAAAGGAACACATTCCTTCAATTTGCACTCTATTATTTGTTTATTAAGGAAAAGACCACATTGCTATTCTATTTAGAAAATCACTTCCACTCTGCTTTTCTGTATAACCACATTAGTGTGTTTTCTTAAAAATCAAACATTTTATTGTTGAAAATTGGTTTTCATTCATTAACACAGACACACACAAATTGGTTTTCATTCATTAACACAGTGAGACCTCGCAGAAACATATTTTCTGTGTAATAAAATTGAATAGACCTTGTTTGTTCTTGTCGATTTTAATTTAACATGTCTTGATAATGCATTTCAAAGTGTGAAAGTATCTACTGCCTGTGGTGCATCCATGCGGTCACAAGAGAATCTTATATTTAAAATGAATTTTATTAATCCCTAAGGGGAAATTGTTGTGGACAGGTTGCACTCAGGGCTCAGTGTCTTGTCCAAGAACACTTGGGAATAAAATCCTGACCTTGCAGAGCCACAGCCTCCTAGAAGGGTGATGTTCCTTAACCCGGAATCGATCCCTGACCACAGCAGTGACAGCAATAAATCCTAAACACTACTCAAATAGGGAGATGATTGTTGATGGTTGAGCACCACACTTTAAAAGTAAATATGAATATAGTGCTGTACAGCAGACAACTGTAACATGTTTGTGTCTATGAAGGACCTTTAAACTCCAGCTGGTTTTCTCTCTCACAATATATGATTGAAGAAAGATGAACTTAATGTTCCTAAGTGCAGACACTCTGTTTCAGCTCTGCAAACTTGTAAAGGGTATTTTTTAACAAGTTTTTGTTGCTTTTTAGGCAAAATATAATTAATGCTGTGATGTAATGATATACATGTGAAAGAATTGTAAATATATTAATTTCACATTGCACTTGTTAAATGCAGTGATTCTAGTTCTTATCGACATCTTTCCTACTTTGGGCAGTGTGACTGTGGAACAGGCAGGAACTGGCATTTAAAATGACTTAAAACTAGGTGAATTTTGCAGAAACCCTGCTTTCAACAGCTAGCCATTTTCAAAGAAAATCTATTAGATAAAGAGAACAATTTAAAGCAGTCATGTTTGCCACAATCAATAGAAAACAGCTCTGAGCTAAACATTGTCCTGTTTTTCTCGTTTTGATCAGAGGCCAACTCCATATTAAACCAAGCCTCCGATTCCTACTTCAGCCAATCTGTTTTGTCATAATGTAGATGTCCCAGTACTGCAGTATTTTATTGACAAACCTGCTGCAGTCACAAATCATGTGGCACCACAGCTTAACTAAGTCATCATGTTTTTACAGGTTCTGTCCTGCTTATCAGCCCAGAACCTATGTGTTCCCTGAAAGCACGCTAATCTCCCTTCGTGATTATAGTGACCCCAGGCCATTGATTACACATTGTCTATGCTGGAATGTCAATTGTTTGCATCCTGGCAGTGCTCTCCGTCCTCTCTGCTCACCCTGCACCATTTATCCCCTCCCCCACCATCAGCTGTGTGGAAAATAAGCTCTGACTGTTGCTGGGGTTCCTTAAAGCAGAAATTATTATGTTATTATTATGAGTTAGGTCAGAATGGATATATTTCATTTTTTAATTTTTTTCCCAGTGGGTATGAAGATAGTGTTTTTTTGCTTGAGTGACAAAGCAAGTGTTAGAAGAAGGAGAAATCTGTTGCTACGTTACCCTCTGCTGTTTAATTTTCTTTTTTCACCCCATGCTTGCTTCTAGTTGTCACAACAGCTGTCAAGGAGTTGAGCATTGTGGAGCCCTGTTGTACACTGCATGTTGGCTCTAGTTTGATACCAGATAGCCCCAGTCCTTCCATTTGTCCATTCCTATCTCTGAGAAGGTCAGTCAAGGCCAAGGAACTGGAGGCAATAAGAATAGAGGATGGAAAATGCTCGCAACCTGAATTCCAACTCTAATCTCGCCCCTGTATTCCCATCTCTTCCCTCGGAGGGAAACAAATAAATCTCTCATCTTCTCATATAGAGGCAGACAGCTGGAGCCTCATGTGTTTTTCTCACTCAGCCCATTGGACTGCTTAACCTGGCCACTGGAATCTGTCAGTTTTTTTGTCAGAGGGAAAGAATTTCCATAAGACAGTATTAGGGATTTTATGAGGTAAATTGTTTACTTATAAAGGGCTGCTTATACAGTTGTATCTGGTAATTAATGTTTCCTATCTTATGATCATAAAGAAATGTAGTCAAAAGTCTGTTTTCATTTCTGTTCAAAAATACAGTTGAAAAAGTCTAAACCTTCATATTTGACTCTTTATATTTGAATAAAGCAAAATATTGCTTTTTCAGTCAAATACAGCTTTTCAGTTCATATGCACTTGGACTATAAATGCACTTTTTCCACCTACAAATCCTTGTTATCTGTAGATCTCTGCAGTTAAAATATCTTTAAGAACTCTTTCCTAATCGACATCTTATCCTGCACTAATAAGACTGCTAAGAAAAACAAAAATCTGTAAAACAGGAAGCTGCTTGTATATATATATGAAATTACAACTTCTATATTTAGTTTAACTTTGTTAATCATCAGTAATCTTAATCATGTAATCTTACTGTTTTTCCCATGCTTCCTACAGTTTGTTTCCATCTTTTGAAGTTTGACTGTGGCTCGTTGAGTTACGTAACCTGGTTGTGCTGTCCTATTTTAACAGAGCGCCACCTGCAATTTGTCTTTATGAAACAACAATAAAAAATTTGTGTAACAGTAGATTATGGAAATGGATGGAACTTAATTTATATTTTCCTATAGAGATTAATATTTTGAAATCTTTCTTACAGTACCTGCGTTGTATGACTGGTACCATACTTGATATCATAGTTAATAAGTCACATCTGAAGTCACAATCTTCACTATATTTATCACTGCTGTCAACTCTGTCCTATGTATATGCAATATTCTCAAGTAATTTGAGCAAAATATCTTTTAAGGCAACACTTTTTATATATACTAAACCATGATGTTAATATCTTATTAGCAGTACCATTATTTAACTAATTCATTAGTTATTATAACTTATTTAAAAAAAATTAGCCATTGCAATACATCATAGACTCTTTGTATGATTTTTCTATTTCTTTACTTCAGTAATGAAAATCATTCTGTTTTATTTATACTATCTGCTGTTGTATAGGCCGTTTCTGCTTGTAATGTTGATTCGTGTGACACAGTCTGTCTTACATAGCCTTACAGAAAACTTAAATCATATTATCCTGCATCCAGAGTGAGAAGCTCATAATGAAAGGAACTGCCGAAAATTACTTCACTGCCTCACCACCAAGTGTTCAGCTGTAGTAAATTACATGGCTGTTGCTCCTCCATCCTAGCAGCTTTTTCTCTGGCTTAAACTGATTTTTTTCAGTTGGCTCTGTGCCTAGGAGTTACTTTGGGCCTGACCCATGCTATTAACCCAGCGTGTTGTCTCCCTTGGTAATGACAGCAGGTGAAATGAGCCAATTTTGTTTTGGTTGGCAGAGGTGAAAAGCATTAATCACTAAAAGGCCCTTTGGATACTCCACATCTAGTAAATTATCTTTTGACTGAAAAACAAAAATGCATTGGGCATTCAGTTTAGTCTATTGTTAAACAAACAAAAGGAATCAGCTTGTGACACAACTCGTTACAAAAACACAGAGACAAATTTCAGTGCAGATATAAAGTCAAAGCCGATGTCCAACACAACAAATTTCAATATTATATGGTGAATTATAGTCTGACAAGGAGCTTTGTTAAAGAAGATAGGGTATTTTTTTTCTATTCTTGTGTATTAGCAGGGAAGCTTACTGGCACACAGCTGTTCTTAATAACCATCATTAGTGCTAACCAAATCACATGTGCAGCTTACCCTTCATCCATTTTGCTTCCTTATGATTCTTAAAATAGCTGTCAGTGGCTTTAAAGAGAATCAGCACGTTAAGTGTTGTCACAGTTAAAGAAACATATTTATTGTGTTTGTACAGGGATATCAAATATTTTTCCTTTCTTTTTGGCCATACTAGCATGACTTCATATGACAACGCTGATTAACCACTTGGCTGAAACATCTCAGTAGCTACCAGATGCCATAAAATTGCCTGTAGATCATGGTCCTCACTGGATTAAATCCTACTGACTTGCTGATCTCGTGGATGTATTAAGGATTCAGTTCACTCCTATGAAAGTTGCTGAGTAGCGTATAACCCACATTTTGGCAATAAAAGTTACCCAGTTCTGGACATTTCTGCAGTTTTGAGCTGACTCAACATGTGCACTAGCATCAAGCCAACTGACTTCCTTTTGGCTTTTCTTTTGGCTTTACGATAAAATAAACTGATCCCATGGCTGTTCAACAAGTATACTGGTTCAAATTGACTTATGACATATAGAAAAATGTCTTCAAAATTTTACAGCCACTACTTTTTTGGTTTACTTTTTGAGCTATTGTGCATGACATGCTTTACATCACCTCCTCAAAATTCGTTTGTCCAGTGATTTGGTTTATGACAAAATACCCACAAAACTAATCCAATAGCCATAATATTCAGCTGGACTTTGTGTTTAGTGGTTGGTAGCAAATGTTAGCATGCTAACACACTAAACCAATATGTTAAATGTTATACCTGCTAAATATTAACATGCTAGTGTATCTTAGCGTGGTAATCTTACCAGTTTTTCTGCATGAATATGGGAATTTTGACTGCATGTCTCTTTTGCAGAGGTAGACTTGGGAAAATCCCCTGATTTTATTTTTTGCATTACCTGATTATTATTGCATGTCAGAGTTTACCATCGAAGCCTTGCAGCTAGATACACGCAAGTTAGAATGCTGTTGCTGTATTTGAAGGCTTGATGCCTCATATACAATACTAGTTATTAAAATGGATCTAAATATATCTATAAATATTTATACTGAGATATCTTAACAGAAACACAAAAACATTTGGAATCTTTTGCTTGGTAAAATTGCAAGTGCTGTCAGGGAATGTAATCTATGACAGCATCTGAAACCTACTCTCCCACCTTTCTGCTTAATAATTCAGTAACAAGCGTAGCCTCTGTGGGCATTCACTGTGAAAGAGAAAGCATGACCTCCAGCACAGCAGCAGGTGGTACTCTGCAAGAGGTTGCAGCGAGCAGAAATTGATAAGTTCTTTTTTCTTTAATGCTGCTGTGGTGGCCTGTTACTAAGGCTTTACCTTATTAGAGAGAAATCACTGTTGATCTGTAACCACAAGTGAAGTAGTATTGAATAATATAACAGAAGACACTGTTTCAGTGATATTACAATTTTGATACCAGACTGTTTTCAATTATGTATAAGTTTAACTAAGTGTACATCATACATTTTTTTTCAGTTTTAAGTTTATACTACTGTGACAGCTCAGAAAACACCAGACAGAACTGCACGACTCAGAGATACTGTGTAAAAGTTCAAACAGCTCAAACCTTTATTGACCTTTATTGGCTTGGGGTGAAGTCAGAAGGCAGAGGTCAGCAACTGGCAGGTAAAAACGCAGGGCAATCAGGACAAATAGGGGCAGGCAAAAGAATGAGTCCAAAAATATGGCATAGAAAAGAAAAAAATAGGTAGAATATGCATGGGGAACAAAAAGAAAAAGCTGCCTGTAACACTACAGCATGAATCTCACATTATACAATCAGGCAGGAGAAGTTGATGCAGGCCGGTATACATATTGAGTTGCTGATGACAGAATGAGGAATGAATGGAGAGTTAGTGGATTGGCAAGGCAAGCAGAGAATGACTGAATCACTATGATTAAACTATGAGAAAAATCAGTATACCGTACATAATTTAAAACACTTTACAAATTCTATGTATGCATGTACTAACTGTATGAAACAAGACTGCTTTAGTGAATAGGTATGTTGTCACACACAAAAAACACCAATTGCTTACAAAGGTCTGCCAAGTGAAAGCTAGAATAACTTTATACAGCGCTTCCCTGCCTGTACAATTACAAAAATAGAATCTGAACCAGTCAAAGGAAAAACAGGTGACATTGATCCAGTTGCTGTATGCATGATGTTATGCATGCAAGTTATTAATGGTGTCAAAAGCCACATAGCAAGAGCACCTAGAACTGTAGTGTTAAAGCTATTGCAATTTTAAATAGACAACATGCAAATTATTCCAAGCAGAATCTGCAGATATCAAATATCTGTTCAGTTTTTAGAATGACAAGCATGACAAACAGTGTGTGTCTTGATTTGCCACAGGAGGAAAACACTGATAACCTTAACAATGGCTTCATTGCAATAAAGTATCATAGCAGTGATGCTGCAAGCACAAGACCCGAGCTCTGTGCTGACACATTATTAAAGTTATTAATTACATCTGTGTTTGACAAGTCAGAATGTCTCATATGAGAAAGACCTGTCATACATAGAAATGCTTGTCAGTGTAAGGCATGTGGATAATTTTTCAACAGTAGTGTTTTGGTGGGATGTTCTCAAACAAATGACAAAGTTAAAAACCACAGTCACAAGACAACAGAGCACCATAAGAACAACTGTAGCAAAAACAGTAACAGCAAAGCATTGAAAGACCAATTTGCTTAGTTTTTTTCATATAAATGTAGAGGACAGGTTTATTTTAACAAAAAACAATTGTGTCTAGTGCATCAGAAACTAAACCAGATTAATCCAATATCAGTTGCAATTAATTTATGATGTCATGATGGCAGGGGAGAAATCCAGTTTGTTAAATGACTGTTGTATCTCTGTTTTAGATTAAGATGTCTGGTGAAACAACTGGAGAGAGGAGAGGCTTCGCTCACAGACCTTAAGAAAAACCTTGAATATGCAGCGTCGGTGCTGGAATCTGTTTACATCGAGGAGACAAGGTGAGAAAACAGCTTTCTATAGTGGAAGCAGTATCGATATGGTTCATTTATTGCAAACAATGGTGCAGTACTGATGAAGGCTGCATTTTGGAAAATGGATGACTGTCATTAGCATGGCCACTGACCTGTTTGCAATTTCTAGTTTCACTTTACCATTATTTCTCTGTGCTTTGTCACATAATCTCATACTACTAAAATGAACACGTTTACCTCCATCTTTCTTACATCTAGTTTACAAAGGGAAATATTGCACTTCTTACTCTGCTATACTTCACAGCTTTAATTATTAGTTTGCCACATTTCCATGAGCTTCCTGTGTTATTTTTGGTAGTATACATGGGGTATGTACAGTATATGTATGGTATTAAACTTTCCATTGCCTTCCCTATATTAAAATACTTCTCTTCTTGCCCATGCTATGGAGTCTTGGTTTACCTGCTCCATCAGAGCACTTTTAGATGACATCATGTGAAAATGAAAGAAACAGATGTAATGATGTAATTTGGTGCATTCATGTGCATTATTATGTTTCATCATAAAATGCATTATAAAAATTATGTTTCATCTTTATTTATCATTTATGTATTACAAAAATGTTATGTTATTGCATCACTAACAATGGTCAGATGAATATAAAAATGTCAGGCGCTATGTTGCAAGATGACTGCCCTTTTTTCTATTAAAGTTTCTGTGCCTTTACTTATGGTCCATTTTGAATACAGGACTTTTATGGTATAAGAAGCATTTTCACACTGAGTGTTCGCTACTTTTACTTTTACCGTCAATAGTTGAATGCGAGTCCAGAATCCAAGATATGACCAGGCTTATGGAATTATGTAAGCCTCTCGTCATCTAGATCCAGCCAGATTAGGGCCAGTGATGGCATGACCACTCCAGGATGGAGGATGATGAACTACGCAGTGCTGAATCCATGTAGTACCATGATTATCAGTGTGATGTGAATGCTTTTTCTTTGCCATAAGACCATGTATTTGGCTCAGAGGGTGGATACCAGCAGACTTTGCTCTTGATCCCTGTAACATGTCAACACTACAGGGAAGCTGTGGAGAATTATATTGCACAATTGGATTCTGCATCATGGTATTTCAAGAGGCCTGGGGTATTTTCAAGTTACATAAGAGGTGATATTATTTGATGGACAGCACTGGGATTTGACTGGGATCCCCTGTGAACTGCTATATAAATGATAAATATTTTAGGAAACATTTACTTCCTTATCTTTCTTTGTTTCTTTTCCTCTCTTTTCTGCCTTTTACCATCTCTGTTACAATATATAAATTCTTCTCTCCTGTTTCAGACGTTTGGTGGACACAGAAGATGAGCTCAGTGACATCCAGTCAGAGTCGGTGCCCTCAGAGGTGCGGGACTGGCTGGCCTCCACTTTCACCAGACAGATGGGCTTGATGCTGCGACGTAATGAGGAGAAACCTCGCTTTCGAAGCATTGTTCACGCCGTTCAGGCGGGAATTTTTGTTGAGAGGTAAATTTGTGTATCATGATCACAGTCACATATAAATATGTCAATGATCTTTAATTTATATGTTTTGTAAATAATAGGTGTAAAGGTGGAGGGGACAGGAACAAGAGCCACCAAGGGGCAAAATACAACAACAGAAAATCACTCCTAGTGGAGGGAAAAATATCAAAGAGGAAAACAAAACTAAATACAAACTACAGCAAATACACAGAGTCAGAATGGCAATACAGACACAGGAGAAGGGAACTGAGACAACTAAGATCAAGAACCTAATAAGACAATGCAGAGTATAACAGACCAGAGGCAAAAACTAAATAAAAACAGAGCAAGAGGGTGGTGAGGTTACAAACTAAAACTCAATGAGGGTAGACAATGACTAGACAAACATAAATGTAACAGACAATGCTAGAGTGGGGAATTTTAACATGAATTGGTGTTAAACAATTCATGTTGTTTAACATGGGAGCAACTGTGAAAGTAGATGAAAACATAAACTAGAAAATGCTGCGCGAAACAACAAGGAAACTTAACCAAAGCCAAAACCAGACCAGTGATATCTCTTCTTTCATCTTTGTGTAGATAAAATTATTTTTATACCTAAATTTAATTACATATTATTTTTTAAATCAATAACAGCAACACAAACATTGTTTCTGGGCTCTTGACATCTACTGTACATCACAAACATTATAGTAAGTAGTAGTATAGTAAGTAAAGTAAAGTATTATAAAGTAAAGATGAGAACACAAAACAGCTCCCAGTTCAGTTAGTCCAAATGTACAGTATTACCCACTTTACCAATCTTGCAATGTGGAATTTGTTGGTTAGATTATTGCTGATTGGCAATGCAGCGTGTGCATATATGAATAAAACCTAGTGACAGCCTCAAAAATGGGGAAAATAATTCAAAAGTTCAACTGTGCCTTGGACTGAATACTGGTTTGGTTCTTTAAATTTTAATCTGTTGTAAATATGTGTGTGTCCTCTGCACAGTGACTCACTCACCTGAGTCGACCATACATCATCAGAGGCTTGGCAAGCCTGGATAAGCACAGTCATTCAGAGAGTTACAAACAGCTCCTTCTCCAAGGCTGTGCTTTATCACACACTAACAAGCAACATGCATTTGTTCAAATCATTAAACCGTAAACATGCAAATTGTAATCTTTTGTAATCTGCTTTATACAGGGCAGACTATGGAAAGAGAGGAAAATAGAATAAAAATGAAAGTAGAACAGTGTGGTGCAATACAGTGTCCATCACTTAAGACAAAATGACCTACATGGATTTAGCATTTTGTAAACTATTGTAAGACATCATCATTTTCAAATGACTTTTTTGTATATATCCATCCATCCATTTTCTTAACCGCTTGTCCTCGTAAGGGTCACGTGGGGTGCTGGAGCCTATTCCAGCTGTCATCGGGCGAGAGGCGGGGTACACCCTGGACAGGTCGCCAATCCATCGCAGGGTTTTTTCTGTATATAGTATTTCAAAACGATTCCAGTGACTTTGCTTAATCTCATGGGGAATTACATAGGTTGTTTTGCATTTTGTCACTAAATTAATCTATTCAATCCCTCATTTGTAAGCTGTAAATTTTACTATTTTTGCATGTTAAAAAAACAGAGTTGCTGTTGGCATTTCTCAAGTTACGCTTTTCAAGGTTTAAGCTGAGTTGTGCTGATCTGAACATTTACCACTAGTCTTGGTGGAGAACCTTCCAGGCTGTGCTTTGGGGCACTGTGGTAACCTTTGGTGTTTACACTTAGCGGCATGCTTCATTTGATGTTTTTATCTCATTCAAACAGGATGTACCGACGTACCTCCAATATGGTGGGACTCAGCTATCCCCCTTCTGTCATATCTGTGCTTAAGGTATTAACATGTGCACACACATCCCAGCAGAAGCACACACTAAATAACTTATTTATAAGAAGTTCATTTGCACAAATCTAATTTCTGCCAGGTATTCAGGGAGGGGGCACATCTTCTTCACTTTTCTACACACTATTTTTGTCCCCCGCTCTTGTTTTCTTACCAAAGTCTTTCTGAACACTGTTCTCTTACTGTCTATCCACCACAGTATAGATGAAAGATGTGTTATTTGTTGTAAAGATGCAAACACAAATATCAGTTAGAAAGCATCAGGCAGAATTTCTATAAGGAAATTGAATATTATTTTAGTAGGTTTAGATTACTAGAAGTGCAGGGGTTCTTTTCTATGGAAACATGAATGCATGCCATTGAACTTGTATTGTCATCCATTGTTTTGCAATTTACTATTTCATCAATGCAATTTACTGAAGAAAATTATTATTTTGTTAGAAAAAAAAAAGTTATTACAAAAGTTATTGGGTTTTTTTGTGCTTCCCACACAGAACGTTGACAAATGGTCATTTGACGTGTTCGCTCTAAATGAAGCCAGCGGTGATCATGCACTTAAATTCATATTCTACGAGTTGCTCACAAGATACGACCTCATTAGCCGTTTCAAGGTAAAGTCGTGTAACATAAAGTCACTGCTGTTCTTTTGTTTGAGTCACTGATGTAAGCAAAAGCTAAAAATATCAAATGTCTGATAAGATTGAAGTGAGAACAGTTGCTGTATTTCAAAAATGGTTATATTATGAGGGGGTTGGACATGCTTCATCTCATCTGATACTCATGAAGCTAATTTCCCTCAGTGCCTCATAACTGAGGACACTTAGCTTGAAGTGACAGCAACTGAGTCTAAATGACATGGGTGATGAAGCCAATATGAAAATGTAATCGTATTCTGCAGCAGCTTAAATAATTCACAAACCATGATTTTATGACATCAATTTCAGATGATGCTGAGGGGGGCGTACACGTATTTAAATTGTATGTGCCCATGATTTAAATCACCAAACAGCTTGTTTAAGTTTCTGTTTGTCTGCAGTCTTGTTAACTGTGCTGCTCGTTTGTCTTCTAACAGATCCCAATTTCTGCAGTGGTGTCATTTGTGGAGGCCCTGGAAGTGGGATACAACAAGCATAAAAACCCCTACCATAACTTGCTTCACGCTGCTGATGTCACACAGACTGTACACTACTTGCTACTCAAGACTGGCATGGTGGTGAGTAGCGCATGGACGCATTAGATGATGTAATGATCAGCATCTACTGTCCACTAACCAGCAGCAGTGTTAGAGGTACACAGACTAAATACTCAAGTAAAAGTGCAAGTACCTGCCTAAACAGGTCTACTACAAGTCTAAGTACAACTTCAAATTCTTTACTCAAGTTGAAGTAATAACGGCATTATTTACTTAAAGTACAAAATACAAGTATTCCACTAAGAAAACATTGTATTTTAATATTGTCACAAAAGTAACTCTCACTTTTGAAGGCTCCGTGAACTACTTAATGTACTGTAATGTGGTTAATTTATAATACTACATCATTATTTATTAGTTGATTAGACTTTTATAAGAATCTCACTAAAGCTGTAAAGTAAATGTAATGAAGCAAAAGTGCATATTTTGTAGTTGAAGTACAACTTTAAAGTACAATCACCTCAAAATTGTACTGAAGTACAGTACTTGAGTAAACATAATTAATTTTTTACCACCTCAGTAAACCAATTAAAACCTACTAAAGTCAGTTAAACATACTGGTTTAGTTCCAGGAAGGAACACTAACTGGACTGAAGCTTAGTCTCTGAAATCATAACAACTTTATTGGAGGATCAACATATTCTGGCAAGTGGCCTTTATCAGGATCTTTTCATCTCTTCAGGATTTTTTGTTTCTTCGCACACCACAAACTCAAGGAATATCACCCTGCATTGTAATCACATTCTTGTTCAGGGCAGGTTTGAGAACATCAGCCCACATTGTAAAGAGCATCTGTCAAACTGTGACACTTATTAACGGTCATTGTCTCATTGTCTTAAGTCCATTAGGTCTTACTTATTTTGTCAAAATGTTGATTCATATCTCTCTATGCTCTATTGTATGATGCTTTGGTCTTTTTTTCCATCTCATGACCTATATTTCACTCATTCCCACTGGAATGACTTTAAGGCATTCCTGGTGCTGCATTCATTCATTCAGAAAACAGTCTAGCCTCACTAAAGCTGAGTTCAAAGCCCCCTCCGGCCAACCAGCCAGCCACCCCCGCTCCCAGTATTTTTATTTAATCACCTTAATAATCTGGCAGCGACAGGTCGACATGTCAGCATGGTGTGTTTCTTTGGGCAATGCCTTGTGGAGTAAACCACATTATTGCTAGAACCACAGGCTTCTGGGAGAGCTGGAGAACAGCATCTATCATTTTACAAGCTCTCAGGCCTCCATTAAATCAACAATCAACAGGTCATTCATAAAGCAGGCGCATGAGGAAATATACTGAGGAATGGATCAGGCATCCTGCCCAGTTCCCCACCTCCACACCCTCCTAATGAGTCCCTGGCTTCCTGAGCTAAATCCCCATATACATGACTGCACTCATCGAAAAAAAAAAAGCCACTCACAGGTGTGAGGACGCTGCATACTCACAGACTATAATCAAACAAAAGCAGCCTATTCTTTTTTTCATACACTGTAGCTTCCAAATATATCATAACACTTTTGTGATTTTCTCTTCAGGAAATATGCTTAGTTGCTTTTTTGCTGAGAGTTAGATGAGAAGATTGATGCCACTCTGATGTCTGTACAGTAAATATGAAGCTATAACCAGCATATACAGTAACATCAAGCTACTCCTAGTAAATAAATCTAAAACAAATCAAATCTACTTAGTAGCAAACATATTTTTGTTTATTTAAGCCATACAAAAGTGAAGTGCAAAAGTCATGTGCTGTGGTGTCTTTCATCTTGTGACAGGTGCTAGGTGTTAGCCTGCTGGTGTTAGGTCCATGTCCTACAGACAGCAGGAGTGTGGTATCTAAGCTGCAATGTTTATTTGATTTTATGAACAATTGCAAAAATAATTCAAGACATTTTTACAGAAGATATCAAACATGCCTTGGTGCCAGTTCCTCCGATTCGATGGTTGCCTGCTTTTTTTGTGGTACATTGTCATAAAAAGAATATCTTCACTTTTTGCTGTTTTCTTACACATTATAGACAGGCATATTTCCCCAAACTCTTTTAGCACTGTGTTACTTTCACTTCAACCTCTTCACACATTTCATGTAAAGGGTTCCAACTTAACCTACAAATTTTCAATAGGGAGGCAAGATGGGTATTCTCACCTTGTTTTAACTCATAATAAAATTAAAGAGAGCACAAATTCTTATTTTATATTTGGTAACAGTGACAGACACTTTGAGACGGAAAGAGGAAGGACTGTTAAAGTTACAGTTTAAAATGTGATTCTCAATAGAGAATGTCTTATCTAAGGTTTCCTTTTTTGCTCTTCTGACCTTTCCTCTATTTCCTCCTCCTCATTTGTTTTCTTTCATCCTTGACAGTAATGTATTCCTCATGCCCAATTCTTCTCTCGGCATTCTTTATTTCTCCTCTACATCTTTGTGACATGATGCACCATTCCCTGCATTCCGTCTTTTTCCATTCACTGGCTTCTCATTTCTCTTTTCTAATTCCTGTCCATTCTTTCCTCATGTGTTCATTACTTTCCTTTCTTGTTACTGTCAATGTTTGTATCTTTTCCATCTCGTTGCATCCCCTCCTCAACACCCTTCCCTTTTTATATGATCTTCTTACCCTCTCCTCTCTTTCCCTTTACCTCCAGCATTGGTTGACTGAGCTAGAGATCTTTGCCATGATCTTCGCAGCGGCGGTGCACGACTATGAGCACACAGGGACTACAAACAACTTCCACATTCAGACAAGGTAATGGATCATAAAATCAAAAATGCATGACATTGACCCACCCAATCATTGCTTTCATTTACACCAAGGGGGCTTTACATTCACACTGAGATCGCCTGCAGTGCAGCAATAACAGTGGGGCAGGATGAGATTCCAGATGATCTACAAACTCCATGCTGCCAAAAACAAAACCAAAGAAGTCAGCTTCTTCAGTTATCATTGATGATAACCTGAGCTGCAAAAACTTCTCAACCACATAAAATCATGATCTTCAGAAGCTATTAGCAACCAGCATATTGATTGGTTTGGTTTAAGAATGCTAACAATGCTTAAAACCTTTATTTTAATCATTCTGTGTACACCTGTACATCCTTTTTTCCCTACACCTGAAGCTTGGTCTGCAAGTTGCCAGACTGCAGCAAGAATTTCTTTTGCAGCACCCTCTAAACTGATGCATAGCTGCTGCACATGTAGACACAGAGCTGCAGAAAAAACTAAAAGAGAAAAAGATTAGAGCCATGATCAGGCATTCCAAAACATGATCACATGCATATGTAAGTCAAAGGAAGTAGCTGTGGGTCCATTTTTACTCTGTAAGTTGTCTTTGCAACATACACTACTGCTTTGCTTTCTCTTTGATTGACAGGTCAGACACAGCTATCCTGTACAATGACCGCTCTGTGTTGGAGAGCCACCATGTCAGCGCAGCCTACCGCTTACTGCAGGAGGATGATGAGATGAACATCCTCTATAACCTCTCCAAGGATGATTGGAGGTGAGGGATACAGACGATAAGAGAATGAGAGGCAGGAGGGTGGAAGAGCAAAGTGACAGCAAAGGGATATAAAACTCTGATATATTGTAGTAGAAAACAGATAGAAACCAAGCAAGTTGATGCATAGGTGAAGTGAACAATGTATACTGCACATGTGAACTCTTATTATTATTCTAGATTAACAGCTGTGCTTAGTGTAGTCACAATCAGAAAGGCTGGACTACCTTCAACGTCCAACAGCTTTGTACTAAATGGAACTGTTTTGTGTGATAATACATTAAAGGAGACAGCTACAGTCCTATTTCTTGCAGAATAAGCTGAGACTTGTCAAAGCAAATTTTATAAATAGCTCTCAAAATATGTGTTGGCTGCCTTCATGCACTTTAGCGACTTCCGAAATAAGTCGGCTTTTATTACCTGTGAGTTTGACAGTTCATTATACTGTACAGCACATGGCTCATGTTTTTCTCTCCTTTCTTTTCTTCCTTTTGTTTTCATCCAGAGAGCTGCGAGCTCTGGTGGTGGAGATGGTGCTGGCTACAGATATGTCCTGTCACTTCCAGCAGGTTAAGGCTATGAAGAACTTTCTACAACAGCCTGAGGGGTCAGTTGTGTCTATTGTGTATATTCACACAGTAATTTACATCTTCATTAACCCTGCCATCAACGGCCGTTTACTAACCACCACACAATTAAGCCTTCCCAGAAGGGTGTACTCACAGAGAAATGGAACAAATTCATGTTCTATATCAAATTGACTGAAACAAACAAGGGAAGATTTCTGCTGCTTGGGTGTCATTTACTTGGCATAAAAAATAAAAATTGGAACAGATATTTTGTTTGCCAAAAGTACCATATGTCATGTCCTAAAAAGTGCAGGTACACAGTAGGCTCTGTCAGACACACACACACACAGGTTAGTTTGTGTTTCTTTGCTGAAAGTCTGCAGCAGAGTTATGGTACAGGCACATTAGATTTATTTTCACACTACAGTGACAACAGGAATACTGTAGTTCTGCCACAGCTAAGATAACCATGTCGAAAGTGTTAGACATACACAAACATTATAAAATGTTATATTGCCTTCATGAGCATTTCTGTTGCTACTACTTGCACTATTTGATATGCATACAAAATGCATACAAAGCAGCATCTCTAAATATGTCCTCACACATTACAGTCAACTTCTAAGGAACGGGAAAATGTCAAAGAATTCTGGTTAACCCCAGTCAATGTGAGGAGAATTAGAAATATAAAAGGGGTTGCCACACACCAAAAGAACTCTTTAAGTTTCTGAAGACATGATAATTATTTTAACATTTTTTGCAAATAATAATAAATAATTTTGTTCAGGCTTCAAGTATACTTGAATTGAAGTTTCATGTGTGCTTCACTGGGCAGACATAAGTCAGAATTTTCATTTCACATATTTTGAGCACAGCACCCCCTACAGTGACCAAAAACTGCTGCTTGAGAACAAAGAGAGCAAACTATCATATGAGGTGGTGAGTCATCACTGCTGATGTAGCTGCAACATTGACAAAACAAGGCTGTAAGAAACTTGTTGACCTTCAGTTTTTTTTTGACTGTAAAAACGCACAGAGCTAGTCATGACTATAAAACTACTCAGAAAGTAGTGATATGGAGGTAAGCAGGAATCAACAACATTATGCAGCCTATATCTGTGAATATACCTTAGAAATAATCTGAAGTAGTCATCATGCTACACTATATAGCACACACACACACACACATGAACACATAAATGAGAGATTGCAGTCTGCAGGAAGCTGTAATGCTGAATAGACTCTAATGTGAAGCAATTCAAACCAGTCTGCTCCAGGCCTGCTTAGAGTGCACTTCAAGATCCAATCTGCCACAAATGGAATAGGAGAGAATTTGAGCAAGTCTTTCTCACTTCTGTTTAACCTTGTGTGTGTGTGTGCAAGTGTTTTCATTTGTGTAACTATTTTCTATGTTGGTCTATGTCTGCCCATTCCTGCATCAGTCCATTAAACATGGCATTTTGATATGGTTATGGGATGATATCTCAGACACCACCTATATCTGATAAGATGAGATGATGCCTCTTTACAGTGTTCTAAGGTAGAAAACTGATTACTGTGAAATGACTTAGGATGAGGGTGTTTCTCTGTTTTAGGGTTTGTATTAGTGTCTGTATGCATGTGCTAATGGATGTATACACAGCTCAGCCACAACATTAATATTATTAGGTTATGGTTAGAAAATAGCTTATGGCCCTGGACTATATTAGTTAACTCTCAGATAGCAGACCAAAATGAATTGCACACTCTAAAAGCAAACAGATTTTACCATACAATAACTCCCAACACTCAGTATGTCAGGACGTCTACAATCAGATCATTCACTTTTAGACACTTTCATCAGGCTATTTCATTTGGCACGCTCAACTTAAAATAAAATAATGGGTACATAATTGATAAGTGCCAAGTTTCAGTTATACTTATATTAGGTTTAAATAAATACATAAGGAACTGTGTGTGAGAAATAGTCCAAAGAGCCCAAAGTTTAGTGATTCAAGTTATTCACAACTTGTGCTCTTTTGTCTACCAGGTTGTTTGCACTTTCTAGTTTTCCTGTGTGCACCTGCTTTTTTAGACACATATTTTCCATTATTTTTTGTTATTGACTTCAGTGTCTTCAGAGATCATCAGGACCTTGGAAATGTTCTTGTATCTTTCTCCTCATAGGAACGTTTCAGTAACCTTGTTCGCTCTCTTGCGAAGACCTTGATTTGTCAAAAAAACCTAGCTGCTACAGTGATGATTTTGATGTGTATTAAAGGAATTTTTTTTTATTTGTACTTAATTAGGCTTCAGCTTGTAGAGTTTTGCTTTTCTTTAAAAACTGTGTAAATCTATTAAGATTCAATATAGGCAGCATAATCAAAACATGACATAAAGGCCCAGTACACAGAACCAGTTAGAACAACAACAGAACAAATGAATGATACTCTGATAGACTTCATTTTTGATAATTGTGTATCTATTCTCTATTTTAGCATTGACAAGCCCAAAGCCCTGTCCCTGCTGCTACATACAGCAGACATCAGCCACCCAGCCAAAAGCTGGGACCTCCACCATCGCTGGACCACCTCTTTATTGGAGGAGTTCTTCAGACAGGTGAGTGGATGCACCTGACAGGTCAAAGAGAAGTGCACGGTTGCCTGGTTTGGTGTATGCTTTACTGGTTTGATGACGTGCGATTCAAATGCATATAGAGAAATAGATGAATAGAGGTTTCAAGTCAGACATTATGAACCCTCCTCAGACAAACATTATTATCAGTTATTATCAGTGGATTTTTCAACTTTGCTTATTGTTCTTGTTCCTATTTTTATTTAGAGTATCATAAAGTATGAAAGTTAGTTAGTTAGTTAGTTGTTGGTCACTCCTGCTTGACCCTTGTTTTTTTAATTACATTTGGCAAACTGGCAGCAATAAATGATTAATGAATTAAGTGTTAATATTTCCTGTTTGCAATATATCTATAAGTTAGCTGGTCAGGCACTTTTCAAACATATTGGCTCAGAAGATGAGATTGAATTTTAAAACACATGTGGTTTTCCTGTGATGTGAAAATATCTTCTGTGTGGAGTCTGGGAGGAACTATTTTGCTAGGATTTCTTAGAATTTCTAAAAGATAAAACATAGATATGAGCTGTCATTGGCTTATATTTTCTACTAACTAACTATTACTGCTACTAACATATAGTGCTTTTGCTACCTTTGGTGTTTAGTACTGTGTCCTGTTTGAATGTCAACAAAAGCTATTTATTCTTCCAGTTCAATCCCATGTAAGTCAGACAGTTTCACAGTTAAACATAGTGGCAGTGTAACACCAAGAATAAAACAACAATGAGAGTAGTAAATAATTATTCTCACAAATAGACCCTCCATAACAGCTTACATCATCATCATTCAATCATACTCATAAATGTAATTGTTAACACTGTGCACATTGTCATTTTTAAAAATGATAATACGACAAGCACCAAGGAAGATTAAAATGTAGAACACTGCCCCTTTGATAAAACAATTCATAAATAATAAATTGCGTATTTAGTACAGTAAGATCAGACATTTAACTGGTGCCACATTGCTTTCATCTCTTCTATTATTAATCCATATTGTTCTCATTATCAGTGCTATTGTTATTGCAGCTGCCTTCACAAGACCTTTGTCTCTCGGGATATGAATTACCATTAAATAGCTTCTCCAAAGAACATTGCCTCCTGACGCCACATCTCATTTGTTTGTGACAAATGAAAAGAGAAAATGAAACCCAGAAGCACTTAAATGGGGGCCAAAAGCCTGTTGATAGAAGTGTAGAGTTGGTGGTGTGTATGTGTGCTGCAAATGTGTTTGTGCAGTGAGTTGTGTGCATATGCTTGGAGGGTGGGGAATGTTTTTCTAGAAACAAAGACTGACAATTATTCTTACTCAGAAACTTGCTGTATTTACAGGGGGACAAAGAAGCAGAGCTTGGGCTGCCGTTCTCGCCACTCTGCGACCGAAAGTCCACAATGGTGGCACAGTCCCAGATTGGTGAGTGGGTCCACCCTCACATACAGTACAGTACCTATGATACCAATGACTATCTTTGTAGGTATACAGGTTCTGGTCCAGTGTCGCTTTATTTGAGAATAAGAAGTGTAATTTTCTTTTGTAAAATATTCATAGAGCCCCTCAGGACATAGATTCAGTTTCAGAAGAGGTTTCAATACTATGAAGCGAAAAAAGAAAGAAAAAAAGTTAATGCTATTTAAATAATGATGTTATAAAAAATGAGAAATGTTATATAATTAAGTGAATAATTATTATTATTAACACAATAATAAATTTTCCCTGACTTTCTTGACTTTTGAATTAATAGTTAGGTCTACAGTCTTATTAAGAGAATATTAGATAGAAACACAAAAAATGTTTTTATACATGTACCTGAAAACATAGAGAATATGAGGTAGGACAGTTTTAGTCCTAGGCAGTGACTCCTACTGAGGATGCCCCTACAACCACCAAGAGAACAGCGCAGCCTGTATGACGGCTGAAACACAACATCCAGAGCAAAAAAGTCACCTTAGATGGGATTGTGAACCTTTTTATCAACTCTGAGCTTCTGCTATCTGGAGTTTGTCAGTTAAAGCACTTGATTTAGAGAAATGATAAGTCAAACTGAAACTTTAAAAGTTGAGGTAAACAAAATACGACTCTGAGAGGTGAGACAATCCCCAGTTTAAACTAAATTCTTGAGAGTTAAATGAAGGACGAAAAGGACATTAGTCCTAGATTGACAACATGTACAGTCATAGTTACTTATTTAGCCTGTAAATATTGACACATTGATATCTTGTCACCAGGGTTCATAGACTTCATTGTGGTGCCCACCTTCACTGTGCTGACAGACATGATGGAACGTATCGTAACGCCACTCATCGATGAGGCCTCCCATTCAGGTTTTGCCGGGTTTCGACGTTCAAGGTGGGATGCATTATTTAGCTCTTTATTCAGATCTTTACTTTGGGATATCATTTGGCAGTGGAAAGCTTGGATTCTTATATGCTGCTTGGTAGCAGGTCTGAACAGATGGAAGTGGGTGACTTTATTTGAGTAAATTTAAGCATCCCGGTTAATCAAGGATAGAAAATTTATTGTTTTCCACTCTCTCATACCTTTCTGAGTAACTACATGCTCAATGATGACGATTAGACCTTAACAGCTATAACAGCATATCAAACTGAGGTATGGAGAACAGCAGATGAGTCTCCCATGAGTAATCCATTTCTAAGTGTGGAAATGTCTCCACCTTTCATCAGGCACAGCCACACACCTTGAAATTGACATTTTAGAGACGCTAGTCAAGTTCACCTCACCATCCCTGGTCAAGACTCGGCCTCAGTGGTACACTGGAAAATACAACACCCTTTTGAGATGCAAAGGAAGTGATTTTTGTCTCCACAGGCTTAATTAATTGGCTCATTACTTTTCTTGCCACATACTGAATCAGGTATATGCAAGCCTTTGAAAACACCCAAATAAGAAAGTACATTCCACTAGCTCTTGTGTCACTAATATTTAAACCACCCAGAGGAAGATCATTTTAAAACTTTGTGTCTGTCATTTGCTTAAACATTGTGTCTTGTAAAGTGATCCTAATATAAAGCAGGCTCTGCATTTTCCATTGCACCTGCACATCAATATCAACCTCCCCACTCTCCTCAACAGCAGTCATTAGCATCACACAGTGTGCCTCCAGTCGAAGCTAACTGAGTGGAAATCTCAGATAGTGTTACCTTGTGCAGTCTCCCACTCTTTGTACACACCTGGGTGCTTATGGGTTTCCTTGGACCATTTCTTGACAGCATTTAGAGCAGCTTTCAATCATCTGTAACCATGTCTGCTAACTCTGTCTGCCTCCCCTTTATACAGCTGCCTTTCTGTTTTCTTTTATATGTGCCTTTGAATTTAAAAATGTATTTTTTTTTATTCAAGAAGTGTGATTCCACAGATGGTAATGTCAGTTTGTTGGTCTACCACTTTGGTCCAGACTGAAATAGTTCTCATTTGGATGGATTGTCATGAAACACAGAAATTCCCGGGTCTCACATACTGTGCCTTAATGACTTTGGTGATATACTGAATTTCTTCCTGCTTTTGAATGAAAATTGACTCTGAAATTTAGTACAGACATTCATGTTCCCCACACGATGAACTGCAATAACTTTAGTGATACCTTAAAGGGGCACTATAACAATGCAATATCACAGCTGGGGGGTAACAAGACACACATGAAGAAAGATTGGTCAGAAATTGAGCAGCAGAGGCCAAATATTGTGAGTTTTAGCCTCTAGCATGGGTGAAGTGCAAAAAACCTGTATCCTACATTTCTCATATTGCAACTCGATTGCATCTATCATTAGACCCCGTAACCCCTGTCTCCTTAGTGCCCACATCTTTCATACCCTATATCTCTACTTTGTGGACTGTCTATTAAGTATTAAGTATTAAAATATTATATCTCCAGCCCAGTCTGAGATAGATTTTTCTTTTCTTTTTTTTTCAATTTTGGAAAGCCCCTTCCAGAACAGTTTTACACTTAACACAACTCTGCACGCACTTTGAACTATTAAAAATGTGCAGAATTAGCTATTAACACACAGACTACTACCACTGGTTTTCTTTGACACAGAAAAAAAGCTTAAGAACATGATGATTTTTCTGGTAGGATTTAGAGTCAGGTGGTAATGGTTTTAAAGTACCTTAATTATCTTGGATATCCCCAGAGAGTAAACTATACTGAATCTTATCATGTGTCTGTGTTGAAAGCACCCTGGACAAAAGACATGATTCAGGTGTTTTCACAGATTGTGTAGTAGTCATTACTACTCAGAAAATTGAACTTCATGTGTTTATCTAGCACCATCATCATATCAAAAATATAATGTGCCTAATACGTTTGTGCACAGATACCTGCAACACTATTTATGCTTCCATCTATTTTATGCAGTATTATCAACACTGACAGGTTAAACTAAGATTCGGAACTTGACACTTACATTATTATATGACTATGATTACACGTACTAGACATCAGCATGTTAGCATGTTTGCATTTAGCTCCAAGTTCTGCTGTGCTTAAGTACATACTCAGAGAATTGCTAGCAGGGTGGTGACTCTTAGTCTTGTTTACCTCTTAACTTCCTTACTCATTTTGTTCTGTCCAGTCTGAACAGTATTAGCTCAGATGAAGCCAAGAGGCAAAACGTGAGGAGCATGGGCTCCGACAGCAGCTCATCTGTCCAAAGCTCCTTGCTGACCGTAGACATGAAGAACTTCAAGGCGTTGTGGAATGAAGAGGTTTATCAGAACAGAGAGAGGTGGAAAGCGCAGGCGGCTAAAGGTACAGTACATCTATAAAACATTTAAACTGGTAAAGTGGTGGTGATTTGGGGACTCAGGAAACAGCAAAGCCACCAGAATGCAGAAAATTGGCTTGTAAAGCTTCAATGCTCTTAAAGTCTGCAATGCTCTTAGTCTGCTCAGCAGGGGATTTTGACAAACCTGTATTAGTGTGGGATTTTGTGGGATACACAGTGAAGCTGTCTGATTTATAAAGTGAAAATTCTCCAGTGCTCATCAGTAGAAACAGTTTTTATTACATTTTTGTTTAATTTTTAATCAATTAAGTTGATGCCACTTTCTAATAAGACACACATTATGTAGGGTTTGTTAGCTGTAACTTCTGACTTTATTAAGAGTGAATGATTAACTTTTGCTGATTAACTTGATCCATCAGTTATACCAGATTGTGTAAAATTATGTGGGTGGTATTTATCCTTCCCTTATGTTTTACATTTTTAAATAACTCTTTCATCCAGTATCTATTAATTCTACTATCACATACACTTGGCAAGTTGAACGTTGAGGGGTTATTGTAAGAAGCTTTATTTAAACTATTAACTTTTCTCACTGTACATTTAGTGGCCTACAAGTGAACATTATTTATTACCAAATAGAAAGTACATGTATAAACACCAGCCAAACTGATATTCAGAATCTTGTAACCCAAATGATTTATATAATAATAATTGAATACAGCCAATAAATACTATATTAACAATCTGTAACATAGTTATATGTAAATGTTAGTGGTTATATGGCACTGGACAAAAGACAGCATTCAGCAGTTAAAGAGTTACATTTAATAATACTTTTTTGTGTTGGTGTAGAACAAAGACAGAGATAAAAGAATATACATATACTGATTTTACATTGGATATATATATATGTGTGTGTGTATATATATATATATATATATATGTGTGTGTATATGCATTAGCTGTTTGATAACATACACATTTCAGCTGTGAGCTGTGAGCAAGTTGTGTCTGTGAGGTTTAAGTCAACATTTTTACTACAGATATGACAGATCTGCCTCATAACAAGTCAGAAACAGAACAGACTATCAATGAACCTCTGAACCTTTACTGACTTAAAGTAATACATGCTCTCCTGCCTCCACACTCCATGTGACCTCAGAGGCGGAGGAGAGAGCTAAAAAGGAAGCGGAGGAACAAGCCCAGCAGCAAGAGGAGATGGAGCCCCAGGAGGTCCAAACACAATCAGAACAGCCCGAGCCAAAGGATGACAAATTGGAGGGGGAGACACCTGAGTCAGCAGAGGTCAGCAGACCTCCAGATGGAAACAGAGGAGAAACAGAGCAGGGAGCACAGCCTGGGAGCACCACACACAAGAATCCTCCACTGCAGAACGGTACATACCTTTACCTGTTCAATCCCATAGTATGACCTGTTTTTAAAAGGTACAACATAAGAAAGAATTCAAAGACAATCAATTTATTCCTATATTAGACACAGAAAGGCTTCAAATTGTCATATTTATTAAACTGCAACCAGCAAATGGTTGACATTTTTGCTTTAAAAATAACTAAATCATTAATTCCATTATCAAAATAGTGGCTTTTTTTTTTGTTTGATTGATTAATGATTCAGTCAGTCTTTGCACATCTGTTTCACATTATTTGTAGTTGTGAATGAAAAGTACCTTTTTTAATTAATGCAGCAGTATGAACAACAAAGTTGTTTTTTCTTATGCAATATCTTATCCAATCAAAACCATTACCCAATGTAATGCATTGGCATTAAGTTTTCACATTGATATGTGAAATGTTTGTAGGTTGCAACTTTGCATCACATGAATATATTTGGATGTGGTTTTTGTTTTAAATTTTTATACACTTTTCTCCCAAAATTCAGCTTGATATATGTAGTGTTGTTGGAAACTTTGGCATCTGGACCAAAACTTTTAATAACTTTCTATAGGTTAGCAAGGTCACTGAAAACTAAATGACATAAAAAAAAGAAAGATGGTTTCAGCATTTCCCATAGGAGAGAGTGCATGTTTGCTGCAACAAATGTACCTGAGTCAATACAACACAACTACTCTGGCTTTTAGGAGAGCTGTCTGAAGGGGTTGAATCTCCTGAGGGTGAAGAAAACAAGAACAAAGGAGTCGATGGTGAGTTTATTCCTGAAGGCTATTGACAATCCTAAAATGACGTATCTGCCCCCACTGGCAGTTTTTTAGGTCCCCCTACTAGCTAAAACTAATTAACTAACATAACAGTCCTGCACATTCATGAACATGACAACTGTCTGCGACTGTAGTTTGTGCTGTTGTTGAAGTGAACTGCTTCATACAGAGTGCAGCTGTTATTGCTACTTAGTCTGCCCTCATCGATATAGATGGGGTGGACAGAAACTAGAAACACTTGTGTGTACCTAAACTGGTGTATTTCACGACTTTAATGAAATAGGTTTAAATGAGTATTTAAAATTCCTTAAGATATAGACAGCTTACGTATAGAAATATAGTATCATCAGTTTCTGAATAAGTGTTTTTTGTCACATGATCAGCAGATTACGCAGAAATTATAATGCAAGAGAAGATAACTGATCTTTGAAAGAAATTTCACAATGTTAACAGCTTGTTTATGTATGTGTTTGTTTATATATAATTACCTTCTATTTCTCCAAAGCAGAGGGAGCAATGGAATAAGCAAGCTGTGAAGAATCACAGCCGCATTGTGCTTTTAAACCCAAAAAGGAGAACTTACTCAGAGCCAGAGGGAAGACCATTAATTGGAGCTTGTCGCCCTCTACAGGACACCAAGACACTAACATCTTCACTTCCATTTTGTCTTCTGCATTTTTACTTTTCCCATGATTACACTTTGACGCTCTTATATGCAGAGCTTGTGGCTCTACCCATGTGCATTATCCTGGCTTCTTGCTTATTGATGAAGACAATACAGAAAATGTAATGACCTTAAGCTGACCGTAACAATGGTGGGGATGAAGAGCAGCCTTTTAAACACTGAGAGTGAAACTGTTGCTTTTTTGTTTGTTTGCCAATATTTTACTTTAGTCAGCCACACACATGTATCCATTGCACATGTCCTACTGTTTACCACTATTTTATTTTTCCCAGCAAGTTCTCACTCATGAGAGTTTGGCACTACAGAGTCTGGTTAGAAGTTGATTTAGAGACATAAGATTTTTGAGTTATAGTAATTTTTTTGTCCTTGCAAATTAATACAGAAGTGTTTTGTTGGAAATGTACAATAAGTGAACATAAAATGAGAAGTTTACAACTGCTACACAGTATGTACAGGATATGAGTGTGTGTGTAGTACACCGGGGTTAAATTCACAGGTCTACAGCCCTACTATTTTACTAGCAAGTACTTCTTACACACTCTCTACATAAACTGTGTGCTTTTTGAGCTCCTGTTGGCAATTTCATATGTTTGGCTTCTTTAAAAAACTGTTTTTGTCACCAGTTGTGGCTGATTTTTACTCCTTAAAAATGTTCACTTATTTAATGCTTTCCTCAGACTTTGTGCAGTTCTAAGTCAATTGTGTTCCTTGCAGCTAGGCGTCTATTGTCTTTGTGTGCATTTGTCCACTTCACTGTATATAGCTAAAGTTATATGTATGGATCTGGGAGCAAGTAGAAATCCTGTGATTCTACAATCCACCAACACATATTTTTTGGATATATTGTAAGATATTATAGTGAAGAATGCAACTTTTGCATTTCAAACATATCACACATGGACTAATGCATTTAAGTTTTTGTAATATATTAAAATCTTTTTGTTTACCATTTGTTATGTCCTATATGAATCATGCACTGCATGTGTCTAATATACTCATAATATGTCTCAGTTTCTTCATCAAAATACTTCTTGATGCCTTTATGTCTATTTAAGCTGTTGTAACACTGTCACAGAATTAGAGGAATGTTTTTCTTTATTAAGTTGTTGTTTGTTTGTTTGTTTGTTTGCAGTACAGTTACACTACCAGTCAAAAGTTTGGACACATAGGAATTACCATGTTTTTCATGAAAAGATACATGTCTTCAGTTGTGTT
>JAUMHL010000010.1:14967888-14981916 GCA_032362345.1 Sandelia bainsii | reverse complement strand
TTATGAAATCTGCTTTTCTTTCACAAACATGGTCATTTCTATGTGTGTCCAAACTTTTGACTGGTAGTGTATGTTACAGCAGCTTCACCTTCTTGGTTGTTGGTGTAATGTTTATTCAATGTGTTTACAGTGTGCTTGTACACCTTTTGTGATGCATCCAAGGCTGTGAGTCCAAACTGTATCTGCTTCTTGGTTGTTTGCCAGGTTTTTAAGGCTTGTAATGTTGTGTATAGAAGATGCAAATATTGCTTACTGTGCATATGTAACATATTGAACCCCTGCAATGCTGGTTCAGCTTTTACTGTATACTTATTATGTATAATTGAAAAAAGATAATAAGCATTTTGGTAGTATTTGCATAATGATATACATGTTTTCCCTAAAACTGTGCACTTTTACTTTGTTTTTCCTTATTCTTTTGGTATCAAAATCACAAAATTAATTGTGCCAAGATCAAGTTCTTGGTATATTTTAAGTTTATTTTAAAGTATACTGGACATGTGTGCACTGCTACATAGTCTAATATGTATTGTATATATAGGGTTCAAAAATGGTAAATAGGAACTAGAAATTGTTTTTTAGCCTCTTTGCTTTAATACGCATTCCATTTTTTATATTGCAGGAACATTATTATCGTGCTGGAATCTAAAGCAGTTTATCTCACACTATAACCACATGCTACTGTCTACCTAAAAATGCAGTCAGTGGTTTATCAAGCCAGCTGACTGAATTCGTGCCTATATATGTTCTTTACATTTCACACTTTTCACCTGTAGGAAAACACATTATGTGAATTTCTGCTGACACAGGTACAGTCAAATAAAACCAGTAAAATCTTCCTTCAATGTTGCGCTCTAAATGAGTCTTGAGTAAAGACTTTTATTTTAGACACTGTTGTTACACTGGAAGTGTAAAGTCAGCAGTTTGATGTTTCAGAAGTACAGCATAGTATTTGTAAGGGTACATTTTATGTTATATTTGGCTGTTTTCATTTAGAAAAAGAATCTATTTTCTCGCAGTTTTTGTGCTGTATAATGTATGTTTTTATTCGTTTAACTGTACTGTTCACTCCTGCTTGTTTAACTCAGAGGATGAATTGTCAATAAGTACATCTTCAGTGAGTATTTTTCATTTTGTCCTTCCTCTGTGTGTCTGTTCAATATGTTTTATTTCACCAGCTCTGAAGTCAGAAAAATTCAAGTGGCTTAAACTATACGTAACTGTAAATGTAAAGTGTAACAATCAAAGCAAATTAGATTTATAAATAAAACAACAAAGAAATTGCATCCACAAAATAGCCTGCCTGTCTCACGCAATATATTTTCTGTACCAATCGACCAACACATGTACAGTCTTGTAGTTTGCTCTATCTTCACTTACTACTGTGATAGCCTACTGTATGAATATTTAACAGGAATTTGTACCAACCATAATCAGAAACATAGCTGTATCTATGACATGTAAAGACTTCTAAAAATTGTGTTTTGTAACGGTTACTGTTGAACAGATTATATGTTGTTTGTTTAATGCTTTGTTTCCTTGTTTAGTCTGAATCACTCTGTAATGACTGATCTCAAAACTGTTCTAGTGTCTGAGGTTAGATGGATGTAAAGCGTGTGTGTGAAACTGCCGAAAAATACTTAATGTGCATTTCTGATCTCCTCACTGTGACCTGCTCTATTGATGAGTGTGATGTGTGTGTGTGTGTGTGTGTGTGTGTGTGTGTGTGTGTGGCAGACAGAAGGAGAGAGAGAAAGTGAAACAAACAGTGATGCAGTGGTTCGTATAAATGTGGACAAGCAAATCTCACCACCAACAAAATGTTAAAAAATACTTTTTAGATAAGCATTTTCCCACTTTAAAGATCCAGTTCTTACATGTTAAGTTTACCTGCTGTATATAAAACAGCTGTAAACATATAATGAAGTTCAAATAATACACTGTTGGCCTAGAGGGTTGATAAAACTTAATTAAAAGTTAAAAAAACAATGAGGTGGACGCATTTGCTAACAATTTTAAACAGCTTTAGATTTACTCTCCACTACATCCCTGAGTAGCGTGAATGGGTGTATGTGTGTGTGTGTATGCATGCATGTGTGTGCGTTACTGTCCCATGCCAGCCAGGCGGTCGTGTGTGCCACCGTGCTCTGTGACTGCACAGTCGTATCAATAAATCTGGACTCAAAGGGCTCAGATCATGTCTGCCTGTCTTCATTTCTACAACGCCACAGTTAATTGTATTGTGTTAAAGGGGCACTTCCACCAATTTGACACACCACTATCCATTTACTCGTCACAGAGAGTACTTCTCAGCCAGTGACAAAGGCAGAATGATGTCCTTTCTGGTGCTGTAGGAGCTTTATTAAGTCTGAGTGATGGTACCTGTCTTTGTATCTTGAAGTTAACAAATTTGTAATGGATTACAAATTGTTAGCCCACCCCAGCCTGTGCTGGGACGCTCTAACACAAACATAATCAGGATGTCTCATTTTAACCATTATTTGTGATTAATCTAATTTATTAAGTGCAAAAAACAAAAAACATTGTTTATTTCTGAAACTATGCATTATGTATGCTGATGAAACATATGAAAACCCTTGCTATTATTTATTCATTTCGCTCTTATGTTTTCATCTTATAGTTATGGTGCAAACTTGGAACATGAGGGCCAGGCCAAAAAAGGTTATTACACTATGTTTTGAATGAAGCAGGACTATGCTCTCCAGAGTTAAGACTTGTTTGGCGTTGTACAAAGATGAGGCACTTATTTTCACATCTTCACAGAAAATATATTATTATGCTGGTAAATTACAGTTATCTGTTGATGTTTGTTAAGAGATCACATTACCAGTTAATCTACATAAAGAAATGTTAATTATTTAACAGTATTTTACAATTATTTTGAAATACAACAAAATACAGTTGTATATCCACTTTAATTTTGCAGCAATTCTTTACAGTGTAATGTCTCCCAATTGAATAATGAAACACATGGGCGTATTATAGAACAAATAGGATCTGTGTACAATGGCCCGCAGTCATTACACATATATTAGTAGCAAAACTCTTTGACTGAAAGAAACAAAAAACAACCACTAACATGACTCTCATGGTGTTTTGTAGTATTTTCGTGTCTTGTTGTGCTTATTCTACGTAGTCTTGCATCTCTTTGCTGTCATTTTGGGTCATTTCATTGCCACAATTCCTGCCCTGGTCTAATTAATATTGTTTATTAGACTATGTTTATTCTTATGGAACTTTCCAGACCTGCCATTTACAATCTGGCCCACAGATGCCCCCTTATTTTCACTCCAGTTCCCCTCAGCTGACCTTCCCTGCCCACTCACACACCTGTTCCTAGTTTTTCTATCAGTCCAGCCAGTATTTACAGTCCAACCAGACAATTCCACCTGCTCCATGCCAGATTGTCATGTTTCATGCTGTTCATGCTGTGGGTTCTTGTTCTTGCCACCTTGCCTGTTGCCTGCTATTTGCTGCTTGTTGGCTTGGTCTTCAACATTTGTTCATTTAAAGTTCCTTGACTGCACCTGGTTGCACCCCCACTCCATGTGCACATTTGTAGTAATTTGTCTCTTTATTCTAGTTATGGGTCTCTTAATCATCATTTTGTGTATCTTTGTAAACACGTATCTCTTTGAGGTCATATTGTATTGTTTTGTGGAGATTTACGTTTAGTCTCTTTATAGATTCATGTAATCACTCTTTGTCTTTTAGTATCCATAGGTTGATAGTAAATCTTTTTAGACATTTATGATACTTATTTTAAGATTTACATCCAAATAATTGTAAGTAAAGAGCAATAATATTGTATTTTCTGTTACTTCAAATGGCGCAAAACATTTTACATACAGTGAAAGCCAAAGCCTACAGGATGTATGGTTAGTTAGCTGCAACATGGACACAGTGAATAATCCACTAGATGTCTCTGTTTGTCTTCTAATTGCACTGCAGCTTCACCAACCCTGCTACTCTCAGCCTCAGACGGCCTGTGGCACTAAAACTGCTCAATGGACTTGATGTATACCATGTCTCTCTCCCAGGATAGTTAGTACATAGCTCTTTATCCACCATATAGGCAACTGCACAAACATTATACACAGAACACATATTTATCACAAGTGGCATGCATATTCATGGGCAGGTTGATGGAGCTTGTGGAGGGATCTGTATGAGTTCTCAGCACAGAGCTGAGTGCCGGAGCAGAAGGCGAATGTTAATTCAATTATACGGCAGCTGTTCCTTGGTGCCCATGGCCACTGTGTTTGCACTAGAACAGAAATCTTGTATTAGGTCCCTCGCCATAAAAGACCATTGCCAGGCATGAGAATGGGGACTGCCTGTAACCAAAAGCCATCAACAGTATTTTAAAGAGCTTTTAATGCTTATTTTTAGCTCAATCAAAAATGTTGATGCAGCTGCAAAATAAGATTCGTGTTTTTCTTTGTTTTAGCTCCAACTGTTGATTTACGGAGCTTTGATTTTTGGCCATTAATCTATTAAATAGTCAATATGCTAGAAAGTTAAATGTGCTTTAAATGAGTTTCTTTTGCTGTGTTAAGTCAAGACGGGTTGTTGGATCAATAAAAGTGTATGTCCTGTGGTGGTTGTTCCATCATATTGCCATGAAAAGACTCATTTACAGATACATAAGCTCTTGCTTTTAGTGTGCAGCACATAAATTCTGAGCATGAGAAACACAATGTTGATACATGTGCAAATGTAGTTTGTCCATGCATGCATGCGAATGTGTGTTGGTGTTTGTGCTCCACCCCACCTCCTGTCCTGGGCTCAGGCTGAGCTCCAGTACTACTTGATGAGGAAAAGTAGGTGGAGGAGGGTGTGAAGGCATCCACCAGCCTGTCCCCTCATTACCCGGCTCTCAGAGACTCTCTCTGTGTGATTTAATCACACGGCCACTGGCGGGAACTGCTGCTCTGATGTTACCTGGACCTACTAATCAGTTTGCCTCATCAAAAGGAAAACAGCCACACCTGTGGGAAGGATGTCCTCACCTGCACATTCGATATGTACAATATATGCATGCAAATGTGGATGCACCCCAACACAAAACAACCCCTGGTTATTATGTTCCGAACTCATTGATAGAGAGCAGAGACCATAGAGATACACAGAAAGAAAAGTGGAGGTGTAACCAAAGATAATTTATTGATTAATCTGATGAAAATGTATATTTCTTGATAATTGTTCTATAAAATGTCACATAATAGACAGATACTAAAGCACAATGTCAAACAATAATTTCAAAACCCAAAGTTTTTCAGGTTACTGTCATGTAAAATACATAAAAGAAGTAAACTATTTTATTTTACATACTGGGACAGGTGAATAGTAATAATGAATTAATTGATTAGTTGCCAGTTATTTCTCTGTGGAGCAACTAACTGATTAACCAACTAATCTTTTCAGCACTAAAGCAAAGATTAAAAATAAGTCTGCTAATGTCAGATAAAGGTTACAGGTTGGCTAATCTTTTGAGAATCAATCCTCTGACCTAACCAGAGCAAACAGCATGTTCTCACCACTTAACTACACATGGCCACATCACACAGCATGTAAAGTAGAGATTACATATCAAGCTGTTTAATAAAAACGAAACCCTGTCTATCCATTGGAAAAAGCGCAGAGCTCTATTTAGAGTGACTGATCAAGAGCCCAGAATCAAAGGGCCCTGTGGCATGAGCTGCTAGTGTGTCTGGGAATTGGCCCAACTCTTAAAGAGCCAAGCTTCCTTCATCTTGACTGTGGGCCGACCCCAAATAGGAAGAAGCTATTTCAGCTGGCAGCCAAGTGGTGTCTTTTCTGGAAGCCTGTCAGGTGAGGAGTCAAGGCTGCCAAGTGTAACCCCCTCAGGTGAGCACAAGGGGCAGGGCAGACCCCCATCATGGTGGCTGTGTGACACACAGCAGATGATGTGTGTCACAAAGGGCACTGAGCTCCCTGATGTCTCCAGACAAATATCTGCTGTGAAAATCTGAAAATTGTGATAATGCTTAGCAATCAGACTATGTAGTACTAGGGTGTACAATATAATCACTGTCAAACTGCCTATAGCATTTTCTATCATAACATGGTTAAATCTAATTTTATTTTAAGGATTAAAATTTTAGTTAAAATTAGAATTTAGGCAAAGTAACCATAAAATTAATTTCTGATCAATGTATCTGTCACATCAAACCAAGTCATTATTGCAGATCAATTTAAATAATTTTTTTACAGGAATATATTTGACCAACATTAAACCAGTAATTGAAGACCAAGTATGTAACATTTTACATTTTTATAGTACACTGACTTGCAATAAGGTGAATAGGATCTAGTCTTTTACTGTACTATGTAACTTTGGAATACCATCCCTAGATAACATGCGTACCACTTTACGGCATCACGTAACAGAAAACTACAGCTATATTAGCTCAACATGATGTGAGAGAACAGATGCTCAGACAGTTTTCTTTCCATGTGCAAGTCAAAGTTTGTACAATCAATTTAGAACAGCTGAGAACAGCTGGGCAACTAAAATGACCTCACTCACTCACATACTTTGATTACCTTGACACAAAGTAAAACTTAGGTGGCAAGATCTTCAGCAACAAGCACAAGTTCCAGTGTCCTAATGTGTTATTTAGAAAGTTTGCTATCTTTGCTAACTTCGTGATATTTTGCTTGCAGTTAACCCTCTGTCGACATGGGTTGACTGAGAGAAAAGCACGACTGGCATTTGCAACAACTGTGTAAAAGTGAATTACACTCAGCAACTGTAAGAGAAACTAAATAGCAAAAGAACCAAATCTTGCATTGCATATGGGGGCTTTAAAAATAACCCTTAAAGTCTTTAACAATCATTCTAATTGTTTTTCTTATATCGTTGGCCAGCAGTGACGTTTAAAATATAATATCTCTTTAGGACACGATGGACTGAATAATGTCTCCTTTTATAACAGCTCCACCCACAAAAATATTTTAACTTTCCTATTTACTATTTATTTAACATGATTTACCATCATATTCTGACACAGAAGCTACCGATGGGTTGATGTTGGTAATAATGTTGTTACTTAACTTTACAACAGTGTTCTTTTTTTAGAAAAGTCATATGCTTAACTTTTTACACATGATTTATCAGTGTATAGTTACTGTATTTCTTTTGTTGTGTTGTACTGCCATTCATCATAAAGCATTTCAGTTTAAATCAACCTCAAACCAATTAAACACTGCAACACCATGTTGCTTGTTCTTGCTAAAACTGGTTAAACACAGATGGCATGGTGTCATGTTGAGATATTTCCAGCGACGTTACAATGGAATTTAATAGAGTGGAGAAGAAAGTGGAGTTATGCAAAACGGTCAGGGGTGAATTTATTCATTATATATTCAGTTCTTCAGCTTTTTTGTCATTTAATTGAAAAACATTAAATTGCTATGGACCAGTTTACAAAATGTAAGTTTTTAAAGTTACAATTTCAGTTAAATTATTAAACCAGCCATACCAAGGAAAATGATAACTTTTTAGAAATGGGGTCGAAACAATTACATGAACACTTGTTAAGACAGTACAGTCTGACATTCTGTTATATTCATCTTTTAAGACACTACTGTGCTAGGTTATCACATACTGTAAAGGTCCAATGTTGATTTTTTGACCACTATTAGCACTATGGCGCTTTATGAAGTGATTGGAGATGGTAATATGAAAGTGAAGAAGACTGTTGGAAATAAAACATGGAGATAAAGCACAATTTAAAATTTTAACAACATTTGCTTTGCTTTTATGCCTTAGGGATACACACAATGTATTTTGGTGAGAAACATTAGTGTAGTTAAGCTAGCTTCGGTCAGCTTAAGACAGTGAACAGCAGAGACAGCTAATATCTCTCAAAATAACATGTTGTATCAAGGGTTAGGGTATGATTTCTCAGTGGCTTTTGGGCTGAAGGTGGAGGTAAAGACGTCAAGAACATGTACTGGTTTGACTGAGGTTAAGATTAGCTGACAAGTAGCTATTTTGATGAAAGGGTTGAAGAACTTGTGACAAGCTTATATTTTATTTTATTATTGTGTTTTATATTTTAATCCTGGGTTTCAATAATACAAGATTGCATTATTTTCAAGTTAAGAGTGCAAATCTATGTTATAATGTGTCTTTATGCAACAGCTTCTCTGGCCTTCAGAGTGTTTGAGCTCTTCCTCCACCCCACTCTGTTCTGATTGGCCAGCTTGTGGAAGACTTCAGGGGGAGCGGACTATGCCCAACACAGACTGTAAATAGTACCAGCCTTTGGTAGGCTACCAGGGCAGGTTATGAAACCAGTCCTCCGTGAAGTGCTGGAAGAGATAAAAACCATCAAAGTCTGTTTCTGGTCTGTAACTGTTTTTGTTTTATGGTTCCGTCTTTGGGAAAAGTAAACAAAGTTAATTCTCCTTAACAGCCAAAAAACAAAGCATGTCTGCACGGGTTCTCGGGCTGGCACTAGCCACTCCTAATGCTAGTGCTGCTGGCCATGGTAATGCTTAGTACTAGTGCTTAGCTTATACACCCAAACCAGAGCTGTTTCAGGTGTGGAGGCTGGTGAATCTCTGGAGCAGTTATTGCTAGTGCTGCTGGCTGGTGTTAGCACTGCCGAGGTGGTCAAGAGCGGAGCGGCTTTTGCTGGTTTGGATGTTCGTGCGCAAGTTGATATTCTTGCAAAAATCCTGCAAGGGGAGGGACGCCAAAATGGATGGCCAGTCATGGACTTCACACAGCCTGACGTCACAGTATAGCATTTTGAAAAAAACTCTTGAAAACGAAATATATTGGCCAGACTGAAACCTGGACAGTCATAATCAGCTAGCATGCAAAAACACATTCACCAGAAGGTTTGGAACTCTAAGTATACTATTGCGAAGCACCCAGCTTTGCAGTAGTATATCTGTAAGATCAAACCACCAAATGCATAATATGGCCCCTGTAACTATAGGTCAGACACTACCTGGAAAAAAATCACTAAGGGCAACATGTTCGGATGCAGGAGTGTGACTGTGATGTCCTTTTTCTTGTTCAGTTTCATTATTTCAAGGCTAAAGTTCTGAAATATTTAGTTATTTGCATATAAAGCAATGGTTTGACATTTTGGAAAAAAAGATATATGTGTCAATTAGTGCACTACATGAGTTATTAGGGTAAGAATACTTACTCAAGAAGAAGAGGGTGTAAAAGCATCTCAAGTAAGACACCTGTTTATAGACATTGTGATCATTTAATATAAAAACAAAACCAACTTTTCTATGTGGCTAAGCACACTTGCAGTTACGCAAAATTTTGGTCAGCAAAACTAGAATAGATAGCCAACAGCAAGGACGAAATAAACAAAATTCAACTAAATTTGCATTACACACTAAATATTCTTATTGTGCCACACTTTAGTTATGAGTGCAAAGTGGTTTCAAACACAGCAAGACGACAGAGAGTTGAGGATAGTTGATGAGGAAAGAGGGAGAAAGAAATGATATCAACACCAAGAGTGTCGATTAGGTGAGAAAATTACATTACAGCACTGTCAATCATCCCAGCTTCATGCGTAAAAACATGCAGTGATTCTGTGAAAAATTAAGTAGTCAGTCAGAATAATGTGCAACACAAAAACACTTTAAAAACTTTATTTTATGAGCTTTTTGTTTCTGATGTAGCCTGCTTCTGTAAACATGCAAAAACCTGAAAAAATGTCACTCAAATCACGTAATGGTTACTGTAGTTGACTGTTTTCAGATGACACATGCTCTGTAGTGCAGTAAATAGAGTGTGTCATATATTTAATACAATTCTTATGTAAAACTAAAGATGTGATTCTTACTTAGAAATCTCACACATTTTTATTTATTTTATCACTTTCTGGGTATGGAAGTGTCGCATTCTACCACAACAGATTGTCACAGCCACTTTGAATGTGTGTGAACAGATTGTGCTTTGAAAAAGAAACGGGCGCCTCCAGGAACATTTCACGTCTGCATCCCTACTCTGTCTGAAAACGGGACTAACATCTTTACATTATACATTTTCAAAAACATATCCATTATTCATATCCCATATTTTAATACTATTAGCACTTCTGTGCCACCCACCTAAATACCTGTGTGTTTCTTATCAAAGGAGCAGTGACAGTCTGAGTTGCTTTGTTTGTGTGAGAGGAAATGAGTTGGGATTAAGAAAGTATTGCAGTGGTGGACCATCAGACTAAATTAAATTAGATCTGTGAGGTGACTATATTACTGTACACTATAAAACCTTAGATCCAGAAACAAGAACCTTCACTTTTCCCTCTCACAAGTGTGTTTGTGTTGATAGACAACAAAGGCACACACACAGAAATACACAACACTCCACCTGTGTGGGTGTGAGGTGTGGCCACTCAGCAGCTTAGTGGGCAGCATATGGAGTTTCTAATTGGGTAGAACAGCACAGCTGGAGGACACCAGTCCAGAACCTGGCCTCTGGTAATCAGTCCCACAATCCTCAACTCTCCTCTGCACATGCATGAGACACTTCAGTGGGAGAGGGTCGTTGGATTTCACTTGTCCACTAATCAGGTTTTGCAGCATGTTCTCCTTTTTGGTTAAAGGTTAGATTTATAGCATGAATCACAACATGCACCACATTTCTCATTGTACTCAATTATACTGATTATTTTTTTGTGTTAAGGTCAGATATTGTCTGGAAAACTATTGAAACAAATTAGATGTGTTGTAAAGCCAACTGAGTAGATACGTTTGTTTACAAGATGAGATGTAACCAAAATTTTAAAAAGTCAACAGTGATTTTAAGCATGTGTTTATTTTATTACCATTTCACTCTAACCCTTACTAAAGTGTTTTAATTCCTAACCCTAACCAGATGACTAAAGCCCTGTCTCCAGTACAACTATCCAAGATGTACAGTACTAAAGACCAAGACAGCACATGTGTCACTGAAAAAAACTTTACCAAGCATATCTCCAGAGATGTAAAGTAACTAAATACATTTACTCAAGCATTTTAAAAATGCTCTACTACTCTTCTTAAACCTACAATGTGCAATTTAAGCTAGTGTTAGCATAAGACTCACAATCAATCCACTCTGCTCTGTTCAGCCCTCCCTCTCTCTCTGCTCTTCTACCATCTGCTACACTCCAGCACAGTCTGCACAGCACATCAGGTATAAGTCATTATCAAAATACAATAAATAAGAATGCTACAAAACTTAATTGCAAGTAAGATGCAATAATCAAGAAGAAATTGCTGAAGTTATCTCGTTAGTTAGAAGAGTGAGGCTCATTCCAAAACTTTTAGAAGTGAATATCTCTAATCTGACTTCATTGGAGGAGTTGACATCTCTCCACAGTAAGATAAGGTGGGAACACATTTCTATTAAAACATTATTCAAAAAGAGCTACAAACTGTAACTTTGAATATTTGTGTTTCATGAAAATGCTTTCAACACTAACTAACATTAAGAGGGAAACAACTACATTTACAGACAACTTTTAACTACATATCTACATTTTTCATACATTTTTGTTTGTTAAACTATTTTACAGAACAAAATGCATTAAAATCAGCCCCATCTTGATTATAACAGTAAGCTGTTTTTATGCATCCAGAGTAATCAAATTATAATACAAGCCTTCATAGTTTAAAATTCACCGGTGCCATTTTGTGCATAATAAGTACTTTTGATTTTTAAATTCATATGTACTTTGATATAAGTAATATCTTCGCTGCAGGATTTTACCTGAGTATTGCATATTATTTTACATTATATTTAGAAATAAATGAACAAAGATAGAGTTGATAATGCTCTCTGTTTTGTATGAATTGTTGATATGCTGTTTTTTATTCTTATTCTTATCTCTTAAAATAAATTTAATACAACTTAAAATGCAAACAAACATTTTCCTGGAACAAAGTAAACAGAAAAGATATTTCTGAGAGGAGTCTGATCATATACATTTCAGTTGTTGCATCGGAGCAAAGATAGTTAGATATTTAGAGTTATGTAATCATAAATACAGACAATAAATCTGTTGACAACAGGTTTATGGTGTGAGAACAACTATTTACTGCGAACTGACATCACCAACTGACATGTATTTGTCATGGTATTAGTTATCAACAAATACAAGAAATTAGTTGCGCTTGTATTTGGGACTGCTTCTTTATTTTTGTATTTGGTTATTTCTACGTGCCTCAGTACAAAGCAATACAAAATAAATAGTGAAAGTTGTTAGGTTGCTGAGAAATGCAGACATGAACTCCCTTTAACTGCTGACATCAATTGAGAAACGTTTGCAACTCAGCGTGCGATCAGCAGCGCCTTCATTTGCAGCTCTACACCACGCACCGTGCCTATAAAAGCTGATAATGTGATAATTAAAAGAGCTGACAGTCAAGAACTGTCAGCAAGACACTGATTTACCAAGCTCTGCTATTTGTTATATATCTCAAATCACAATACTTCCCCCTTAAAGTATGACACATAAAATATCAATTGAAATAATTAACTGGATTAGAATTGTTGTGAAAAAAAAAGAAAAGTTAAGGTGTCTCAGTAGAGCACAGTTTGATCAAATCTTTCACGAAAACATCACAGATCAGATTTAGACCTGAAACAAGGATTTCTACCAGACAAAAGATTACTACCATGTCCCTCTCTTTCTCTCTCAACCACACCATGATTTATTACCTGAAAAGACAAGAGAACTAATTAGTGGAGTAATTAATTAATATAAATTTGCATATTTGCATTTGCAATTAGTGCAGTCAACTGATTAGTCTGAGATGGGGAGTTTGACTCATCAGATGCTGGTGTGTGTGTGTGTGTGTGTGTGTGTGTATGTGTTTGTGTGTGCTGGACCAGAACGATCAGTAGACCAGCTGAGGCATTTTGGGGAGAAGGCAGTGATGAAGGGAATGTCATTTTTGTTTTTAATAATTTTTTTGTGTCCAAATTTATTTTTGTGTTTTCATGTACAGTATGTGTTTGTCCACGTGCATACTTGACATACACTTCTCTGTATTTTGTGTGAACACGTACTTGGTGTCTCACACCCATTAGGTTAAGTGCATACACATCGTGTCATTGTCACCTTATAACCTGCTACTTTATCTTTATGTGGTCTTTCATGCTCTGAACTCACACCAAGGTGTCGTCAACACTGTCCTGCTGATCGATGTCTTGTAATGTACAATACAGAGAGATTGATAAGTCGCTTTAATTGATTGTCCTTGCAACAAGGTCATTCAAATGCATAAGTTAGTGTGTGTGTTCCACATAACTGAGAAGTGCATATACCCATATCGAGTGCCAGCTGTGCCCCAGTCTGAAATTGGCAGAATGCCACTGGGCCTTTTCCATGGGGTGTACTTAATGTCTACGGTCCTGAGGCACCAACACCGTGCATGCACCTCACACCACCATGTGCCTGCTGGAATTTCTTAACCGTTATTCTAACCTCTTCTCTGATAACTCAGTTAATCGTTGGACAGAAAGTAGCTTCTCCAATTTGTTGGTTTTCATTGTAAACTGAATATTTTGGAGTTTTGTTTTTGAGTATTTCCTCTGTTTTCTGACATTTTATAGACCAAATGATTAAATGATCAGTTAAGAAAATGGTCTGCAGACTAATTAATAATGAAAATAATTAGTTGGTTATAATATAATACATAGTCTATCAACACATGTAGTTTGTTGAAATGATCATTACTTCCTCATGGTTTTTACAATACTTTACACTACTGTGTGTAAAATAAACCATTTTTTCTTACATACTAATTAGTGCTGGGCAGCGATTAATCGCATGATTTTTCTGCGATTAGTTGTTACATTGTTACAAGCAAAAATAATGAATCCAAAAGTACTTTTTTAAACTTTTATTTTAAAAGTGCTGCTATATGAAAAAAATTGCAATAATATTTAGTCTGCAAATACTTTAAACAAATAAGATGTTTTTTAACAGCAGTATTCCCTTTACACAG
>JAUMHL010000010.1:14920241-14941780 GCA_032362345.1 Sandelia bainsii | reverse complement strand
GGTTATCGTTGACTACGTAGGCATGACGTCAGAGCAAGTCGGCGTCAAGTCGGACACAAAACTAACCGGCATGCACTTCGCGCCGATCACCGGTGATCGAATCTGCGCAGAACTTGCTCATCTCGAACGAACCTATTGTCAGCGGCTATCAGCCATCTTCCATCCTGGACTCCATCTCCCATCAGCCCCTGCTACACCCGTTTCCCTCTCAGCTCAGTCTTCTGCAACATTCCCCTGGTCATTAGTTAAGATACTCAATTCAATTCAGCTTTATTTATATAGCACCAAATCATAACAAAAGTCATCTCAAGGCACTTAAGGTTTAAGACCTTACAGAATGTAAGTATATACAGAATATATATGACTATAGTATACTTGTTCTTTTTCTTAGACCACAGTAACCCTTGACGTCACAGAACATCCACACATCTCCTACCATGAACAGATCTTTATTGTGTGTGTGTGTGTGTTTACTGAAATGACAAATATACATATATCAATAATTACACATCAGATGTACATTATTAAATATATACAACCAAGCCAATATAACTACAATATAATGTAGATATTACTACTTTGTGAATATGATAATCAACAGTAAACTATGTGTGAACATCTTATATATCAAACACATTCAGAGTCATCTTCATCAAGTAATACTATCTCTTAAAATAAAAACTAATAAATGAAACAGACATAACAGACCATGTTGTACAATTTGCAATTATAATGAGTATTAACAATATTATAAATTGTTTAACACTCATTGTCTCATGACCGCACAGCAACAAAGGGTGGATGAATGATTCTGGAGTAGAGTCCTTAAAACTGCATCCTGAAGTGTGGAGGATTGATGGCGTCTCTCCTCCAGACTTCTGAATGACTGTTGAATGATCCCAGTATTATTGATATACAGGTGCATTTATGAATCTGATTGGCTGTTAAGCTGATCTAAATGCAGTAGTATTTCTTGCGGTAGCAATTCACACACTTGAAACTGTCCGATCAGCGCTGCTGAGTTCTTTTTTTAAACAACAAAGAACATTTTTAAACTTTACTTGTACTGTACAGTAACAGGTAAATTTACTCTACATCTGTCCTGGACAGATACATTGAGAAAATATTTGTTTTATGTTTTATGTTGTCTTGTTTGCACATCGTGCTAATTATTATTCAATTAAAAATTATTAAATAAAATTAGGGTTAGGCATAGATTTAAGAGTTACGGTTAGGAATGGGGTGGGGGGGTATAGGCGGTTTATTACAGAGCGCAAAGGTGTAATTTCGCCTACGGCGCCGAAATGAGTCAAGCCGGCTCTGCATGCGTGGGAAACAGTGATTCAGCAATTGGGGGCACCTCGAAACTGTCAGACCACTCGAGGTGCAGGCGTACATCACGCTCTGCTGACCTATTTTGATTGGCTGATGGTCAGAGCACCTTTGACGACCATGTCCTGCGGAAATGGGGGTTTTGATGGACTGTCACGTAATCCTTTGTACAGCCAATCAAGCATTTTCTGTTGACATGATTCTTTAAAATGAAAGTGAAAATCTGAAAAAAGTGATTAACACTAAACTAAAACTAAACTAAAGCTACTACAACGCTAAAATAAATCTAAAATTTGATGTGAGGTGGGGTACATCCTGGATTCTTCTTTTATAGCCCTCTGTTTACCTAGGTAAACATTTCCACATTTACTTTAATTTATTTTATTTTATAATTTTTAAATTTTTAATAAAAAAAAAAAGTCATTACTTGTTTAATCTTTAAAACATGGTGAGTAATTAGGAACCACATCTTCTTCTTCTTCTTTCGGCAGCTCCCTTTAAGTGTTCATCTGCCTCCATCTCACCCTATCCCTAGAATCCTGCTCTGTCACACCAACCGTCTGCATGTCCTCCTTCAGTTCATCCATGAACCTCCTCTGAGGTCTTCCTCTTCCTCCTGCCTGGCAGCTCCATACTCAACATCCTTTGTCCATTATATTCACTATCCATCTTCTGCACATGTCACTTGCCTCTCTAACTTTGTTTCCAAACTGCTCAACATGAGCTGTCCCTCTCATGTACTAATATCTAATTCTGTCCATCCTGGTCACTCCCAATGAAACATCCAGCTCTGCCTCATGTCTCTTTGTTAGTGCCACTGTCTCCAAACCATACATCCTAGCAGGTCTCACTACCACTTTGTAAATCTTCTCTTTCACTCTTGCTGCACACACATCACCCCTGACACTCTTCTCCACCCACTCCACACTGCCTGCACTCTCTTCTTCACCTCTCTTGTGCTCTGTCCGTTGCTTTGCATGGTTGACCCCAGGTATTTAAACTCATCTACCTTCGCTATTTCTTCTCCTTGCAAATATGGAGAGCAATTTTAAGATCAACTTACCCTGAACATCACATGTTGTAATGAACTGTGAAGGAAACACAGAGATATACAAAAATGGACTAAAGTTCCTCTTTTTGTTTCACAGTGAGTCATTAATGCTGCATCAGGATTCCAGTTATACGATACTCTGAAGTCATGCTTTTTTTCTTTTATAACATTAATTGGATACAGTGGTGAAGCAGACACACACAATTTAAATTGTGTAATTATTCACTTTATTGTAAACAGGGACATAATGATTTTCATGATATCATGTGAAATAAACACTGTAACAAACACATTCCGCAAAATCAAACCTTTTTGTTTGTATGATTCCAGAAAATAAATGTACAATTGAACAGTATATATTAAAAACATTCATTAATATGAACAATGCAGAACAATGCAAAAATAAAATGCAGTCAATCAAAGTCAGTCACATAATGTTGCATTATTTGCAGATGGCCACACTTAAATACAAGATGAAATTATGGATGCGACACTGTACAGTACATGTTATTGCTGTCAGTGTTCCCTTTATTTGAACAGCCTGAATTTTTTCATACATGGATCCAACAAACATACTGGAACCATGATGATAACATCACACAGCTGCTGCGGATTTGTCAGCTGTGCATTACTGTTATACGAATCTCCTGTTCCCCTCTGATGGATTGCATCATGCTGACTGTGGCATGTGAGCATGCTGAACTCTTTGTCATGTTGGTGGAACCAGCTTGAGATGATGTTTACTCTGTGTTATAGCCTGTTATCCTGGTGAAAGTTGGCATCACATAGTGTTTGGCATTTATGCATTGCTCATTTGGTTAATGTGTGCCAAGAAATTATTCATCATACGATTATACCACCACCATTATCCTGAACTAGTGACATGGCAGCAAGGAACCATGGCTTCATGTTTTTGATGACTGATATTTGTATTAAATAGGTGTACAGATTGGCCTAATAAAGTGTCTATGAAGTTTATATGAGCGATTATGAGCAGCCAAGCTTGAAAAAGCTTGATTTAGTGGGAGTTTCAACAAGCAGGCTAAAACTGTAGCCACTATTAGTAGTTACATCTAAGTAGAATCTAATATTGGCCCTTCTGTAGGCACTTCAGTTCATTTAAAAGAGCCTATACTTTTTATTTACATTATTTGTTTCATAAATTGCTTAAAACAGGTAACTCTGCAAAAGTAGCTTCATTTAGGCTATATACAGTAAATTATGTGACTAAAGTTTTCCTGCTCTTCCTACAGTATTGTATTGGCATAAGCATTAACCCCAGACGGCTTGTGTCAAATGTTATTCATTAAAATCATCTTAAAATTGAAATACTGAATAACTATTATATTCTCTCTATATATAGATTGTTTCTTGATTATTACAGTTTTATAGACAGGTTTATATGTACTGAAACACACATATGTCCACACTATTGCACCACTACAAGTGGTGTTCTTTGCATTACTATATACAATGCCTTTAAGAAGTATTTACCCCCTTGGAAGTTTTCCCCTTTTAACTATTTATCCATTCACCCAATATCCTAACCGCTTGTCCTGGCCGCAGGATTTGTGGAGCTTATTCCAACTGTCATTGGGAATACCTTTTATAGGCATTGTATATCATCAATTTAAATGAGGTTTTCTTACTTCTGATGTTCTGATTTCACTTCTGCTGTCTAAATCAGCTACATTGAGAACTCTTCCCCACTTGTTTGTGAAGTGATTGTGAGCCGACTTTGTCTACTACGTATGCTGTTATTATTGGGGCCCCAGCTCTTTAGCATTTTCTTCAAGTGGTTTTTGAATTTAACCCCCACAAACACATAAAACACAGGATTAAGGCAGCAGTGTGAAAAGGCAAAAAAACGACTAACATACAAAGCGTAGTCCAGCGATTTGGATGATTCACAAGATTTAGTTAATGTCTCCGAGGGAAATTGTTGTTGGGAAAAGTAAGAAAATGACTGTATAAATATGACCATGTTGTAAGGTGCCCAGCCAACAAAAAAGACAATCATGAGAGTAAAAATTAATTTTAAAGTTTTACTTTTTCTTCTTTGAGTAGTAGGACGCAGCAGCAATCTGCAAATAATTTGAGAATAGCAAAAAACGAATACCACTGAACTCACTATAAAGAGAACATTTTGCTGGTAGATTCCCAATAAGGTCCAGAAGGAATTCCCGTATGTACAATGATTCTGTTCCTGGACTCCGGTGAAGACAAAGGCTGGACTGGCAACCAAGATACTGACTGCCCAAATGAATACAGAAGCTATAATACTGGACAAGCCAGTGGTTGACACAATGTCAGACAAAGGACTCATGACAGCCACATAACGATGAACAGTCATCAGGATGAGGAGGATACCACTGCTGTAGAAGCCAGTATAGAAGATAAAGTTGATTGTTTTGCATGCAACCTCCCCTAAAGTCCATCCATACATGTGGTAGTAAGCCCAGAAAGGCAGACCTGCAGTGAAGAAGAGATCTGAAACAGCCAGGTTCAGAATGAAAGCGTTGGTGAGGGATCTGAGATTCTCATACTTCGCCAGAATCACAATGACCAGGATGTTGCCAAACAGACTGAGGATAACCACAAATGAGAAAAACACTGGAGTGAAGATCGCTCCAAACTCCATGACACTGGTTTTGTTACACATTTCGTCAGAGTAATCATAGTCATAAGGGTAATCTGTGGTTGTAGATGTAACCGGGAAGTCTTCAGCTGTAGCCATTTTCCTTCAGCAAGAAGAGAAAGTAAAAAAAAACAAAAAAGTCATTTACACATAATTAATGATACAGTAGTGGATGAGGTGATTAGGTTGGAAACCTAGACCTTTTTTAGAGACAGCCATTTACACTCACATTGACACAAGTTCTTTTAGTTGTTTTAATGCCGCAGCATTGTCACATCAAGCAGATTTATTTTTCGAAAGTAATTCGTTATGGTTTTAAATGGCACGGGTGTAAGATGTCTTCCTCTTGATAGGAGCAATAGATCAGAAAATGCTTCTGTGTGTTGTTCTAGTGATTAGGGACAAATGTCAAAATGTCATTCAGACCTTGCATTGCAGATGCATTTTAGCATCTTTCACAGTTAAGACAAATAACTAATAACTAATATTAAACTAATATTAGGCTAATTACTAATAGAAAGAGGTTATTTACTCTGGTATTTTCCTTTCCTGTACTGTTGTAAAGCTACAGTGATGTGTAACAAAGGAAAATATAAATCTTCCAAGATTTTTAGACAGTAACGTGAAATAACAAAAACAATTTCATTTTGTCAGAAAATTATGTGTTTATGTAGTATGCCAAAGCCCAAAATAAAAATGATGGAGAAAATACGTGTCAGGTCAATTGCTTCGGAGGAAACAACTGTGTATAAACATTGTTCCAATTAGTCTGGATAATCCACATACCTCACTGTAAACAATTTAGGGACTATTGCTTTAATACAAAACAGCCTCTTATCTCTAAAGCTGGCCTAATAAAACAAAAATTAGTTATTTACAGTAAAGTATATACTTGAACAGTGAAACTATTTTCATCCTTTTGGCCTTATAGTTTATAGTGTTCTGTATTTTATAGGAACAATCTGATGATGTCTTTGGTATATTTTTATACTAAAAATTTAATATGTGATTACAGTGACCAAACTATAATCAAATGAGGCCCAATTCAATCAAATCAGCCACGTCCAAGAATGGTACTCATCATCAAGCCTACGCTTCCCTTGAGGAAGTATCAGGGTTCAGTGAGGTAGGGTGTAGTGGGCTTGCTGGTCAGTCATTCTGATTGGCATCTTGGGGGCTGTGAAGAGAAGGACCAGCAAGTCCATCTTGGAAGCTACAGAGAGGGCCTCCACATGCTTTGCATCAGGAGGGGTGATCCATGGGACAGCTGGTGAGATGCAAGTTTGGGTCTGATCAACCACAACCAGGTCACTGGTGTATGGCGGTGAAAAGACTCAAAACTCCTGATAGTCCCAGATAGATGTCACAGTGCATCTTAGGATGTTTCTTTGAGTTGTGAGATAGTAACACAATTTTCATAATTTTGGTTTTGTGTGCCACCAAAATATATTTTTAATGAAACAAACAATTCCATCAGAGAGATTGCAAAACACTATGTGTGGCCAGAGCAACTTCTGATACGTACTTAAAATGAAAGAACATCCTGGTGAGCACATGCATGAACATTAGTAGGCCTGGAGGACCACCCAAAAGAATGATGAATGACAAAAAATAAAAATAAAAAATTCTCAAAAACAAGAAGGCCAGGTTGGTGTAAGATGTAATAAAGACTGTATATTTTTTGGACAATATCTTATGGAGAGATGAGGCAAGCAGAAACTGAAAGGCACCTGCAGTAAAGACCTGACAGAACATGACCAGGGAAGAAACCCAGCCTCTGAGGCTGTCAGCCCTCCAGCTATTTTTGAGCCCCTAAAATTGAAGAAAATGGCTGCACTGTTCATCCAATGCTTAGAACCCTTAAAATAAAGATGACAGATTAAAACATTAAGTGCTTTTTGATTGTTTTATTTCTAATCCCTTGTAGTAGTGTGAAGAGCCAAAATGATGAAATGTCAAAAAAAGTTTAGAAATGAGAGGTAAGTGATAGAATATGTTTTTGTGAACCTACTTAAAAATGAAGAGACACCTTTACTGTACCTTCTTATTGGGCTGGCTGGGGGGACTTGAAGAAATCTGTTCATTGGTCATTATATTCACATCTTATTATAGTTTGTTCCCTGTACTTACATTGCCAACTTGTACTTGAAAGGTTTACCAACAGTTATCTACAAGACATCATCAGATGTTTTCTATAATTGCAAAACACTAAAACTTTAACTGCAGTGTTAATAATAACTGAGAAATGTTGATACTTACTTTTACCTGCACAAAAGCCGTGTACACACCAGAGTCTTCTTCCAAATATCAGTGAAAACTTGGTGAACTGGGAATTGTTCCTTAAGTATCGACCAGAAAGGTGAACAGAAATCACTTTCACATCATTCACGTGTTCTAACCGCTGAAGATTTTACTTAGGAAGTGATTTGTATTTGAGCATAATAATTGCTTAAGAAACAACAATGAATGTAATCCAATTAAACTATGACTTTTAATTATTTCCATAAGAAGTTAATCAGTTTTTTTTAATAATCAATCAATAATTTAGTCTATATGTCTTCAGATTTCTGAACAGCCTGAAATCAAAAGATATTAATATAGAACTGAAACAGTTAGCAAATAGCATCAGTTAAGAAACTGGAACTTATGAATTTTTGTCATTTTTATTTGACAAATGACTCAAAATGCTGAATGAATGTTAATTTCACCATCATTAGAATGACAAAAGCAATGTACAGGTAATATAGAAGATGCACCAAACACAGTATCTATACATTCCATTTTTAAAACAATATGATAAAACCAAACAAATAAAAAAACAAATGTGTGTGGATTCATTATTGTGTGCACACAATGCAACGCTTTGTGAAGGCAAAGTCAAGTCCTGACTTTTAGTATATTTAACATTTAGTTACTGTATACTCCTGTATAATCTGCACTTTTACAACAATGTAGAGAACAAAAAACAGGAAGATCCATCCATTTATTGGGGGGGTTGGTATAGGTGGTTGATTACAAGGCGCCAAACCATAATCTCGCCTAGGGCACCAAAGTGGGTAGAGCTGGCTCTGCTTAAACCTTACACTGTAAAGTGCCTTGAGATGACTTTCCTTGTGATTTGGCGCTATATAAATAATAATAATTCACCACACTTGTGATCTGGTTCCCCATTGAACTCCTGTCTAACAGTTACAGGGCCATAAGTAGCCTATTTTGATTTTTAGGCAAAATTGATGATTATTCCATGACTCCTGCATATTTAATTTGTAGGCTACTGGACACAACAAATATTTAATGAAAGTTAATAAAAAATAATTACAAAAGAAATAATTTAATAAAAAAAACATGAATAGGTTTTACATTAAATGTAATCTTTTCAGAAATCACTTATTATCACATCATCTGACAGTGTTTTAAATAATTTCACTCTGGGATGAATAAAGTTTTTTGAATCTTGAATTGAATCTTGAATGTAGGCTATTAATTTTGGATTTGGGTTACTTTCAGATTCTTTGCAATATTAAATGTTCATTCATCATTAAATAGAATTTGTGACAATATAAAAAATATTGTTATGAAAACACGACATACGTCTCAGGTTTTTGTTTATTTACCCTTTGCTTCAACCAAACTAGGACTTGGAGTTCGTCATAGGCCGCTGTCTATTTGTCTGTTGACCTGTCAATTATTCACAGTGCCCGCCCTCCTAGTGGTAGCATGTTTCTGCCGAGTTTTCTACAAACTGGACACTGGACAATTTTACACATAAAGTACGTTTATTATTTAACAATTTATTTAATATCAGTGTGTTTCGCTTTATTTAAACCCTAACTGCGACAGGTTGTAACAAAAATTGACGTTAAATAAAACCAGGAAATGAAGCGGTGAGAGCAGGTGCACGTAATGTATGTAGCACTCTTAGTTTTTGACAACGTCGATGTTTATGTCGCGGTATGTTGCATTTTCAAGCTGGTTGAAAGTGATATAAGTCAACCTTTGTGGTTTGTAATGATAATAGAAGATAAATCTAATTGTGTCACTGTCGCAGCAAACCGTGAAGCGCTTTCCTGTCGTTGTTATGTAAATATTGTACCTCCTCTGTAGGCAAATTTAGCCTAACTTTCCTCAGCTAATTGTGGTTTTTCTTCAGTGTGCCATCTTAACCAAGTCATGGTCCCTTTTGTGGAATATTTAAAGTTGTCACATGAGCTTTAAGCCACCAGAACTCTGGTAGAAGGAAAAACAAATGTAGGACCAAACAATTTTTAAGTTCCCATTGGTAGCAGCTTTGGCATATTTCTACAATCACATGCTGTGATTTACTTGTTGAGGTATGCTCTAGACAGTTCAGTGATATGAGGAACTATTTATATTGTGAGTAGTAGTTGTGACAGTCTTGAATGGAAAATAATGTGCCTTTCTCTATTTTTACTTCTACATTCAGAATTTCCTGACTACTTCGCCCTTTTCACCACAATGGCCTCCTCCTCCTCCTCCTCATCAGTTGGAGATAATCAACTGCAGAGGATAATCAGAGATCTGCATGGTAATTAAGCTGTTTGCACATAAACTAGACAGCATATGTATTGTACAGTGCGCAGCTCCATGTGCACCGTGTTGTTTATTTGGAATGTGTAGTTTTTGAAGCAGGGATATGCTTCAAGATGGACTTTATTATTGAGGTTTTGCTGGAGTGAAATTAAGATATTGAGGCACAGGTTGGTGGTACAATTTTGTACTTCCACTCAAGAAATGAAATTCCATCCTATGAAAAGTTCAGCAGTATATAAAGTTAATGCATAAAGACATGTTTTGTTGTTTTTCTGCCTTAAAAAATTGTGTTACACAGCTACTGTGAATAAAAACTAATTATAGAAGGATTTTTCTGCCTTGCATGTGCACAGAAGAACATAATTTAATTTATTAATATTTGTGTGTTCATGTGTTCGTAATGCTGTTGCTGTCCTGTTTAGATGCTGTGTTGGAGCTGAGTAGAGAACACCAGGAGTGCGGTGAACCCATAACTGATGACAGTGCCAACCTCCATAAGTTCTTCTATAAGCTAGAATACCTACTACAGGTATGGTAACTATCACTACAAGAGATGCAACTGATAGGGTGTTTTATTTATTCATCTGCTCACTACCTTGTTGAATTATGGATTAACTGCTTGTTCTGTAAAATATCAGAACATAGTGAAAAGTGACCATCGTGTTGTATGTTTTCAGAGCCGAAGGTAATGTCTTCAAATTGTTTGTTTGGTCCAAAAACAATTCACAGTAAGTCAAGTAACTAAGGAAATGTTTATATTTGTGAGGTTCAAACCAGCAAAATTTGGCATTTATCTTTGAAAAATAATTCACATGACCAATTTTGCAGTTACTTTTCTGACAATTGTCTAGTCAGCTAGAGTAAATGACTAAACATCTTAGCTCTAATCTCAAAATAAATCAATGCACACAAATGCATCAATCTGATCAAAACAACTAATAATAAATATAATTAAACGTTAATTGGTGAAGTGATAACCTTAATTTGTTTTTTGATCAGGTGGTGAAAGTGTGCAAGCACTGCTCATCACAGTTGGTGGACCAGTGGTCTCCTACTTAGGTCATGAGATAAATCTAAGGGTTTATGAGACGATTTATAAATTACGATTAATAAAAAATCACTTTTCTTTTTGTGAAATACTAGTGATTTGTACTTGCACTGCTTGGACACAAAGGATTCACACGCTAAAAAAGCTGGATAAGTATTTTAGATCAATCTTTTTGTAGTGAACTCCTGCAATCAAGCACTTATGTCACCATAGGTAAATGACCCACACTTACATAACACTTTCCTACCTTAACCAGCAGGATATTCACCCATTCATACACACACTCACACACTTATACCCAAGTTTCCACAAAGGAGTGATGTTCATTTTTCTCTAAAAAACACTAGTAGTCTTTGCTGGCATTGTTGTAGAGAAAAAATAAAAAGGTAAAATTGCAGAACTCTTGAGGTGTATAGACCTCCAGGTTGGGAACCAGTGCTCTTGACTATGATAAAACAGGAGGACCTTTTCAGGAAGTATGTGAATTTCAAATTTAACCAAATTCACAATTACTGACCTTAGTGTCAGAAAGGTGAATTGTACAGTCCACATTTTAATAATAATGTGCTGTGTTTCTTAGTTTGACCAGAAAGAGAAGACAACCTTTCTTGGCCAGAGAAAGGACTACTGGGATTACTTCTGCGAGTGCCTGATTAAGATCAAGGGAGCTAATGATGGCATCCGTTTCGTTAAGTCCATCCCTGAGGTAATCCTCCTCAGCAACAGACACACAATCATACTTGATGCTTCAGTCCTGCCGTGGCACGCAACACATGCACATACGCACAATTACAGAATGACTGTATAACCATGTAACTAATCCTCCGGTTAGTCAGGGACAGTAAGAGTCCGTGCTGCTAATTCACTTGCTGCCTTACACCTGTACCACCTGCACTGTTTCTTCTTCATCTTCTAAACTGGGAATTCACAGTGGTGAGCTTCATATTGCAGCTGAATTAGTCTATATAGTCAGTTTAATTGGTAGCTTGTTTACCATTCTGTGTGACTGATAGTTAGGTTTTTGGGGTTAAAACCTTTACATTTTTCATTAGGTTTTTAAATAACAATATCCTAAAGATCTTTAAATAACTTTTTTTTCCTTCCAACAGTTCTAAACCTAAATATATTAGATTTATTATCGTAAATGACATAGTAAATCCGTGAATCCTGACATTTAAGGAGCTAGAACCCTTGAATGTTTGGCTTTTTGTTAAAAAAAAGGTCTTTAGGGAAAACTGTATTATTTGTAAGTTGTGTTCTAGCACGAGTGAACTAATTAATGATTCAGTCCTTCTTTATAATCATAGTAAAACAACTTGTCTAATTGTATTACTGTGGAGTTTTTTTTTCCACTGGAAAACATGTCTATGATTTACATGTGCCAAATTGTTTTTCTTCATTAGTCCCATAGTTCAGTCAAAAACATCTGACTGCTAATTACTTGTTGGAAACCTTTTGATACTCTTACTTAAAATATTACTTTCACTTTTCTTTTACTCTTCTTGTTTCTTATCGGTCAGTCCCAGACATAAGGGAGTCTCCAGCTGGTGTCCTTATGGTAGATCTATCAGTCTGTTGTCTTGTTTAAATCCCTCCATCTGTCAGTGTATTCAAGAGTCTGGGCTAGAAAGTGTCTATGCAGTAATGACCTTCAAACATAGATATCTAAAAATGAAATTACTAAAATTTCTTGATGACAGGAAAAATATATATTTTTTGATTTTCAATCAATTGATTTTGTTTGAGTCACTCTGACCATTCCCTGGTGCCAGCTTCTTCTTCTTCTTCTTCTGTGTGAGACTTTGCTGTTTTTATTAATTCATATTAATGTTAGCAGAATTTCTTTGTAGACTGCTGGTCAGAAAAAAAAGATGACATGCTAGTTTTTGCTGTTTCTGACAACATATTAATTTGCTTATTGAGAAAATTATGGGTAGATTAATTGATCATGGAAGCAATAGTTAGTTGCAGCCTCATTTAAAACGACTGATCTTTTAATGACCTCCGCAATTACAGATCATTTTGTTGTGCATTTATTGTTACATTAACAGTAGGAACCATTTATGTTAAATAGTCTGAATAATAAGATACCTTAGACTAAAAGGGGACATTTTCTTACTATGATGTAGTCAGCAGTGAGATACCATCTGTGTGTGTTTATATTAATTTTAATGTACACTTTTAAATTCAAAGTCTATATTTTTGTGTGTCTTCAGCTAAAGACGTCGCTGGGGAAAGGAAGGGCTTTCATCCGCTACTCACTTGTTCACCAGCGTCTCGCAGACACACTGCAGCAGTGTCTTATTAACCTGAAGGTTACAAGGTCAGAGAAGACATACCCATTTTTATACAGTATTTCATATTTCTTCTTGAGTTTCTCTACTAGACATGTCGTGTTTGTTTTGCATGTCTTGCTTATGTTTTGATGGTGTTCTTTATTAGGAAGTGTGAGTCTCCCTTCCTGATTTATGTATTATTTCTGCTTTTACAGTAAAACACAACCACAGGGCCAAACCACAGACACCCACACTCCTCCCATTTCCTCTCTTTCACCAAACTAAAAGTCAATTTTCATTTACTTTGTTTGACTTTCTTTATTAGACACAATAATCTTTTATGATTTGAGTCTCTATTTTGAGACAGTGGACTAATGTGGGATAGGAGGGTAAAAGCATTCAGTTATTGCTGCTTTGTCTGTTTGTGTGTCTCACTTGTGTGTCATTTTGTGTTTATCAGCTATGGTCAGCTAAGGCACCACTTAGGATACAAGCTAAACAATCACACAATTGGCTAACCTTAACTGTTTGATTAATCTGTATTTATAATTAATATTGTATTAATTTGTTTAAAGCTTAAAGACTGGAAATTGGGGAATCAGGCTGTCTAAAAGCAACAGAATCTGAGTACTAACAACTATACAGCTCATTAATCAGTAATCAGTATATTTTCTTTTGCAACTTCCTTATCTCTCCTCTCTGATCACATTTGTGTTAAACTGACATTTCTGGGAACATTACATTCATATAAAGTGTTTTAACTGTCTGTGGTGTATGTAGTGTGTTTCTTTTTGTTGTGTCTTTACCTGTGCTTCTGTGTCTGTTGCTTTGACACTTTCAATTTCCCTGTACGGGATAATACAAGTCTAGTAATAACAAATGGCACAATATAAACATAAAAGATGTTGGTTAACAAACCATATAAACATTTTTTGTTAAATTAAAAGGGCTTCTGTATTTCTCATAGTATTGTATTCTGATTTTTTGTTTTTGTTTGCATTCTTCTCACTCAGTGACTGGTATTATGCTCGGAGTCCTTTCCTCAAGTCCCACCTCACTGCTGACATAATCAACCATCTTTATGAGCTAAACCAGATTCAATTTGATGTGGCACCCAGAGGTTATGACCTTGATGCAGATTGGCCAGCCTTTGCAAGGTAACCAATATCTACAGTTATCTGTTTACATTTTTCCACTCAGCTGTTTTTTTTTTATTTGGCTGTAAAGGATAAAACTAAATTCATTCTGGGAGTTGTTTTGATGAAAAATTTTTAAATTATTATTAAATTGATCTAGAAATACATTGTGAGACCAAAAATAATTTAAAACCCCATTTAAGTTCAGCCAACATAAAATTGCTAACTGATTGCTGTTCCTCAGGTCAAAATCTTTGCCAGACTTTTTCACTTCCTTGTCATTCATTTACACATCAATACAGAGCCCAGAAGGTGCAATGGTGGAGAAAAAAATTACATTGTGTGCAAGGATTACTAAATTGAGCGCAATCTGACTACACAGATTACTTAATTCATGCTTTCGATTTCAGTCTCAGTCTGTCCCTCTCTGGCAGCTTAAATAAAGCCACACTACAGAGCCACTACAGACAAATGGTACAGTAGTTTATAAGTAAACTACGTCTTCAGTGCACTGACAACATCAGTATGACAGGCTTTTGAACACTTTACATCTTGTTATAGCTCCATGCACATTACTGAGAGCATTAAAGTCACAATTTGTCTTTTTGTTTGGGCACTGCAATTTTTCACTCCTCATCCCAAATTGTTAATGTTAGCCTAAACTAAACAGAAATTATATTCAGTCACATGAAGTTGTTGCCGAAATCCAACATCTGACTGTCTGTCATAAATTAGAACCATGTCCAGATGTGTGCATACAATCCCAAAAGAAATGGTAAAAAGGTTGGTAACAAGAAGTTCGGGCCTACTGATGTGCAGAAAACAGCTTTGTGCAGATGTGCACACTGGACCCGTATTTTGATCAGGCTTTTAGGCTGATTATACTTAGCTGAAATGGACAGTATGGAATGTAGAAATATCCCTATGCATAGACATTCCTGAAGACTTTGGATTCAAAAATATACAAATAATAATACAAATAAACATGAATTAGTTCAGATGACAATATCAGATGAATATCAGTCATAAACCAATTACATGATTTCTGAATCACATAGACAACATGTAATTGCTGGAGAGTCTGGAAGTTAGAGGTGTCATTTACCATTACGTGTGGTCTATTCTGTCACCTTGACAGGATAATTAGTAGCCTAAACATCAAAAACAGTGAAGATACCACAGCTGTGCGGTGCGCCTAAAATGTCCATTCTTAGAGCTAGGAGATACTTGTTTTGTGCTGCTGCAGTGTGACAGCTGAATGGATTTGATATTATTAATAAATTATTTATTCTGTGAGATATGAAGATGGAATCAGCAAAAGCATAGGTCTATTTTGGACACTCTGTACTGTCAATGTTATTGTTTGTAAAAACAGCCTGAAGAACTTACGGTTGAAGCACATCTGTCTGTCTGCCTTCTGCATGTCAGCAGGCAATGAACTTCAAGTTACTGACCTTATTATATGCGTTTTGGGATTGTATGCACACATCTGTCTGTATAAAACACCCACAAAGCCTGGATATGGTTCTAATTTATGACGGACAGATATTGGATTTCGGCTACAACATCATGTAATTAAATGTACTTTATAGTTAGTTTAGGCTAACATTTGCAATTCGGGACACAGTGTGAATATTGCAGTGCGCAAACACAAATTGTGACTTTAATGCTCTCAGTAATGTGATTTATCTCAAGATCTAAAGTGACATACATGTATGTTGTCAGTGTGCTGAAGGGGCAGTTTACCTATAAACAACTTTCTAGTGGTTTTGTGGCTAAATCAAGAGAACAAATTAAGCAATCTGTGTGCACAGCTTCTCATTTTCCACACATAGGCTGAAAGTGTTTGGCACAACATCCACAGAAAAAAAACATTTCTTTTTTTAAAATTTAATTTTAATTTAATTCTGACAGTGACAAAAACTGTTTATCATTGGACCACAGATGAAATATTTTACATGATATTTGATACACATACTGTGTTTCTCAAGCTGTCATTTGAGAAGCTTCTAGAAACAAGCTTCCTCTGAAAACAAGTTACTGATCTAATTTCATGTGAAATCCAAATAACTGTTGAAAAAGTACTGTATACTAACCTACATAAAGGGAAGTGAGCATTTGCAACCAGGTCTGAACTTGCAACACTTGTCTTGAGAACATAGGTAGCACTGCAGTTGACAGCTCGGTAATAACATGGTAATAGTGGTGTAATATCTTGTAAATAACAAGGAAATAGTGGGGTAACAACAAGGTCATTCGCCAATAATACCCTGGTAATAACTAGGTAATAAAGGGTGTAATTGTGTGATAATAACAAGGTAATAAGGGGGTAACATTTAAGTAATAAGAAGGTAACTGGGTCATTTCATTAATAAAATATTTTATGGAATGTACTTCTATGGCAATTATTACCTGGTAATAAGCAGGTAATAGGTTTGAATGAGGAATGGATATATCTAGGTAATAGCAGGTCAAAATCACATCGGTATTAATGTGGAATAAAAACACTAGAGCTGCAGTAATTACCTGGAAACGTACGTGACAATTTCTATGTAATAACCAAGAAATAGAGCTGTAAAGTGTGGTGTGTTGTGTAGTAGATCTGCATTGTGTTGTTATTGCTGGGTCTGGGTTCTGTTGACTGTCACCTGGTTAAGATAATCACAAAGCAAAAAAAAGAAAATCATCAGCTGTATGTGTGTGTCTGTGTTGCACACACATGCAATTACAGTCTCAATTTCAATGTATCTTAAACAACATAACAATTAATCTAAAAACTATTATAACTCTACCAACACTGATTAGACTGTCTGCAGTATAAAAACATGACTCATCCCTCTTTAATCTAACTATGAATTCACTGTACACTGTACTGAATATACTTAATAACACAAACTACTATTATAACATCTCCATACCTGGTTAAGATGTTCACGAAGCTCAAAACCCAACAGCTGGATGTGCATGTGGTATTAGGCCCATCTCCCTTGAAAGAGAAACACAAAAGATGGACAAATTTATAACAACCAGTTTGTGTAAAAAGCTGAAATTTAAGCTAGCAAAAAGACAAACTCTCCAGGAAGATATTAGCCTGCTCTCTGACATCTAATATCAGCAAAAAACTAAGGATACGGTTGTCAAATCTCAACAAAACTCTCACAGAGTAAAATAGACTCAATATAGTCATGAAGACAGTCCAAAAAGTTACTTTGGTAATTGCCATGGAAGTACATTCCATAAAATATCTTATTAATGAAATGACCCAGTTACCTTCTTATTACTTAAATGTTACCCCCTTATTACCTTGTTATTATCAAACAGTTACACCTTTTATTACCTAGTTATTACCAGGGTATTATTGACGAATCACCTTGTTGTTACCCCACTATTTCCTTGTTATTTCCAAGATATTACACCACTATTACCATGTTATTACCGAGCTGTAAACTGCATTGCTACCAGAAAAGATAGTATGTAAAATTATGTGTTAATGTGGCATTTGATTTTTTTCCTGTCAGTTGGATCTCATATTTGTCTTAATTTAATTATGTATCAGGTGTTGACCTTAATATTTGCTATCTCATTGTATTTGGTATGTTATTGTACTAAAGGCGAACATTAGGCACAGCCTCGTCAGCTTTTACTTGGAAGCCTCCCAGTCGCTGCTCCAGCATCAACAGTCTGGTTAGCAGCTTTTCACAATCACAGGTACCTGCACACACCGATATACATTTAGATGCAAAAAGTTGGCCCCTGTGGGCAAATTACATAATTCAGATCAAATAAGAAGTACTTAAAGAAACACAAGCTGAAGCTTTTAGAACAGCCCTTGTGTCAATAAAAATCTGTTGGTAGATCTTAAAGATGCAGTGTGTGTCTTGCTTGCACAGCATACATTTGCTTCAGGACATGTGTAATTCTTTTCACTTTAGAGAAACTAAATATAAAATTTAACTAGGGGTGGCCAATCTTTTGCATAAACTGTACATATTCTTGCACATTGTTTTTTTGTGAATGTCACTGTTACTGAAAGCCTCATGACCAGCTTTGCCTTGTTCCATGCATTGAACAGGCACAGGAATGTGTCCCAGTCACAGACCTGAATCACAGTCTCCTTGGTGAAGTGGAGGAACCTTCTCCTTGCAGCATTACAGAGAATCTCCGTCTTGAGCTCGACCAGTCTGAGCTCAGACAGCAGAAACTTCTGATAAAGGTTCAGGAGTTAGGCCAAGAGGCTGCTGAGCTGAAAGGCGTGGTCAAAGACCTTCAAGGCCAGCTAGAAGCTCAGAAGGCTTCTGGTCAATCAGATGCCCAAAGTAACCAAGAAGCAGATAATCAGGAAAGAGTAAATCATCTTCACATCAATAGAGAAGCAATAAACAGTGAACTTCAAGACAGACTGACAGCAGCTGAGAACAAAAATATGGAGCTTCTCTCTAAGTTGGACAAGGCTCTTAAAGAAAAAGGACAACAAACCACTAGCTACTGTGACTCGGCCTGGAAAATCCAGGAACTCCTGGACAAACTCAAGACAACAGAGGAGGAGAGATTGGAGGCAAAGAGAGAGGCTGAAGATAGGGCCAGACAGTTTGACTGTCTAACACAAGAACTAAAACTCAGGGAAGAAGAGCTGAGAAACGGTGACAAGAAGCTAGCTGAAATAAAAGCTGGAGCCAATGAAGAACGGGAAGAGACGCTTAAACGACTGGAGGACCTCCAAGGGGCAGTTGGTCGAATTCAGGGTGCATTGAGTTTAAAAGAGAAGGAGACAGGGAACCTGAGAGCCCAGCTTCAAGATCTGCAAGCGTCACTGGAGTGCAGAGAACGACAGGCAGAAGAACTGAGGAAAAGACTGCAGGAAGAGAGGGAAGAGGTAGAGCAGAGATGGAGCATGAGCAGTAGCCAGAATGAGGAACTTGAAAGCCTGATTATGGATTTAAGAAAGACTCTAAAAAACAGAGAGAAAGAGCTAGCTGTTAGTTCAGAGAGAATAAAACATTTAGAGGAGCAGTTGGAGAAACTAAATGTTGAGATAGAAAGTCAAAGCTCAAGGCTTATTGATAATGGGCTTACTTCCTGTGATCAAACCAAGGACTTTGAGGACTATAAAACCCAATGCAGTAATCTTACAGAAATAAACACTAAACTACTTCAAAGGGTCAAGAAGAGTGAAGAGAGCCTTACAGAGCTCACTGAGAGCAGGACAGCCTTGTTGGAACAGGTAGCTTCCTTGAGGGCTTCTGAGAAAAACTTAAAAGGCAGGTTAGAGGCTGCCAACATGAGTGTGGAAGACCGGGAAAATAAGCTTTTAGATGAAAATCTGCAATTGGAAGAGATCATCCAGAAGGCACTTGTCCAGAAAGAAATATCAGATGCTCAATTAAAGAAGCTAGAGCATGAGAACAAGGAACTTCTTGAAGGTCAGTCATTGTTGAAGAAACAGTTAGCAACAACCCAACAGGAACTTGACTGTCTCACTGCCAAAGCTGCAAAGTTGGACAAGAGCCTAACAATGTCCCAAAGAAGCCAAACAGAGTTACTTGAAAAACTCCAGGAAACTGAGGCTAAACTCAGAGACCAGACTGTTCAGTGTGGGCTCCTTCAGGCTCCAGCAGGGGAGCTGGAGAACAGGACTGGAGAGTTACATGATGAAAAGGGAGCTGCAGAGAGCAATGAAAAAGTGCAACAGCTTCATGATGAGAATCACACCTCATCAATGGAAACCAAAGAGGCTCCCTTCAGGCTAGTTATTGCTGAGGCTCAGTTGGAGCTCAACCTAAGGGAGGTAACCAGACTAAGGGAAGAGGTGGTAGAGCTCAGGGCTCAGCTGCTAGCAGGAACTGAGCAAAGAATGAAAGTTCAGGCCCTGCAGGAGGTGACAGAGGCCTCCAGAGAGGACCTCCGTCTTTTAGCAGAACAACTCAAGGCCCAGGTGGAGGAACTAAACCGCCGGCATGTGGATGAGATGCTTCGCTCCCGAGAGCAAGAGGAGGCTCTTATCCATGAGCGAGATGATGAGGCTCAGGCTCGAGCAAGTCTGGCGGCAGAGGTGACGGCCTCCAAAGAGGAGCTTGGTAAACTGAAGCTGCAATATGATGCTTTGAGTCTGGAGAACAGTGAATCCAAGGATGCGCTCCACAGAGCCAACACAGAAACAGCTGAACTTGGTGTGCATGTTTGTATGTTAACTGCTGAGAATGAAGAGGCTCGTCTGCGTTGGGAGGGTTTGTCAGTAAGGATGCAGGAGCTGGAGGACGAGGCAGCTCAGGAGGCTGAGAGGCTGAATAACTGCATGGAACAACTTCGTCAGGAGAACCAGCAACTCCTTGATCAGCTCCATAATGAGAAGGGTCTGTTGGCAACCAAGCAGGGGCTGCAGAATGAGCTGAGCAAGGCACAGCAGGAGGCTGAAGCTGTGCAAGAGACAAACCAGGAGGAGATCCAGGCACTTCGCCTCCAGATCAGCAGCCAAGCCATGAACCACCACAGCCAGCTCCAGGTCAGACAAACAAGTCAACTAAAGAAAAAGATTATGCTTACATGCATTTAAGTAACCATATTACTGTTGGTTTCCTGCTGTAAACTGTCTTAAACATCATGTAAATGAGAAACCTTTTTTTTTTTTTATTGGGGTAGAGGATCAGAGAAACCTGATTTGCACAGTTTGGTTTCCTCTAGTAAATGTTGATTTCTTGGCTGTAGATGTGGGAAATCAAGCTTAAATAAGCAATTTAAATGTGTACTTGCAGGACAAAGACAGGGAAAGTGACAGAGTGCAAGGACAGATCATTACACAGAGAGAGGCTTTCTGTAAAGTAACACAAAGTAGCCTCTAGAAGTCTAAAGGTGACTTTTTATAAAATGTGGAAACTTTCGTCCTGTGACGGAAAGCTCCACTCTCTCTCTCTCTGTCTACCCATCTTCCCACTGCATACCAGTCATCTCCAACATAGACACACTCACCGGAAGAAACAGTCAGCTTTTTTTATCACTGCTAAAGTTTTAAATAAGAAAGCCACGTTTACTAGTAAGTTCAGGGACAGGGGACAAATGACAAATTTAGATTAGATTTAGACCAACCAGATTGATGCTGTGTTCTGTGATAACCAGTGTAACCTAAGTTCCTTGTGTAATTTGGCTCCTTACAGTAGGTGCAATGTGTGCTGCTTGATTGTTTTATGTTTGGTAATATGACAAAAACTGCTGTGGATGTTTATTAGCAAATCTACTGTATTGTCTTTATTTTTTTGTGATTCATATTCTGATTCAGAGTGTGAACCAAGAGTTACAGGAAGTGAAATTACAGCTGACGACTGAGCAGGACAAAGTGGTTAGACTGCAAAACAAACTCAAGCAGCTAGAGGTAAGAAATAAAACCTGACACTTGGTTACAATATGGTTTGTACCATATACCATAAGCACCATATGGTACCAATTCAATTCAGTTTTATTTATATAGCGCCAAATCACAACAAAAGTCATCTCGAGGCACTTTACATTGTAAGGT
>JAUMHL010000010.1:14896668-14920141 GCA_032362345.1 Sandelia bainsii | reverse complement strand
ATAAAATGTTATGATCTATAGTGTCAAAAGCAGCACTAAGATCTAACAAGACGAGTATAGAGAGAAGTCCGTTGTCTAAAGCTAAGAGAAATCTTCATACAGATTGTTCCTGCGCAGGTGGTCACATAATTGCTTTGCAACTATTATTTCAAGGATTTTAAAGATAAAGGGCAAATTGGATATAACTACAGCTACCTTAAAGGCCTGTGGTACATAACCTGTTAATAGAGATAGATTGATCTGCTCTAATATGGACGTAATGATCAAGGGTACCATTTACCATTGTACCATAAGCCCCAGTTAGTCTGGTGAGACAGAAATTGAGCTTTTGGGACCTTATAGTTGTTTTCCAACAAGACAGTCGCCCCAAGTATAAGCCAAAACTGCACAGAAATGTCCAGATCTCAGTCCAATCAAGAATTTGTTACTGGTGACGAAGAAGCCTGTTCACTCAAAGTTTGAGAAGTTTTGCAAAAAGGAATTTGGTGTCCAGACATGAAAAGCTTATAGAAATTACTACCAAAAGTGCTTCTTAATACTGAACTGCAGGCAGTGAGCACAAAAACTTTTTTACCATAATCACTCAAGCTGACTGAAGAAGATTTTTGTGGTCAAAGAATTGACGTAGTGATATTACATACAAAGTGGTTTGGGGCATGGAAATTAAACCCTGTTAAATGCGGCTTATGCTGTGGACAACACTGTAATAGGACACCTCTAACAAAATGTATAAATGTTTATCTTTCTGTGTTCTTATATGTCTGGGAATTGATGGATGAAAATACAAATTGCAGTTACATTGTGCATACATTTGCCAGTTGAAGTTATAATTTTACGGTCACAAGCATAATTCACAAAGAACCAGAAATAATGTCTTGCTATGCTGTACTGGTTGTACTGATTGCAGGCTGAGAATCAGAGATATTGCCAACAGATTGAGGAGAAAAACATCCAGATGGCCAAGTCTGAAAATCTCATCCGGCAGAAAGACGACGAGATAATCCATCTGAAAGGGAATTTATCAAGGTGACATACTGTATTCATAACCACACATCCTGGACTAAATTAAACCTCTGTGTTTAATCTTATGTGTGTAGGTCATAATGTTTATTTTTTTACTGTTTCTTTACTTCTAAATTCTTATTCTGTAAAATTGAGGCCTAAAAATAACTGGATGGAGATAATCATCAATCACCTGTGCAGCCGCATAAATTTTGGACATGTTAACAGTCTGTGTATGTTACTACATGCAGGTCTGAGGAGAGTCTAGCAGCAGCTCAGCAGGCCTGTCAGGAGATTAATGAAAATCTACGCAGAGTCACACAGGACAAACAAAGCTTTGATTTTAAGACAGCTGCTGAACTCGATGATCTTTACCGCACCAAAATCAATTTGGAAGAAAGACTTGTGGAACTCATCAGGTATAAAAATATTTTATACATGCCCTCCAGTTTATTCTGACCTATTTGTGCACAACATGTTTTTTACATTTTCTTCCTTGTCTTTGTTTTTTAGGAACCATTTTTGGAAACACAATGTGTAGATTTGTTTTCTAATGTGTTTAGTTTGTGTTTTGCCTCAACAAACCACCCACATTGTGTCACCTTTATGGCTGCAAGTAACAATTAGTTTTACGACTTAGTCATTATGTTTATGATATGTGAAAAAAATAGTGCCTGTGGTAATTTTCAGATGTCTTAATAAACCATCAAAAATCCAAAGATATGATGTTCGAAAAAGAAAAGCATATCCTTTAGTTTTATAAGCTAGAAATGACATTTTTGGCATTTCTTTCTGAATATGTGAATATCAACAGCTCTTTTTTTCTAAATTTCTTATTCAACTCAATGTTGGAGAACTTTCCACCTGTTTGGTGTATTTATTTTAAACCATATACAAAAATGCTTCATTTTTTTCTCTGCAGGGAAAAAGATGCACTTTGGCAGAAGACAAATGCCCTGGAGTTTGAACAGAAACTACGAGATGAAGAGACGGAGAAAGATGTGAACTACTGTATGGGCTGCCACAGTCAGTTCAGTTGGTGGCTCCGCAAGCACAACTGCAGGTCAGATGGTCTCATATGTAATAAACACATATGAAGTGTGCATTTATAGCTTGTAAAGGTGTTTTTCTTATTGTTAAAGCACATTTTCTGAAACACTTCAAAACATAGAATATATCCACTTAATCAGTTTATATTGTATCACAGAATACTTAATATTTGCTACAGAAGACTGTCATATGAAACACCTATATACATAAATAAATATGATCTCACAGGTCAAAAGTAAATAACTGGTGCATAGCAGTTTGTCATTGTTTAGGTCAGAACAGATATGTAAGAGGAACTGGTCTGATCAGTCCAGTGACATTTTCTTTCTGTATTTTCAGTTCCTGTTAAGATTTGCTAGCTGTAAACCAATAGTGAAGTCAGACATCCTCCACAGTACAGTATCCATCAAAACTCCAGTTTCAGTAGCTACATAAAATTCGATCTCTCTCCGTGTTTTTTAAAAGTGAGTAAGTAAAGATAAATTACACCTCTAAACTAAATTTGACACTATTTGATAAGAAACACTGAAATTTGAGGATGAACAATTTAAATATTCATCTGTATCAGTTTGTTACTGTGTCATTTAAGAAATATTATAATATGGAAGGTTATGATAGGTGATTTTAATATTTCATGTGAGGACTTACACGGTGTGTTGATGAAGATACCTATAGTAAGATTTAAATCATTCATTAAAGAAACTGTTTTTTGTGAAAACAGCAAGGAATGCAAAAGCTGTTGAGAGAAAATTTGCGAATAATTTTCATTCAAAAACCTGGTGGATAAAGAGAAAAGCACAGATAACAATAAACAATGAATGAACGTCAGCATAGAACTGCTGCATGTTCACTGGGTTCCTGGGCAAAATTTTGCTTTTACCTTGCATAACTACACTACACTTCTGTAACTTACAGTTAGAGCCTTGTCAACCCGTGGGAACTCTCAGGTCCTCAGAGAAGGGACTGTTGACTATTTTAAGACTGAACTCTACAGATGACTTACTGTTCTGCTCTGTGCTCTGGAAATTATCTCTAAAAAAAGCACGGAAGTATTTCCATGTGTACAAGTATTTGTTTTTAAAGATAAAAAGGGATTGTAGGAATTAATTTGACAATGCTCTACTGTATTAAAAAAAAAATGTACTTACTTACTAATGAATTTACTTACTTACTAATGAATCTTCTTTAAACTATAATAATCTACATTTCAAAATTACGACCCATTTTACACATGTCAGTTATATTACATACATTGTTTTCCTAGACTGTGTGGGCGTCCCTTCTGCTACTACTGCTGCAGCAATACAGTGAGCACCCAGCAGGGCGGCAACAGAGAACGCTGCTGCAGGGACTGCTACAATCAGCACAGTGCAGTAGTGGAGCGCCACCCACAGGACGAAGTGTCTAATAGCACACCGGGGACACCTTTTAAACGTTTACTGCAGGCTGGGAGAGCTGCTACTAGTGTCTCAGGTAACAGGACACACAACAGCATAAACACACAAACTAATGTGTAGCTCCCTTTATACAGAAACCCTTTTTTTATTTACAATAAACTTAAAAAGCCACTCTAAAGATTACTACAATGGTCATTTTACACAGATACTAGTACCCATGAGGTTAACATGACGGGTAATATATCACTTTCAAAACATTACTGGTGGTGGATGTGATTTAATTCATAAAAATATAAATACAGTCAAGCTTTATCTGCGGACTACATCTGAACATCAACCTTTCTCCACATTTAAATGAACAATATTGATCCATAAACCACAGAGTACAAAGTACATACAACATTCTGTGTTTTTGGAAAGAGCAGCATTCACCAGAATCACAGAACAGTTTTGCCTCATTCACTTTGTTCTATGTTTCACACCTGTTACAAACTGAAATTAAAGCAGAGTCTGCAGCGTATTAGATGAATGAGACTCACCAATATTGTCTCCTCATTCCAGCGTAATCTGAGTTGTTTCAGAACATGAATAAGTCACTAAAGTTTTGTTTGTGGCTTCAAGCTGTGTGTAGAATTATTTCCTGTGAGTTTGTAGACATCACTCAGTAAAAGGGTCCATATGAAACATCTCCACGGTGAGAACTTCTGTTTGCATTTCTGCACGTGTTGCAACATTGGTAACTTCATTAATTATTCATAATTAGTCAGGATTGGTCAGAACAGTAAATTATATTGTACGCTGTCCTCAAGTGCTGCCTGAGGGATGTCTGCATATTTACATTTGCACAATAAACGCAGCAAAAGTACAAAAACAGATTTAATTAATGAGAGAAGTAGTGAAAGTACGGTGGCCGGGGCGTTTCAGTCCAGAAAGCGAATGCTGGTTTGACGCGCATCAACGCCAGGTGAATAGAACAGTTTCTAACCCCAGAAAGTTGACACGCGTCAATTCACGTCCGGTGTATGTTGTCTCATTGAAAACAATGTGCGTGAATGTTTTGACAATGATTTTCTGGCCTTGATCTTCCTTAGCTCCTTCCTCACCTGATTACTCATTCAGAGGGAGAGGCAGGGGTGTGAAGTGATGAGAGACTAAGTGAGGAAGTGCAATATGGAATGGAGTGGTGCAATTGGTGGGGGGGAGTAGGGAGCAACCTAAGGTGATGTGAAGAGGGGGCAGGGTGGCTGATATGGGTGGGGGAGGGAGTGGGGCCTGATTCAGACCTGTTGAAAAACAGATTCAGTTCGCTCGTAATATAGAACTGCTTAAATCTGCCTTGAATGGGCGGTTTAAAATCGGCTTGTGAAATAATAAGGTATTTGCTTATAACATTAATTCTTAAAGATAAAATAAGTTAATGTCAATTATAAATTGTGCTATCAAATTCATTTTCCAATAAATTTTTCTGACTGACATACAGTAAGTGAGTAAAATATACAGACAGGATCAGTCTGGCTGGGATGTTTAAAGCACTTGTGATGGCATTTCTCATTATTTTGACATTTTAACGTTGCATTGTGTGCCCTACTATAGACCTTACCTTATAATTTTCTTATAATGCAGTTGCAACCCTTGTGTGTTGATAATGACATACATTATAGTAAGTGTACATTGAAACTGCAACAACAAACTAGAGGTTATTGTTTATTTTCTACAAGCAGATGAAGGTGACAAACATGATGATGGTGTTTTTGACATCATCACAGAGGATGAAGTGAGTGGGGTCTATGACAGTGACTCTTTCACCACCGCCTGCTCTCCTGCACACGGGCAGCAGGGGGCAGCACAACTGTAAGTATCTCATGCATTCACTGGCAAAGGAACTGAGACTGAAGCACATGGAGTCAGTGACAGATTATAAATCACAATGTGACAGATCAACTAGAAGCCAATTTAATTCATCACATGCTTCCTTCACAACATACATGATGCTACCCGTAGCTTCTGAACAGTCTCTTTTGTTTATTCCAGTGTAATTCTGCAGGCCATCGCTATCTGAAATAATGGGAATTTTTGCAGGAGTAAAATTAACTTCAAGGGCCTGATTTTTTTTTAGAATGAATGAAAATTAATTTAACTCATGATTTTATTACATTTCCTTTTCTGCTATAACCCTTTGATATACACAATGCCTATAGGAATGATTTCTCTTATTAGCACATATTTGTGTTTTGTAAAACTGTACGTATGTTTTACTGTATGTGTTATTGTATGACAAGGAGAACTTTCCATTGCTTTGTGATGGACAGCAAAGTTTTTTGTATTTGAAAAAGTATTCAACCCCACTTTATTTTATATGTGTGACACTGATAATCAAGAAATAAATCTGTCACTTACAGCAGTCCCAGTGTGGGTGACATCACATCAGAGGAAACTGAGGACATCAGTGCTACAGTACAAGATGCAGAGATTTGCTTGCTGAAGTCTGGAGAACTTACGTAAGTTTCACATGCAGTCCAACGTTTCATTGCAAAAACTCAAATTCAGCAGTGTTTTGTTCACACATAGATGTAGTCACTGTGTTAAACATTCAGTAAATATTACTTTTAAATTATTCTGGAGAAATCCTCAAATTTGAAGTGAAAGATGAAACTTAACAATGTGTTGCATAGGCAGCTCCCCTAAATTGATAAATGTCTCTTTTCCTCTAGTAACTTAGACCAAGTTTGTTTAATGAGTATGAGGAAACACTGTGAACTTTCTTGTGTCCTGGTTTTTGCCCTGTGCTGTAGACACTCTGTCCCCTTCACGGTGGATGACATCTCAACGTTTGGAGACAGCTCCCGAGAGCTCTTCATCAAGTCCAGCTGTTACAGCACCATCCCCATCACCATGAGCAATCCTGGTCCCGCTGTCTCCTGGACGTTTACCTCTGAACCAAAGAGCATCGCCTTCAGTGTGGTCTACAGAGAGAGTACAGAGACACCGCTGGAGCAGGCCAAGGTGAGACCCTGACATTTGTATAAGAGAAACATGCAAACACAACACCTTCTCTCGGAGACAGCTTCTAATGTTTCATTTTGCTTCTAGTTCAAAGTTGGTAAAATGCTTGTTTCATTGAGCTGCATGGCTCATTAATATCTTATGGAATCTGACAACATGTTGGATCACCCTAACTGAAGGTGGCTATAATTGATATGTCTGTAATAACATGAAAACAATGTGACAGTATTAAAGGTGTCGCAGAGAGTGATGAACTGAAAGACTTGTTACGAGAATCTGCAGCTCTGAACAGCTTTACAGAGCTTCTTAGTGAGTTTCAGCTCATTCTTTAGCTGTTCAGCCCACAACATTACGATTTTAGTTCACTCTAACTGTGCTCATAGCGTCATTTTTGGCTGCAGTAGGCAGCAGATTTCAGCAACAAAGCTCTTAAGGACCTGATCAGCACCAAATGGCAGACAGACGTAACACCAGTGAACATAGTGGAGCAGGTGGTGGAGATCAAAAACACAACTAAAGCTGAAAAGCATTTTTGATAACTTGTGTAGGGTGAGTTCTTGGTCCCAGTCTGCTGCTGGTGTTACACCAAATTCTGTGACCTGTAGCATGGTAACAATTTCACCTTCAGATGTTAATTTAGATACTTTTCTTTAACTGATATTTGTTGAATGATAAAGCGGAATTAATATTGTTTTATTGTAGTGAAGCCGTACAACTCTACCAGCACAGCAGAATCTCTGTGGCTTAGGTTTTATCCAGTCAAATGAAAGTAAATGTGAAAAAAATCTTTTTTACATATGATGTCTTCATTCCACACCAAATAAACCACCTCAAAACACTGATAATTAAACAAAAAATGGGCACAGGTTTGATGAAATGCTATTGATCTCCATCCTTACCTATTCATATTATTCTCTCACCCTTTCAGACCTGTACCTATGCAGAAATGTTTCTCTGCTTAAGCTGTAAATGTGAACAAGAATTTCTTTGCTCTGTGCAGGTTTTGATCCCACTAACTCGTTGTAACTCCCACAAAGAGACAATCCAGGGGGAACTGAAAGTCAGAAACCCCGGAGAATACACACTCGTCTTTGACAACTCCTTCTCCAGGTCAGTCACACTCTTTTTGTAATTCAGTAACTAGTTGTTTCACATGAGTATTTTTCTATGGTTGTTAAAAGCCACTCTTTAGCATGAACCGCTGTTTTTAACGTAGTCAGCAAAACAAAGCAGGAAAGAGCAAAAGTTTTTCTGTTTCCTGTTTATCAGGTTCATCTCAAAGAAAGTGCTGTATCATCTGAGTCTAGACCAGTCTGTGATCTACGATGGAACTGACCTCCAGTGAATGTGACAGGAAGATGCACAAGCAGGTGTTTTTTGAAAGTCATTTAGGTTATTTAAGCTCATGAGCATGATTTCAAGGCACCTTATGGAGACTACTAAAGTTCAGCAACCTCAGTGAAAGGTTATGGCATTTAAAAAACGCTTCTCAGCTGCTGCACGATCATGACGTGGTACATCAGATGAATTATGATCATAAGAAAGTTAAAGAAAGACTGAAAAATTGAAGTAACAATGGTACACTATTGAACGTGATAATGCACAACATTTTTATAAAAAATAGTGTAAATGTAGGATGAAGAGTTTTGAATTTCATTTGATAAATGGAGATTTGTTGCAGAACTGAAGGTTTGTCCGCATCTGCCTGTGCTCGCAGCTTTTTAAACTAAATCCTTGCAGAAGTAAAACAGTATTTCTACTTAATCCTGAGGTGGAATGAAGTTTTATTGTTCTAATTGTTTGCCTTTCATGAAGACTATTGTTGTTAAAACGGGAATAATGTGCTCTCTGCACACTGACAGATTTCCCACTTGAAGTGGGTCAATATCCTTCATGGGAAAATTTATGTTGATATCAATACTGTTTCTCTTTTAATTGAAAAATCAACCACAACTACATAAACATAATTAACATGAAGACTTTACAGGCATAAAAGTAAACAAGAGTGAAGATAAAATTCAGTGCTGTGAAAGAGTATTTGCCACCCTTCATGATATATATATATATATATTTTTTTTTTTGCATATTTGTCACACTTAAATGATTTAGATCATCAAACTAATTTAGATATTACAAAAAGATAACCTGAGTAAATACAAAAAGGTTTTTTTTTTATGATTATTAGGATAATTAGGGGAAAAAATTGTCCAAACCTGCCTGGCCTTGTGTTAGAAAGTAATTACGCCCTAAACCTCTTGGCACCAACAACTTGTGTTAACTGGCAGTCTTTCACATCACTTTGGAGGAATTTCAGCCCACTCTTCCTCCAGTCTAATCAGGTAATCAAGATACTTTTAATTTTTCAGAAAGACGACACATGATCTGAATAAGATTTAGTTTGGTATAGAGACAGCAATATTTTTCCAGTTACATTCTTTTAACTTGTTGTTTTCCACTGCTATTTAAACACCTCCCCTTACTTCTCTTGTGAGAACATCTGATATCTCTATGCTTATTGTGTATTTTCTTTATTAAGTTGTTGAAGTCTTAAATACTGCACCTTTTCTACTAAGAATATTATTCTGCAAAACCAGTAGTTAAACTGTCTTCAGATGAAATAACAAGACAGGAATTTGGATTTATGCTAAGAGTTAAATGTGTTAAATCAAATGCAGCAATGCAAAAAATAACATAAAAGTTCTCATGTGCTTTATGAATTGTAACAGTGTTCATAATGGTCTAATACACCCAGAGATAGTAAAAGGGTTATCACAGTATAAATGGTATAAAAACTGACGCCTGATAAATTTTAAATGAGACAGGGATTCATTTGATCTTAAACTGGTGTGGAAATTAAAGTTGTTGACTCCATGTGATTAAATCCCAACACATGCAAATATTTTATTGAATAAAGTGTACTGGTTTAGTTTCATCAACTGTTAAAACTGCAAACCTTTACGTTAAACTGAAAGAAACTGTCACATAACTGACTCTCTATTGGAGGAGAAACATAGTTCTCACACTCTGTGTCCTGTAATCTGTCAAGACACATGACAAGAAATGTGTTTGTTGCATTGCAGGCATGATAAGTGGAAAAAGCAGGATTTCTGCAAAATAATTATCATCGTTCAGTTTTAATATTCTTCAGTAAACAGACTCTGTGCACGCTGCTGAAGAAACAGGAGAAAGTACTTTCCGTGTATGTAAACACTAAGGTTGTGCACGTGCCTCTGTAACTTAACCCTTAAATGCATAAAAGAGGGAGCACATATCAAAATGTAAGTTTCAGTGCTTTAATATTCAGTTTTTATTTTGCTCTTAACTAGAACCGTATTTTCTAGAATATTAAAAGAGATATTTTAATGAACAGTGATGCTTTTACATTTAATTTAGAAAGGATATGGTAATTTATCATGAGATACAAAAATCCTTTAGATGAAGTAATGATGTTTGTTTTGGGAAAACAAACAATACAGTAATACTTTTTATTATTAGAAGTTTTTTTCTAGATGAAAGGAGTTTTATCAATATAGATCACTATTCACTATTCACTATTGCAGTGCAACGTTCTGAATATGTTTTGCAGTGTGTCAAAAAGAAATAGTATAAATCTCAGCATTCAGCCTTCAAATAATAAAAGTCCAAAAATCTGTTATATACTTGAAGTTGTCCTCTATGGACTTTGAAGATTTTATTTTATTTGAAGAGTTTATTGTTGAAATTCACCTTTAAAAAAAATTGAAGTCCTGTTTATAGTGTCTTCAATCCTTTGATTAAACTGACTTAAATACACTAAAACTCTGCTTTATTATTTCAATATTTTAAAATCATTTTGAAAACCGTGTTTAATATAACTGACACAAGGAAGGAACAATATTAGGAAACAAGACATTTTTATACATATCTAAGAAGAGTGATGCTCTAGATTGCCAGTTATAATGGGAGAAGATGTTTGCTTATGTTGTTATTAATAAATGGGAGTTTTTATTTAAAGACATTACAACATGACTGTTGTATAATGCACTTTTGAAACAGCAGTTTGTCAGTCTGTATCCCATGAGCCTTTGAGCCAGTTAATGAAAGAGGATTTTTTTCCTTTGTATAGTGGATGTGTGATTGTTGGCATTTCCTGCTGGATTTTCCAATGGGAAACTCAAACCCCTGCTTAACCTGTAAATGATTGTTGACAGTGGTTTATTGAAATGTCATTTATATACTAAACATGTACTATAGAATGTAACAGAGTTTATGGACATATAAATAGCCTGTGTGATAACGGCTTGTGAGTGCTGACCAGTTTTTTATATATGAAATAAAGTGTGTAAAACCTGATCATGCTGGTCCGTCAATGCCCAAGACGACATCCTCAAAAATAATTTTTTGTACGCACACTATGGATGGATTAAGGCTTTTTGGTATACTTTATTTTCCAGTGCATGTGTGTGCCTGCTTGCTTTTAGGTTCACACGTGCTTGCTTGCATATCTTTCTCTGAGCATTCGCAAGATGTGTGCGTGTGTGCGTCCACAAAGTGTTGTTCTTTCTTGCAGGGCGTCCGTCTGAGAGATAGTGTTCAAGTCGCAGCGGCCATTCATTCTGTTTTTCAAGGTTAATGATCTCATTGTAAGTCAGGCCACATCCACCTCTCCCTCCCTCCTTTCTCTTTCTTCCTTCTCTCCATGACTCCCCCTTTCTCCTGCTTTCCTCTCCCCCTGCCTGCTGCCTTCTCCGAGTCTGATTTGCACTGTGGATGCGTATATGTATGAACTCGTGTGTATGTGGATGCTGGCTTGAATTCTAATGCAGCATCAAATTGATGGGGTAATTCATGCATTTGCAGAGTTAAATGCATTCTTGCACATGCATACACGTGCAGTGCTCCTCAACTCGAGCACCATTAATATAATTTCCCGCTTACATGAAACATTTTCTCACATTTGTACATCACACAAACAAATTTACACCTATAATATGATGAAGAACATGCCTTAACCTTCCTGTCCCCCTCAGTTCTGGATATGTTGTATATTTCACAGGAATGTGTGGCGCTTCTCACTTGCAATACAACTTGTCAACCTCTGACTTCCTTTTTCCAATAAAAAAAGTGGAACACATTATTTGTGCCTTGCAGCTTCTCAGTCTCCCACTGTTCAAACAAAGGATGTAAGACGTTTTGAAATGTATTTCCACAGAGAATCGAAGAGTGTGTCATAAATCATTTGTCTAATGTACTCTCGTGTGAAGCGATATGCTCTTCACAGTTTACCCCATGAGCAGACAAAAGTGTCTGCCTGTAGTTGAAGAGGACATGATGAAATAATTACTGTACACCCACTGAAGGACAGACTGTCAATAAAAAGACATAAAGAAGCATTACAGTAGGTTTTCTTTTCTTTTTTTTTTTTTACTTTAATGAAGCTGTAGTAAACCCATTCAGAACCTAAACTAGAAATATTTTATGACAAAATGTGTAGAATCAGTGGCAGAAAAAAGTGATGTGCTTATGTTTTACATTTATGAAAACTGTAAACACATACATTTGCATGAAATATAAGTGACAAAACTCTGCTTTTCTTCTTCTTCTTCCCCTGTTGTTTGGTAGTCTCCTTGTAATCTGTTTCAGCAGGTTTCATTTGAGAATTTCCAATAATTGAATTGTTTTCCAGCATTTTATCCCAGAAAGATTTTCACATCAAGCCTTGTTATGGCTTATGTATGGTTAATGGATATAATTGATTACCTGTCATCAAAGTAGTGAGTAGTAGATGTCCAGTCATATGCTTCTTTTGAATACAACTTGAAAATAAAATTGAAAGTTTATTATTACTAAATTTATTTAATGCAAATCCACTGTGGGAGTTTCCCCCCGTTGCATATTCTTTATATTATGTACTTTATATTGTGCTACTAACATTTGCACATGTCTAAGTAATAATTTTGCTAATTTTGTCCTTATTTTAAACTCTATACAGCTCTTGTTTTTCTTTTTCTTCTTACTTTTCATATTTTGACCATTACGCACCACAACACCAGATTCTTTGTATGTGATCAATGAACCTGTTTCTCATTCTACATAACCAGCTCACAAAGCCAGAGGAATAACAAAATCATACTGGACAAAGTGCATTGTGCTCACATATAAAGACATGAACAGTTCCAGTACAGTAGGAGGAAGAATATGGACATGTATGGACGACTTAAGCATCGCCAAATCACAGCAGACGAATTCTTGGGCAGTCCATCATTTGAGAGCACTCATCCTCTAGTTAAGCTTTCCCCTCAGACACTTTAACCTAATCTGCACCTGCGTGACACTGCATTATCATAACTGAATAAAGATGGGTCAGAGTGAGTTGGCAGAGCAAAGCAAAGCAGCCTTGCTGTGAACTCACCACTGTGTGTGTGTATGTTTAACTTTGCCTGCACAGTCACAGCGGTGCATGTTTGTGAATGTACCTCCGTCTGTCCTTTCACAATGTGTGTGTGCGTTCGTGTTTCCTCTCCCCTCAAACATCACTTTACCTTAATGGTTTCAGCTCTTGCTGCTCTGGGACCCTCCATCACAACCAGCAGGCCTGTCAGAGACTTTCCCCACACAGCATCAGAGCTTCATTCCTCCACTTGACTCAACTTCCTTATTTTTTTAACTTTCTGTTTTCTCCATTTTCCCCTGATTCCTGAGTTCTTTTTGGTTCCTGGTTATATGATACCATACAAAAGCACACAAGTAAACATGAGCCATAGGTTCCTCAAGCACAACTTTGATTATGAAGGGTAAATATAGCTGGAGTACATATTTATTAGTTGCAACCAGCACAAGAATACAAGTAAAAGCCATGAAGTCCAAATTCCAAGTATCATCAGCATGATAAATTTAAAGGAAAAGCTCAATATTTTTGTAAATACACTTATTTCCTTTCTTTCTGACAGTTACATTAGAAACTTGTATTATGTCTAATATATAAATATACAGCCTACAGTCAGTTAGCTTAGCTGAAAACAGAGAAGAGCTCACCTGGCTCTGTCCAAAGGTGCAATAATAATACCTCCCAGCACCCATTAAACTCGCTAATTAACAGCTTATAGCTTATTTCGTAAATTCATACAACAGAAATTGAAAGTTGTACAGATGGCATTACACTGTGCAGTATCAACGTTTTTGCCTAACTTTAAATAATAAACATATCTAATTTACCTGAGTATTTAAAGTAAAAATACTTGTTCTACAAAAAAGTGTCTGATGACATGGAATAACAAGTTAACACCAGAGTGTGTATGAAAAGTATCTGTAATTTCTAAACAATTAATACTTTTGCTAAGCCTCTTGAACTTTCCTCCAAAGTTTGCTTTTAAAACTACTGGAACTGTTAACAACTTGTTGCATCTGAAACTACATACAGCTTATTTTTGTAATGGGCTACAAGCCAGAAAAATTATTGTATTCAGATCATACAGTTTAATGTAAATTTTAACCTGAAATATGGAGTAAAAAGTACAATAATTCCCTGTGAAATATGGTAAAATGGAAGTATAAATTCTATATAAATTCTGTAGTAAAGTACAAGTAAATCATTCCGCATTTATCCGCAGTCATCCCCCATTGAAGCATTATTACTGCAGTCCTTTCAGAGCAGAGCGTCTAAAGCTGCATTTCTTGGCCACAGGTGTCAGACGAAGCAGTGATATTGTTATCCCCCTCTGGCTCTGCATGAAAGATTGTGTCTGGAGTTTTGTTTCTCTAGTTGCTACCCTAGAGAAACAGCATCTCAGGCAGCCTTGTCAGAGTTGTTATGATGAACGTGTAAGCTTTACAGATATAGGTGATCATTAACTGAAACAGATTCATGAAGAGAAGCAGGAGACAGTAAATATGTTTCTTTATATGAGAGAGTCTTTTTTCCAATCATGCATTGATCCTCCCACAAATCCTTACCATTTTAAAACCCATATAAATGTGTGAATCAGTAAGAGGGGAGGGGGCATAGTTGTTCATTACAGCCTTTCTTCTGTCTGGAGTTAGATGGCAAAATGGTAGCTTGATGGCCACTGTTTCCATGGCAACTATTTTAGAGCAACCTCTGCCCACAACATCTCAAAAGATCAGAGATGTTATTTTTACAATAACAGAAGACGCGATGGTGTCTAAAGCTTGAGGGAAAAATCATACATTTTCACACAAAACAGCCATACATTTGCACATAAAGCAAGAACAAACAGTCATAAAGTGCAGTGCCAAGACCTCCATGTCTTTGTGTGGGACTTTAATGGGACCCCTGTCACTGCACTGGCAGCAGAGGAACTTTGTATTCATCATCTGCAATGACGTTATTCTGAGAACAACAATCTGAGCGTTGTAACTGCATTGGCAGAGCTATTTCGGATTACAAAGTTCATTACAACTAATACATAAACCATAAACCCAATCCTTTTTTTGCAACTTTATTGACACAATATCAAACATACCAGATACTACGGCCTAAACTGGCACAAATCAATGACTGTATTCTTGAAAGACTGATCTTGTTAGTGGAATCTGTTCTTCTCGAGTGGTCATTTTATTTTTTTGTCTGGATGAAGACACTGCTTGCTGCTTTTTATCAGACAGCTCTGTATTCACCTGTAAAAGTTCAATTTGACACCTGCTGCAAACAGAGATTTCTTTATAGAGTCCATACTGAACAACAGAAGCTAGTTTTCATAGCAGGAAATCTGTGTAGTCTCAGAGCTCTGTAGTGGCAATAGATAGATAGATTCATGTGGACAAGCAGCTGCATTTTTATTATTATGCAAGGTGCATAAAGGTCAAGAGATGGATCAGCTTGTCTTCAGCAAATCATTTGAAATGCACTGCTGGCTGCAGGTTTGTACTGTGCACATTGTGCACATTTTATTGTTTTAGATATTTATGTTTTAAAGACACTTTAACAAATTTTAGATGGATTCCTTAGAACCAAAACAAAGTCTAGACTATAAACCTGTCGCTCCTATAGGGCTATATACTTTATATACTTTATATATACTTACTACAACAACACATGCAGTCTCGCCAGAATAACAACAGAGTCTTGGCAACTTTATTTCTTAGAAAATGTGTAAATTAGCAGATTTAACTTGAGTTTTTATACTTTTTAAAATACTTATTGGTTTGAATGTATTTTTATTGGTGTATGTCAAAAAGAGTAATTCATTTAGTCATCCATTTAAACAAATGACATTGTACTTACATTTTCATCACAGATTGCACCTTTAGGAGATAAGGAAGAACTTTCATGCCTCTTCTCTTTTCTTTCTTTCTTCTTCTTACCAGACACATCTCATTTGATCTGGATCGTGGATGGACCACAGCTTTTGTGTTTGATTCCATTTCCAAAACGGCAGCACTAAGCTTAGAAAGTAAGAATCTCCCTCTTTCTGTCTGGGGCTGATTTCCCCTCCTCTCACTCTTGCCGAAGGGCTTCACATGGGTGCATGCAGCAATTCCGATGTAGCGCTGCAGGCTCGTCAATGGACACATTTGCCAGCGTGTGTTTCCATGGAGATGCAATTTGTTCACGCGCCCCTGCAGCTTGTGTCATTGATTTCAATTAGTGCAGGAGGAGGCCATCGTGTCTAAGCACATACTTACACAGAGAGCCAGCCTCAAAGGATTGGAGAAAATTGGCAGAGGACATCTGAGAGCGTGGGATACATCAGAGAGGACTTCAACGCTACAGGGAGGATTTATGGTGTAACAACATTCATTTAAATACTGGGAGACACACAATATAAAAAGTCACATTTAAATTTAAACTGAGACCTTTTCATGACATAAGTAACACAGACTGCTAACATGTAACAAGAAATTGGAAATCTTCAGACAATGACATTTTTGTAATCTATTTTTGTGCAGTAATGTGTACTTTGAAAATATTTTATACTGTTATCACATGGAGTTGATGTAAAATGCAATACCTCAAATGCAACTTTTTAAAACATGTACAATAATGTGCAATAATAAACCTGGTGAATTCTTCACACTTATTGCTTTACACTGTGATAGCTGCTACTTTGTTATTCTAACTTATTTTGATTGTTGTTACTTATTTTTGTTAACTTTTTTTTTACCTGACTGAAGAGGCTGCTCAAGATTTCCAGCAGATACGTACACCTGTCAATACAATAAGGACATTGAAGTTTATCCCATTTAGCTTACCTATTTTATCTTATCTTCTTTTACTTCTATTTTAAATTATAAAAACGCTGTAAATACATTTATGTTGCTACAGCTGCTAAGTCCATAATTGTTGATGTTCAATATCAATGATCATTACTGAACAATCTAAATCTGGGGATTCATCATCTGGGAACCATATCCTGTGTATCTGTGCAAAAGTTTGAGAAAAAAAAGTACAAACTTTAACTACTTGTGGAACTAGAGGAAATGTTAATGAATCACCCATGATATTAGAATTTATCCTCAGGGAACCTTGAATGTTGAATCAGATTTTATGACAGTGCATGACATCCAGCAGTACTTCTCTTCAACAGGCAGGGAGCAGTAAGTGAAGAATGAAAACCTGCAATTGAGACAACAAAGTTGAAGGTTTGAAGGGTGACTGGGTAAGACAAACTGTAAGCGACAACAAATATGTTATTTAGCTTAACCACACAGATTTTTGAGTTCCACTGCTCAAACACTGCAGGGGAATAAGTAGAATTTGCTTTAGTCACAGCTAGCTGTGACTATCTCTAATAATAAAAAAATAATAGTGACATACTTTAGGGAACTTTTTGTTAGACAGTACATGTCGGTGCTACTACAGGGTTTTGGTGTCTTGGTCAAGGACACCTCGACATGTATGAAGCAAACCCCTGACTCATCATAGACTCTACCCACTGAGCAACTTGCCACCCCTGTAGCTTTAACTGAATTTAGTTCTGTTTGTTTGTTTGTTCTTTGTGTCTGCTTTATGTTCTGTTAGATATTGTTTGACACTGATATGGTATGAGAAAAGTGATATGACAAAATAAATGTTAATCAATCAAGATCTGGTCTTTACTAAACTTTGACTTTTTGGCTTTATACAGCTGACATTAACACTTAAAACCACAAATGTTAAAGAATCCGGAGATCAGCTGTCGGTTTCATCCTCTGGGGTCCATGAATATATTTGTATTGCACCACATTTTATGCCAATGCATCTAACCAGAAAATACCATTTCAACTTTAGTATGATTGCAGTCTAGCTTTTCAAAACATTCAGAGCCACCACTGGCTTTGTTCCAGGCTTCATTTCCCAGAAGCAGACTTCAGTTTCCATGTATAGACAGACAAAAATGGCAACGTGGTGAGATGTACCTTAAAGTGATTCAACCTTGATTATCCCAACTCATTACAGGAATACTCCCAGGCTGCATCTGTAATTACCGTTAACAGGTGCATCACTCAGCCACATCGACATGGAGTTAGCGATTTAATTTAGAGATTCTGCCCAGGATATTAACCTCGCTAATTACAGCAGAAACCTCCACGTTCAAACCACGGGGATGAAACGCTGTGGACCTCAGGGTGTGTAAAAGCACACAATTACTTTCGCTTTTATTCTGTGGGGAGTGCAGGTGGGGGTGATATGGTGTTTACACAGGAGTCTTCCAAATTGAGCTCTTAAGTGCAAATTGTGTGATCACTGGGGATGATGTTTTTTGTGAGGATTGATGCCTGTGAACAGTGGGTTCAGGAGTTTATGTGGAAAATTCAATGATGTAACACAGGCTTAGTCAGTTAGAGTTATGTATGACCAGGCACATCTCTGTCTGTCTCCCATTTGGTTAAGTGCAGGTATCAACCGTAGTTGCAGCAGCCATGCAGACTGATTCCCAAATGACCTGCAGACAACAGCCAGTAAGCACCAAATTACTGTAAAATCCAACAAATTTTTTTTACATATATATATATATTCTTATAATTTTTTTGCTTCCCTACCCTTGGAAGGAACCTTTGAATAATCCTTTGAAGTATCTTTGCAGATATTATATTTCTTGCTCTCACTTTTCTCTCACACACAGTTTCCGAACACGGTGGCATTTTTCATTTCATGTGCATCTGCGTCAGAATTCTTTTTTTCACTGGAGAACAGAATAGGGTGATAGCTATCCTGTGATCTTTTATTCATCCATTCATCCTCCTCTTCTCACTGCTCGCCTCCGCACCAGGGAGCTCAGCATCTGACAGCCCTCACCGAAAACCACCAGCTGGAGTGACAACAAGAGGAGAGACGAGAAGAGGAGGAGGGGGTAGGAAAGAAAACGAAAGGAAGTGTGTGTGTGTGTGTGTGTTATATGGACAGGAGGGCAGTCAGGGGCACAATGTGCTGACAGCAGCCCGGCCCTCAGAGCAGAGCAGATGGTTAGGACAGAATTAGCTGTGGCTCCAGATCAAAACCTCACCACTCAAAAGTCACAAGCTTTGAATAAAATAAAACTTTCAGGTTTCAGTTAATTTTCTTCTATTTTATGTTTTTTACCCCATTTGGCAAAGCTCTTCCCTGGAACAAATAATCATTTATCGTCAGCTTACTGTAATTTGAAGGCTTAATATGCATTTACACTATATGATGAACATGACAACTTTGAAGGTGTAGTCATACCAAAATCCACTTCCCATGAATGTGTATGTGAGATTCTCCAGCGTCAGCTGGTTTGAGTGAAACACTGGGAGGGACCCCTAATGCAGGAACTAGTCTTTGTTTATGTTCTTGTTTTACTACAGGTGAAATAATCCAAACAGCAGAGAAGGAGAGATGCTGCTTCATAACTGTAGTGAGTGTGAGGAGAGTGACAGAGATTAATTACATTGAAATGTCTGATAGATCAACTTTGCAACATGTAATTGTTGCTGTTAGCCTGCTAGCCTTGCTAGCTCCTGCAGGCTATGTTTACAACCATACCCACGTTATTTCCTGTTCTCAAGCTAAACCATGCAGGTACATCTTGGCAAGCAAATTTTCTGAATCACCTGTATCTGTATCACAACAACAGCTCGAAAAATGAAAAGAGACTCCTTGGATCATGCAGAGCACAATCTGCAGGTATTGTGCTTTATTATTTAACAAAGCAATGATGACAGAAATAATATTAGGAATATTGATGAAGGTGATTATATTGCCATACTATTAAGCTATTTGAATATTGTTTCTACTGTATCTTACATCATAGAATTCCCACACAAAAGTGTTGTCTTAGTTTTATTTATACGGTAGAAAACATGTTGCTGAATTGGATTCTGTTCTTAACTAAGACTAAATGTAAGATGAATATGTTTTTACCATATATTCTAAAGGTATCTACATGCATCTTGGCTTGTATGACAAAGTTGTCTGTGTCTCTGGAGAAATAAACAAGTCACATTAACATGTGCTGACAGAAACTACTGTAAATGCTAAACGGAGGAGATAATTGCACTTTCTGTTGTGAATGGATGTATCTCATTACTAATTTACTGTAAAGCCATTTGTGTTTAAGAGAACATGTGGCACATTTGAGGTCCCATTTGGTTTAACTTTTTAAATCTTTGCCTCCCTGTTGTGGACTGAGAACGTGACAATTTGAAAGCACACTCACCTTTAACAATGCACAAAGAAGAAGCTACCTGTCAGTCACAGAAATCTGCGACGTTCTGTTTGTCCATATGTTTTTCTTGTTTTCAATACCAGCATCCATCAGTCCTTTCCTGAATTTCACAAACAAACCTGTACCAGTGCAACAGGTGAGCACTTTGCCAGTTTCTGCAGGTTCTCTATGTCATCTAATGTCTGTGCCGCTGAAATGCTGGAGGCCAGTCACCTTAGATATTTCTGGCGTCTTCGTGTCCTCCAAAGTGCAGAAAAACGCACACACGTACAAACACACAGAGAGCTCCACGTTGCCATGGCAATCCGATGAGAAGTAGATATGATTGAATGGTTGAGGTTTGATTGCCACAGTGTGCTGCAGAGCCATGATTCTGACTTTCACAGACCTGATGTCGTTATTATCATTATTATTATTATTTCTGGTGACTATTGAGCCAGTCGAAATATATAGCAAAGCACGGTGTCGTTCAGGGTGAGGTTTCACTGTTTCGGTGAGTTTTGCTTGAAATCTACACTTCCAAAGGAACTGATGTTTGTCATTTACTTTTTGTGTTAGTTGAAGCAAACACTGCCACTGCTGCTAGTTAGGAAGCTTATTATTGCATAATGAGTGAACGAGTGTTTGAAAAACAATCCACTTCTATCCACTTTGTCATTTAGGAAATCACACAAAACCTTCTGTTATTTTTTGAAAGTAGAGAAAGTAGAACACGCAGTAGTAGAGATGTTTTTTTGTTCTTCATCAGAAATGTAAGTATAAACAAAATAATGTAGTAATGTTAAATAATATATTAAATGAAGAAGTTTTCCATCATACTGTTCATTGACTGGTATAATATCAAAACAGGTGTTAAAGTAAATTGTATGTTTTGTACTAAAAGTAGTCTTAAAATGTTTAAAATTTAACCCAGTGAAAAAAATGGCTGGAATTAAAACATATAAAATAATGTCATTATTTTTGTAACTTTTAAAAGCTATTTAACTCAATTTACAGTGTAAATTGAAATATAAATGAAATAATAATATTTCTTCTTTTTGAGCATGCATTGTAATTTCCTAGAAAAAAACTATGTCATTATCTAGAAATATTTGTCCAAATTATTTAAAAAATGAAACATTAGGAAATTGTATAAGGCCTTTCCTTACTGCTTAAAAGTACTCCATCTACCAGAGAGGCTTCTTTTCCTGTTGTATTTACTCAAGTATGAATATCAGCATCAATGAAACATTTTCTCTTTAATTGCAAAGTGAAGGAAATTGACGTCACCAGAAATAGTTTTGTATATTTAGATTACTTAGTTTTACATAGTGCAAAGAGATGTGACCTTGGCTGCTTAAATTATATTTTCCAATGTGCTGGGTTTGTTACTGACACAGTGTGAGCACTGCAGGGGTTCATTAGGCCCAAGTGTAAGATTTAATAAAGTACACGCCGTGACAATGCAATATGTAAAGTGAACTGGGAGCCACAGACAGCTTTATGAGGTCAGTGACACATGTGCTTACATTGCTATTAAGATTAAACTCACACATATTTCTTTAATGTGTTATGCTAAAATGCATTTACAGAGGAAAGTACTGGCAATGATTAAATTAGCCAGTGCCTTCACTTCTAATCCAAAGTCATCAGTGTATTAAGCACGGACTATAGAAAAAATGTCTGTCTGCATCATGGCATGTCTAGAGGTGAAGCAGATTTTTTTGCATGCTTTACCTCAGGTAGAAAGAGAAAACAAAACTGATGAAAGCTGAAAAACAAACAAACAAAAGAAAGACAAACTGACAAATTCTGGTGATGATACTGGTAAAACTAGAAAAGAATGTGCAGAATGTGCACGTGTCTCAAAATTTGTAAGTTTAAATTCCCTTTTTGATGAATTCTTGTGTTCAGTTGGACAATCTGATCACATTTGTTCACCTGGACAATAATAATTATACTACTGCATGTGTCATAGAGCTACTGTATTTTTATTTATTCAGTACCTCTTTGTTGGAAGTTTAAGTATTTCCTCTTCTGTATCCCATAGCCATATTTTTTGTAGTGTTTGCATGACTTAGATAAGAACCTTGAATATGATCTTGTTTCATGTGTTAGAAAGCAACCCTGTCTTCTAAAAATATGGGCTATTCACTGGATTTTGTCTGTATATGCACCTGAGTGTCCTTTCATTATATTTGCCTTGTGCGTCTGAACAATGTCTATCACCAAAAGCTTGTATACAATTAACACATAGAGAGTTTTCCTAAAGAAGATGGCTTTTGAACATACTGTAGACTTCAGTATAAGGAGATGTTCTGGTATAGATGTTCTAAATAATACTTTGGAAATGCCATATAAGACATTTACAAAGATATGATATTCTGCTCAAAAGAAAATAAAAAAAAGAACATCATATAAATGCAAATATTACACAATTCCTTCATTAACTTTAAAGACACTACACATTTAAAGTCTTAGTGAAATAAAGTGATAAAAATGTGTTTTCACTTTAGCTGTGTGATTGCACCTCTTTCCAGGGTGTGGGCTTGAACAAACAGGGTTGATTGACAGCTCTCTTAGAACTAATGAAGCCTTCTGGATAGGACGTGAAATGTCTTCAAGAACTTAAAAACAAGTCCAGATGCCACTGAACAAGCTTTTTTTTTGGGATAACCATGACCTGGACGACTGAGAATCTTCACAAACAACTCTCTTACTCTTCTGTTTTTCACCAGTAGAGTGGGACAGTCTTTATTGTGACAAATAGGTGCGCTGAAAACTGCAGTGAATCTACAACTCCGTTTTGAAGGACACAAAATACCTTATGGCCCAGAAGCATTGTGAATAATAAAGACTAATGGTGTGGTAACAATGGATTAGACAATTATCTGATTGAAACATGCTTGCTGCACAGACAAATAGAGCACAGTCAATGTACTGCATGTGGCACAAAAGGTAACTGTTAACATGTGAAGATGGCAGGTGTCAGTCTTCTTATGCCACTGCTTCTTACTGATTACTGGAGATTCCAACTTTCTTAATCAAGAAACTCAATGAAAATAGATGCAAACATTGTCTGCATTTCTTTAGAGAACATTGAACTACCTAGTAAACTGTTATTCCCACTTACGTGTTTTTATTTTCTGACTTTGAGCACAAGGTCGCAATATTAGTAGACTCGTCTTTTCAACACTAAGTGCATGCTGGTCCATGTTGCTGCTTTGTGTGGTGAAAACTGAGAGTTGTGCAAGGAAAATTGTGCTGCAAGTCCATTTTGTGAAGTAGTCATAAAAGAAGCATACATCTTGTTAAAGTACACTACCAGTCAAAAGTTTGGACACATAGGAATTACCATGTTTTCATGAAAAGATACATGTCTTCAGTTGTGTTACCATCATTGCACATGGTTTTCTAATGATCAGTTATCCTTTT
>JAUMHL010000010.1:14881102-14896568 GCA_032362345.1 Sandelia bainsii | reverse complement strand
TGTTATGAAATCTGCTTTTCTTTCACAAACATGGTCATTTCTATGTGTCCAAACTTTTGACTGGTAGTGTATATATATATATATTTTTTTCTCCCCAGATCAGTTACCAACTTCTTGATGAATAATATGGTGCTGGGAAGTGTGGGAAGTGTCAATTCAAGACAAAACACTGCCTTAAATTATGTTCCAGATCAAAAAAGATTTGGCATCTCAATTCTGCACATACTGTATCCAACTATGTATTTAAAGCACTTCAGACACTTGTGGTCTCCATGACAACAGGGACATGTTGTTCCATCATTTTTCTGATGCTGTGGGAGACATGTTCGTACTACATGACTCGAACGTGTGCTATTTAAAACTGTGCAATTTTTTTTACCTGTGTGTCTTTGTTTCTTTCTGCCCATATCAATTAGCAAAACACAAAACTTTCTCTTTGGAAGCAATTGTCAAGAGGCATGAAACTTAAACTGTTTTATAGCCTTTGTGTTGTTGGTGGATATTTGTATTTTTAAGAGTTGTATATGTGGCCAGGCCATGGCAGAGGCCCAGAATTTAGCTTTAATTTAGATTCAACTAGTTAAACGTTCACAATAAAAGTCAGCTAAACTCCCACAGATTCTTGAAATTATACACAAGGCAATGAACAAAGGATAGAGATAAATGGATTCTTCCAAGAGTACAATTTATTATATCTAAATGTTATAATTATTAAAATCAGACTATGTTTATTACAATTAATTCAATAAAAAAGATGTATACTTATAAAGACTTAGACAATAATGATAATAAGGCATGCAATTTCAGTGGCTATGGCCTGTGAATAACTAGAGGAGCACTTAAGTAGAGTAAGCCAAACACCACACACCAATACCCTTTAACCATGCTAACATGCTAAATTATACAAGAAAAGTGCAAAACATTAACACCCAAAAATAATTCTAGAGCGAGGAGCATGACTGAGGAGGTTTATCACCTCAGGTTCTCCACATTCAGGGTGTCCACGTTCACCTCTGTATCTACAATAATCATACAACACTAAAACAATTATTGTCAGTTTACAGCAGCAACATGAAGCTTCACATAATCTGTAACATGGTTACAAGGTGAATAAATATGTGAATCATAAATACATGATATAGAAATAAGAAATTAGATATTTTGTACTGAATGCTAATATCAACACGCTAATAGCTCTCACAGTGACAATGCTTTTTGTTTGTTTGACACATCACATTTATTAACAGCAGCAGACTCACAAGGAGGTGTTGGGATGGACAATAAGTGTACAAAGTGCAAAACTGTGACACCAGAGTGTGGGAGTCGGAATAAAAGATGTTCACCAAATCTTCTGTAGAACATAATTTTATTGTAATAGTCCTGCTCTCTGTTCCCTGCCTTTATTTTCTCCTGCCCAGTCACATTCATCCTCAGTCTCCTCATGTTGGCATGCCTGGTCACTCGCTCAGCCCCTCCCAATTCCTTTGTTCTATTTTCCCTCCAATTCTACCTGGCCTGCCCTGCTCCGCCCACTCACTCACCTGCAGCTGATCCCCTGCAATCAGCCTCAGTATATAAAGACAACCCGCCTTGCTCTGCTGGACTGTTGTAGGACTTTATGCTTTCTGTCATGCTAGTTTTTTCCCCCCTTCCCCTTTTAATCGGTTACCAGACATGTCTGCCTGTCACCTGTTCTGGAATTTGGGATTTTGGATCTTTTGGCATTGTTTGCTCGTCTTGTTGATGAACTTTGCCCTGGATTACCTTGGTGTCTTTGCCCCTGCTTACTTTTTTTGGTCCTCGGCTCAACTGGTAATTATCTAAGACACGGACATGACCATGCTCAAATTTACTTTTCGGTGATTCTTATTTCTAGTGATGGCCAAACAAGGCTTTATGAAGCTTTGAACCATTTTGGACCATTGTATTGAAAATTGGTTCACTACTCGAAGCTTCATTCATTGAGCACTTGGGCAACATCTGCTGCCAGAGTAGTTGTTGTACAGCCTTGCAAAGGTGACGCTGACGCACATTGCGTGTGCACTTTGAGTTTAATTTTATTGTGAAAATGACTTGAATAAAGCTGAAATCTAACTTCATTTTATGTGTCTGTTGTTGCTTTTCTTCTTTGCCTTATAAAATATCTCAAATGAAATGTTGACTAGCTAAGTAATAAGATTTGAAATGAATTTATAATTATTGACCCCAAATTACACACTGGACAGAGCAAATATTTAGAGTGTTCAGTAAGGATATGAATGTAATTAATGTTGTTATAATATATCATATTTTATTGTCTTATAATATACATTACTTGATTGTGCTTGGTGTATACTGGGTGAATTGACAGGAGGTAAGGCGCAGAGCGCGGTTTTATCCATCTGAGATATATTTGTATGGCAGCGAAGTTTGAAAGCGCCACCTATCGAACCAAACCGTTGAGCTGATTGAGTCTGAATGAAGCAGAAGTGGTTCAAAGGTCATCAGTCACGTAGTTTTTCCCGATTTGAAGCAAGCTCCAACACCGTGTTTAAAAAAACAAACAAAAAAAAAACACCCTATCGAGTTTCAAGTGTGATTCGGAGCCTCTGTATCAGAGTGAACATCACTACTTATTTCCCACTTGGTCAATTTATTTACCCGTTAAGAGACTGTTTCTGTATTCTCCCTGGTATCCAGATAATTACCTGAACGCTACCCTGTTGCTTGTGATGGGACTGTTGGTATTTACTTGTTAACCCTGAAATCCTGTTAAATGTTACTTGGTTTTACTTTCCTCTTGCTATCTAAAAACCTTCACTTACAAGGCATTATGTACCTTAACCTCTGTCAGGCCCTTTGCCTGCATACTCACCAGTGAACTGCTAACAGCCATTTTGTCTGTGACTTGCTTTGTACCTGTATTACTCCCATTGTGCCATTCAGATCCTGATTACATGATACACTGGTTGTGGACTTGCACTTGAGTCCTTTTGGTGAAGCATGACCCTCACATCAATGAGATGTTTTAATCTGCACCAGAGATGTGGACAAACAACTAAGCAGTACATTTTATGAAAACACTTTACAAAGATAATCTTAGACAAAATTCAGTGCCTATACAACCTGAAGCTGATCTCATGGTTGTAAGATGTCTAGAGATTATTCCTAAAATTAATACTCTTGGGTCACCGACAAGTAACATTCAGTAATAATCAGGTGATTCATGAGTCATCAGAAAAGGCCAAATGGTCATTGTAGTGTGCTGAAAGCTCCAGCTGTCGGAACAAAGCCTGGAGGTTATGCAGCTGGCTTCCACTTGTCTTATAATTAGTTTCCTAAGCAGAATGACAATGATTGGTACATTGCACATGGTAACCATTAATCAACTGAGCAACTGCATAGTCATCAATGTGGTAGCGCTCTGCTCTGTGTTTGACCAAGTCAAAGACGATGTGAGTAAATGTTTAGACAACCAGGAGTAGTTAACTCTTGACTAAAAATATATATATAAAAAAAGAATAAATCACAACACACCATAGGTGCAACTATACCATAAGTTATATCTTACACCTATCCTTGGAACAGAAACATGTTCATAAGAATAAGCTTCTGTTCTTGCTCTAATTCAGATGCATTTAGCCCGATTATTCACTAACCAGTGGGGATTATCTTTAATTGTCTCTCTCGCTCAACTTTAATATATGCAGGAGATTCATAATGTTCCAAACAAACCATTAAGTTTAGACACAACCTGTAAAATGCCATTTAGAAGAGTTTGTAATGCTGTTGCCCACCATTAGTGACTCAGTGAGTAAGAAATAAAAAGTCATGGTGGTGAAAACAAAGACATCAGTGCCACACTTTTAAAATAAACAGATTCAGATAAAATATAAAAATTGGAGATGAGATATAAAACAGTTTGACTCACAGTATCCATGTTATATTGCTCTGATCTTAATATCATAACCAATTTCTTATTTCTCTTTTTATGCCTCTTGTTCTACTTTCTCCCTAAAGCACATAAACCACAATAGAGAAAGTAAAACAAATACATGCAGCTTATGTGCTGATGCAGAGCCGGCCCGACCCATTTTGGCACCCTAGGCAAGATTAGGACTTGGCTCCCCATAATCACCCCCCCCTAACCCTAACGCGGTCATTCCTAACCCTAACCCATTAATCTAAGCCTAACCCTAATTTAATTTAATAATTTTTATTGTAATAATAATTAGCAGAATGTGCAAACAAAACTTTTCACTTTATTGTGGAGAGCTGGGACAGAATCATGAGGGGTTCAAACAGGTAGCAAAGCCCAAATAATTAACTACACTTTCGAAAACAAGCTCAAAAACTGGTGACTGACTATATGTGCAAGCAACTTTTTTTTTTAGGGCTTGCAGCTGCGCCCCCTCCCGCGAGTGGCGCCCTAGGCGACCGCCTAGTTCGCCTATGCCAAGAGTGCTCTGTGCTGATGTGTTCCTGCATCAGTATTAGAAACATGCAAAACAACCAGAACGCCACTCGTCTCTTTGATGGTCCATATGGTGTTTTCAATAACAATAGTGTAGAGAAGCAGAACCTTGAGCCAGTTAGTCCTTGTTTTGGCTTATGAAAGACAAAAGTCAATGTTTTTAAAGGGCAGCTCTCTCATAGATTGCTTGCAAATCAATGGCCTTTTGTGAAGCTGCTTATACTAACTATGCTATGCTAACTAGAATGGTGCAATACAATGACTTCCTCCATTTTGAACACTCTTCCTCTCTGTCCATCCAAAGCACTGTGAAAGCACTATGGAAAATGTATTGCAGTTGGTCAGTGGCACAAATTAATGAATGTAATTGCATCAGCCTTGCTACAAAATGTTGCAATTTTAAATATTGTTGTAACTAGGCCTTCATGTTGTGGCCATTGTAGGGACAACAAACACTTGTTGAAAACTTTAATGTATCTTAAAGAACCAACAGAAAAGCATCTGTTTACAGTGCAGCCAAACAATGTGTTTTGAGAAGTCATGCCTTTTTCAGTCATGCAACATGGACATGTCTGAAAATGGTATCTAACAAATGCACAATTACACACATTCACTCACACACACTCAAATGTTCCCTACTGAGACTGATGTGTGATTTGTCCTTTTCACGTTTCTTCCATTATGTCCTTCCATTACAGAACATTTCATTGAGATGCTGTTCTCTTTCTCTGACAGCCCGCAATTATATCAGCATGCTCCAAGAAGTCAATCCACACTGCCAGCCGAACATTAAAGGCAATTAAAAGCTTTTGAACAAATCCATCAAGAACAAAATGGAAGCCCTGTCATACTGACACTGACAGAAAAAAAGTATGACAGACCCTTTAAAGATCACTTTTTCAGTGGCAAAGAACCCCATAGTAGCTTCACAGGCATTTTTTAAACTTTGTTCTGTTTATTGTAAACAAACAAGACCGTGTTCAAGGAAGCTTGTCTCACATAGTGATATACAGTTAGTTTTCATGTCATAGAAAATTAAGGACATATTTCTCACAAACCACACTCCGCCCATCTCTCCCTCCAACTCATTGGCATCTCTCCACATGCATTTGTTTTTAAGAGCAAGAAAAAGGGCAAGAGCTCCTAACAGAACGGAGAATTTTACATCAGCCATGTGCTCATCTCACCATCTGCCACTGCAAAAAAACATTTGCTCCTTCTGTGCTGGAAGATCCTTCTCAACGTCCTTCTTCATTTTTTGTGCCATGAAGCAATCCCTCAGACTTCCTGTGAAATCTTAACCTGGTAACAGACAAAATGGCGCAGAATGGTCAGTTGAAGCTGCCAAATGTCTTAGTGTGGTTTTTCTGTTTATAGTAATTATGTTCATTTATCAAAATGAATGATGGCAATGATTAGCCAATGTTAAAATGCAGCACAGATGATCTCAAATGTTTTTAAAATGCCTATTTCAAAAACACTATGTTCAAAATGTCTTGCAAAGATTTGATGACACATGCAAAACAACTCTAAAATACAAGCACTGTTGTCCTACAGTGGAAGGTTAAGATGACCAAAATGAACATCTGCCTGAAAATGTGTCTACATTTACTCAATAGAGATAAGTTATTGTATTTTTTTCTAGTGTTGGAAGAATTATTATAGCAACGTTGTAGCTGTTAGGTTTGTTATTAATTGGATTTTGAGCTACTGATAAGCAGATGTTTTACCTTTTGGACAGAGGCAGACTGTTTCCAGTATTTGTGCTAAGCTAACTAGCTCCTGGTTGTTGCTTCATATTTACAGTATGGGTTTCAGTCAGTAATTATGTATAGAAAAAAACAAACATCAGTTCAGTACAGTCTGCAAATGACTCATCTTGGTAAACACAGTTCAGAAAGATAATTAGGTTTAGTGTTATCAAGCAAATCCGTGTTTTTTATTGAATTTGTTCATATAAAATAAAAATTCCTCTGCTATCCTAGGTCAGCTCTGTGTGATATTAAAGCGTAAGTATGAAATTTGGTTGTAATGAAAATCCACATGCACATGAGACACACATTTGTCCTGGTGCCTGAGTGGAGAGGTCATTTAGCCAGAAGGTTGTTGGTTTAGTCCTTGACACTGACATCTATTACATTTACAAATTATGTGTCACTGTGCCCTTGAACAAAGATATATCAGCAAAATCCAAATAAAATCACAGTAATTACAGTTTTTCTTTGTCTTCCTCTATTGCTATTCTCACACACAATTGTAATTATCATCGCAATATGATACTGCGTCTGCCTTGTTGCTTGGTCTAAAGTTCATAGAGAATTGCAAAGCCAAATCATGTGAAGCCACTGGAAGATGCAGCTGAATGTTTGCCATGGAAACAAGGCTCAAATCATTGTCTTACCTGTTATTATGCTACAAAAATAGACTGCAGATTGCAATGACGGAGAAATTTTGAATTTCTCTCAATGGGAACATTTCCATGAATGTCCTTGAGGCAGGTTCAGTAACAGTGTTAAAAGGTTCCGGGCAGGAAACATGCGTCACTACCCTTCATCCAATCAGGCGTTGTCATTTTTTTTCCCTCCACATTTAATATATTTTGATGAGCCTTGTGTCTTCTAGGCAGTTACTGTGAGCTTTCTTAATTCCTGTTTTGTTCTGAGAATGTCCCATATCACAGCAAGGTTTAATACTTTTTTTATGCGTCATTGATTTATGGCCAACCCATCAAAAGGCCCCGGCCCAGTGATCAATCACCTCTGTGTCAAGCTGCACTCAAGACTCTATGCTGCATATGACTGCCTCTGGAAACTATCTAGCCTGCATCCAAGGGAGCGTTTAGAAACTGAATGGGCCTACATTTAAAGATGTAGGTCTTGGCAAAAATGAACTTTTCATTATTAATAATTTTGTTTAATCAGTATAATGCCAAATGAACAAAAAATATTATGCAAATATTTTAGTGAAATTATATCAGTAAATACCTAGTTGTATTTCTGTGATGGACAATGGACAGTCAATGGGTCCCTGGACACAGACACCCAGTTTTATATCTCTTTGTGATTGGTTTGCTGCTCTTAATGGTCATTTTGCGTCTCTTTGTGTCTCTTTGTCATTTTGCGTGTCTTGATGGTCATTTTGCGTGTCTTGATGGTCATTTTGCGTCTCTTTGTGTCTCTTTATCATTTTGCGTGTCTTGGTGGTCATTTTGTGTCTCTCTGTGGTTTTCTCTGTAATAATCTGCTTGGATCACAAAGATATTGAAATGTAATTAATGCAGGTGTTAGTATTCAGAGTGAACGGTTGTTTACTTGTAGATCAAACGTTGTCATTAACTTCTGTTGAGGTTTAGCTTTTAGCTCACTGATGCCCTGAGGCGATTGCCTGGTCGCTCTCCGTGGTTCTGAAAGTAAACAAGCTCTCCAGCTTCTATACTGACCACTTCCATGGAAATACAGCTGCTAATTGGACTATAGAGTCACAGTAAGCTACATCTACATGCAGCTTTGGATTTCTGTGAGAAACATGTAAGAACTCAAAAGTTAAACTTTTGGCTAAACGTGACTCACACAGACATCATCCGTCTACTCGGTGCCTCACAAATTGCATCCAGCAGGGAACCGGACCTTCTGGGGCGTCTGAGAGGCGCAGGCGCAAACAGAGAGTTTTATGAATAGTTTCTGGTTTGGATTAAAGTCCTACGCATGCGAGGACACACTGATTATTATTTTGTTTTCTTTTAGTCCAACGTCCCAGTGTTGACATTTTTAAGGTTCCCTCCTCCTCGAGTGTTTGTAGACTAAACTGCTGTCTCACTTTGTTGCTTCTGTGTCTGACAAGGTGTGAATCACGAAGGAACTGACACCACCCTCACCTCCTCCTCCTCTTCCTCCTCCTCCTCCACCTCTTCGTGGTGCAGCAGCAGCCGACGCGGTGAGTGTGTCCTGCAGCAGCGGCAGCAGCAGCACTAACGGCACCTGTCGTTTTCAGGACGTCTTATGAGTAAAACAAGGTATTCACCAAAACTATTCACAACCAAACACCGCGGAGATCCGTCAGTACAGATGCCTTCATGTGTAGATATTTGCGCCTCTGAACATTACGCATCGGTAAGTTGCTTATAATTGTTCTCCACGCCGCCTGCTGCGAGCCTTTACTTACATCTTTAGCTTTCGCTGCTGCTGGTCGGTTATAAAGGCTAAAAGAGGGACTGTATATTTCTTCTTAAATGCCAATAGAAACGCAGGGACGGATTTCGAGTGAGAGTGTACTGTAAATATGCGGGGGGGGGGGGACTCTTTTTCTTGCTGATGTTTTCCTTGTGCAAAGCGAAGGTCACCCATGTGCAGTGATGATTTAAACGTTTGTGAATGCGGGAATAAATGGGAACAGGCGGGGTTAAATTATTCTATTGATTCTGCACTGCCAAGGGAAAAAATCACTTGTCACTGATTGATTGTAATTAACACCGTTTTGCATTTTCTTCACTGCCCTCCAAATCGTTAGACATTTCCAAACAGTAAGATAAGCTGTAATTCCTGTAGCGTGGTCTGTATGATTATCACACAAGGACACTAGCAAAGCTGCCAACAACTAATGATTTGGAATGGCTGCGTTATTGCACGCTGACTTGCATGCAATCCCCTTTTACAGGCATTAAGAGACTTGAATTTGGGTTAATTGGAAGTGTTCCCTTGTCTTACTGGGGTCGTTTTAAACTGAGAATGAATAATTAATGCACAGCCATGTTCCGAGGAATTCAACACACACGAGGAGGAGGCTTATATGCTGAGGCAGATCTTTAAAATCCCATTTATCAGTCAGATAAATTAAAGATGATGCACAGAGTTAAAGACCTCTGTTTTGCATTTACACATTCACAGTCTTTTATCTGGTTGACAACCTTAGTGTTTCCCAGTCTTTCCATCACAGGCTGATTGTGTTTAAGATGTTTTGGGGTGTTTCTCTTGCTGAGTTTGTTTGTGCTTAAACTGTCTTGTAATCTTGTCTTCTGTTCTACTGCTGAGAATTTATTAAGTATCAGTAAAACCCTGCTTGTATGTTGCTGGACTGAACACCATATGAATTTTATCACTAAATTCTTACATCAGATTCAGATTCACAGATGTCCAGGTGACTCACACGTATGCAGTGCTGTGCAAAGCAAAGACTCTCTTGCTGTGTTGCCCTCAGGATACGTTTACCTCTTATGTTGTTTACTGCACCAGTGCATCATCAGTACCACAGTCATATAGATTTGTTCTAAATACCAGGGGCTGGTTTTCTAACTTCATTTGCAGCCTGCAGCAACATGGCTGCTGTGACATTTTGGGTAAGAGAAATAGAAAAGAGCTAATTTATCTCATGTCTGTTTCTGTATCTGTCTGTTTCTACTTGTGCCTGAATTCACGTTTCTCTGTTTAAATGTTCATGCCAGCAGTTTTTGGTTTCAGTCCTTTATATCTCCTGGTTTTTCCTCTGAGCATCGTCTATCCTTTTACTTGATAAAGCATCCTAGAGATGCTTTAGAGGTAATTGGATTCAGTACTAGAGGGAAGGGACACAGAGCGGAATTTGTCAGTGTGTGCATGAATTAGCTTAGTGAGAAAGTGTGTGTGTGTGTGTGTTCTGTTTCACTGATTGTTTATGCGTGTTATGTGTCTGCTGGATCTGGCCAGTGCGCGTTTTGTGTTTGCAGTGAATCATTGTGTTTTCAGGAAGCTGAACTGATGAGTAAGACATGAAAGGAGGTGGGTTGGGGAGGTTGTTTTTAAAGTTGAACCCGAAGCACATGAATTTTATTGTCTTAAAGAACATTTATCTGATCCTTCCACATTTCTTGACTTTGGTATTCAGCTTGTCCTTCATAAATCCATGATGTTGTTTAAGGTTTCTGCTTTAATTTACACTTAGGGTGACGACATATCTTTTGTAGTTGTAAACACATTTCCTTTGTGGTTTGCTTGAGGGGGTTTTATGAGTGCAGGACTGTGTGGCGACACAATATGAAAAGATACTGATGCATCGAAGGGCTGTGTGTGATTTTTTAAAATTATTTTATTTCGTCATACATACGTCATAAAATTGTTTGGTTTAGTGTCAGAACAGAGTAAAGGAAATCAATTTGTTAGTGTCCAAGGTGATGTTATGACATCACACCTCACAACATAATTTACTTTCACAACTTTTTTTTATCAATTGTGACTTCCTCTTCATTTAACCTTTACAAAATGCAGACCACAAAATGGTTACTTAAATTGTTAAGCACAGTCATCAAAGATGCACAGATTCCAATAACAATAACAGATTGCAGATTTATTTCCATTGTGGTCTCTTCCTCATTTACATTGTAAGGTAAGACAAGTTCTTCTATATGACAAATAAGGGAATGCATATTGCATGGGACATTAAGAGGCATTAAGACATGGAGATATAAGAAGATATAAAAGATGATTTTACGAATTAAATGGAATATAATAGAAAATTTAAAAAAAAAACAATTAAATGAAACAGATGAAGCAGGAGGAACAAAATCTATTAGGCCTTAATTCTACTATACATATAAATCATTCAAAGAGCTGTATAGAGAAATTAAATATCACATCACATCTAAAGACTTTCTTACTCTCTGACTTAATGTGAAGATGTCACATGCTTTTTATACAAGATTATTGTTTACTTGCCTTTTTGAAATAAGGGTAAGTCTAAATATGATGTTTTCTCTCTAAAATTAATGCTTCAGCTAACATTTCAGTGCCGTTTTGGGATAATCTAACATTCATGCTTTTGTATAATGGTATGCCAAATTAACCACAAATTATCTTTACAGTAGTTCTTTCAGTCTTGCAGGCTACAGGAATGCTGTCACAATACAGAGCTAAAATCTGTGCAAATCAGTGAGTTTAGTGTGAAATAAAACCTTAGCAGCAAGAAACTTAATTTTCAAGGTTTACTATGAAAATATCAAGTTACAGTTTAGTAAGATCCAGTCTATCCTGCTCTATGGACTAAGCACTATTGGCCATTAACACTGGAAGTGGAGGAGCACCTCAAAAACAATTAATTATTAAATATAAAATAAAAACACTTATCACATTCATTCATTTAAATCATAACGGCATATATCTGCATATTGCTCTATTTGCTGTAAAATGGCTCTTACAACATAATGTAATGGTGCTGTGGCTTAGTGTCAGTGCTCTCTTTGTTTGTTCTTGAGTCTTTTCCTTCTGTGTGTTATATTTCAGAACCCTTGATGCTGAAGTGTGGTGACACTGACTGGAGCAATTTCACTGCATCCCTGTGAACACAGACGCATACACACATATACTGTGGAGGCTTTTGGATTCAAACGCTTCACAGGAGACAATGAGAGGCTACCTGCTGACTGCAATCTTTCTGCTGCCCTTGGTGAGTTGTTTGTGTGCATGAATCTGTGTACTGTGCACATGTAGGTGTGTGGGGGTGTTTCCAAGCATAAAGGTATACACATATTCATATACTGTCAGTGTGTTCTTTAATGGCCTCCTCTCTCGGATCTAACTTTGGTTTATGACGTGTGTGTGACAGACGTACGGAAAATCTCCATATGCCACTTCAGCCATACATTATAGGTTCTGAATCGGCTCTATGTTAAATCTACTGCTGCCTTTCAGAACAATAACAAATGGTTTGGCTGACCAGAGAGACGCCTATTCATCTGGTCTGACTCACTTTTGTTAGAGGGCTTATTGAAATAAAAAACAGAATGGAAGAGTTGTGCAAGATGTGTGGGAGGAATTATAATCGGCACACTGGTGCAGCAACACTTAAACTGGTGAAGTCACACAGATACATGGCTTATTTCTGGTTTATATGAAAGTCCAGATCCCTCTTTTATCTATGGTTTGATTTCCTTCTGCATCTCTATTGGCTGGTGGAAAAAGTAATAGTGCCAGTTAATGATGGTTACTATGGAGACAAAAATTAATTCACAATGTGACCTTGCAGTCACCAACATCTTCTCTAACCTTTAAGTTAACACTGCCCCCTAACATGTGTGACGTGTTCCTCCAGTTGACATCTCTGCGCAGTGCAGTCTTACACTGACCTTCAGTCAGCTCATACGTCTGCTGTGATGTACTTATTTTGTGTCAAATGGGTCTGTACCAGTGGTCTGCAACATCAAATGGGAGTTTTATTATCTGTGCTGCACAGTGCTGTGGGAGCTACTGAGCTGTCTGGCCCCCGAACATAGCCTTGGGGAGGGGAACAGGATTCTGCAGCTTCAAAATGGATTGCTTATCTGGATAGACATCTGTTTCAGAGAGGAAAGGAGAGGAGCAATTGGGAGCACAGGATACCATGCACTGTTTAAAAAATATATCACTGATTTGTTGGCTAGCATATATGCAGTGATGCCTGGTTCAGAGCTCTTTAAACCATCGGCAGTCTGAAGTTCACATGGATTGGGTTGCACCAGCTGAGTACGAATTACAAATGCAAATGTCTAGTGACTTAATTACACCAATGTACCATTAAAACCTAAGATAGCCTAAAATATCTTATCTAGTGAAGCATTTAGTAATGCCTGAAGAGGCTGCTGTAGCACCATCCATCTTCAATCAACTAGTGGAAACAGGACATCACTGTAGCATCACAAGCTGTAACATAACAATTACTTTTACTGTAATCTTCCTCCAAAACTTCAAGAAATTTTATTTTGTTATGGCTAAAAATACCAGTTTCAGGAGATCAAACAATACACGAAGACCTTGCACCCACTGAACATATTAGAGAGCTGTTCAGGTTTAAGTAGAGCAAAGCTATGTTGGAATTTCCTAAACTTTCCACTAAAATGCAATTACTAATTAAAATGTGTTGTTTGTTCCGTGTTTTCATACATAAAGTGTCAACCAAGCACGACAGTCTGTATTAACAGTTAACATAAGCTGGCTTTTCTGGTGGTTCAGTTACTATCTAGCTAACACATGTAACAGCTACACATGGGTGTAAATATTAATTCAAATTCATCTCTAAGAACTCGCTGATTTAATTCATTGATGTGTAAATCTTTGCTTATAATTACAATCAATTTTTAATTTAAGAAGATCTGGTACAGCTTACTTACAGAGGATTTACTGTGAGTATGTTGGGGTTTTTTTTGTGGTTGTTTGCTGGGGTGTTAGCTTTTTAAGAGCCACTTCATAACTCTTCACAGTGGGAGTGTGTGTCAGCTGGCAAGGATAATAAAGCTAAGAACAGCAGCACGTACACTTCTTCAGTTGCTCACTCTTTAGAAGTCTGTATGTAGTAGATGGAGGTATAAATACCAGCATAGAATGTGTCTAAACCATTGCATTTGTATATATAATAAAATAAATAAATAATCCACCTCAATAACATTCATCACCTGCTATCCAGAACCCTATAACAATTTTTTCCCAAGTCATTTTACTGTGTCTGTGTCTGTGTCCATGCAAAACAGATATTAGTCATCTGCATCCAATTATTTCTCAGTTCTGCAAAGCCTTGCCTACACTGTGCATTGGCTCTTAGATGGTTACCTGCTGCTTAGCAACATTGATGCTTACTGTGGGTACAAAGAGGTTTTTCTTTCTAACAAGGCCAGTGTCAGTTTCATTAAGTAGTATCAAAGAACAACAAGAAAAAGCCGGGTATTTAATGTATTTTTTGTTTTTTGTTTGTTTCATGTTGAGGCAGATACACTTTATAGATACACTGGAATGGGAACTGTATCAGATGACAGCAGATAACACTAATGAAGTTTCACTTAATTCACGCAATATTTAAAAATTATGTCATTGTGCGGCACAATAGAGGTCAGTGGACTCCCTGTCTTATCTAGACAACAAGGCCTGAAGTAAATACACACTGGAGGGCTGAGAGAGTGATGAGTCAGCCATGTCTCAGAGGGCTGGAACACCGTGAAAGTAAATGAGGGGTGTGCAACAAAGGGGGGAAAACAGAGATTGGCCCTCAGAGTGAGAGAGTATTATGAAGATGATGGCAGATATAAAGTAACGCTACTACCTCTGAGTAAATGGTTTCCTCGTCTGCACCACAACTTAAACAACCCCTGAGTTACTCCACTGTGTTTCTTTATTGACTGGTTAATGCATTGATATAGGATGCAAAATTTAAGAGGGATTCAATCAAGTTGTTCAAGAGCATGATTTTATCTCTGAAGTAGATGTGAATTAGCAAATCTCCAAAGGCGGAGAACAAGAAATATTTAACTTGATTTTTTTAAGGCTTAACCACTAAAACTTGCACTTTCAACCTATGATGTTAGGTAACATTAACCTTCACTTGGAGTTGTGTTTCTGGCTGCTTGATGAATACAAGTCCAATATTTATGCTCCTTTTAGCTCTGTTTTTTGTCTCCAACAACTCCTGAGATATGCAATTCTAAAGCCTTCATTTTGTTGACCAGCTCGTTGCTAATTATGTCTGTTTGTGTGTTAGGCTGGTAGTTTACCACTGCAGCTGAAAATGATGCTGACGAGAGCAGTGACAATGTGTCAATAAAGTCTCCTCAGCTTTATGAAGCTTTAGTAACGTATTGTTTAGTTGTCCAGCCCAGTACATTACTATTTTGTTGCACTCTTAGTCATCTCATCAGCATTATTTTCATCTGCAGGAGGCATCTTTTTCAGTATAACACGCTCTAAAAAAAACCTCAGTACAGCCTGAGGTACAGGTCAGACATAGTAAGTTACTATCTGGAGAACATACTTTAGTATTTTGCAGATTTAGACCCAGTTATTCACATCAGGAGTTGATGGAGATCAAAAACAGAGCTAAAAATGAGTGAATATTGAACATTTATTCACCAAGTGCCAGAACCACAACGTCAAATAAATGATAAGTTGCACATCTGCTGAATGTGTGTATATATCCACAGGGCCTTTAAGACTTGTCTCGAAGGTGCTGTGCAGTGGCGGCTGGTGAAATTATTTTTGGGGGGGGCGCACTTTTGCAAGTCAGATTTCAGATGCGCTCTAACCACAT
>JAUMHL010000010.1:14863939-14879063 GCA_032362345.1 Sandelia bainsii | reverse complement strand
GCTGCTTCCTCAAAGCCTCCCGCTGTTGCGCAGCTCATTTTGCTCTGCCCTGCCTACTGAGAAACCTGACACCGGGTCATTTGCATACTAACAGTGATTGGATGTTTAGCTGGGGGGAGGGCGAGTGGGGGATCTCTGCCGAGTGCTGCGCACAAACAGAGCACGGAGGGAAAGAGCGAACGAGAGGTGAAACCTATCATCTCATTTGTGCCTTTTCCAGTGGATTTTTCAGCTACTGAAGTAAATCTTGTCCATATTCAGTTTGTGGGTAATTTATTATTTTCTTTCTCAACTTCTAAAAGTTTGATTTAAGGGGGCAGGACGTTTGTTTAAGGGGGCGTTGCCCCCTCTTGCCCCAGCGTAGAGCCGGCCCCGCTTCTTTGTAAGATTCTCACAAAAGACAACACACATCCCGATGCAGATCTTTCCAGGAGCCCTGTGACATGTTGTTTCTTTTTATAGCGGTGTTTAAACTTCAGTAAAAACGATGAATGGATGCTTTTTTGGAGAGCAAAAATGTGAGGAGTTATATCTGAATTTCTCATCAGTATTCTACTACATTTGCTATCCATGACTCAGAATACAAAAAACAAATTTCATTTAGTCCTTGGATCAGCTCATCTTTAACAAGAAAAATATGTCTGTCTTGTGAATTTCACTGTTTGTGTGTATGTGCAGTATTTATAGGCATTATTGTGTGTCTTTGCAGCTGAGTGAAGATTCAGAATACTGTGGGATTTTGTGTGAGAAAGCCAGTGATGCAGACAGAGTGCTTTATTAAGCCAGTTACCCCTGTAGCTCACTGTGGCTCATTTGGCTCCTATTTGCCCTTTAAAAGGTAATTGGCTTCGTGTCCGGCTCACCAGACAGAACCAAAACAGATTAGAGAGCCAAGAAAGGGCTGCGCACACACACACACACACACACACACACACAAGCAGGATGTCCAAGAACACATGCACAATCACACAAACACAGTTACATCCACACTCAAAATTCCTGCTGGTGAACATGCACACAATCAGACCTGTACCTGAGCATAAACAACATGGTAAACCTAGAGAGATGGTGAAAGAATGAACCGATGGTTGGGGGGGGGGGGTGCTTAAGATAAAGAACAAAAACAAAAAGACAAGGAAATCAGGTGTGACAGAAGTACTGAAATTAAAAGGATGTGAGAGTGAAAGTGGGTATGATGAATGAGACCAGAGGTGGAAAATATGACTTTCACTTTGGATAAAATCAGGCTAAATGGACCAAAAATCATACATACAATTGAGTATGACTTCTAAACACAACTACTTTGAAACATTTACCTTCAGCTGTCAGTTTATTGGGTACATCTACCCAAAACTAATGCAGTCTATTACAACAGTACTTATGTCTTGTGGTGGGCAATATACTGTATTGCAAACAATACAATAAAAAGCATTTATTGCAGGACTGTTGTATTAAACTGCAGTAGTGTTAGCTATAGTAGATGTGCCTGCTAAACTGGCAACTCTGTACAACAGGAGTCCTAAAAATTCATTTGCTTTAATAGAAGTAAAAGTTAACCTCCTTTTTTTCTAAGAAATGTGATTTATTCTCTAGGTTTTCTTTAAATTTTTGGGTCTGTGCCATCATTGAGACAAGAAATTAAGTGAATGTGATGAACAAACAAGTGCTGATCTAACATTTTCACCATGGTTTATCAATGGCAGAAAAGTCATAAAAGGTAGAAGCTTGTCATTTGTAATTGTTTTGTATTGTTTAATGGCAGCAGGTGGTAGGTTTCAGTCAGGTAACTGGTCATTAGGCGCAGAGAATAAAATAGGTAGCAGTTATTTTCTTCCATTTAATATAGCTTTTTTGATGCATTTCATTAATGTTTCTGTGCATGTTTAAATGCATCAAAACAATATGACAATGTGGGGTTGCTCATTACCTTTTAATTTTAATCACATTTTAATCTCCCTCCTGTTTTATGGAGCTTTAAAGCAAGCTTTGGTTCATCTACAAATTTATTGTTTTGGTTTATTTTAACCATTGTCATTGCATAGTTATTTGTTGTTAACATGGAAAACACGAAATAATATAATTTTGTGTCATTATTGTCAATTATTAATACAGGATACTGTTTCTCTTGTCCTCTGTCCTTCAGTGTGTCCTTGGATGTGGGACAACCTGACCTGCTGGCAAGCAGCCAGTGTTGGTGAGGTTGTGGTGGTCAACTGTCCAGAGCTCTTCCATGACTTCATGGGGCCCGACGATGGTCAGTGGAATAAAGTCATTAACTGTTGAATTTCAAAATCAGTTTCATGCAGTTCAGCACAGCCCAATTCAGTTCAAGCATTGTTTTTAACTTTCAGAGATGGGGAAAGTTAGTCGTAACTGTACAGAGGATGGCTGGTCTGACCTTAACCCTCATTATGCAGACGTCTGCTACTTCTATGACAACACCTCCAAACCTGTATGTTATTTATGTCATCATGTAAATTTTGTTTTATATTTATGACATTACGCACACACACTACTAACCATATGCATCCAACATTAGGATATGTACTACGCATCAGTGAAGGCCCTATACACAGTTGGCTACAGCACGTCCCTGGTGTCTCTGACTACAGCCATGGTCATACTCTGCAGATTCAGGTAAGTATGTCCATGGGGCAGGAAATATTAAATTTAATTTAAGAATTTTTTTCAATAGTTAATCGAATAATCTAATTGAATAATGAAGAATGAAATCAACAAGAAAGGTTTAAAAGGTCAATGAATCACCAACTTTTGAGTGTGAAAACAAGACAAAATGTGATTTTCTCTCTTCTCTTCAGGAAGCTCCACTGCACCAGAAACTTCATTCATATGAATCTGTTTGTGTCCTTCATCCTGAGAGCCATCTCAGTCTTCATCAAGGATGGTGTGCTGTACGCTCAGGAGGACAGTGACCATTGCTTCGTTCACACAGTCAGTAACAGCAACTACTTCATTCTTATACATGTACTTTATGGTCATTTAGACGCTCCATAACACACACACACACACTATCCGTGGCTGATGGTTTTCCTCAACAGGAAAGACAACATGACTGCTTGGTTGGTTATTAATGGAAAAATAAAGGGGTCATTTTAATTCACAAGGCTAATTACTTCATCAATTTAAATCTGAAGTAGATAATTGGAAAATGAGGCCTTTTATTATTCTAAATGATCCTGACTCATAGAAAATAATTGCTGGCAAGTTTTGAGTAAACACTTATGAAGTTTGTAGCATTGACAGGAGAAACATGTTTTCACAATTATTGCATAATCAGTTCCAGAGAGCACTATTAAAGTGTTTTGTTAAACTGCAGTCTTTTGAGAGAAAAACACATGATCCAGTCTGTTCTGTTTGAGATATAAAGAGAGGTTCATAGACAGAGCTTCAAACACTTCTTCAGCCTTTCCTATTTGATATGCACCTTTTGAAGGAACTTCAGTCACATGCAAATTTTACAAAAAGCAAACATGCTATTAGATGAGTAATACTCAGATTGATTACAATTGCAGAACAAGCTCTTATCCTTTGTCTGGTAACAACACATTGCTCAGTGTTGTTAAGCAGGCATGATAAATAAGCCTAATTAGGTACGCTAATGGCTCCAGCAAGGCCAGTGGAAATCTTCTACTAGAGCTCCATTAGCATATCAATGGTTACTTTGCCCCTTTTTTAAAAACCACCTGCTTTATCGGTGTCACCATGGTGATCACAGGTCACCATCATGGCATGCTGGTACCAGAAACGTAGATCAATGCTATAATTGGTTGACCCCACTCACACTCTATTCATTAACATGATATAATTGGATTACAGTCCACCTGACATGTTGACAAGTGTGTGGGTCATTTCTGTTGACAGCGTAATTTGAGATACATAGTTTAAATATTCATTCATTATCTCGTGCAAAACATTTATAGTAATGCAGTACGAAGCAGACGTCGGACACATGTCACAATAATCTCTGTTTACACTGTGATTTACTGGAATATTTGTAACTCATTTTTGGTTTAGAGTTTTTGAAAGAAAGACTGAACATTAAACATAAAGGAGACCTAAAACTTGAAAAGCAAATAACAAGTTTTGTAATATTAAACAGCTTTATCTTTAAAAAACGGTATAAAAATGAAGTGTTACGCAGGCATCTATCATCTCTTCATGAGCTCTACGTCTGAGCTCTGTACTGTATGTTCTTCACTTGGATTCAAACTTGCACTCACCACAAGACTTAGTTCCAGTCATGTAAAATTCACTGTTCGTGCGTCTTGTCCCACTGAAACCTTTTGTTCTGATTTGCCAACATTAGTAGGGTTTTTTTTTCTTGGCAACTCTGCTGACGTGGCCAGCTGATCGGAGTCTCCTACACGTCGTCTAACACTGGTTTCTCTCTTGTTTTATTCAACAATGCAGCTGATTCAGGAACAGTGAGGCATCTGTTTCTCAAGGAGGGAAATCACTTGTCTCCTTGGACAGATGTGCACTTCTTCTGTGTCTTCTGTCCTCAACTAGATCTAGTTGCAGCATGTCTGACTCTAATATACACCTTTTACACCTAACCCTAACCCTATATCTCATGGATAATAAGCATACTTTTTCAAGAAAGGTATAGGTTGACGAGTTTCTAAGGAAAACTGTTTTTGTTTGGCTATTTTAGTTCTAATTTACACCTGAAAATTACAGGTCTCTCTCCCTATGGAGGCACAGCCAAAATAAACACTAATTGATTGACATAAACTTATTAATACATTTTAGACATTTATTTAAGACGTTTTAACACCTGGCAGGGCCATGGTAGTTGTTTTGTAAAAGGTTATCTTTAAAGTTTTACGTGGTTTAACTGCTGATTAAACTGTTACGGATGTATGAGGAACATGTTTTGTGTGGTGTTCATTTTTTACATTTCAGCCTGAAAATCCAATAAAGGCTTGGTGTTTCCAAACCCTTTCTTGCAAATGTAAAGCAAATGCCATTTCTGTTGCTTTGTGCAGGTGGCGTGTAAAGCAGTGATGGTTTTCTTCCATTACTGTGTTATGTCCAACTATTTCTGGCTGTTCATTGAGGGCCTGTATCTTTTCACTCTGCTTGTGGAGACTTTCTTTCCTGAGAGACGATACTTCTACTGGTACACCATTGTAGGATGGGGTGAGTATGTTGCAATTCCAAAACATGACTTGGCTAATGAGAGATACATCACAAATATACAGTTTTTATTCAGTTTATTAATTATTGTTGTCACAGGAACTCCGACCATTTGTGTGACTGTCTGGGCAGTTCTGAGGCTCCATTTTCATGACACTGGGTATGTCTCAAATCATCTGTGAAAGTTCGGACAATATTTTTACTTACGTAATTTTTCAGTATTTCCCGCTACTTCATATACCAACTCTACTACAGTTCAGAGGCAAAATGTGCTTTTTCTATCACTACATTTCTTTCTCAGTTTTAGTTCAGTTAATTTAGTAACCTTCCAGACTCTAAATAAACAACAATAACAACAACACTCTCAGAGGCCATTTTTCAGCATTCAGTTCTTTTATTTGAGTAAATTTTCTACATTTAGGTGCTTTAATATATATATGTTCCATATTTTCAATGCAGAACTTTTGTACACTGTGTATTCATACTTCACTGTACTTAAAGTAATAAAGGATCTGGATGCTTCTTTAACCTGTAACAGATGATTTAACATTGTTGTAAGTTTTTGGAAAAGGAAGAAATGCATGTTAAAAACTTTCATTTCCTAAAAGCCAATATGATCTGATGTTTTTTTTATGCTAAAATGTTTTTAAAAATAACTTTTAGAATAAATCCAAGCAAGTTACATTAAAAACTCATGTATTGCATAGGATTAAGTAAATGAGACACCGTTATCTTGTCATGCAAATTCAAAGCTGTTATGAGTGTTAGTAGTCCTTTAACAAGGCTCTGTTCATTTCCTACCCATACCTCCCTCTTCGTGTTTTCTCATTTCTTGTGCACAACACATAACGTAATATATGTAAAAGAAGTTTTACAGCAGAAAATTTGACTGATTTTTTTCCTGATTGTTTGCTGTGTTTCCTTCACTCACTTACTCTGCAAATGCACTTCAACACTTCACTGACATACTCTATGGTGTTGTGTATTACCAAGTATAAAGAGAAGGTGAAACGGGACGTGTTCAATGATTTCTTCAACATTGACTCTACACTGTATTCCACTAGATGCTGGGATACAAATGAGAACACTGCCCTCTGGTGGATAATCAAAGGACCAGTTGTGGCCTCCATAATGGTATGATTTGTTAATTCCTGCTATTGTTTGCCATACAAGAATTTAATTTATGTAAAGTCTTTACTGGAATCCTGTTTTGTTTTTTTTACATTCAGATCAATTTTGTCCTTTTCATTGGAATTATTATTATCCTGGTCCAGAAGCTTCAGTCCCCTGATATCGGAGGGAATGAATCAAGCATTTATCTGTAAGTTACAGTAATGAAATTCATTAACACAACTGTATCTTCAGAAAACTCAGACAAAACTATGTATGTATGCGTGTTTGTTTGGAAGGCCATATTTAAAAATATTTGTTGAAGAATCTGTTAAGTTAGTTACTGTTCATTTTGAGATTTCTTGTACACCATGCACATAAACAAGGCCTTAAATAAATGTTTTTCATTTTTACCTAAATGTTTGCTTAAAAAATAAATCTCTCAATATTTTTTATTTTTCTTATTGTCAACAAATTTCATTTATTGACCAAAACCAACACAGAATTTATTCTATCCTGTTGTATCATATTAATTCATTCAGACCTTCAATTCAGGAACACATCAGTGTTTGGACTGTTACAGGGCAACATTTTCCCTTTATTCATTATCTGTAGTAAATCACATGTGCTGGAGAGGATCACAGGGCAGCTGGAGCTGATTCCACTTGACACTGGGAGAGAGATGGGGTAGAATACCAGTATGTTACAGGGCTGATACATAGAGACAGAAGACCATTCACAACTTCACACATATGGGCAACTTAGATTCTCCACTTTATTTAGCCTGCATGTGGTTGGACTGTGGGAGGAAACTGGAGTACCCAGAGAAAATCCACAGTCACAGGGAGAACATGTAAGCTCCACACAGAAATGTCCCACTCGCCCAGCAGGATTTAACCCAGAACCATCTTGCTGTGAGGTGTGTACCACTGTGCCACCTGATAACATGTTCCTGAATAACAAAACTACAGGCCCTGATTTACTTTAAGTCAGTCCCGCAAATATATGTTCATGCTGCTGTAAACGGTCACTAAAGCACCAAATGTGTCCTCTAATAAAAACAGTATTCCTAAATAGACTGTTTCAGGGGTGTTTCAGGAAACTACATGTTGCTGAGTGCAACACACGAGTTAGGAAGTTGGAAAAGCACAGATACAGTGTAGAAGGATTAGATGTTGTTGATTTTGGTCTTATCAAGGGATTTGTTGACAAAAAGAAGAATAAAGAATAACATGAGCCATCAGATGACACTGTGGACACTAGATTAAAATCTCTATATTGATTGACTCTGAACTTCTTTCCTTTTTTGTCTTCTGTATCAGTGAATGATGTCACTCTAAATACACTAGCTATCACTTTAAAGGATAAACAATTTGTAGAGAGGCTGTACCAGATTTATTTCCAAAAGTGTATCATTAGATCTCTGATATGTCCTCCTAGACACTTTTCAGAACATAATTATTTGTAGTACCTGTTGGCAGGAAGCTTGAGCCTCATTATGGAGTTGTACTGTAGCCAGACATCTTTCCTGTTCTGCTCCCACAGGATACTGTCTTCTGAGGCCCTGTAGATAATGCCATTCTCATCTGCTGCCTAGACCTACGCGTGTGTGACCAAGTGTGAAGATGTGTGCGAGTGTGTGTCGTGTGATATTGTGCGTCTATGTCCCTAAAGACATTGTCTTTGTTGAATTGTTGTGCTGTCTTTGTGCTGTGTAGCAGCTGTGCTCAGAAATGCTTCAGTGAGCCCACACAGGCTGTTCAGCATTCGTGCAGGATGTCAGAGTTATCCACAATCACGCTGTAAGTGTGTATGTGTGTGTGTGTGTGTGTGTGTGTGTGTAAGTGTGTATATGTCATTATTACATTGTGTGGACAAATTTTAGTTTGATACCATCACTGTGAGGACATTTTGGCAGGTCCTTACAACTTCAGAGGGCTTTTTGAGGGTTAAGACTTGACTTTGGAGTTAAGGTTAGAATTAATTTATGTTGGGGTTAGGTATAGAGTGGTGATACACTAGGGTAAGAGGCTAGGAAATGCATTACATCAGTGAATGTGCTCACACTGTCTCTGTTGACCACTTGTGTTTATGTGTGCGTTTTACACAGTATTTGCTAATGTCATTGACTCCCAATTCTGTTTATACACTGCACACTGTATTGTAGGACACTTACTGACTTAATGTATTCCCTAGCCCCTTACCGTAACCATTAGAGGTTAGATACCTAACATAAAGTCTTACAATAGACCTAAATAGAAATCTATCATAAGTGGAGATAAAGTTACACATATTAATTTGTCCCCACCCAAAGGATGTTTCCAGTGTGGCAACCAAACAGGCAGAAGTCTTGACAGATCTTTGCATTAACAAGATAAATGTTATTAATGGATTAATTCATTCATTTTTTATTGATATGTAAATTAGTTTTATGTTGGTAGGACTGGATGGAAAGAAAGAAATGCTGAGCATAAAATGCTATCAGAGTTGGTAATTAGGAATATTTCATGGCCAGACATTTAAAAATTACACATGACAAAAACTGATTCTGATTCAGCTAATTCTTATTCGTTTTGTTGTGAAGTCACTGAGTAAATGTTCACAGTGCCTTCTTGATCTCCTGTGTGGCTTCTGTGGCCCCAGCTTTCTTCTATTCAGATTTGTGTCATGTTTTGTGCTAATATCTGTTTATTTAAAACCCAAATAAAGGCTTCAAACTGAAACACACTGGTGTCAGGTATAGGCGGTAATATTAAAGGGAAAGACAATCCAAATCTAACCTGAACCTTAAAACTAGATCTTAACCCACAAACAGCCATTTGAAGGTCTAACCAATAACTGAAAAAAATGAGGATGGCCAAATTGTCCTCACTAAAACTTAAGCCAGTCCTCACAAAGATAGATGTACAAGTTCAGTTCAGATTTGTGCTGGACAGTACACAGCACAAAATGTTACATCTACTTTTTATTTTCTCATATCTTCCATTTTTTTTAATGATCACCTGTTGTGTGATCTTTGTGTATTTCTGTCTAGACTATGTGACTACAGTGGTACATTAACAACTATGTGATTCTTGCCAAGTCTCATTATAAATCCAGTGATGAATTTCAGCTTGAAATTGACCAAAACCCAACCTTAGGCATGAAGGATAAGGACACACTGTATCAGCAAATCCCAGTAAAAGATTAAAATCAACAATGTGTTAGTGCATCACTCAGCACTTTCTGATTTTTCCTTTTCCATCTGTTGCACTGAGCCCTAAGCCCATTTGTTCTTATCAAAGATTTAAATTGAACTTGGATATGTATGTATGCACTGTAGATTCTTTTCTTTTTTTTAAAGTTCACTTATTTTTTTGAATCAGCCACCTATTTTAGGAAACATTATTCAAACAGAAGTAAATTGTGTTTTAGGGAAAACAATGAAGCTCTGTGAATCAGGGGAATTAGACACATCAGGTTGTAGCTTCACAGATAATAATTAATAGGATCAGTTCATTTGGTTTTTGGTCTTTTCATGGGATTTTGACAGTAATAAAATAAAGAATAGAATAGGCTTAATCTGAACACAAAACCAGTAGAATTGTGACTGAACCTGCATATTAAACAAAATATGTCAAGGTCTTGATTTATCAATTCAATTATTTTTGAATTTGGGTTTTGTCTAACATTGCATCCGTGGCTCCATTGTTACATCACTTCCAGATGTCCAGCAATAGTAAAGCACATTCACATTAGAATAACTCTGAATCGTGTTTGACCTACAGTACACCTCAGTCTTCTTTAACTCTGTGTTGGATGTGTGTGTAGGCGTCTGGCGCGCTCCACCCTCCTGCTCATCCCTCTGTTTGGTATTCACTACACTGTGTTCGCCTTCTCACCTGAAGATGTCAGCAAGAGGGAGAGACTGGTCTTTGAACTGGGACTGGGGTCCTTCCAGGTACGCTCTTACAGCTCAAACGTCTGGTCTCCATTAAATATAAATAACGGATGAGTGAGAGAACATAATGGTATAATAAATCATCTCAGTGTAAATGTCTGTGAAGATTCTCAGTCATCCAGGTCATGGATATCCCAAAAAAGGTTATTCAGTGGCAACTGGACTTGTTTTAGTTCCTTTGAAGACGTTTCACCCTCCATTCCAGAGGACTTTCTCAATTGATCTCAGTGTACAAGATGTAAAGAGGCTCTTAAGGAGAGTGCTAGTGATATTTAAACCTAGTCCTCTGACAGTGTGCGCCAAATTAAAGACACTTCCAAGAAAGTGTGAAAACGCCAGTGGGTCAGTTTTTTGGTGAAAGCAATTTTAAAACTGTGAATCAATCAAGCTTTATTTGAATTGCGTTTTGTACAGATTAGAGCACTTTGCAGAAGACTAACAAGCTGATAAAGGGTAATGAAACTACTACAGTAATATAATCTTTTAAAACTAGACAAACAAAATAAAGTTAAAGTACATAAAGAGAGGGAAAAATGAACAATTTATAACTTTTTTGGGTCAACTAGATAGGAGAGTAATGCAGTATAGTGGTCCAGTATGAGAGAGAAACATAGACATAGATGTTAAAAGCAGATGGCATTATCCATATGAGCCCTATCGTTTAATTCTGAGTCAAAATGACACCAAGGCTTCTGCTGCAGTTTCAGCACTGGCAAGTTTATCACTCTAGGCCTTTGAATGTATAACTGCAATTCATTTTACAACTTATCCATTTAGTTGTAACATTTTTTTTGACATCCACACATTGAAATCTCAAGAGCAATTTCGATAGGAATTTCTAACTATTTCAACACCTTTCATAGATATTTAATTGAGAACTTCAACTAATGATTGCAACCCTATTTATGATTCAATTTTGATAAGGTTTTTCAGCTCATACTCTGGAGATACAGCCTCCAATAGTCACAATTTTTTCATTTAGTATTTGTATGAAAACAGCTGACATTTCTGTAACTACAGAAAAGCTTAAATAAATCTTTAGAGGGAAATGGGTGTAAGAAGGTGTGCCTTTTCTTTCCTAGAGATGGGTTGATGCACTTTCTTGATGACAGGGGATAATTTCAATGCACTGAGCACATTTTATAGTACAGCAGTGATGGCTGAACATTTTATAAGTTTAACCTGGTCCTTTGTCCTTTGTTGATACAGATGCATTTATTTTTTATGCATTTATTTATTTAACATAATTCCCTCTCAGGCTGTTTTTTTTCTTATTTGCTGTTACTATTCTGCTCCTTAGGGTTTTGTGGTGGCTGTCCTCTACTGTTTCCTCAATGGAGAGGTAAGCTTTTGTCCCTGTAAAATTTTCAATTTGTGATATTTTTTTATAAAAACTAATGCAGAAGTAGTCGTTTTGTTTTTTTTAACTATTTTTGTAAAAAAAAAAAAAAACTAAAAACAACTAAACGGTCACCGTTGCTGCTGCATATGTGTTTTGATTTTGACACAGAAGACAATAAAATGCAGTATGGAAACATTTACTGTAATCATCTGTTTAAATATGAGCAAATATAAGGGCATTTTAAGTATTGATGTATTTGTCAACAATTAAAGTTTCATCTATAAAGCAGTCATGACTGGTGTTAATGAATAATTAATAACACACCATAACATAAAATACAACACTTACATAACTTACAATTACATTAATGAGTCACTTTTTGCCAATTGAGCATTAATTTAATGTGCTATTACTCTTTAGACCTCACTCAGATATACCTTTATTGTCACTGTACAAGTACAATGAGATGAAACAAATTTAGGTGCAGGTGGTTTGGTATAGTATATACATTCACATTGGTCAGCATATATACAATGTAAAGTGCATGAGCATTGCACAAAATGTAAATATAAATATACATAATAAACATAAACATGTAATGGTATTGCCCACAGTATGTGATAGAAATTCAAGTGTCCAGAATAATTACATTAAATAAAAACAAGTGTGACTTACTTATAGATAAATGTTATCTCTTTACAACACACACTACACACACAACACTGATCAGCGTTGTAAGAAAAACTAACTGATGGTTGAACCTAATTGCTGACCTCTGATGTAAAATGTGGAAGTTTTTATTTTATATGATCACAGAACTACATTGTACTGTACCTTTTCGAGGAGCTGGTGCAGGTTAAAGTACATTAAAAATGACCTTGTGAAGTTTCTCCCTGAAGGTGCAGTCAGAGATCAAGAGGAAATGGCGCAGCTGGACGGTGAACCGGTACTTTGCTGTGGACCTGAAGCAGCAGAGGCATCCTTCGTTGGCCAGCAGTGGAGTGAACGGCGGGACTCAGCTGTCGATCCTCAGCAAGAGCAGCTCCCAGATACGGATGTCCAGCCCACTGGCGGAGAACGCCAACATCAGCCTCCCCACCTGAGCGTCTGATTGGCCAGAGTCAACTTCAAGGTGCCATTTCACTTATGTACATCCAGACCAACCAGAACAGACCAAAGTGACCCCTCACATATCTTAGATTTTATATTATACTTTAGACAAGGAGGTATTTCTCCATTCATTAGAATGCATTTCTGGCTTTCATGCTTTATAATATTATTTGGTTATACAATGTACCTGGTTTAATTTGACTATTTTAGTTGTCTCTGTAGGCTACAATATTTTATGATTAATGATGCACTTAATATTTTTAGAGACAACTCAAATTAATTTTGATTGACTGAACGAAATATTAGAAATCCCTTCTCTATCAATGTTTTTTATGCCAAATGTAACTGTTTTATGTACATTAATGTAGAATTGGTGCCAAAAGAACCTCCTAGCTGTAAGAAAAATGTCTCTAGTTAAAAATCAAATGTAGGGGTCATAATTGGATGGAGATGTAAAGTAAATTTGCTTCAAAGTGCCATACAAGTTGTCTGGCTGGATCTAATTTGATCTCAGTCTCAGATAAATATCAACCAAACCTCCACCTTGCTTGTACAAATGCTATATGTCTCATCTTAGATTGAAACATTTTTCTACAATCAGCCGTAAGTACGGAGTATGTCAAAAGATATATATATTTAAAAAAGCATCTCATGGACTTTGTAAATAGTTACTTTTGGTGTTTAAATCAGAGTGAGTTTCTTTTACATAATGCAGTATAGTAATGACCTTTTCAAACAAAAGGAACTGGAGCCCAAATCTGTAGACTTCGTCACATATCCTGAAGAAAAGATCCTTTCCTCTCTATTCTAAATTATTTGTTTGTATCAAAAAATACAAAAAATAAACAGTATGTAGAGGAGACATTGCAGAGCAGTGTTTTCCAACCTGGGTGTCAAAAAACATATATAATAAAAATTTTGATTGAAAAAAGAAAAATATACTTAAGTCTACACTCTGAGCTGATCTATCCCCTACCAACACTGCCAGTGCAGATGTCTTCAGCTGCACTACTATAGTTCCCTCCAGAAAGTTTTCTTTTTCACAGACTCGTCGAAGATGTCTGACGGTAAACAGAAAAAATACACGTGCCATTTATTGGATGCTTTTTATGCAAAGCTCCTCATTGTGCCATGAGTTTATATGTACAGTATTATATTGTAGGCTGTGAGACTCAAAGCCTCAACTCTTAAAGATAACAAGATTCATTGTCTTGTTCTCTTTTCATCTGAGCTTTAACTTACTGTGCCATTTTAAAACAGCTCTTTATTTTCTAAAGTTTAATATTAAGCATCTACATTCATATTCCAAAGTGCCTAGTTAGTCACTAATAGCTATTACTTTTATTTACAGCATAATGAACAGATAACATAAAGATGAAGTAACACTCGTTCCTGTGAATGTAAAGAGTGATGTGTTTTATTGTGGAAAATTATGCTATTTTTCATTGTGTGCAAAAAATGGGGGGAAAAAAAGCTTATTTATTGGTGCAATTCTTATTTTTCTCTTTTAAATGACTTATGTGAAGAGTCCTGCTGAGCTTCTTTTCTTTTAATTATAGCGTGATTTGAGTAATAGCACTACATAAGCCTTTCGGGTATCACCATAATCTATTAAGTGATTGCAAGTCTATTTCAATTCAGCACTAACAGCAAACACATAAACAATTTAAAAACCGAAACACTACATGCTGTAACTGTCAACACAAAATGACAGACAGCTCTTGACAATCACAGTGTTGCACCCATTTTTCTCTTTTCTTTAGTGCAAAAACAACTTAAACAATAACTGTCCTGGTAAGAAAATCATATCATAATGTCGAAATGTGAAATGATCTGTACAGGAGGATTTTTCCACCGTGCTCAAGATATTTATATTTTGTACTATCATCTGGATGGATTAAAAATGTGGTATCTTTAAACGATAAATTGATATTGTTGAACAATAAGGATGTATATTTATCATAAACCAGTGTTATGTGAAATGAGTCAATGTATAGATTACAGGTACATGTTCTTCTCTGTGTAGTAGTTTTATGACTGATATGTGACGTCATTACTTGACTTACTTATTGATTTTTCTTAGTCAAAGTGCCATAAATGGCGACACTGAAAGATGTGCAGCATAATGCCTCATACACTACTTTAAAGAAGGCAAAAACAGTTAATGGAAATTGCTGTTCAAAGATGCAGAAGATACTATAACTTATGAAAAATAAGTATATTCAAGTATACTATTAGTATACTTCTTTTAAACCTAAAATAAGAAAGAGCATACTGACAAATATACAGAAAGGTCAAAATATATTTGACTTATTCTTGTACTTATCCCTAAGTATACTTACTACTACTATACAGTCGAGGTCAGAATTATTAGCCCCCCTGATAAAATCACACAAAACCCTTAATATTTCCATGGAAATGACCATAACAAAAACTGTTCATACTTGTATTGCTTCCAAAAG
>JAUMHL010000010.1:14849278-14863839 GCA_032362345.1 Sandelia bainsii | reverse complement strand
GGTCATTTCCATGGAAATATTAAGGGTTTTGTGTGATTTCATCAGGGGGGCTAATAATTCTGACCTCGACTGTATGTATACTGACAAGTATACAGAAATACCCAGCATGCTTTTCAGAGGTTTGACTTTGTAAACAACTATGAAATAAACAGTTGATGTTATAAATTAAGAATTTGTCACAAATTGTTTTGTGACATTGTGTTTTGCCTTTTGAAGAGAGTAAGTATGGTAGGTAATTAATTAGTAACTGTTACATAGAAGGGTAAGCAGTCAATACACTTCAGTCAAGTACACCTTGATCAGCTCAAAAATAGGATAAAAGTATACTGCAATTAAACTAATAGTTTACCTGTAAGTTCAGTATTTGTATTTAGAAGTATACTTTTATAAAGTACAAAGTAGTACATCCCCAGCAAACTAAAAGTGTCTATATAAGTTTATTTATAATGATTTATAGTATACTTAAAGTGTACTTTTATAAACTAAAAAGTGGGCCAATTTATTCCCAAGAACTACTGAAAAAGTATACTTATTGTATATAAGTATACTTTTTTTTCGTAAGTGAGAGAGAGACACTGATGAGGAGATGAACCACTTTAGGGCATCTGCTCAGCTGCTTTTGGGTAAAAACAGTGTTCCAGAGAAGATGGATTTTATTTTTGCTAGGAAGCCTTTAAAAGGTGGAACAACTGCAACATAAAACACAAAGTGTGTACAAAAGTGAGATAAAAACCACTCTGCTGCTGCTGCTTACGTGTTCTATCACCAGCCGTCGCTCTGAGTCTGAATCAGCTCAGATGCAAACGACCATGTCTCAAAGCTGTTACTGTCTGTGGGGGGGGGGGACGACTAGAAAACTCCTTTCATTGACCATGTCTGTGCTGTATTTCTCTGCCACAAGATGGTAGCAAAGTGTTAGAGTTTTTGTTTGATATAATAGGAAGAGGTCAGCTCTGGCTGGTCTTTATTTATTTATTTGTTTTTTGGATGAGGTAGATGATGGTGACTTTATTTTCACGTGAATCTAAGGAGCCCCTCTGGTGATATTCAGGAGAAAAATCAGGCCTGATGTGCATTAAAAAATGCTTTGTTAAAATGCACTGTTCCCTAAATCCCTAATTTCTCCTCTCCTCAGTTCGGTTTCATAACTGAACTGTCTACGTTTCTGAACATTTACTGTAAGATGGAAGGAAAATTGGAGAATTGGTTGCAGTTTTAGCTTCATTTTAGCTAAAACTCACCACACCTCTTCTTGCAGTTAGTTTAAAATCCTTTGACATATTTCCTTAAAGCAATAATTACACACTTTGGGAATTGATTCAGTTTTTGCTGTGAGTTAGATGAGAAATTCAGTATCTGTCTATTGTTGGTTTGCTTGAAGCTAAGTTAACCAGCTAACCTGAAGCTATGTTGAATCGGCTAGCCTGCCTCACTTAAGAGAGCATGTATCATGTTGATTTTACAATTTTGTATTTTATGTGTGATTAAACAAACAAGATATTTGTCAATAAGCTAACTACAGTCTTGTTTCCAACTAGCTAGTAGCCAATTAGCTAGTTACGGTACATGTAGATATTAGCTGGTAGCATCTTATGACTAGCTACATTCCTGCAGTCTGGTGACCTTGAAAGAAAGGAAATAACGAATAAGAACATGGCAAGTATGTTCTATCTAGATGCCCCCATTTACCTAATAGCTATTTTGTTTTAGCTAATAGTTATCTCATACTGGCAATACAAGCTAATGCTACCTGCGCTCCCTTTAACAGCAGCTAGTATCCCACCCCCATTAGATAAAATAGCTAACCTGATATTAGCTAGGCACCTGTTTCCCCTATTTCCTGTTATGTTAATCTTTTCATCTAACTATCAGCAAAAATGTTAAAGGTTTTTCCCAAACTGTCAAATTATTGTTTTTAATGTAGCTATTCTCTGTGTGTGTGTTTATAAGACTTTTCTTTTCTCTTGAGGTGTTTTTCTCAAATGTGTGTGCGTGCAAGAGAGAGAGAAAGTTGATTGTTCATGAATTATTGAATGTACTGTTGTTGCTCTGCTGCTCTTAAATGTCGCCTGCTATCGATTTACCATGGTGTACCAATGATGTCTGATGCTTGATCATAAATGTATATTTTTGGCACACAGGTAGACCCCTGACTAAAACCTGTAATGTTCGACTGTTTTTGTACAGTTATGCTTACTGTTTTCAGAGTGTGTGTATGTGTGCGAAAATTGGAGAGGATCTATTATGTATGCATGTGTAAAAGCATACATGAGGATTTAATGTAAGTAACTTAGATGTTGAAAAAATATCTATAAACTTTCATCCAACCTATGTTCTACCTGTGACTGTGTCATGTGCTACATGCGTTCTGGTGTCCAACATTCATGTCCCAGGTTGTGAAAAACTGACTGCAAAATAAATCTGTATGGTAAGTTGTACATTGTGAAGACTGTGATTCATTTCAATCTATTGCCCCACTGTTAAAATACCAATGTATAGATTAAATCTTTTTTCTTTTCTTTTTTTTACAGCCATTTCAACACTGAAAGAAATCCGACATACCGCCTTTTATTATTTAGGAGCCCAGTGTGTTGATCTACTTTCACCAATTTCATTCACCTTTCATAGAAGGTATTTAAAACTAAAGTACAATATTAACAGTTAAAAATCTTTTGGCCCAAGCATGCCAAATGCAGTAGTATGGAATCTAGCGTCATTAAACACAAAACAGAGCATTGTAGCCTATTCTCAAACCACAAATGTTTCATTTATTACTGTAATTTTCTTGAGAAACTAGATTCAAAAGAGCAACAATTAAAACATGGTATGTTAAGTGTAAAAAGAAGTGCTATGTTAAATAATGTTGTATGTTGTATAATTGTACAGTACAATTATACATTATTCATGGTTTACAAAAAGCAAAGATGCACAGATCTGATCTATTTTTTTCAACCAATTTACAGATGGTTAAGCAACTATATTTGATCCCTATCTCTGTGCCTATCTATTCCTTAAAAAACAAAATTTGTAAAGTGTTAAACTGAATCCAATGAATCTACAGCATGGTTATGTTTAGTTTGGTCATAGTGAATTTGGTTGTAGTTATTAAATGAAGATATGACATTTTGCGTTTTTTTGTTTGTTTGTTTTTTGTTTGATTTATCAATAATTAATTCTTTTCATTACAGTACTTGAAACATTTCAAGGGACAGTTTGACACTGTACTGACGTCTAATGTCAGTAAATTGTCAAACCGTTTCTGAATGCAATTCTTTGCATTCGATAAATTACTGTTTTTATAATTGCCAAATGTGTAAAAAAAGAATGAAGGAATTTCTTCAACTTTGGCACAAACATCCACAATGACTCTAGGATGAACTGATTAGATTTTAGCAGTTAAAGGACATAGTCATTGTGGTCTTCTGTCCATACCATTATTATCAACACTCTATCTCAGAAATGCCTCACAGGAATTTCATTACATCTGGCACAAATGTCATGCATGTAAACTGTAACTTGACTGGTTTGCAAAGGCATACAAACACGATGTGGTAATTATAGTTTGTCATAAAACCCCTGTTAAAAGCCTCTGTCTGTGTTCATAGAACTACAGTATAATTACAGTATAAGACAATCATTGTTCTGACATTTTTGTTGTAAATTTGGATCATCATTAAGTGTGCGCAACGTAAACATGTTTAAAATCACATAATCAAACAAAATAATACACATATTATATAATAATTATAATTGAAAAACACATTATGTATCTTATGATACTGTCAATGTGTCAGTTGAAATGCTACACAGCCCCCTAAGGGTTAAGGTGGTGAGTCTATTTCTGGGTTACTTTTGCATTGTCTCGCAATAATTTAAATACAAACTTTTTTTTTACCTCCCAACACGCTTACACTCCCCCTTATCCATGATGGAAGGCTGACCTTTTTGCCTGTGTCATGTAGTCGACCACTACAGGTCCGCAGCAGATGTGGGTTGACCATCAGCTGTGGCTACTGAGCACGTCACTGTAGAGCTCAGATCTAGCCTGTTATGCAGATACCTAAATAGACTGGACTTGTCTTGAAACTGTGTCTATGGATCAGACCGATGACTCAAATTAAGCCATTCTGTCTGATCCAAACAGTATGTCCAGTCAGGACAAGTTAATACACTGCCACTGCACATAGACCTACAACCATGGATGCATTAGCAGAGAAAACAGAGATAATGACATCTTACTTAATGCAGTTATTGCTTATCACTTCTTTTAAATAGGGAGAGCTCCAACTGTATGCATTTACTGTAGCTGCATGTACTCTGTCACTGTGTCTATATGATGTGCGGCTGAGGTCCTTTGGGGTGAACAAGACTCAGGGTTGTTTTTTCTGTTCTTTTGGTGTATATAGATATCTTTTCTTGTTCTTTATATTCTTTTTTGTTATAGAGTGTTATAGGTGTCTGTAACAGCCAAATTTCTCATTCGTGGGATAATAAAGGTCAGCCTTCTGTCATGGCTCAGAGGGAGCATATACGCACTGCGAGGGAATGCAAACCTTATGTCAAGGGAAAACAAAATTTATTGCAAGAGAGCGCAAAAGTAGCTAAAAAACAACAACTCACTAGCATGACCCTTAGGGGACTCTTTAAAATGCTCAGTCTAGTTAAACAGTACCATCTTGATGCCATTTGAACATGAAAATCTGTCAGCCATCAATATAGGATGACCTATAGTGTAGTAAGTATTCTGTTTATCCTGCCTGGTAACAGTATTAAAACAGACAGATGAGAAAATAAGTTGTAAAAAAACAAATACTGTGTTAAAAGGATGGCTCATCAAAGCAGACAATGCTTCAAGGTAAAAAGTCTTTTACAACACAGTGTACCAATGAATAGCTGCTTCACGCACACACAAACGCAACGTTAAATACACTCGCTCAGGTTCCTCTGCATCAGTTCACACATTTAGTCAGTATCAGTCCTACACATATTTCTGTCTGAGCCAAAATAGTATAACTGCTTCCATGAAGTGGACAACAGAGCAATTAGTCAAGTCAATCTGGTTTCCCATAATTTTGCCAATTTCAAACATCAATTGTTTCTACAGCTGTCTCTATATAATCCTTCAACATTTGTTCATTTTTGTCCTTTTGGAATCCAAACTGTAAACACAAATCCTCCTACAGCTTGGTGCCAGCTGTGTCTCTGCTGTGGTCTTCCCTTGCTTTTTTTTTTTTGATGATATAAGAGAGTGTGAAATATAGCACTCAAAATACATCATGATACAACATTTCCTCAATAACTCACCAGTGTTCATCACGGTCTTCACACAGAGGAGCATCTTGATTGGATGTTATCAGCATGTTCAGCTCTAAGAACTGCTTCTGATATTGTTTTTGACGTTCTCACACCTTCACACAATCTCTAAAGTCATACTGAAGAGATGTTGCCGCAGGAGGGAGGATGTCCGAGCCCCCCACGGGCTCGAATCGTAATCTGAGTGATGCTTCTCTTGCCTGGGGTGAGATGATTTTGATTGTGACACTTCCACAGCCACCTCCGCAGCTCTGTTTGGACCTGCAAACAAATGCACGTGTGAAAGAATACCAGGTGTTCTGTTATGATAATAATACAGATTAATAATATGTTTGAGCATGTTTAGCAAATTCTAGTGGCTCATTCTCTATGATGTCACAGGAAGTTGTAATTTCAGGAAGTAGGTTTGTACAAAATAGAAAGCCACATGGCTCTAGTTTGAATCTCCAGCAATCTGCTGGGGGCTGTTGAGTGTTTTCCTCTTTACTCATGATTGTTTGTACTTAGCTCTTGTTCACTTTGTAAAATCTGTTTTTGACTCCCTTCCTTGAGGATTCAGGAAACATGGTATCTTTAAGGTTATGACAGTTTGTGCAGTGGTTTTAAGTCCCCAGAAATCAACATCAGCTTTTGCAATTGCAAAATCTACAAACATATTTTCCTACCTCACCATTCATGAAACAGTAAAGTATTGCCACCACAAACCCCTGCAACACAAGAGGCAGCATTACTTGTTTGGATATTGCTTAATTTTCTAGACATTTTTACCCTGTCAACCATAAGATAAACATCATACCATCTTGTTCTTTAAATGTAGTTCTTAGACATTTATTAGCTTTTGTGCTTTGTAACCTCCTTAGAAACTGAATGGGATTCTTAAAAGCCACAGTCTCAAATTCACTATACCTCCATCAACATACATGTATTAAAGTTAAAAAAAGGTGGTTCCTGAATTGACCCACTTAAATCTGAATTTAAAATTATTATCACATTATTTTAAAACTCACAAATTAACTTTTCTTTGCCATGTTTGGCTGCATCTTATATCTAGTTAGCAGATTAGCCAGACAACACTTAAAGTAATAGACCTTTTAGTGGTAATAAAAAGCTTGTTGCGTTTCCACATTGATGCTAGGAAATCAGTTGTCTGACAATAACGTGCCATATATAACAACTTTATTTCTCTACAGCGTACTAACAACCGTCACTTCTGTATTAACTGATCAACATATTCAGTGATATGCATGTGAATATTACACAGCTGACCTTTCACTTATCCACAGTTTAGTAGATCATAAATGCCAAAATCCTGCCACTATTAAAAAGTATCTGAAATAATTTAAAATGCCATTAATGATGGCTGAAAATTTATTTAGTGACTCACCTTCAGTTAGTGCTAATATCACAAGTAAAAATCTACAAAAGGCCTATCTTGAGAGCACCTAAATCTTTCATCTTTAGTAATGTTTTCTGATCTGCTTTCATATAGTTTGTCAATCTGAATTTTGTTTTATACCTGAAAGGAGCCCAGTCCTAGTTCGATGTAAAGCCTGGCTGCCACCCCAGTGTTCTCAGGAAGAAAAGCAAAAACAGTGTAGTGCATCCCAAACAGAGGAATGAGGAACAGGGTGGATTTAGCCAGTCTCCTGATAGAAACAAATAAGAGGAATGAAGGAAAGAAGAAAAACTAGACCTAAGTCCACATAATGATGTAAGGGCTTTTCAAAGTTTGAAACAATTGCCTTTAATTACAGTGATACTGAGGTTAATCAGTATCATTACAATTCAAATCATATACAGTTTTAAATGCCAAGCACAAAGCAAAACAGAGCAAAATACATAATTTCTCCAAGTTTCATCAAGGCTCTACTGCCGGTGTCAAATCTTCATTACACTGACTTTTAAAACAGCGCTTTCATCAGGCCAATCAGTGGAAGACATTAAAATGTCAAAAAAACAAATGCACGTGATGCATTGTGCCCAAAGTAAAGTTCAAATAAGATAAGATGTCTGAATATTATGTAAATATTGTCATTTAATTTTTGGCGACATGTTATTGCACTGGTTTGGAATAAAAGAGCAACTCCACTTCTGCTGTGCCTCTATAAAAACCAGAGATATCCCTGTCTATTCTCCTGATGTTCTATTCATGAGGTTTCTTTCTTAATGCCCATTGAAATTGTAAATGTACATCTTTATGTAAAATAAAACAAATTCAGAATTTAGTCAGACTATCAGGAGTAAATCTAACCCATGACAGAGATGTGTGAACATGAGCTTGTTCTCTGATAACTATACAGAATCTCTTCACTGTCCCGCTGTTAAACTGACTACAACCTAACCATACAGTTTTAGTCATTTGAATAGTCAAAATAATCCCTCTAATCAGAAATAACTTCACCGTCTTGGCTGCTGAAAGATATAAACAAAAAAAAATCAGCTTATTCTCAAGCCTACGGTGTAATAGGATTTTGGTTGTATCCTGTCACACCTGGGATTTGTGCCTTTGTGTTAACGTCACAGATCAGATGAATCACACTGACGTTTGTTAGACTGAGATGAAGCTTTTGAGAGTGTGAAACATTCATTGAAGTAGTGGAACAATCCTATGGCTGGATGGAGGAGACATCTATTTCTGGTACCAGCTGCTATTTTTATGTGCTCTCATTGTAAATTAATTCAGCTGAGCTGGAATCTGCACCAAGCAAATGTCAAAAGGAAGGCAGAATTCATTCAGGTGAAGCAGGATTTCTGGGCTACCTACATTACAGCCATATGTGCAGCTTTTTCTCTTTCACTGTTCACTTCCCTTCTCTCTTTTCATAGTAAACTCTTAAAAGAAACTATCAATTTCATAAGCATTAATTTATCACTCCACAGGTTTTCTTCCACACTGCATTTTTCAGAAGAGGCATCTTAAAGACTTTATATTTTGTCTTTTTTAATTATCATTTTATAAGGCATTACACACATCTATTGATTGAGGGAAAGTTTAGCTTTATAGTTAGAATTGCACCAATGTGTGCAAAACCTTCTTTTACTATGTTCGGTGACGTCCAACCTAGCAACAACATCATTTGTCCTGTTTACAGGAGCATCTCTTGAAATGGGCACAAAAACAACTTGGTTAGGTTTAGTAAAAAGATAATTTGGGTTCAAATGAGTACTTCCTTAATGTTGCATGACCTTTGTTGTCCCACATAGTGTTTTTTTTAGCTAAATGCCAGCAACAACATGCTAAAGTACTCTTTGCCATTAATTTTGCAGATTTTTAGTTCTCAAACCAAAGTATTGGACAGATTAGTTTATCGATCAGTCAGGGTTATTACAAACAGGATTTAAAGCAATCCTGTCTCCTAAAAATTACGTTCGTATAGGATAAAACTGCATTCCCGATTACGTTTTGTTACAGGACATATTTGCGACCCGATTACGTTTTTGTAGAACGTAATTTTAAACGTATTTTTGTGAATGAATGAATGAATGACGTGCTACATTTATTAACGCCAAGCGATTTGCAACGAGGTGGTTGGGGTGGATGGAGGGCATTCACTGTGCAGGACTGACATGCCGGAGACCCAAGTTCGACATCAAAGTCCCCCATGAGGTTCGGTTTAGGCAATAAAAGTACTGAGGTTAGCGTTAGAAAAAAGATCGTATTTTGGTGTCATTTTTAATGCAGACGTTGTGTTTGTGAAGTGACTGTGTGAAATGACATTTTTATCCATTAAGCAGCCCCCAGTCTTTCACTGATCCTAACCCACTGCAGTGACGCCTGATCCTGACCATAAAACACTTTAATATCGCTACACTCACATGTCTGGATGTTGAAATGTAACGTCGGATAGTTTAGCCAACAGAAAACCGGCTGCAGATCGGATATTTTGGAGGACAAAAATACGTTACCTGTGAACATTTCATTAATACCTTCGGTATCAACGTATTTGTGACTTGTCATTTACGTTAACTGAGAACATATGATCATTACGTTAACAGAAAACGTAATCGGGATTGCAGTTTCGTCCTATACGAATGTAATTTTTAGGAGACAGGGCTGATTTAAAGACTAAATACTGTAAGATGCCAAGATTCATCAGTTATTCTGCTGCATGTTGTCCATGTCAATGCAGCTCCCTTCTCACCCACAAATTCTTTGTATCCCTATTGAGCTGAAGCTCTTAGTACTAAGATTTAATATTCATTTATGGATTTATGTGTTAAGGGGGTTAAATAGCCCTGCAGAATCATTGCTGAAGTTCAGGTATTTTGACAGCTCCCTAAGAAAGCAGAGCTTTTCCCACAAAGTTTAACTGTAAACTAAAACAATTTGCCATGTATGGTCAATTTGTGTCTCTGATTAAAATTAAACTATTGTTTTATATGATATTTAAAGGTTAAAATAGCAGTTCACTTTGTAAATTCCGACTCACATAAAATGTCCAGTGTCATTGTTTCCAGCCATGGCTGAAGATTTGAGCTTTTGCACCAAAATCCGGATGACGTTGATGAAGATAACAATGTTTACCTGGTAGGGACACACACACATGCAGTAAGAGAAAGAAAACACAAAAAAGGAAATGCATTGTAACTTACTTACATCCTTAAATCATCACATTCTAAAAAACCAAACTAGTCATTTGGATATGAAGTGATATGGAGCTGTCATAACAATAATAGTCTGCATTTAGTAAGTTTTGAGGGTAATGTCTGAGGTGCTCTGCTAAGCTAGCTGTTAAACAAAAGAGTAAGGGATGGATTAAACAGTGTATTTCTCTGCTCTAACATAAGCTGCTAACTTATGTGAGTCCAAGAAATAGGTTTTAAATTAGCTGGCTAACTCCATTTCTCATTAGAAATTATAGCACCATCAACTGTCTAGTATCTTCCAATCACTAGCATGTTTGTAATACAATAAAGTTTTTTGACATATGACACATGTTTATTTATCAAACACTCATTGCAAAATAAAAATGTGGGTGATTTGCATGTGAAAAAGCATCTAGCTTTTAGACATTTAAACATCTTGCTCATCTGGTTCAGATTAGGCCTTTTGCAGCCTTAATTCAAAGACATTCACTTTAAAACTATATTTTGATTCATTTTTAAATCTTCACAACATTAGATTTGGCACATAGAACATTAATCTATGCATAAAGTTTCATTCATTTTTACATAAAAAAAAAACATTTTTAATGTTGCTGTTTCGATGGGAACTGTTTGACAGCCTGGCAACTGCCCCCAGAATCACAGAGTTAGACAGGTTATAGATTTTCCTCTGAGCTGAGGACAAATCCGTGCAATATCTGTATTTGAAAGTAGATCAGTATAAAGACAGAGATCACTGTCTCTGTCTTTATACTGATCACTGACTGATCACAAAAGCAATGACATTATAGGCCTTCAGTAACAAACTGCTGCTCAGATGAGATTTTTTATTTGCTTTAGATCTACTGAAAATTAATGTACTCTGATCTGTGCTTTCGTATTGATCATATAAATGAGGAAATGAAAAACAGGGTCAGACAGCTTCTTCAGGCTTGGCAGGAGGTGAGTAGACAGAGAGAAACTGAGGGTTTCATGAAGAAAGACTGTCAGCAGCAGATTTTCTTCACAGAATAAATAACTACAGCAAAGTTACTGAGCTATAGTGATCTGTGTTTCTGGAACTGAAAACTCAGTGTACCCCTGAGCTCAGGGTAAAAAAACCCCACTAAACACACTTTCTATAATAACCTCCAATTAAAATATGTAGGTTTACTTGTGACACGAATGTATGTTAAGCCATGAGATGGCACAAAGTTCTACCTCTGGCTGATGTCAAGAAACCATTATTTCAAAATCACTGTAAATTTCAAGTGATTTCAAGAACCTGTGTCTGAAAACTTGACAGGTGCAACAGTAAATAAGCACAGAGTGAGTTTGTCAGGTATAGTTCCTGCTTTACAGCTCTCCACTCACCAGCAGTGAGGCTGTTATTGGTCCTTTAATAATCCACCAAATACCAACATTGTCTGTGTCATCCCAGCAACTGCAATTAAAGTAATTCATTTCAGCATTAAAATGATGTTACACTCAAAGTACAAACACTGGAAGAATTACTGCTACCACTGTTTCACATGCATTGGCACAATATATTAAGTTAGTAGTGAAACAACTTATCAAATATAAGAAATCTTACCCTCTGTCATCATAGAAAAATCTGGTCAAAACCCAAAGTATGAGAACTGTTGACGGCAGCCCTGTAACATAAAAGCCAAGATTAACTATGCATGCTGTGTTTCTGTCAATTAAAATTAATCTGATCATTACTCTAGACCCAAGTTTACTGTATTTTTCATATGAAAATGTATTAAATGTATGTTTCCCACTTGCATCTCCATGCCAAAAGAAGGAACAGGCACAGGATATGGAGCATGAAACAGGAGAGAGGTAGATATAAAGGCTGGAGAGAAGCTGATAAGAAACATCAGAGCCATGGCGGATATGGAGCACTACTCATGCACACAGACACACATACACCGTGGTTCTGTGTCAGGTTGAATAAGCACTCAGGATACATTTTTATTTTCATATTTTTCTTGGCAACAAATGCATGTTTGAGCGTGTTTTGTATGGTGTTCTTATTATGGCTTTGAGCTGAATGTAAAATAACATAACATGTTTTAACATAACAAAAGCCACTGACATTCGTTCAACTGAAGGATTACTGAAGTTATTAGGAATCATCTAGAAAAGATGATTGTCTTCTGTACAACATTTTTGTATCAGTATATCTTGGACATGTTCACCTTGTAAACAATGCAGTGTATTTTATGTACAATAAATACAAATCTTTCCAAACCATCCAATAGATGGCAAGATATCGCAGTCTGGACCAAAGAGGTTGGTCCGATCCACTTTTCTCAGACCAAACAGAAACTGACAAAATGACTGTTTTTTGTTAAGAACTCCTTTTGTAGCATTGTCGTATGTCGTGTACTATGTAGTGTTCTACGGAATTTCAGCCATCTGTAACGTGGACTGATGAATAGAGGCAAGGAACCTCTCTTCTCTCTCTCCTGTCAAAGCTGTTGAGTGCCATATTTTGAATTCACCCTTCCTGGTCTGCACTTGTTATCTGCACCATCCTCCTCAGTGCCTCCCACAGTTTGTCTGTGGAATGCTTAATTCAAACTCATTATGCAGTGTACTTTTCCGATAACTGCATTAAAACTCCTTACAAAGCTTAATTTGGAAGGATTATATCTGCCTTAATGAGGGCCCAGTTATTCCTTAATGAGATTACTGCCAACTGAGACAACTCATGCTTGTACCCTGTGTCTGCTCCGGTGTAAAGAGAGGGATTTGGGCTTGCACTTATCTCCATATAAGACAAACCCTGTTTTTGAACACAGAACTTCTGTTGTCACTGACTGCATGCTACTGTGTCTTATTACATTTTCCTCACAGTAAGAGGACAAAAAGCACAACACAATTTCCAGAAATGTTGTTTTGTCAGCTCTAGTTTCAGGAACTCAGGGTATTGAATGAAAAATTCTGGCTGGTGATGGTGATGTTGTGTCTCCACAACATCACAACAGACAAGATGCTGTTTTTCGCTTTCACTGCTGTACTAAGCAGAGCTCAGCCCACTGTGAATGGATTGTGTATTGTGACATTTTGATAACAGGACCCAAATGACAAAGATAGAGGCTGTAGAACTTTTAGATAATCACTTGAGACTAAAGGCTCTGAACAGGAAAATACACAGTAAACAGGAAACAAAAAGAACAAAGGAATAAGAATAAGACAACAATGGAAATCAGTTAACTGAGGAACACACATGATAGCACCAAAGGTAAGCACTTGAAACATCTGTAGAAAGCTCAGGGAAACAAAAGTGGAAAACAAAACACAGAGCTGAGGAAACAAGAGCCAAGTGCAGCTGCATTCATTGCTGAGACAGAGATATTGTGTGTGTGTGTTGGGTCTGAATTATTGTGCAGAAATATATGTCCAATCCAACCAGATTTTATAACTGGTGTTCAATGTAAACATAATGTCCCAAATTAGATCAGAACAGGGATACTAACTTCATTCTAATGCCTGCCTCTATAGAACGTCCCTTTTTTTTTAACTGTGGACATGTATTTAATGACCCTGTCTCATTTTACCAGAATATACTTACTGCATGAAGAGCTATGGGCAATTTTAACACACAACTGCTGTTGCCGACCCATTTCAATTTATAGTCTGTTTGTGGGACAGTTTTATCTGATGTTTGTGTGTGTTTTCTATTACGAGTGTGTGTATATTGTATAAGTAGTAGTCAGTTTGTTATGTTTTTGGCATTGCATGTTACTTACCCCATCCAATCAGGATGTACCACCAGAAGTATTTCCTCTGTGAGACGAAGGTCAGGGCCAGCAGTGTCTGCAGATACATCCCTTCCACCAGCAACCAGAAGTAATTGGCCAGGATGCTGAACTGGAAGAAAGCCACGGCTGACTTGCACGCTGTCTAGAGAGGACACAACCATAGTGCGAACTACGGGTGGAGCCACAGGGAGCTTGGATCCCCTTAATAAGACATGTGCTCCCCTGAAAACATGGTTTGCAAAATTGTGGTGGGTCTCTACATTTTTGACAATGTGCTATTTTTGTTGTGCATTTAAGTTTTTCTGTATCTTCACCATCAGTGATGATACTTCAAATCACCTGGGACTGCTGGTATCTTTACTGAAATATAGGAATGAACAAGGTACCAACACTTGCTAAAACACTTGGTGAACCAAACGGAGGTGAGGAGTTCCGCGGTGGGACTTTACAAAATTAAACAGCAGAAAAAAAGCTGAAAAAGCTTTGAATAGCAGGACATGCCTTCCCAACTCATCTGGTTGTTGGAGTATATTTTTTCTGCCATACAGAACATATTCAAAGCTGCGGAGTGACCTGAACGCTATCCGCAGTGCTGAGCCAGAGCAAACATGGATGAGAACCCTTTCCTCACCCCCCGTTCCAATAGTTTGTATGTCTCAGGTCTGAGAACGGCCCTCTGGCGTAGTGGCAGTACAGAATATAAAATTATTAATGTGGTAATAATTCTATAGAATATAATAGGCCCACATCACTCTGCAGCTTATATGTGCCCAGTTTAGTTGGTAGTATAGTGTATACACTACCAGTCAAAAGTATGGACACACATAGGAATTACCATGTTTTTCATGAAAAGATACATGTCTTCAGTTGTGTTACCATCATTGCACATGG
>JAUMHL010000010.1:14824753-14849178 GCA_032362345.1 Sandelia bainsii | reverse complement strand
ATGTTATGAAATCTGCTTTTCTTTCACAAACATGGTCATTTCTATGTGTGTCCAAACTTTTGACTGGTAGTGTATACTTAGTAAAAGTTCTATCTCACCTCTCCACACCTTTATACATCACCAGTTACCTTTCATTTGTTTTCTTGTTCTTGTTATTAAGATTCTTATTATTAAGATAATGATACATAGGCCTACAGTACTGTTTCTTGTTTCTTTGAGTCAAAGTTTAAAAAAAAGCCAGCCTCCCCTATTATAGCTCACATATTGCATACAACAATGTAAAGTTACTAGCCCTGGATGTCTGTCTTCAGTAAACACTAAGCTAACACACAGTTTATGTGAAGACAGTACTGCTGGCATGTCCAAATGACTTTTTTTCATGTTGCAAAAAGGGGCAATGTGGAGCAGAGGTGACATTTTTCTGCATCTTTTTCATATTCCTTTCTGTCATGAAAACATGAGGAATGATGACACTTAAGCTAACCTTGTTTTTCGCACAAAAACACAAAGCTGATTCTGTTATGATAGAAATGAACATGAAACAATATAAAAATACACCCAAAACTTAAAATAGCAATTATATTGTTATAGATTACCGTATATTTTTAGGGAGAGTTGTCAAAGCGGACACTCACTGGCCGCTTTATTAGGTAAACCTAACAGTCTCGTGCAATAATAAAGCAGCTCTGGCATGAAATCTACTTTTACAAGGCTATAGTTTGTCAGTTTTTGTGGAAACTGTCAGAATATATAAACCTGTAATTCTACTATATGTTTATTATTGAGGTCATAGTGAGTTTTGTATTATATTCAGAATTGTTTCTAATGTCTGCTCCCCTCACTTATAGGGTGGCCATATATTGTACACGTGTACCTAATAAAGTGGCCAGTGAGTGTACAAATTACTGTTATTTTGAACTGAGGTTTGCATCTTGAAATATCATTATGCTTATCCCCAAATTAAATATTTTCAGAAAACCATTTAATTTAAAAATGTCAATTTGTCATGAGCTTAATAAAAAAACACTTGTTTTTAAAATGTTTGATAAAATTTTAATTTTCCATGTGTATAAATACACTGATCAGCCATTAATATTTTAATGTTACGGTGAATAGTAAGAATAGGCTCTGTCCAATCTGTTGCTATGCAGCAAGCTGCTGTGTGTTCTGTCACCTGTGAATCATGGCCAACATTAATTTTTTCCTACGCTGACCTTTATGCACTGCAACATTAAAAGAACCAGGTGGATTTAATGTTGTGGCTTGTCAGTGTATGCTTTGAATTGCATCACTGCAGCAGTTGTACCACAGATATAATGCTGAGGTGTCTTTGCAGAAGAAACAAAAATCTAGAGCAATTTTGTCAATTAAATATGTGAATCTTTGCAAGCAAAAGCCACGATAGAAATGTTCTTATAAAAGTTTTCAGGGAAAAAAAATCTATTAGTTTGTTATAGCTAAGCAAAAAAAACTTGTCTGTCTTTGTTGCTTTTTTCAGGAAGTTTTTATCTTTGCTGTTGTTCTGTATGTGATTTCTGTTCACATACATACAAGTGGACTTACAAGGCAAACTTCAAAGTGCACACAATTATTGTACATTTTTTCAGAAAATTACATTATTGTATAATAAAATGTCCTTCACTGACACAATATGCGACTACTCTGTAGAGAAAATACACTCGAAGAGTGCTTTGAATTGGTTAAATTATCTTGTTTTTTCTCTGGTGACCACAAAAAGCAAATTTTCATATTCCAAAATGCGTGTTTGATGTCATTGCCAACACTGTCCACTAATCAGCTACTCAGAATAAAGTAATGCTGACAGAAATCATGGAATGTGTGTTTCACAACATTTTGTCAGCTTTCCTTTGATTTGGGAGGACTGTATCAAAAGGAACACTAAATATTATTTGTATAAGAAGACTACAGAAATTGAAAGCGCCAGAAAACATTGAAAATAGGCTGTGAGAGGCAAAAATCTGCACAATTACAAACCACGTGGACTGTCCTGGTGCTATCATTTTACTTCATTGGGTTTGGAAAAACTCAAATAAGTCAAATAATTTCACATACAGTATTTTGGTTGTATAATAACTGTTAATCTTGTAACCGCCCACAACATCAAAAGAGGAGTCATACCTCACATGTTTTTAACTTTGTGAAAAGTATTTTAAAAGATTATTATTCATCAGTTTTGAGGATTTTGCTGGCAAATTTAATAATGTCACCCTCACCGTAGACATGGAGCAGTGGTCCAGGGTCTCATCAGCAAACAGCACAGTGTCTTTAATGAAAACAGCACTGGCTCTCAAGACAAAGGAGGAGAACAGGTTGATGTGGATGTAATTTCTAGTGCAGCGGAATTTTCTGAAAGAAGAAAAGGAGATAAAACCCTCATATACACGGACAGCACTCTCACTCTCATCTTTTTTAACCAGACTGTTAAATCTGCATTACGGTGAAAACCCACTGGCAGCAACAACATTTCAATAAATGATTCACACAGTGCTGTTTGCATGGTATATATTTGACTGAATCCAGCTTTGAAATGGAATAATTCTGTGGTTGTAGCCACATCGGCATGAGAGACTTTACTGTTTGTTCGGTGACTCACAGCTGACTTAGCTTGATGTATCTGTACCTGATAAAGAGCCAATTCTAAAGTGTAGGACACAGTTTTAAAAGAGAGCATTCTGCAGTGATCCAAGCCCTTCTGAAGCAGAAGGTATCTCTAACTGATTGTATTTTTGGCAAATATAAAAAATGGGACCAACTGGGCAAATCACACAAATCACAAGATTAGTTCTAATTTTATTTGGAGAAAAACCTCAAAGTAAGACAATAATCAGCAGGTCTGGTGAATTAAAGTTAAATAAGGAAGTCAGGCTATAAGCTGGGATGGATCTTCACAATTTCCTTTACAACCTGTCTGATTGACTGATGGTTTTTAGCAATGCTGTGTAAGTCCAAGATGAAATGTGAGAAACGTTGTGTAATAATCTACTGTCCAACATATAAAAAATCCTGAAATGACAAATTCATTCCCAGTTAGATAAGATAAGTGCCAAGTTTCCAATCTGACTGGTTTGAACATGAGGTGGTTATGAAACACGTATCTTGGGGTATGGCATGATGTTTCATTTAAATACAGCATCACATGGTAGTCCACATTTGAATTTCTTGAAAATGTTCTTTGTTTTGTAAATGTAAAGCTGAAACTCATATAAAACATATATTCTAGATTCATTCTAGATTCATTATACGTAAAGTGAAATATCTGGGGCCTTTTCTGTTTTGATTTTGATCATTACAATTTACAGCTCATGAAAAACAAAAATCCAGTATCTCAAAATATTACAGTTTTTCCTAAGATCAGTCAAAAAAGGTTTATAATACAGAAAGTTACTGCATCAATGCAGAGTTTCTCTCTGAGATTCAGGTCAGACGAGTTGGCTGGCCAGTCAAGCACAATAATATCATGGTCAGCAACCCAGTTATTGGTAGTTTTTGCACTGCAGGCAGGTGCTAAGTCCTGCTGGAAAGGAAATTAGCATCTCCATAAAGCTTGTTAGCAGACGGAAGCAGGAAGTGCTCTAAAATCTTCTGGTGGACAGCTGCATTGACTTTGGACTTCATAAAACACACTGGACCAACACCAGAAGATGACACCCCAAATCATCAATATGAAATGAAATGGTCTAATATTTTTGATAATGGATTTTTAATTTTGAGGAGCTGTAAGCCACAATCAATCAAATTAAAACCAAAAAGTCTTGAAATATTTGACGAAGGTGTAATGAATATTCTAATTTTTGAGATGTACTAGTAGATACCCTTGTTAGTAGGCTGCAACAAAAGCTTGCTTGTTTTCTTAATACAGAAATAAATGTAGCTTCCCTCTGAGCTGAGATGAAGCTGCTTTCCTCTCAGTTCTACATTATAGGGATGTTATATACCAACATGCTACTACCTACCAGTCTGCCCTCAGATTTATTACTGTAGCTAATTATAATACTCATTATTGCACTCTTTATGATAAACTTGTTGGCCCTCCTTATCTGAGACACTGGTATCTATTTATTTACAAGGCCATGAGTGGAAAACTGCTCTATTATATCTCATCCCTTCTGTTTCAGCAGTCTGGCCTTTGCTTAACACCCTCTGGTGAATATTTGATGCTTCAGGAACCCCAAACCTGAAGCCAGAAGAATACATTTCAGACAATACATTTGTTTAATTCCTGTTTTCTTATTGTGTTTCCTTCTTACTTGCTGTAAACTTACTCCCAACAAATTCTGAGAAAAATATCTGATCTTTAATTTTGTTTGACTGTCTGCTCTACAGCCTTGTTTATTTGGCCACTTTTTCTGTTTAATGCAGGGGAGATAATATGCAGTCATCTTTTCTGACCTTGTTTAACGAAAATGTTGTAGCTGCCTCTAGTTTTATCTTAGAAGTTAATGAGAGTTGCAAGACTCAACATGCAGGTATAGGCATAAAAAATCAAATGAGTTAAAAGCTGCTAAAAGCTTCAGAATAAAATTTCTTTGTCACTATAAGATACTTTTACGTTATGCAATTACGTGATTGATGATGGCGAAAATGTTGATTTATGTAGCTTAAATTAGGTGCAATTTTAACATTGTTCGAGTTACATGTGTAACAATAAAATAAGGTTTTCTGGCATTTATGTATTCGGTGTATTAATGTATTCTGTATTGCTCTGTATAGCAAAGACTTTTCAATAGTGCAGCTTTTTAAAATGTTCTCCACTGCTATTTCCTTTTTTCTTGCCCTCTGTCTGTGTGTATTTAGGACAGTATATGCTGGTCTTACCTGAAGGCTGTGAACACAACTATGGCAGTAATGAGGGAAATGAGCGACGTGGCGTAGCCTACAGTGTAAACCTGTCGGAACGTGGAGAGGTAACTTGTCTGCAGACACAAAAACAAAAAGGCAGAGAGAGAAAAAGAGAGTGTGAGTACATTGTGATGCTGTCAAATGTACAGTATGAATGGGATATTTGAGAAATGTCACACACTGTGGATGTGACTGAGATCAATACAGCTGCAGACGTGTCTATTATTCCACATGCTCCATGACAGAAAAAGAAACTGATGAAAGGTTTAGTGTATTTATGATGAAAATAAAATTAACAATCACATATTCTGAAGCATTGCATGCCTTAACATTGCACAGTAATTTGCTTTACAGAATCAGAGCAAACAATTAAATTTTAACACTTATATTGTGTAACTGCTCCCTTTTTGCCGGCACTAAATCTACAAATAGGTCTGAACTAAAAAACAAGCATTGGGAGAGAAAGAGTGGAGAGAGAAAACAAGAACCATATAAATATCCTTAACTGGAGACATGTCAGTATGAATACCTCAGATTCAGGCTCACTGTCATCACTGAAAACACAGGCCTCCTCATAGGGTGGATACATTTCTGACCAACCATCAGTGGTGCAGTTCCTGTAAACATAGCCTGATTTGGGAGCAAACAGCAAAGAGACAAAGAAAAAATCAAAGAAAACAAAGAAAAAAGTTTTTAGTTATCTGACAACTACAGAGTTTCTTATGGAATATTGCATAATCTTTTGAGAAGCTCAATGAATATGAATATTTTCTGAGAAATCACTGTAAATTAGGGTCCACACTTACAATTTAGAAGTGACTGGTGACATTTAATTTTCAAAAGAGAGATGCAGGGAGCCAAAAAATAACCAAAATGACGAAGGTTGGATGACTTTGAGATTTCTGTGTCCATTATCTCATTATCTATCCATGCACAAACCATGTTTTGTGTAAAGTGTAAAATACTGTAGGTAAGTAGGAAAAAAATGACCCTGGTTCATTCGGTCAAAGCAAGATCTGAATTCCTGAAAATGTCTTTCAGTCCATGATTCTGAGTGCAGCATATAAGGCTTCAGGGAAGAGGCGTTATAGTCCAAGCATTTTACCCTGTCCAGCAAATATGCTAAAAAAACAAAGATGTGCCAAGCCATGTTTTCAGCTAAACAATGAGCCGAAACTCACTTTAAACCTCAATAATCAGGTAAAATTTCTCTGTAGATTCAGACAAACAATTATTCTTATATAAATTATAGACAATTTAAGTAAAGCATGCTTCTAGCTTAAGATTCCAGTTGTTAATCTTTTCTGTGTCTGCCACATTAATTTATTCTGTTTAAAAACAATCTAAAAACTGCTTTATACTTTATTTTCACTATTCACTATATATTACACTATATATTCACTATACACTATCAATTATCCTAAATTTATTCTAATCTGATTTTATAGTTTTACATTTTTATAAACTAGCAGGTATCTCACCTTCACATTTAAATGCTGTAGTTGCATGGGGTTTAAAGCCTCCATTCCTGTGCACTTGAATAACGGCATATTTGGATCGCTACACTGACATTTTATCTCTTGGACCATTTCACTCCATTAGTGCTTTCAGTCAGAAAAGATTTGATGCTTTCATGCCATGATTCAAGTCTGCTGACATTTACTCCTAGTGAACGTCCCTTTGAAAGCAACATTTGTCAGGAGCGTTTTAGCTGCAGCACTGTGGTTCTAGGTTTTACACTGAATGTGCATGCTTACAGAGCAGCAACTAGTTCAGGTATTCAGACTGTTATGTGTTTGTTTGAACAAAGACACACAACAATGCATGACAGAAGATTTTTACTCTATTCCCTTTGACGTGAGAAAACAGGAGTCCAAATGCTGCCAACTGTACGGCTGAAAGCCAAGACTCTGCTCTGTTTGACTGATCTGCAATTCAAAGTATATTGAGTCATGATTTCCAGCAAGGTAAAGGAGGAAAGAACAGTTCTCCTTAATGAATGAACAAACCAACATTTTTCTTTTACAATGCTTTTGTACTTTAAGACAGGAAGGTAAAACAATAGGATTGGGTTGGCTCTTCAAAAAATTTAAAATTACTCACAACATAGTATTTCATTATTTTATGTTTGCTCCAAGCAAATCATTTGAATGGATAAATATGATACCACTAGAACACTTTTACTCTTATCTAAAAGGGAGAGATTTGTTGTCATCAGCAGCTTCTCATCTTTGTGGAAACACATGTTCTACAACAGCTTAAAAGGATGCCAGACTGTGACGTATGAAACCCCGAAGACAAGGTTTCCCGTTATTTCTTCTGCCAGAAATCTCCCAGAGCATATATATATTATTGCCAACAAACATGCATGAATAATTCATACTAGTGGAATCACTTCATCAGAATAATTCCAGCCTCCAGCTCTGCAGATTATATAGATAATGCTGCTTTTTTTTTTTAACTATTGTGTTAATTAGATGATTAACTTGAGAATTAGTTGTCCCTTTCTGTATTTGCTGAGGTTGAAGTTGGCATGAAGACAAACCTTGGTTGCTGGTGAAATGCTGGAAGACTTCCGAGCAGGACACGTTGACCACCTGCCCGACATCAGCTCTCAGCCAGCATCCAATCTCATCCCACTCTGTTTTACACCCTACACACACACAACAGGATAAGAGGTGGTGTCAGTCAGTTAAGTCTTGGAATCTCCTTGTCATCAATATTTCAATAGTGATTTATTAAATATTTTATTCTAAATACGCAATAGTCAGCATCTCTTGCTACCCAGCATACAGACATTTTCAGTCCACATGACTTTGATTGATCACACAAATGGGGGTTGGGAAGTGGCGGCCAGGAGGGGGGTTGAAAAGGAAGAAATTGGAATTAAATTTAAAGGACTGAACAAAAGACGAGGACTCTGTTATAATAATGTTGTTGTTATTTGTTTGTTTTTATGTTCTTAGTACAGTTTTTTAGTACAGTTTCTTTCTCTCTTTTGCTCTTTGAGGAAATATTATAAGATTCTGCACTTTTTCAAGGTCAAAAATCAAAGTTAAGCAATTTTTAGCATTATATAATGCTTTCATTTATATAAGTTTATATACATCTAATTTTCTTTATACAGAGACACATTTCTGTCATGTAGGCTGTTTATATAAATGGGGTGGACATGTCACTCACTGTTTATACCGTGCAAAGCATTTTTTTACTTTTTACTTTTCACAACAGCACAACAGGTTTGTGTTGCCCCTTAGTGGTGATCAGAGTTCATGTTATCACATGAAATACTACATTATTAATGAGCTCCCACTTTTAACCATTTACATAATTTCTTGTGTGCTTCCTTTTATATTGAATCCCTCTCCTTTCAAACCGTTTCCCTTCTGCTAGTCCTGTGTCATCATATTAATATCAGCTTATTAGCTCTTCTGCAGCACTGAAGCTGTCGCACACATTTCTTCAGAAGGGCTGGGAAGCTCATTTCTCAGTTCTTCACAGCCCAGACTAAGAAGCTTGTGAGAAGGCTTGTGTTCCGTGTTCTGAAATGCTTTATGGTTTACCTGAAATTGTGTTGTGTCAGAGACATGGCTCTGTAGACATCAGTCTGTCATCATCTACCACTTTGGTGCCTGACAGAAATCTCTTGACAACTAGTAGATTGATTGCTGCGAAATTTGTACAGACATCCATGGTACCCAGAGGAGGATCAGTAAACTCCATCCAACCTGCTTGTCAGGTAGTTGGGTAGCTTTGGCAACTCCCTCCCCCCACACTTTTTCAACATGAATGCTAATATGTGAGGAGGGGAGAAAGCAGCCAACTGTTGTATTTCTTTTCTCTCTCAAGCCCTCTTTTTTATTTGCTGCTCAACTATTTGTGGCACTTTTCATGTTATCAACAGGGTGCATCAGTATGGAGAGACTGTCCTGAGACTGTGTTTTTTTCCGATTTTTAAGTCAAATTACCTCTCCCTCTCTCTCTATTGTGGCCAGCTTTTCACTCAGTGTGGACCACCTTTGATTTCCGACGTGGTCTGACAAAATAATATTGTACAACCAGGTTTTGACAGAGAAGTCCTCAAGATTGTACTTCAGTATTTATTATGACCAAATGCCTACAAAACTAAAGACATTCCCATCAGCTTTTACTGCACTTTATGTTTGGTGCTATTGTTAGCATGCTGAACTAAGTTGGTGAACAAATTAAAGGCTACCTGCTTAGTAATTGCAACATGTTATATTGTCATTGTGAGCATGCTTACAGCTGCTAAAAGCATTACTGTACCTCAGTACAGCCTCACAACACTGCTGACATAGCTATAGACTCTTCGTCATGTTTGAAACGTTGTTGTGTTTTCAGCATTTCAGCAATGTATTTTGGAAGTGTTATGATTTGGGGACAACCCCTAGAAGATCAGAAGAATATTTTCAGTTTATTAAGGAGAGCAGCCTTTTTATGCATTCATATAAGCAGCTTTAGCAGAAGACAGAATCCGCATTGTAGCTACATCATTGTATGCCTGTAAGTGTATCACCAAGGATAATGGATCCAGTACTATTTATGCGTTATTCGAATACCTTAGCTTCTGACAATATATTAGACAGACTCTTTGAATTTCAAAGTGTCCTGCAGAACTTCCTGCTGTGAAGAAGGGGGTAGAAACATTTCAGCCCACCTCAGGCCTTCCTCATGTTAAATAGTATCCACATTTACCACAGAAATGAAAATGAAAGTGTTTATACATACAGGTGACCTCATTCCCTTGTCACATATTTCCTCTCCACAAAGGATATTCCTATCAAGCCCAGTTCTGCTGGACAGCTGTTGGACACCTTCACCTGTTTTGTTCTTGTGGTAAAAGCCTTCACTTAACATCACACATAACAGGTTTCTCAACCTACTGTCCTATATTTGCAAGATTCTGGTTGAACCTGGGATTAAATACTAGTATTAAATTAATTGGCACGTCTCAGTGATGTTCTCTTCTGTCCCTGACAGGGCCTTGGGAGACAAAATGACAGGTTTGACAGCAGTGAATGAATAAATGGACACAGCAAGTCCACTATGATATATGTTAGTCATAATGGTAAGAATAGTGTGTGGTGCGCAAATATCTGCAACCATCCTCACCCATGTTTGAATAATGTTAACAGTGGTGATGAATTCTAAGAAAAGGCTATGCAAGGAGCTTTTTCATTTATCCCCAAGACTGAAATGAGACCAAAATAAATGTCAAATACATTTTCAACAGGAAATCTCTTCTCAGAAAACTCCTCAGGCGCTGTTTCCAGTTTCCAGGAACGTCAAAATGTTTCTAAAGGCTGGGAGTGGTTTCTGACTAAAATGTAAACACAGCCTGTGAACATGTGAAATTAGGATTCTTATTCCACTTTCAGCAGGATGTTAGTGGATGTGTTGTGTTGAGGCTGTCGTTTTTTTTGTTGGATTTACTCATTTATACATTTAACACTTTCTTTATTTGTGTGTAGAAAATTTGATATTCATTTAAGGCCAACTAAAAACTAAACTAACTACAACTAAACTAACAGATAAAGTCACTTACTTTAATATTCAAATAAATTTCATGTAAAAATGAAAAAAGATGAAAAAAAGTTTTGGCTCATCTAGTGCAAATTAATGTAGCTGTTAAGAAGACTGAAGAGTCTGGACATACTAGCGGCTCTGTGAGGCTGTGATGCTCCTTGTAAAGAAAAAAATCCTCTTAGATGGAAAAGTAGAAATAGTACATTTGTTTGATCTTCAGCAGACACGATAAAGTAAATGTAATGTTTGCCGAGAGGGTGGCATCACCATAAAAGTAATTGGCAACCTGCAGTTTATCAGAAGGGCTGGCTCTATGGAGAGTACTGTTGTTCAGTTGGTACTACTGGATGTATCATCATGAACGTTTGTTCTGACATTTATGAAGGTGAATCCTACTGCCTTCAAGTTCTCCTTTTGCATCACTACAGGTTTTTAGTCACTGATGAATGATTTTCAGTTAAATGTTTAAACAACTATTGGATGGACTGCCATGAAATATGATGTAGATATTTTTCCCTCAAGATGAATTCAGATGGCTTTGATGTTTGTAAAATGTCCTCAGATGTCATAAAATGAGTGTTCCAAGTATTGAATCACCTATCTTTAATGTAATTTGGATTTAAAATCCAAACTGATTACAAAAAGAGAGTCTCTGCCCGGTGACACGTGCACCAGGTAGTGTGAGCCTCCTCCCGTGGCAGCTAACGTTAATCTGAGACAGAGCAATGACTAACAGGCAGCAGTCTGAGTGAAATATCCATTTCCTCTCTTCGCCTCATTTCAACTGTACAAAGCCAGTGTGTCGAATCCATTATCCACTCCTTCTCCTGTGTGTCCCTATTTCACAAAACCAACCACTTGTATCCAATCAGGTGACCTGACGAAAATGATGTCACCTTCATCGTAACCCAGGGAAACTAGTGGGACAACGGTGTGCAATTTTTCACAGAGGACCTTGTGCTTGGAATGATTCATCCTGGCATCTCCTCCGGTGCCGTCTGCCTGACTCAGACTGATATTCCTGAAGAAGAGGATCCCGAAGGAGAAGCAGGATTGTGTTGAAATCAGAGTGTTTTCCTTGTGAGTTGTCATCTCAGAGTTGGTGCTATGAATTGTGTGGCGTTTACACGGCAGGTGACTCGAGCACACAACCAAATACAACATGTCCTCGTGCAGGATTTATTACTGTTTATTTTCTGTTTTAGCCATGCTAGTGCTGTTGCTCTACAGATGGCAAAGTCAGTCTGTCAGTCCATCACCTTGGACCACAAATATTTTAAAAACTATTGTCTGGATTGTATTGATGTTTTGTACAAACACGTGTGGTTATAAGAGAATGAATGCTAATGATTTTGGTGAATCCCTGACTTTCCTTGTTAAAGGAAGGCACAAAAAACTTCATAAATTTGATTTCTACTTGTTCCAGTTTGTTGCAGAAAACAACACAGACTCTCTGTCATATCTTCAAAAGAAATCATTTGTTTTCAGGGACACAGAAAAGCGTGAAATTAAAGTATGAAATATTCACAAATTTGGATACTACAAAGACATTCTAGGAAAAGCAAATCAGTTGGCCTAGAAAATGTGTTCTCTAATACATAGTTTTTACAGATGATATTTAAACATGTTGGAAAAGCACAGATGTAATTAAAAACATAAGAAATGACCTCACTCCATTAAGATGTACTGTATTAGCTTGGCGCTTTACTGGGACACCTTCCAGCAAGGCAGCAAATATTTCTTCCTCCTGCTGTAAAACGCAAAATATCTGCTGTGAACAGGGGCTAATTAATTGTATGTCCATGACTGCACTAAGTCAGCTAATTATAAAACAGAATCTTATCCTCTCACACACCAGATTTAATGATAGAAACAACAAATAGAAACAATGTGTTTCAAATGCGCTACCCTGGCAAATCAAGATGATTAAAACTGGCAATGAAGTAAAAGTTTGAATATAAGAGGTGGTAACAAGTTTGCAGTTAATCTGTTGGGATTTAGCTGGAAAAGTAAGAGAGAGAGAGTAACACTCAAAGCATTTTATTCAGAGACTAAATAGCTGTGCTGAGATAATTGGTATCAAGGATTACGTGATTTTATTCTCCAGTTTTTCCTATTTCACTAATGGCAGTATTGGATGTTGGCCTCTAAATTTGATATTTGGTGAGAAAGGAAATCTTCTTAAGCATGCGGTATGTGGGAGGATCATCTTCAGGTTTACACAGATGAGTCTAATCCTAATAAAAAAAAAACCTAATATAAAAAACAGAATCATCTACTTCAGAGAGAAAACAGTTTCCAAATAGCATGTCAGTTTTTACAACAGACACATGTTTATGGACAGTTTGGTGGGAGGAAGAAACAGAACAGCAGTGTTACTGGTGCAGACTCAGTGGCAGCATTGCTGGCAATGGATATCAGGAGAGCTGAAGACAGACTTAACGTACTGTAATTACTGAACTTCAGGTGTTTCTCTATAAAGATGTATCCGGCAGGTTGTCAGGGTGAATTTAAGTCATCCTGAAGTAGTTGGCAGGAAAGCAGCAGATGAATTCATTAAAAGTTTGAAAGTAGTAGCATCATCAGAAATATTACAGTGACATTAACTGACACCCTTAGCACCACAGGCAGAAGAGCTAGTGAAGGGACAGTGGTCGGCCACGCTAGGAAGTAATTTGCCTTTTTTTCTAAAGGGTTGATGCAAACTGAAGCTGACAGTAGTAACTGGGACAGTGGCACACAGTATCCTGACAAAATGACAGTATGTGGGCTTACATAGAAAACAATGGATGTGGGTGTTTTGAAGTCTCACATCCTATGCTGCCTGTGTGTGTGTGGTGCTTCTAAATTTATAAGCACGCAGCTGGTTAGTTTTTCTCCTGCAATTTGTTACTTGACGTGAGCGATGTGAACATTTAATAGTTTCTCCAGGTGATGCCAGACAGCAGTAATATACTGATTCAGGATCTACTCTACTTGAAAAGATGAAGATGAGGAAGATGATAATGATGTACATTTTGTTAAATACTTTGGGGTCTAATCATGACTCCTCAGTCACATAAAAGACTGTTTAGATTATAAGCTTTCTAACACACACTTTCATACCTAGAAAACAAGTACACTCTTGCTGACTGTACAAATATCTTAAAAACTGGCCTGAAAAAAAATGACTAGTGAGCAACTTTTTTGCTCACTAGCCACTGTGGCTAGTGGTTTTCCAAATCTCGTATCCACTCGGCATTTTCTTTTCAATGGCCACAATTTTGTTGTTGGGAAAATATGTTTTATATACAGTATATTCCTTTCATTAAAAAACAAACCTTCTCTGAGTCCTGACCTCAGCTAAAGGAGTGAGCGACCTATGTTTGCTCTCAGTCTCTTCATCCTGTCTTGTTAACAGAAATGATGGGAGTTGTGTCCTCCTTCACAGTTCTCTTCAGTGGGATGGCAGCAGAGGATATCTGTGGAGCGGCACAGATATCACCGTGTTCTTTTATATGTTTCTATCTACAGGACATGTCTTCATTTTCCTTAACTCACTCTGTGTTTAGCAGTGGATCATTGTCAGCTCAGAGGCCATTACACACACACACACACCAGCATAAACAGGTTAACGTGTGTGCTGCAGACACACCACCTATTAACTTGTTAGTCCGTGCATCAGCCCCATCTGCACACAGTTTTACTGTGTGTGAGTTCTTCACAGTGTGCATCCACTCGCAATGTGACATATCCCGGCTGCACACTGCATTAGTAAAATCCACCTGCATTTGGCAGGTTGGCAGGTATCAAGCCCTGTTGGTGACAAACAAGTGGATGTTTACATCTGCAGACAATTCATTTAGTATCACAGGGTCTTTGCACAGTATCAGACCCAAAGTTTTAAGTTATCTAGGTTGTTTACTTGAGGCTGTTTTTGGCTTGCATTTACAGATGAAATTGCTTCCAAGTGCAAATTAAAGCTATACTGTCTCAAGTTGTGGAACAATATTCCCATATGGGAGTTTACACTTCTAGATGTTTCATTTCAGATCTCTGAATTTGAGTCATACAGACACTGAGAGTTATGTGGCAAGTGAGTTGTGTTGATTATGAAAAGATTTTTAGTTTGAGACTGTGTAGGTGCCAAAAAAAGGCACAATTATATGTTCTGTGTTAAAAGAAACGTAAAATAAGAAAGAGTGACTGCAGCAAAAACCCTAAATTATGGAAACTTACACTGTTTCACTGTGACATCTCTGTGTAAATTTGAACAATAGCATGAAAACCATAATATATCATGGAATGTAACCTCACATTAACAGACATGTCAAGAAGTGAAGTTTGTGATTAATCTTCAATATTTCCTTTCAGAACAAACAAAAGGTTTTCTCCCCCACTGAGCAGAGCTCTATTCTTAGGCCTTTAAAAGGCAGCTCCAGAGGAAGCTATACACTTAGTGACTTCAATGTCACCTCATTTAGGATTAACAGTGACGTTTAAAATGACTTTGGAAACAGTGAGTTCTTCCAGAGCACTGCTGAGGGAGGAACTCTGTGTCGCCTTCATTTATCACACAACATGCAATCAGTTCACTTCTCAGTAGATTAATGATATTTATTGTACATGTGGGTGTTTTTTGTTCAATGGCAGAAACAATATTGTTGTCTGGGGACTAAATATATTGTGTCAGTTTTAAACAGCTTTACTTTCTCTTTCAGCAAGTGTTTTTCACAAGTTAAACCTTAGATAACAACACAGAAAGCATGTTTATGCTTAGCCAAGTGAAATCCATCCAGTAATTAGTTTAAAGTGAAAAATCTTACATGATGCCAAAGAAATACCTAATTAAACCAGAGTTAAAAAGGTTACGCTATTATTTGTTGATCAATGTAGGTCAAATCAATACATAAAACTACATTAATAAATACAGTAATAAATAAGTGTTTTCATATTCATAGAAGGAGACTGTTGTATATACAAATAATTAATTACAATATAATTATAATATTTACTGACTTTTTCTCTAACCAACAACAACTACATTACAATGTGTTAAACATACTGTGTTATACTGCTCATTAATAATAAATATCAGGGTTAAAGTAGAATGTTAATGTCAGTATCAAATTTAGGGTTTGATCACTTAAGACATTTAATCAAGCATCTACAGTCATGCTAGGATCCCTGTCAGACTACAACAGTTAGTTTAAAAAATAAAACATAGTCAGAACTGGAGTGCACTGGTAGCCTAGAGGTTTGTGCACATGCCACGTAAACACATGCATGTCAAGCCCTCTCTTCACCCTATGTTTCCTGTCTGCCTCTCTCACTGTCAAAACATTACATTTGTCACCTGGTAGCTCAATGGGATAAGCATCAGACTAGGATGCAGAAGGTGGCAGGATCAAATCCCAGCCCATCCCCCATACCAGGTGCATCCTTGAGCAAGACACTCAGCACTAGTAAGTTGCTTTGGATAAAAGCATCTGCCAAGCAAAATAAAGAAATTTACACTCCTTTGCCCCCGCACCCCATTTTGACAGAAGGTAAGGAGGAGCTGATGAGGCAATTCCGTCACTCTTGGTGGTACTAGAGTAGAACTCAGAGAACTCATCAGGATGCATCATTTTCTAAATCTTATGGCAATCATGTAAGAACTGGCAAATCGAAATTGCTACCTACATCCTGTTAACTTTCCCAAAATGCCAAATATTCGCAACATTTTTACTTAATATCAGTTTTCCGATTTTAAACTGAAAATCTTCAGGTTTTGAATTGTTGTTTGAACACAGGATACAATTTGAATATGTCAATTTTGGCCTCAAAACAAGATTACTAATCAGTAGGTTACTTGATAATAAATATATTTTGGTAACAGTAAAGTATTTTAAACCAGTTAATAGGTTAGTACAACTTCTACCTGGGACTATTACCAGGAGTCACTCTCTGATTACTGACATTATGCTGACGCTGCATGCATGGATGGCACCACACTGATAGACCCATAAACACACTTACTTCAACAGTGAAATTCATCAGCAGACATTTATCTGCATAATGAGCAGCGGAAGACTTTGCACCAAAGCGTTGTGTCATCAGTGATAATTAAGACCAAATTAGTCTGGAAATGTTAAAGTTTATCACTCTCGCAAAGGGGAGGTGCCAGAGTGGTGTTATTCTGGGGCAGCAGAGCTTGCCTTCAGTGATGCATCCCAGAATGGGGACACACAGTGCGGCATTCTGGGAAACGCCAGTTCATTAGTTCATAATGAAGTCAACGAGTCAGAATGAAAGGACAGGTAGGTGAAGCCTCACCATGAAGAACAAGTGTCAGCATGGGTATAAGATCAGTATGACAAAGATAACATGGTGTAATAACATCATGTCCCTGCACACTGCCGATTTCAGTCATTCTCAGCATTCTCAGTATTTTCAGAATAAGATACGAAAACTTTATTGATCCCACACACGGAAATCAAAGCAGTGTCACTCATCGTCTGCGGCTACACATGCAGATCCTATTTTGTAGCAACCAGATAATGATAGAAACAATAATTTCTACTTCTGCACATCAATTCTATCCCTCAAGTGGAATTTTGTATTTATCTTTGGAAAGTTAATTATCTCAGCAATATTTGTAATTAGAGTAAGTTCCAACACTTTTGTACTTCGTGTTAATTAATCTTTGTATGCGCACAATGTATGTACATACTGTAATACTGTAGTTTATCTGGTTATTTCCCTCATCTATATGTGTCTGTTGTTTCATGCCTCTTTTTGCTGTGACAGTTTAATTTCCCAGTTTGGATCAACAAATTTGTTTTATTACATTTTATCATGTTTTATCTCTCAATTATGACACATTCAACAAAATTCTTATATTCATTGATCTGTGTTGGGTATGTTTTGAAGAATACTGTATTTTATCATCTCTTTACGTGCATCTGGTCTTTTCTGCTGCTATTTCTATCTGTAGTTAAAGGCAGTTATCGTTTTAACACCCACTGATTCCCCTGCAGTCACTCTGTATGTAGGACTTCCACTGAATGCCAGAATGTTGGTATTTTGCTAGAAAACATATATAAATATCAACATTTAACATAGGTCTCTAGGGTCAGACTCTCGTCTTTTGAGCCACTGTGGTGATTAATTAAGCAAATGTTGAAGCTGAAATTATTAGTCAGTCAATTAAGTATATGGACAAAAACTTAATCTCCAACTACTTAAGAATTCAATTATCTTTTCAAATATCTCCGTAAAAATGGCAAATATTCACTTGTGCCACTTCATTGGCTTATAGATTAGTAGATTGAATATTTTGGAGTTTGAGCTGCTGGGCTGACCAAATAAGTGATACAACTTTCAATTAGCTGAACTTTTTGTTGAGCTTCCAAGACTCGTTTGGTTTTTCACTCTCCTGGCCGTTCATGTCTTAAATGAGGGTCTGGGTTATGTATTAGGCCTTAATGTCTCTTACATTAGACTGATAAGATATGAAGTAGCAAAGCTCACAGTGTTGGAAATATCATGCTACAGCTATAACTCTACGGAAAGTTTGCCATGTATCACTTCATTTTCTGAATGCTTACAAAGTTTCCTGTTTTGGTTTTCTTGATTTTTGTCCTTGTGTTATGTGGCCTACCTACTATACAATACTTCTCAGCTCTTATGAAAACTCATTTTTGGGTTTGGCCCACATTCTTGTCTATTTAAATCCTCTCTCAGCGCGCCGAGTCATCAAAGTGTGTGTTTGTGCGCAGCAGCAGCAGCAGCAGCATCACCACCACACATGAACCTACCGCTCTGGTCGCTCTGGTTTTGCGCTTCGCTTCTCCTGGTCAGGCTACAAATCTCCCGAGCCCTCAGGTGCTGGGATATGATGGCGCAGTCCGGATGAATAGCTTGAGCCTGAGAACAGCAGACAACTAAGTTATCTACAGTAAAGCAGACGCATGCACCACAAGCAGATGCTGTTCTTCGTTTGTTGCTTGGAGGAGTGCGAGTGCATGCGGGGATTATAAGCAGCTTTATGTTAAACAAACAACAACAGACACAGCTGTCAGGCCTCGTTTTTGTCACTTGGTCGAGTGTCGAGGTGTTTTCCAAAAAAAAAATCTCATTTACTCAAAGAATCGTCTCAGAAATGCCTGAATTTGTATAATAAAATATTGTATTTTTAATTTCTCTGCAGATTAAACCAGTTTTAGTTTAATTAATGGGATATTTTGTGCAAGCAACTACATAGTAATAAAAATTAAAGACCTTGCCTTCTGCATATTCATGTCCAATAGACCATAAAACATCCTGTCCAAAGCTAGGCTCTTTATTTTTTAAATGTATTTCGCTATATAAAAATATAATTAAATAGCTATGAAGGTCTTGAGCCTTGATAACCGCTAATTACTGCGAACAGATTAATGAGAACATTGAGTGTCCAAGCGTTGTGTGAGCGCAAAGAGCCAGAGAACGGCAGAGGGTGATGATGGTGTCAGCACTGCAATAAAGATGTGATTAAGGCAGAAATGATTGTTTCCTAAATTACTGGTTCGTAAATGCAGCAGCAAAGTCAACTTTTGGATGCACTTTGTTGTTTTTAATCAGTTCATAGATGGAATTATTGTGGCCCAAAAAGAAGATTTTGCACTGAGATTTTATTAATAATAAACATGCCACTCACCGTGGGACTGTTCCACAGATGGAGATAAAAGATGAGGAGTAAAAATTTCTCTTGTCGTCCTGGCAGCCCTTTACAATACACTTCCATGTTTTATATCTGTCTTCTTTATTGTATATGGCGTGAGCGCCAATCCGGGTTCTGTGCTGCTCTGTCCGTGTCTGTGACTGACTTCTTCTTTGTAGACTCGGTATGAAACTGTACTGTGTCAACCTAAAATAGATCCCCATTTCTCTCCTGCGAGCTGCAAACTTGCAGGAGCGGAGGGCTGTCACACATCTGCTCTCTCTCTCCCTCTCTCTCTCTCTCTCTCTCTCTCTCTATAAAGGGCAGAGCAAAAATCAAGTGAATGAGTATCTCCATTCACAGAGATGACAAAGGGACCTGAGGCATTTTAAGTCACAAAATGTATTTTGCTAACGTTATAACGCCAAATGTATATGTCTCAAACAAAACCTTTATTGATGCACTGAAATTATTTAGGAGATACAGTACAAATAGTAGCTATATGCACGGATTGATAAGACACCCCTCAGGAATAGAAGTGTTATAGGCTACAGATGCCATAATATAAAACAACTATGTTACAAGTGAATTTCAGACATCATAATTATTGATGTATTAATGTTGCTCCTGGGAGTTTTATGTGTATCACACATAGGGCAGTAGTTGGGGTTCCAAACGGAAATTCAATAATAGCAGTATTATTTAAATCTAACTAAAGTAATTAAATCAGAACTCTCCCTGGATTTAATTTAGTCTCCACACTCTGTGTACTGGAGTCCGGCGACTGTACCCATAAACGCCAAAATCTACAGGTTAATTCTGTATTAATACTTTAGAAAGTCTAGAAAAGTTGATTACAAATCAGGGACGAAGCGCTGTGTTTGTGAGTTCAAGTTTGTACCCGAGTGTCAAAACGTTTAAAATGTTAATGATCTACTTAATTTATTATGCATTTCATGAAATTACCATGGAGCAAATGGCTTTTCTGTGTTCTATCTGAATTTGCATGTTCTCCCTGTGTTTGTGTGGGTTTCCTCCCACAGACATGTATTTATGTGAACTGGTAAGTCTAAACTGCCTGTATGTGTGAAAGTTTGTCTGTCTCTACTTGTCAGCTCTGAGATAGCCTGACCTGTCCAGTGTGAACCCCATCTCTCACCCAAAGACAGCTGGGATAAGCTCCAGCAACCCCACAATCCTTAACAATGTAAGTTATATAAATAATGGATGGATACAAAACTCTTCACCAGTGAGCACTGAAGCTTACACCACTCTGTATATCACAGTGCGTGTATTCTCAAAATTAGAAATTATACTGATGGCAAACAATTGTGCAATTTGACAACAAAGGTCTGTGAAATAGATACAAAATAAAAGAAAAATAAAGAATTGGAAGCAAATTAAAGTGCACAGAGGCAGACAATGTTTGACCATCTTTCTTTTTAAGAATTATGATACACAAAAAAGAACAAGTAGGACTACAAAATACCAGGAACATGGCCGTGCTTTCAGCTGTACATTACAACTAAATCCTCAACAGGATAAGAAGAATCTTATACATTTATTATAATAACTGCATCAAACACTGATACACTGATGGTTTATCCAATTTGAAATTAGGCTGAATATTCATTAACACAGGTTTTCATTCAGGAATGGCTGCCAATCTGTAATCACCAGCGCATTGTCAGTTCAGATTATTTGAAATGTTGGTAACATATTTTGAATTGATTGTTTTCATTTCTCAGAGGAAGTAGTCTGGGCAGTCAGTAGTGAGCTGTTGAAGGACACTGAGGTTACAATGGCCTGAAGGCTGCCAGATGGGGCTGTAGGTGAAGGAACATCTGGTAAAATCTCCAAAATAGACTGGATGATTTAAGTAACTCAAAAAAGAAAAATATGTTCCCTCGTCTGTTGCCATGTTGGTATCTTTGACAAGGAATATGTTGCCCCACTGGTTTGTGGTCAGTATTTTACAAATGGGGTCAGATTAGACTGTTTCCAGAACAGGGAGTGCTAAAAAAGCCAGACTCCTCCCTGCAGAATAGCTGCACAAGAACAAGAACATGATTTAACCTTCAAATGCTCTTCTAGAGTTACTTAGTGAACTTTTTAGAAGAACATTTTACTTCAGGTGTCCAACTGAACAGCAGCACGCTTGTATTGGTCATTCACCTGGTGTAAATCTGTGTACCTGTGGGTTAAAAGTAATAATGATAAAAGGTTTCAGTCATCCTGCAGTATGGACTCTCATAATGCTAACCTTATAACACTGTTACCCATTTACAAACACAGGCTAACAAAAGGTTTGTGCAATACGAGTGACACGTGTTGGCAAATGGCTTATTTTTCAAACATATTAGTTGTTTGCATTTAAACATCTGAGTGTTTGATCCCCACAAAAGCTAGTGTTTCCCATTCAAGCTGTTTTCCCAAGCTACAAGAACTGACTGTACTGTAAGCAGCTTTTGAATAAAACATGGGTTTGAAATGTCAATATCATGACCAGAGTCAGGAATAGCCCAATTCAGTGATGTTACAAAGAGATAACACATACTATGGCTGTAACGCATGATTATCACAAGTTTCCACACAAGCCCAGAGAAAGACCAAAAATGTATTTAAAACTTTTATCTTTTCTTTATAAAATCTTTAAATTCTGTGATCTAAGCAGTCGTGTATTTAGAGTCCTTCACTTTACTAACATTTTAAAGCATTTAGTTTTTTGCTCATCCATCCACACATAATTCTAATCTGTGCAGTCCAAACTGCGGTCAGGTGCATTATGTTTGTTAAATTTGTCTTGAGTTTTAAAATAACTTTATAATACAGTAAAATGTGGGGCTGAAAACTTCCGATGTGACTGTAAATAATTACAACCAGACTACTACTGAGTTCAGAATAAAGTCTAACGGATATTTTTTCATGTATGTGCCAGACGATGAAAGCAAATCATGGTTTAATATGGGACCCTGCACAATTTGGGGCCAATGGCCAGGGGTCCACTTTGGTTGGATGAATCCAGCCTTTGCTTGCAGTGCCTCAGGTTGTGGTGTGTGGGGTGTAGTGTGGCATGCATTTGTTTTCAGCCCCCTTTACTCTGATACCCCTAAATAAAATCCAGTGCAGACGGTTGCCTTCAGAAGTCACATAATTGGTAAGTAGAGTCAACCTGTGCATAATTTAATCTCACAGCTGTACAGTGGTTCTGTGAAGGCCTCAGAGGTTTGCTAGAGAACATTGGTGAACAAGATGGATGGAGCTATATACAGGGCAACCCTGGAAGAAAACCTGTGGCAACCTGAGGCTGCAAAAGACTTGAGACTGGGTTGGAGGTTCATCTTCCAGCAGGACAATGACCCTAAACATACAGCCAGAACTACAATGGAATGGCCCAGTTAACGCCCAGACCTAAATCCTATTGAGAATCTGTGGCAAAACTTGAAAATTGTTGTTCACAGACGCTCTTCTGACTGATCTGACTGAGCTGTAGCTATTTTGCAAATGAGAATGAGAAACAATTGCAGTCTCTAGATGTGCAAAGCTTGTAGAAACATACCTCAAAAGACTTGCAGCTGTAAATGCAGCCAAAGGTGGTTCAACAAAGTATTGACTCAGGGGGACTGAATACAAATGCACGCCACACTTTTCAGGTTTTTATTGTAAAACCAGGTATCATTTTCCTTCCACTTCAAAGTTATGCACTTCTTTGTGTTGGTCTATCACATAAAATCCCAATAAAAAAAATTTTGTGGTTGTAATGTAATGTGACAACAGATGTAAGGGGTATGAATACTTTTACAAGGCACTGTATGTCAGTTGATAATAAACTTCATTTTCATGTTTAATCTTCTTCATGAATATTCAGTACAGGTCTAATCAGTACCAAAGGATGAACGCATTGTAAAAGGGCTTGAAGGAAAACTTCACCCAAGTTTGAAAATTCATGTGTATATTTTTGAAGTTTAGGCACAGGTCGGGCATAAAGTGACTTTGTTTCCTAAAACCTGAAGTGAAACCGCTAACAATTCAATTCTGATGTCAGTGTGGTGTAAAATCCAGCTCTACTTAGTGTAAAAATGAACAGTACACAAAAATATGTTGTGTGACACGTCTTGGAGTGAAATAAAGTTTAAACTCTGCTTTGTAACAATGCTAACCCTAAATTAATTACAGAAATCACGGATAAATTATAAGGCAAGGGCACCCGAGCATAGCATAGACATATGAAAGGTTTCCTTCCCTTCACACATACAGTAGCTAACTTAATGATAATTTCTTGTGTTTGGTCCTTTGTGTCTATTTGTATCATATTTGCTTCTGTATTTAGCTGTGTGGTATCTACAGTGCTGTGAAAAAGTATTTCCCCCTTCCTGATTTTTTTATTTTTTGCATATTTGTCACACTTAAATAATTCAGATCACCTGAGTAAATACAAAATGTATTTTTTAATGATTTCATTTATCAAAGAAAAAAACCCATCAAAACCTGCCTGTATTTGGATACATTGTGCATCTCTCTCTTTGTGGCAGTTTTGGATGTAGTCATTTTCTGAGTCTTTTAGTCATTTTGCATTGCTCTGTGGTCTTTCTAGCTCCTTGTAGTTGTTTGATTGACTTTCTCATAAGAATATTAAAAGACACTTTCACAAGAGGGTCTTACCTTTTGGGCCCATTCAGTAATCCATCAACGATAAAAGTAATATACTGAGATTAAGGTCTGAGGCAATAAGTACTACAGAACAGAAACCAACAGACACATAATCTATAAGGCAGACATGGGGCATAAATAATGCAAAAATCAAGGAAGTCAATCAAAAATACTGTTAGTAACAAGAACAAGGGCAGAAAAAGGGAAGGTGTCAAAGAGAAATAATCAACCACACACTGAAAGCAGTGATGTTGACTTTCATCCAAGAACACCTAAGGTCATTTTACAAATTTTAATGATGCAGATTTCCTTTTGTAGATCGCTTGTACAGAATAAATCATAACTTGTCTAAACTGCATGTACTGATGTCTTCATTTTGGCACAACCTAAAGCCGTATTTTAAAAAGCACCCAGCACACTGTACGTCTCTCCAAATTTGTCACTAATATAATTATTGCTGCTTGAACTTTTCTATTTGCCCTTTGAAGAATACAAGTTGAAAGTGATTGGTCAAGTGGTTGAATATGAATAAGATGCTGGACTTTACATTGGTTGGTGGACACCGGCGGTGAGGGATGCCATCAAGCTGAAGAAGGAGTCCTACCGGGCCTTTTTGAAGCGGAATGCGACTTCGGTGGTTGCCGAGGCAAAAACTCGGGCGTGGGAGGAGTTTGGTGAGGCCATGGAGAATGACTTCCAGACGGCT
>JAUMHL010000010.1:14775284-14815943 GCA_032362345.1 Sandelia bainsii | reverse complement strand
TGTAAAGTGCCTTGAGATGATTTTTGTTATGATTTGGCGCTATACAAATAAAGATGAATTGAATTGAATTGAATTACTGGTGGAAGTGAGGAATAAAATATTTCATGTGGACCCTGGTATTTTATCTCATCATTCCAGATGGGATTTTAACTTCACAAAATTAAAGGAGACATGGACGTTCAGAGAAGATAAAGACTTTAATGCCAACAATTTGTAAATAATTACCTTACCTAATTACCTAATACAACCTCCTGGTCTCCTGATGGCTTTAATTTGTCATCCAATTGGTTGTCAAATAGGCCTATAATTATTACTGGGAAGGTGGTGAAAAATTACTGACATGCGCGTCCAGACTTCATTTAAATCTCTGACCAGCGCAGGTGATACTGAAATCACCTTACGTCCCTAGGGGAAAAAAATCCTGCCTGAATGTGTATAACCCAAGGAATTAGATAAAACAGGTTTAAAATCTGTGCAGAGCTCATGTGTTGGCTGATGTTTACTCCTTAGAAACCACTTTTACTTGATGTTTTACTCATTGTGCAGTTTTAAAATAATATTTTACAATGTTCACATCTGACTTACCACCTACAACCACTAGTTTTTCTTGTTAGCTTGTTTTCCTCCCTTACCTTAACCTTGTACATCACCAGGTGCAGGTGAAAACAGCCCTACAGCAGGCCAAAGGGCGCCAGCAGAAACGACAGCACAGGAATGTAAGTCCTCCAGCTTGACTGTGCTCAGGCCTGGGAATGCTGCATGGCTGAGACAGTCGGGTGCGCTGGCTGTGTCTGCTGCTGCCTGACGTGGAGTGTGCTACTATCACAGATGTCTCATCCTGCTTTTTTTTTAGCCATCATACTCGGCCACTTACTGATTTCACAATGTGTAAATTTTGGGCATAAATGACAGACATTTTCTGACCATATTTAAATTCTAATTATTTTCCGAAGTGAAAAATCTCCTTTCAACCTTTTCAACCTTTTTTTGAAAATGAATTTCTCATTTTTTAACTTCTGAATTAAGTGATCATCATTTCATAAAACTGGTAAATGCCACACTCTCCAATGTGTCCTTGCTTATTCTAGCACAAAGACTGTAAATGGAAATAAACAGCCCACCTACCTCTGTCTAAAGACATAAAAAAAAAAAAAGCAAGTTCACTGATTACCAGGTTATATCTCATTACTTTAATTCATACACAAACCAGACTGTTAAGCAATTTGTGCAGAGCCAGACTTGTTGTCTGCCCCTGCTTTCACTCTTTGTGCTAGATGAGCTGTAATGTATATTTAATAGACAAATATGAGAGTACTTCCAATCTTCTGATCAAGTCTCTGCAATAAAGACCATTGTCCAAAAATTTTGAATTATTACTTCAAATATTGATTATGGGCCTGTTTTGAAGAATATGCACGCTAAAATCAAACATTACAGCCATTTAATTATTTTTTGTTTTTATTGGGATGGGATTAATTTTATGTGTGTGGGAAGTGTGTCAGCACTGCATGGCTTTCTTGCATGGAAAACTGTACTTTATTTAGGCATGTTGAGTCTTCTCTTCAGGCTTGGATTGAATGTCAGTCTGGATGATAGTGTTCCTGTTACCATTTGAACCCATGACACTTGATGATTAATTCTAGTTTATCTTCCCACAGTCATCCTCACATGCAGGAGGTGACCAGGAGCTGGGTTCACGCATGAAGAGCCTGGAGTTGGAGAACCAGACTCTGCACAAAGGTCGGTGTGTTGAGTTTTGCCACATCTTCTTGGCCCGTGTCCATACTAACCAACTAAATACATAAACACATCTTTTTCTCTGCATTTTCACCCTCTGTCTAGACTAAAACGACCTTGGTAGGGTGTAAATCTGATAATGCCAGCTTACCATTTTTGTGTGCACGAGAACAACGGCTTTGCAGAAATGCTGTTCTGTGACAAAACAGATGGTGGCAGTAGCGCAGCATTTCACTGTCAAAAACAAAAACTTTGTTGTTTGTCCGTACAGAGGAATCCAATTTGCTTTTTGTTGTGGCTAATCTCTACTTGTGTAGTGACAAAGCCAACAACTCCAGACTTTTACTAAAATTATTTTGGTGTGCTTGGTAGAAACAATGTTTAGAGTGGAAATGGAAATACTATATTTGTTCTTCACTTTGTTTTCTGTGATTTGTTTCCTCATCTGTTCTCCATGCAGTCTGAGTTACCCATTTTGGCATTTTTATTGCAGAAACAAGCTGAAACAGATGGTCTGGATACATGCAGTTTTTTATACAAAAACGATTTGAGCGTTCAGCTAGCTTGATGTAGTTGTAGTTTAAGCCTTTGCTCACTTGTTCTATATATATACATATATATATATATATTATATATAACGTTACTGCTGCGTTTTGCTTTGCTTAGTGGTGGAGGAGATGAGAGCTGCCCTGCACAAGCTGGAGTCAAGAGTGGCTGTGCTGGAAAAGAGCCCTGGACCAGCGGTAGCCATTCCATGTGCTAAGGTAGATATTTAAGAATTTGTTAGATATGGTATGTTTTTATACATGTATGTACACTGTTTATGCAAGTCTTAAAGAGGCAAGACGGCCTTGTCACTTGGAGCCATTTGAAATACAACAGAAAATGAACAATAAATAAACTTGTTGGAAAAAGACCCACAGAACATCTCACCTTCACCATTTCCCTATTTTTTTCCCTTATTAAACAGGCTGCTCCAGTTCAACAGGTAAAGGTGGAAAATGGCGATGATGATGATGACGACATTGACTTGTTTGGCAGTGATGAAGAAGAAGATGAGGAGGCAGCACGTCTCAAGCAAGAGCGTCTGGATGCATATGCAGCCAAAAAGGCCAAGAAACCTGCCCTCATCGCCAAGTCATCAATCCTGTTGGATGTCAAACCTGTATGTATCAATACCAGACTGTGATCTCATTAGACAGAAAATGTTTGTAGAGGTTTTTCTGTAAATGTCAACTCTGTGTTGAACAGCGTGTTCATATCTTTGTCAAATTAATGTAATTTCTCTCCCCCACTTCTGTGTTTGCTTAGTGGGATGATGAGACAGATATGGCGAAGTTGGAGGAGTGTGTGCGCTCAGTGCAGGTGGATGGACTCCTGTGGGGAGCATCCAAGCTGGTACCAGTTGGCTACGGCATCAAAAAGCTGCAGATCAACTGTGTGGTTGAAGACGACAAAGTCGGCACCGACATCCTGGAAGAGGAGATCACCAAGTTTGAGGACTACGTAAGTAACAGTCTCTTTGATGGAATTTAATGGTCAGGTCATTCTAATTAGAAAATGTTTTTCTAAAGCATACGTATCAAGGTTCATGTTTGAAATGTGTTTCGCTTTTCTGCAATCTTACCAATATGGTGGAGCCAAGTGGAATATCAGTTCTAGTGCTCAGTGTTGGAAAAAGTTCAGCAGCAACATTTTTTCCAGGGTCTTTGTCAATTTGGTCACAGTATCAGGTTATACAGCTAATCAGAGGACATGTATACATGCACACAAGTAACCTGTTTACTGTAAATTCTTGTATACAAGCAGCAGGTCAGTATCAGATTTCTCCCCAGACCTTTATTGTGGAAGCATATCTTAAGTATTTTAACTGGATTACTGATGAAGGATGCTGCTTCCAGACTTGTTCACTGGTGGAAACTGACATATCTTTGGTTTCTACAGGCTGCTTTATATTGATTTTAGTTCAGCTGTGTAGAATATTATTTATGAAGGAGCACATGGCTACATCATAAGCTCTGATTAATTCTGTTTTGTTCTTGTCATGCACACGCGTGTGTCTGTGTACTTATATTAGGAGCAGATTAGAAAGCCGCTTACCTGCATATGTGGCCAAGACATTGAAGTTCTTTCTGAGAAATCAGGTTTTTCTAATCCGCTAGCCTCATTACAGAAACCAGGTTTCTTGTTTTCATTACATGTAGGACATTAGCTTCCTGGATAAAGCCAACTGTAACCTGTACCTTGCTTTAAGTGCATGTAAACACACTGATTTATACTCTGTATGATTCAGACCTCGCTGAACAGTTTCATTGGAACTCCTTTCTGATGGAAAAAATCTCAACAGTGTTGTTGCTGAATTTTTTTAAAGTAAATTTTCAATTTAGTGAGCACCACCGATGAAATTCCACTTTATAGTGATGCTGGCAAACTTTGATGGGATAAAACCAAAACTAGATATGTAATAACTAATGTTATGGTTAAACAAACTATTCAGTGCAGTTTATAAATAAGGCTACAGCCAGTAAAATCTACCAGCTTCCACCTCTAAGGGTCACCAATTAACACTTTATATCTTGATTAGGACAAATTAGCCATTTTACAGGAGGTTATGTGAAACAGCCAAGAAATAATCTCACATTACCCCGTTAAACAGTAAATTGTCATTATTACACTCATTTAAGCACAATTATATAACACGTTAATTAGTGAGATGTAGAAGTGCTGCCAGATGGATTATGTTATTGTTGAACAGAGCCAAGCTGGCTCGTTCCCATTTCTGTCTTGTGTTTAACCAGTTGCTGCCTGTAGCTTTAAATTTAACATATTTTTTAATCTTGGATCTCTGTCAGAAAATGAAAAATCATATTTCCAAAATTGTTTTAACTTTTTACCTAAATGCATAGAGTAAAAATGTTCTTTGAAGTTGTAACAGACAAATGCTTTATTGACTTTGGTGTGATCTTACACATTTTTATCTATTGGATGTCTAAATAAATTCATACCTCAACTTTTATTTTTCTCCGTAGGTCCAGAGTGTAGATGTCGCTGCCTTCAATAAGATCTAAGCCCCACCAGCTTTTCACCTTCTCCACCAAAGTGTTGCTGCTGCTCCTGGCTGCACGGTTATTAAAAAGCTAAGCTTTGAGCACAAACATCTGTCTCAGTTTCATTATTTTAAGCGTAATGTATATATTTTAATCTACAGCGTTACAAATTTAATTTAATTGTAATATTCCCACAGTCTGAACTGAACTGTGAGCTGCTCTCAGTTGACGATTTAAAGAAAGCACAGCTTCAGAGTTGAACCTAGTCCCACCCAAAACCCTGGATACACAGGCTGGCTGAATGTGGTCTTGACTTTGTGAAGCAAAGCCATTGTGTCAGAAATGTTGTAGAAAGACAGAGTCCCTGCCCTGTAATCTAGATACACTCCTATCCTGCTGCAGCAAGCATCGACGGTCACACTCTCCTTATTGTGCTGAAACAAACAGACTGATTGAGAGCAGTCCAGGCTCCAGGATTTGGAGTTGTGTCCCATCTTGCTGTCACTCCCGCCTCCACTCCTGCTCATGTTTTTGTAACAGACACCAATGGAAACCCCTCCACTTCCAGTCCACTCCACCTCCCAGTAGCAGCGCCCAGCCGTCCCAGCTTTGCACAGAACCTGGGCCCAGCTGGTGAAGCGATCGGCGTGGTCCGGGTAGGGCTGTGGATCTGAGCGCGTCATCACCACTCTCCGATCATCAGAGAAGCATAAGTAAGGGTTGGCTGTGTTCATGTCCAGGGTTAGGTTATTGTAATCTACATATACAGACAGAGGACAGGCACAGATTAACAACTGGTTTCTTGTCTCAAGGAAATACAATAGAAATGTGCTTTTGTTTTTGTTTATCACATCAAGTTGTGTGAGTCAGTTAATAAAAAAGTTGGTCAGTTAATCCACTACTTTGGTCCAGTCTAAAATAACTAAACCGCTGTTGATTGGATTGACATTAAATTATGTCCAGACATCACCCACTCCAGATCGGCTGTGATGAACTGTGAATCCCTTCTCATTGTTTGGATCAAAAATATAATTTTTGCAACACTTACGTTTTAAAATTAATAAACAAATATCAACACTTAAGCATTTTATACTGAAAGGAAACAATACAAAATGTGCAAATTTGCAACAAACTGCCACAAGTTTAACTTAAAAGTGTTTTTTTTGTTTCCTATGATTTTTGGGGCTGTCGGTCATTGTGTGCAACAACACCACACTCAAAACAACCAGTATTGATTCTACTTAGTATTGACTGTAAATACACTGCCACGTTACTAGTGTGAACAAACTAAAAACCTGCTGAGAATCAGTGTGTAGTATAAATGTGGGACAGTGTTGACCTTATTTCATGAAGAAACTACTCACATTGTAGAAAATCAGCTCTTGTCTTCAGTTCGGAGTTGTAAGGTATGTCAGCTTCTTTTGCTGTTAGAGATCAGAGTTGGTCAACATTAAACTGAAAACAGAATTACTATTAAAACTTCAAGCTCAAAAAAACTTTACCTTTAGTCTTTTCAGAGGATCTTTTGTTGCTGGCTTCCTTCAGTGAAAGTGCTAGAAGTGGAAAAACAAATTTTAGTGTCAGTTTTACCTGAAGATAATAATTTCTGAAAACAAAATTATTACTGCAGTCTTCTGTAAGAGACCTACCCTTGTTAGAGATTCTGCTGAATTCTTTTTCAAGTGATTCATCCAGACTGTCCTTCAGATCCACCAGGGCTCCCCTCATGGTTTTGTACATTAAATATGGAATTACATCAGTGCTGGGAATCTCCACAGTCTTTGTAGGGAAGTTAAGAGACTTGCTCTTCTGCAATGACATGCAACAAACCATACACATTGACAGGACCACACCATTATTTATATTATGTTTCTGAAAAGTCTCCTAATCACAATATATTACATTTTCACATCACCATAAAAAACATTTACTTGTATTAAACACCATCTCCTCAAAGATGAATGAATCTTACATATTTGAGACAGTATTTAGTTGCTTATTTATGTTAAGAACATTGATAAAAACCTTTAAGAAGTTATGATGTATAATGTAATATAAGGATATTAAATATATTTGCATTTAATATAAATATATATATATATATTTATAATAAGCCTGGGTTCATTAAGCTTATTTCTCACAACTTACTCCTACTTACAAACATCCATATAAAACATATTTATCAAATTTATTACAACTTAAAAATACATTAAATAGTACTCCTGATAAAGTAAAAGGAGCTAGTAGTAGTGTTTCTGCAGTACAGAAACAAGGTCAGCACACATGTTCTGAAACCTCCTTTTTCTCCGATTTCAACCAACCATCGATGCTTACTGTTTTTCTGTTCTTAATTATTATAGGTTGAATATCATGTTGGTCATACAAAAAAAGCTCAATGAACTCTGCAACAACGTGAATGGCATTTTAGCATTTTTTACATTTCATAGAAAATTATTTGTAAAAATAAACAATTACCACTCAAATAATGTCTATTTGTATATTACTGTATAATATATTAGATAAATGTATTGATTGTTAATTTCATATTAATAGCGTGCAAGTGTGTTAAGAGGTTTCACAAAAAAAATGTAGAAATCACACAGGTGATCACTTATTCTTAGAGGCTTTGCTGTAACTTTACACTTGGCAAACAATTTACTCCTAAATGCACTTTTAAGTTGAATTCTCATTCTCATTCTCAAGTTTGATCATTATGGGCCCAGAAGTAAAGAAAACTGCACTAAACGTAATCAAAAATATCTTGGAAATTAATCCTAAACCATCCTGGGAGTTAGAATAAAAACATCAGAATTCAGTTTGTTGTGATCTGTGTCTGTAATATTAACTGAACTACAGCTTATATTTGAAATATTTCTAACATAATAAAGACATGATTTTGTCTGAGTCGGGGTCTGAATTAACTGTTGTTGCAGACCTGAAGGAAGTAGACGTGGTCGTCAGTGCGACAGAGCTTCTCCAGCTTAGCATCCATCCTCCTGAGCTCGACTATCTCCCTCTGGATCTTCTCCAGCAGCTCCTCAGCCTGACTGACAGCTGCTCTCTCCTGGACTCGGATCACCTCCTTCACCTCACAGCTTTGCTTCTCTATGGAGCGGATCAGCTTTGAGAAAATTCTCTCACTCTCCTCCACTGCTGCCTCTGTGGAGTGCTGCGGACGAGAACAGTTTTGTCTTATTGGTCTCTGCACCCAACATATTTATTTCTCATAAAGGAGAAAATTAGATGCACTCACCTTGATGTATTTGATAGCATATCTAAGTTCCTTCTCTGCGTCCTTCAGTTTCTGCACAGACTTCAAAGAGGTTTCTTGGAGTTTTTTCTGAGAGAATACAGAAGATGAATATAACAGAGTGTGCTGACAGTCCAGTATTTTTTCCATGACTGACTTCTTCTTGACACAGTAATACTTGAGCATACATAAGATATCACTGCAAGATCAGGGCACATTTCACACCTCCTGTATTGAATATATGAAATGCTGAAGCCTTTAAACAGGCTATAAAAGACATATCCTTCATCTTTTAGGTCACTGCAGAACTGTTTTGAAGATAGAGGCAGCATATGCGTCACAACATCTAGAAGTTAGTTGTTGTAGTTCTTTCTGCTGATTTAGTTTCTTTATTAATTTTAATTCATATTAGTTTAGGTCAGCTGCCAAAACTACAGCAGTGACAGCAACATGGAAGCACATAAGTGGCCTAACAGTAGGCCTACTGCTTCCTAGAGTCATGAGTATATCAAATATGAAGAAACAAACGTGTTACATGTAGATTTAGTATGACTGATAACGTTATGTTCAGTGTTCATCATATATAAACATATATGATGCTACATATAACACATCATTTTTCTTCAGTCTAAAAATAATTTGGCTCACTTTGATGGCACCAACTTATCAAAATAAATAAAAAACAGGCTAATAAACATTTTGAGCTCATGTTGTAGCCCACAGCTTGTCTGGCTGAAAATATAGCAGCACTGTATTTTCTCAGGCAAAGCATCAAGAGAACAGTAGTTTCAAAACTTTCAAACTCTAAGAAAGTCCCCACTACATTTCCCATAATGCAACCCCATGGTGTCTTTAATTAAAACCCACAGACGTATAAGATCTTAGCTCTTTCGTAATCGACAAGACAGTTCTGCTAGAAGTGAATACAGCCGAGCCTGGTCAGCACCAACATGTGTAACATCCAGTGCTGTGTTTAGTCAGTTTGTCATAATTAGAATTTTTTTTGATGAATTAGGAGTCACATCAACATCCAAGTGTGTCTAAAAAGCCATCTTAAACAAACACTTGACAGACTATAAAGAAGGAAAAAGAATGCAACACGCTATCTTTGCTGTATTATTAACAACAGATCATGACTTTAACTCTTTTAACTAGTCTGTAAAATGTGTCCAAATAAAATCAGTTTTATAAAAATGATCTCTTAGTGAAAATACATACAGACCTCAAAGTGAAAAAATAGCACTTTGCCATTTTATAGAGGTTTTTGTGCCACACTATTTTTAACTTTAACATACTAGAGCATCTGTTGTTTCAGTCTTTACAAAGCTATTTTAATCATCTAGTGGTGTTTATTTTTCAGACTGACATAACAGTGATAATAACTGTGCACCTGACCCAATTCCATAAATATACGACTTCTTTTCATCTCTACTATCAATCTCATTGTGAACTTGGCACAAGATCAAGATAACCCTAATCATGTAATCAGTGAATTTCCTCATACTTGATAAATGGTTTTAAAGTATCAGTCACAACCTATTGAATGACAGGGGCCCACTGGGCCAGACATTATGTATGAAGTGATGATAATTTTTGTTTGAAAGTCACAGAGCCGAGTTAAGAGACACAAAATGACTACACACACACAAAACAAAATTACCACATAAATTACTACAAACAAACACAAGAGTGACATAAAGATACACGGGATCCTACAGACTACAGAGTGGTGGGGCCCATTTTCTCATAACTGATCGATCATTTTAAGAAGTGTTCAAACCCACCTGCTGCGCTGTTCTTTCATCCAGCACTGGCACTGCGTCATGGCCTCTGTGTCTCTCCTTAACGCACAGAGGACACACACACTGCTGGTCAGTGCGACAGTACAGCCTCACTGGTTTGTCGTGCTGTGCGCACAGCTTCTCTCTCTGCTCCTCTGAAGCTGGGATCAGCTTGTGGGACTTTCCATGAAAGCGTTCTTCGTGGACTCTCAGGTGAGTCGCACAGTAAGACTCGGAGCACGCGACACAGGATTTAACAGCTTTGCTTTTTCTCCCCGAGCAAACGCTGCATTTCACTTCTTCAGGTTTGACAAAACCTTGATCTGCAGCTTGAAACTCAGTCCTCTGGAACTTTTCCACCACTTCACCCAGAACTGTGTTTCTGCTCAGCAGAGGTCTGGGATTAAACACCTGCCTGCACTGAGGACAGCTGCACTGGCCTTTCTGCTTGGGCCTGTTCCAGTAATCTTCAATACAGTCCAAACAGTAACTGTGTCCACACGGGATCGTCACCGGATCTCTCAGTATCTCCAAGCACACCGGACAACAAAACTGGTCCTGTTCTACAGAAATAGTTGCCGCAGCCATTTTCTACGAACTCCCAACAGAAAGTCGAAGAGACAAAGGTGGGCGTAGCTCGCAGGTGAGGCGATGACAGCGTCTCAGGTTACAGCTGCTGCACCCACAGGGCTCCAATCACACACAGCAGACAGGGAAATAGGCTGTGCAAGATGAAACAAACAAGCCTCTGTTGAACCATCTCTTTTAAAGTAAAGTCACACCACATGCACTGGTCTGTGGATGGCATTTTACTCAAAAGCCCTGCAGTATTTTGAGTGTACAGTCAACCTGTTACCCGGCTTCTATCCCAAACACTTAATGCTCATATTTGTTCAAAGTACACAGACAAACCAGACCCCATTCAAATAAACACCAGTCTAGTTTTTCCAAGTGAGTTTGTTTTTTAATGTCAGCATGTCACAATACAATATTACACTTATCTGTAAAGCAAAATGAGTGTTAAAAAATGAAAAACATTTTTAAAAGCATAGCTTCATAAAAACTAAAACTTTACTAAATATCAAGGCAGCTTCCTTGTAAATACTGAAATAAATTGCAGTGAGTTCAGTCCTGCTCTGTGCTGCTAAAGTTAATGCATTGTCAGTGTGGTCTTTCCTCATCTTTTCCTACCTGCACTAAAAGTGTAGCTCACTGGTGAAAACCAAGCAAATAACTTAATACAACAAGGTTCATTATTAAATGCACAATTTTCTCATGTCAGTACACACTGGAGAGTGAAAAAGATGAGGAGAGCGCTTGTGTACATTGACATTCAGGGCATGTAGGTGCATGGAAAATGTTGATCTCGATGACCGCAAGATGTCTATTTCCGCCTGGGGTGCGCGCGTCGCTGAATGTGCCTCTGTCTGGATCCTGTGGAGAGTTTGGCGCCTGAGCAGACGGAAGAGAAATTATCAGCCTACGGCACCGTGACGCAACAGAAACATTAGGATTATGATACCATGATGGAGGAGAGCTCACAAACATATCTCTACTCATCACCTGCACTGGACAGTAACAACAGATTATATACAAAAACATTTTTCCAGCATTTGTTACGTTATGAATTGCCATTTTAATTTCAGTGAATGTATTATTACAAAAAATCTATTTCAGAATCCATTAAAAACACAAGGTAGTAATACATGTAATTCCTAGACCCTGAATAACTATATAAAGCTAAATGTTACTTTAAAAGTTGACTCATACTAAGAAAATCTACAATCTTGAAACAAGTACATTGAGGTACTTTCTTTATACTTCTGTACCACTACATTTCAGATATACATTTTGTACTTCTTCACAGATATAGTTACTAGATACTTTGCAGATATAAAACCAACTCTTGTTATAGATTCAGCTAACCAGCAACGTATAAAGTAGTTAAAATAATTTACGCCTCAGAGCAGAGTAAAGTATGTCCTGGTGAATCACTCTTACATTCCTCACCCTTGATGTCAGGTTCACAACCCAGAGACTGCAGGTGTTTCCTTACAGATGTATGTGAGAGATGTATGAGATGTGGCCTGGTGAGTACTTTTACTGTTGATGCAGTAAAGTATAGTAAGTATAGTTATAGGGACTCTGATACGGTAGTGTAGTATTGCTGTTTAAGTGAAACATCGAAATACTTCTCCCAGCACTGGAGAGAATATGTTGTGTAATATGCTGATGTAAACTAGACCCTATACATTGTTAAACACTGATATACATGTATTATTTGATATTGGATCTATTTACCAAAGGGTGAAAAGGCAAACGTGGGTACAGTAGGTCCTGGAGTGAGAAATGGGTTGAGAGGGCTCACAGGACTTTGGTCCAGGCCACGTGGAGGCATCACTGCAAGTACAAAGACAACAGACGCTGTTACTGGAGAGTCTCAGCTGTACTGTCCGAATCTGCAGCACTGTCCTGCTTCTAATAGAGCACATTCAGCAAAATCTAATAAACTGATGCTGCATGATAATTGGGTTAGGAAGCGGAAAAAAACAAAACAAACTAGGTTTACTGCAGGATGCACCCAGTTAAAATTAATGTTGACTCCAATTTTCAACTTGCTTTCTGGGTTCTAATTTCTGGAGAACATGTATATGAACTGTATTAAACTTCCCTCTGTGTTCTCTATATTAAAATGTCTTTCTGCTGCTGGCTGAAAAACTGCATACCAAGTGCACAAATGTATCTATGTTTCTATGACATTTTTGTTAGTACTTCCCAGCACTATATAACAGTAACTCCTAATAATATTAATTAACACATAAAGTCGCATACAAAACATCCAAACTTAGTCACCTAGTTGGAATGTGAAGTCCTGACACACAAAAGACAACAGATGTTTTGTTGTGTACACACATCAGATACTGTATCTCTCTAGATTCAGTTTATCTAGAGTGAATTCAGTATATTCTGTGTGATTTGGTGCAGTGTTTTCTTGTTGTCCTCTTAGGGCCTCTTTAAATATCACATTGCTTAAATAACCTGGTTACTTTCATATAGAGCTATTAGTTGATTCATGGAGAAAATTAACTAACTATTTATTAATTTCCTGTTTTGCTCTATGTTATATAAATGTATCTAGAACTGTGGGAAACTTTCATGGACATTTGAACTATTAAGGATATTTTATAGATCAAGTAGTTCATCAATAATTAAGAAAACAATGCCTATGAATCCTTAATGAAAATAATAAGTTACAGCCTTATAGTCAAGTCAGTCTTCAGATACCCAACACACATGATGAACATGAACAGGTTTGTAGACTCACCTATTGTTGCTTCCATTTGTGCAGCTGAGCCAGTGTCACCAGACTGTGTGGCGTTAAGATGCACAGTGGGATTTGGAGGACCTACAATTACCACATCTCTGACTACAAACGAGAAAAAGAAAAAAATTACATACACAGAACAATGCATCAGATTAAAACACATTTATGATATAACTCTTTGTATCTACCTCTCTCGTAGATGCTGACAAATCCTCCCTGGCAGACCTCCTGCAATAGTACTTTAAAATCTGACACAGCTGTCGTCACTGGGCCAAAGGTGAGGTTAGGATCAACGATGACCGAGGGCAACGCTGACAGCACAGGTGAAACACTGACAGACTGAGAACTCTGCAGTCATAAACACAGAGACCAAGGTGATCAATGTTTGACATGTGTATTTAAGTTGGTATGACACCGTCCTGAGGATCTTAAATAACTAACCTGAAGGAAATGGACGTGGTCATCAGTGTGAGAAAGTCTGTCCAGTTCAGCCTCATTCTTCTTCAGCTCAGTGATCTCCTTCTGGATTTTGTCCAGCAGCTGCTCAGCCTGACTGACGGCCGTCTTTTCTTGGGCCTTGATCAGCTCTCTCACCTCAAAACGCTTCAGCTCGATCGACTGAATCAGCTCGGTGAAGACGGTGTCGCTTTCTTCAGCTGCTGCTCGAGCGGAGCGCTAGAGGGAACAGGAGAGAAAGTACAGTGACAAATTCTTATAAAGTAAAATAAACTGTCACAAGAGACCATTGCTCCAAGAGAATCTATCACTTAATCTTGGCAGTTTCAAGGGTGATAAAAGGGTAAATTATAAAATGTTTATAGAACTCTGACAGTGGCAGGACATTTATATCATCTGTCTAAGAGACCAAACCGTGTATTTACAGCCTTATAGTCAAGTCAGTCTTCAGATACCCAACACACACCGTGTACTTACGGTGAGAGAGAAAATGGCTTGTCTCAGCTCCTGAGCCTCCTTTTCCCTTTGCTGAATTCTCAGCTGAGAGCTCTGCTTCATGTCACTGAGCTGCCGCTGAGGAAACATGTGGAGAAAATTTCAAAATAAAGTCACTTTCACTTCATGGAAATTAAAATATAGTATTAACCTATTCTCAGTTATTACACTATATAAAGTCTTAAAACTGTTCAAACCCTCATGTCAGGTTTGCAAACCTGCTGTATATTCTAATGTGAAAACAGAAAAGAGGGATTTCACAGACTTTCCTCTACGAACTACATTAACAGAGACTCTAAAGTCTGTTTAAAATCCTAAAAAATGTTACTAAAAAAGTAACTCAGGTTGAATATAAGACTAGATAAACACAAAGAGTCCAGCGAGCGTATAAACCCACTTTTAGATTTGTGAGATGTGGATATTTTACTTTAATAAACAGAAAAAAGGTTCAGTCTTTTGTCCTCCAGGCCGCATCAGACCAGAATGAGAACAAAACTGACATTATTCTACTACTGTACACATCGTAAGAACTTTTACAATTAAACTCTCTAATGTCTTTTGAATAATTTAGGGCATTATAATGACTACAATTATTTTTATATATTGCATATGTAACTGTAAACTGTGTGATGTTGTGAATTTCTGTGTTTGTCCATACTTTGGTTGAATGTTCAAAATGATCTAAATGAGACAGCCTGTTTAAATACGGGGTTAAATAAAATAAATTTTGTGAATTGTTGTAAAGAATCTTTTAACTGTTTTAAGATCTGTTTTTATCAAACCTCTACAAACGGCACTTTAGACGCATATTTCAAATGACTTTCCTACTTACAGTGAAGGGTAAAGTAACTTCTAAGAGCAGTAACTGATAACATGATTCACATGTCTGCTTAGAGAAGGAATCAATTGTATTTATAGACTAACTTTAGATCTGCTATACTGTAGATTCACTGTACTAGAATTCTTAGTTTACTTTTAAGGATATTAAGTTTTCCATATATACAGTATAACTGTATTTCTTGTATTTATAAAGTTGTGTGAATTCTTAAATTCTGCAGGAATAAACAATAATAATATATTTATAAGGCATAAATAACAGTAACAGTAACATAACAGTGAAACAATCACAGGGAAGTGACTGAAATGGAAACAAAATTCTGCTTTAAGAAGAATTTTGAGGATTTTTACTTTCACTTCTCACTTCTTCTCTGAAAGTCAAAGGAGTAACATGCAGCAATAGAGGCAGGAGTAAGGAAACTCAGTACTCAGTGCCCAAAAAGTACTCCACTACCACTTCACATTATGTATGAAAGTTGAAGTAATAAGCAGAAAGCAAATGGGGGAGACAACACACCTGTGAATTGTAGTGGAGTAAAAGTAACAGAAACACTCATGCTCAACATCATGCAGGACTTGAGTAAAAGTCCTGTGATTTACCACCTCAGTTAACCCACACTGTATCTATATAAACAACATTTCATCTTAGACATGTTACAGTCTGGTATCAGTCAGATGGTTTTATTTACCTGTCTCTGTTGTATCTCTGCCTCAGCCAGCACCGTGTCGTGTCCTTTGTGCTCATCTGCCAGACACAGGTAACAGATGCACTTCTTGTCCGTGCGGCAGTATACCTCCAGCAGCTTGTCGTGTCGGGGACAAATCGTCTCCTGGAGGTTTTTGGAAGCCGACACCAGCTTGTGTTTCCTGAACGCGGCAGACTCGTAGTGAGGCTGGACGTGGAGGTCGCAGTACGAGGCCAGACACACCAGACAGGACTTGACAGCTTTGTTTTTCCTCCCGGTGCAGACGTCGCACTCCACATCGTCGACCTCCGCAAAGCTCGGACTTATCTGAGGCGTCGCGTTATCTTGGAGTCCAGTCTTTTTGAATCTCTCCACCACGTCCGTCAACATGGTGTTTCTGGCGAGCACCGGCCTCGGGTTGAAGGTCTGCCTACACTGCGGGCAGACGAAGACCCCCAGGTAGTCATCCTGGTCCCAGTAGTTCTCGATACAGTCGGAGCAGTAACTGTGGCCGCAGGGGATGGTCACAGGATCCTTCAGCACGTCCAGACATATCGAGCAGTTGAACTGGTCTTTGTCCAGAACCAGTCCGGCCTGAGCCATCGTCCAAACGCTCAGGAGGAGGTAGAAAATGAGCGAAAACACAGCAACCTGACAGACAGCTGCTGCTTTGTTTACAGGAAGTGGTACGGAGGGGGGCGTTACCGGAAACGGAAGCAGGGTATTTTATTTTTTAAATGCCTGAATTTCAACATAATGACACTCAAGCGTAGATATTTAATCGATGTAATGACCAAAACAAGAAAGATGCAACCTAGTTATATATATTTTATTTTATATATTAGTTTGTATTTGTGTTTTAAATATGTGTGTTTTGATTTTTAAATATTTTGTGTTAGTTAAGCACTAATACTACAGTGTAAAAATACTGAATTTGCATTTAAAACCCATCTTAACTAAAAACACGTAAGTGCTGCCAGCGAATTTTATTTAAGTATTAAAAATACTTCGTATTTGCCAGAAAGCCAGCCATCAATTGTGACTGATACATAAAAATATACATTACCATTTCTCATGTCAGTGTGTAAATAGGATTTATCAACAAATAATACTGATTATCTGTTAAATGATTTTTCCACGTAAAAGTGTTAAAAATTTGCTAGTTTTCACTTCTTAATTGTCAGATTTGATGCTTTACTTGATAACAAATGATAGTAAACTTAACACTTTTCGGGTTGGTCAAATAAAACAAGCTGCTAAAATATATCTTGTCCAAATAACTGTTGCAACTATTTTCAATAGAGGACATCAGTAGTTTGTCTTTACTGGATAACCAGCACTTGTAAAGTTATGTTTTATTATCAGGGTCACAAGCAACAAAGACTGGAAAGCACTGATTAATATTTAACATTGTGTTGTATTACATAAACAGATCATAGATGCAGTGCAGAGGATTTTTTTTTTTACATAGAGGGCAGCAGGTGTTTAAAGTCAACTAAACTTGATACTCCAAAGTATAATTAATACTAATCAATTAATGAACTAATTGTTGCACCTCTATTTTCAATAAAGGACAACAAGCTAAAGCACATAAATAGCTTATGTTATTGCTAAATAACAAGAAGGCAACATCAGACATAATTTCCATTTTGAATTTAAAATGCCAATAAATAGTTAAACAATAAATAATGTTTGGTACAATACATTAAAAGGACAACAATCTTAAAGAAAGTAAAAGGATTTTGTAATCAGTGCATAACAACATAAATAACAGGTTAGACATACATCTTTCTTCTCATACAAAATAATACATTACCTTGGTCACAAACTTAAGTTTTGATGCATTAAAGCGAAGGATACAGATTTCAAATGCTGCCTCAATAAAAAGCAAACTTCATCCAAACATTCAGGGTTTGTGCGTTTCATGTTTTGAAGTTACCAGCGTCAGGTTTTGCTTATTGCACTTGTCACAAATTTGGATTTGAGCACTTTCACCTAAAACAACGAGCAATTCCAATCAAGAAACCTATCCTTTAAATGCACAGATCGTAAAGCTGGTATCAGAATAATAATGTACCGATAACAAACCCTCAAAAACAAATATTCCCTTTCAGATTTTTAAAGGAATACATACAATATAGTTTGTTTACTTAGGGTTATCTTGTGCAAAGTGCTGATGGGAAGATTAAAACTAATTATCATTACATGTTCATGGTATACAGTATTTCATAATAATTACTGTACATTTTTTTTCATAAAGTCATAATTCTCTGAAATTGCAACTCTACGGCTAATCAAGAAAAACAGGCACAAAAATATTCTGGTGGTTTTAAAACATGCATTCATGTCAGTGGAAGGTTAACTTTTGCTCTACATGCTTATCTGAAGTTAAGAGGATTTTGCTAAATGAGAATGAAGATGTCAAAAGCCAAATAAGTTAACCATTTGTTTCGCTTTCTTCTGGGAGAACAACTTTCATTATGACCCCAATGCCTAAGTGCATTTTAAAACATGGAATACCATACAATTCAAATTTTCATATTCAGTGGTTGTAGGTTCAGTATTTCAGTTCACATCATACAAAAATACAGCAGGTATTACAGGTAGGAATGATCCAGAATAGATAAATGGAATACTGTAAATCAACTAAAACTGTCTATGGAGGTGTAACTGTTTTTGTTCATGTATGTATGGATGTTTATTTGCGTGCAGTGATAATGATATGCGTCTACTCATGATACATGGTGTCATGGTGTGGCTTCACTTGTTCTTCTGGTCCAGTCCACTCTCTGCTCTCAGGGCTTGGCTGCTGGCCGAAATGAAGCTCATCCAGTGTTTGAGGTCTTCAGAAAACTCAGGACACTCAATCTGTACACATAAACACAAAGTTAGCAAAGTGCTGATTTATCAAATGATTAACTGACAATTTTATGGCAACAAATGTGTTTCACTGATGTGATATCTTATTTTTATCATAAATAAAAGAGATCAATAACAGTTGCACCAATAACTCATTCCACATCCTGCTATTCCTCACCTTTCTTTTGCAGACGAATTCAATGATCCTCTCTGGGCTGCTGTGCACCACATTCTGCCTACAGAGCATAACTGCAGATACAAAGCCATCTTTCTTGGACACAAAGCGCTGCTCCAAGTAAAATGCCTTCTCATCCCATCCCACTATTTTGGTCCGAATCTCAAAAGCTTCACGGAAGGCTAAAGAGCGTCGGTAACGGATGGTGGATGCCCCCACCACCATTTTGGCCCCTAGTTTGCGTGAGGCCAAGAACAGCCCGTTACGCATGTAATGGTGGAAACGGGCAAAGTCACACTCTCTCAGGTATCGAGAGTTGTTCATGTGGCCCATGTAGTCCAAATCATGGGGAAGGACCATGCCATCAATACTTTGTTCAGCTAGAATGTCCCATATTCTGGGTTGGAACCAAGCCTGGACAAACACCTGGGCCCCCCGTAGGAAGTACCATACATCCAGACTGCAGAAGAGCAGGAGGAGGGCTCCCAACATCAGCAGCATCATCTCTCTGGAATAGCAGTACATAAATTACAAATTAAAACTATTAAAACATATTAAAACAAATTAAAACAACTCTTAAGTGTAGTCGTAGTATGCAGTTTACATCCAAAGCAATGACTTAAACTGCCAAGTTAATGTGAATTAACACATTGTTGCATCTACACATTTCATCATAGATCAAACTCTTTAACATCTACATGATTAAAATTGTGGAAAATAACTAAATATCTAAGCATAATTATGCACATGACACAGAGATTTATATTACAATATCACTGTGGTCCTATACACAACATTTTTTCATATCTTTCATTGCACTGCAATTTTTATTCTTCTACTTACTGTATTTCAGCTTATTGTTAGCTTCTATTTTATTTCATTACCTTAAGTCTTATTTATGCTTTTTTTTTTTTTTTTACATTTTCTTTATAAATGGCTACGTGCCTTTTTTTCTATCTTACCTTAATTATTCAAACAATGTGCTTTTACCTCTATTCTCATGAACAATTGGAACAGATATGAATAACACCCTCCACCTATTCTACAGTGGATCGAGGCACACAGACTGAAAAAGACAAAAACAAGTACAAACAGTGCAGCCACATCATAATCATAGTGTTTTAGGGGAATTACTACAAAGCAGAATGCTTTGTGGTCACTTGACATCTCTTATTGTTAATTTCATGCCCCCACTGCAAGTTTGTGTATTTGTGGTTATTTTGTAAGTTTCTGCAATCATTTTATGTCTCTCTACATATGCTCTCTGTTGTTTTGCGCTTGTCTGTGGTCAGTTTTTGTCACTACAGACAGATGCACAGACAGATGCACAGCCCTGGGCCCTCTGGCCCTTTGAGCTCCCATGCCTGTGCCTGGTAGGCCTCTTCAGCGCCTGTCAATCGTATTAATGCCGTTTCTGTCTTATAACACTTTGTACTGCCTTGTTTTTCAATGATGCTGTGCAAATAAACTTTGTCTTGCGTTAAAAATGGTTAAATTCCAACAGTTTAAATTGATGACCACTTTCAATATTAAACTAGCTGAATGTATTCTTTCCTTTATCAACGACAATTTAAATGTGCAGAGAAACTAGAGGTCACGGTTTTTTCACTCACTGGCATTATATTATGGCTATAAACACAGAGGATAGATATTCCTATAATCACCCATTTCAACCTTGAGAGGACTACGAAGCTAACGCTGCTCCATTGAAATGAACCTGCTGTGACAGCCAAATCTGTTAGCTTAGCTGCTAGTTCGCACTAGCAGACGCAGACACTCTTGGACGTATAGTTGCCAATGTCATAATTAAATTAAGACCCATAAAGGCAGTAGAAGTATATTTTTATGACTGTGAATCTTACCGTCCGTGATGAACAGAACGCTAACATGGGATGCGATGCAACAAGAAACCGGCAGAATTAATGGCCACAACTTCCGGGTATGTGACGACACGTAATTCCATTGGTTGCCTTGTCGTCATGGTTACATTGGTACGTTTTCAATGATTGACGTCACGCTGTCCCCTCAGAGGTTGACAGTAAGTACAACATTGAAATACTTTGAAATCCTTATATCACATATATCAAGTGTCACGAAAGGAAGTATTTTCCTTTCGTGACACTTGATAAAGATACACCACTACAGAGGCAAGTATACTGCATTGTACGTTTTACTCCTCTACATTTAATTAAGGGGTTACTTTACAAAATTTGATCACTGCAAGTGCTTAGAAAAATATGATAACTTGTTATACATTAAACACCTTAACAGTGTTCACAAGTAGAGCTGACAAAACAAGCAGTGCAAAGGTGTCATTTATTACAGAATTTCTCACAACCAGACAAACAATTAATGAGACAATAATCAACAGACATATTCATTATAACAATAATTACATTTCAATATGTGTATTTCAGATTAATGCATCAGCAATCATAATCTCATGAGAGTATATGAGCATATAACACTCACAGGCTCTATTTTTCTGAGTTATGAGTATGTTCACTTTAAACACTAAAATTACATTTTACCAGTTGAACTCGCATATTTATACACTACATTTTCAATGACAAACTACTTGAAATGGAGTATTTCTACACAGTTGTATTAATCCTTCTATCTAACTAATGCATCTGAATGCTTCCCTCACCACTCACGATTGATGTTATCACATGTGTCAGCACATTTGTGTCCTGATAAATACTGTTTATAACAATGTGCTCTTCATAATATACATCGCATTGTGGGTTTATTAGGTACATCTAGCGCGAACTAATGCAGCCTAATACAACAGTGGTGCAATAAATAAGTTCATGACGGTGAAAATATTTGGTTTCTGTTGTATGAGTTTATGTTTTAGAAAGGTATTGATTCAACTCATCATCCCAGAATATGTAGTCTGCAGGTGATATTTGGTATGGTTATGGTAAATGGTCTGCACTTACATTTTGCTTTTCTACCTCATTGGCTCACACATGCTGCTGGCCTGACCCACCGGGGGCAACTTGGGGTTCAGTGTCTGCGACCCCTCCCACGACTGGTGGAACACTGCTCTACCTTCTGGACCACAGCTGCTCTAAAATATATTTGTCCACCCCATTTAAACAATAAAGATAAACAGCAGAAACATCTGTCTAGTGCAGCACAATTTAGTTCCTTCTGTGACGAATCAAAATGTCTTCTGTGAGGGGTATTACTCCCAGTAATAAAAGAAATAAATAATCAAAGGCCAACTTCTGTAATAATCTCTTATTTTAAGTGTGTGAGGTCCTCTACACAGTTGTGCAGACAGAAGAGTGTAACAGTACAACTTCAAAATTAATTTGTTTTATTGCCACCACAGTAGAAGAACGTATAAACACTTTATTACTTTCTTATTGGCATGTAAGTAAAAATACTCAACCCTGTCTGCAGTCTCTCAAAATGATGTGTTCTGCCAGTTCTCACAGTGTTTACTCTAAGTCGATTTTGGGATCTAAGTAAAGCTCGTTTGCAGGCACAAGTGTATTTTAGTCAAACAACTGTAAACAGAAGACAAAGTTGAATCTTGCTGGCTTCATTTCTGTCCATATAATGCCTCATTTATTCTTTTCTTCTAGTCCACTCTCAGCTCTCAGGGACTGGCTGCTGGCAGAGATGAAATTGACCCAGTGCTGAAGGTCCTCTGGAAACTCAGGGCACTCCACCTGCAATGAGTAAAGCATAAGCTCAACGTTTTGAATTCACAGTTCAATTGTTAAACAATTTATCACCAATGTACAATTTGCATATATGTATAAACATCCTTCCATTACCTTTCGCTTGCACAGATGCTGCATGATCTTGTCTGGGCTGCTACGTATGACACTCTGCTTGCAGTACATGACGGCACAAACCAACCCGTCTTTTGTTGACACAAATCTCTGCTCCAGGTAAAAGGCTTTGTCATCCCAGGTCACAATCCGACTCCGCAGCTCATAGCCCTCACCTATACACAGAGCCCTGCGGTAACGGATAGTGGTTGCCCCCACTACCATTGAAGCTCTGAGGGCTCTCAGAGCCATGAACACACCGTTACGGATGTAGAGAGAGAAGCGGGCAAAGTCACACTCCCGTAGGTAACGAGAGTTGTTCATATGGCACATGTCGATGTCGTGGGGAGTGACCCGTCCTGTTATGATCTGCTCTGCTGTGATGTCCCTGACTGGAGGCTGGAACCAGGCCCGGAGGATCACGACCCCTACCCGGAGAAAGTACCACACATCCAGGCTGCAAAAGAGAGCCAGCAAGGCAGCGAGCACCCACAGGAGCCACCACATCTCTCTGAGGAAAGAACACATGCAAGCAGAATCAAGTCAGAAATGAAAATTAATCTTACTGAATAATTTTATGCATGATTTATCTTTATTAATTCCTGATGTGAAGTGAAGGTTTCTGTATGAAACAAGCATTTTTGTTCCTCTCAGTAGTTAAAAACTCGTTTTGAAAAACGTGGTGTAAACAGGTTTTGCAGGACAGGCAGGTGTCGCCTAAACCTCTCTCATCATACCAACAAGTCTGCAGTGAACAGGCTTAGTTTAGAGAAAATGAAAAGGTCACAACACTGAAAAATGTACACTAAAATGTATTTATACACTTTGTAATTGCTGTTGACACTGTCGATAGTCGTAGTGTTTGTTGTTACCAAGGCCATGATACGTCAGAGATAATTACTTGCTAAATAAAATTACAATTTATTGTGTTGACATGTAACGGACAAGAAGTTACTGCATTTAGTCTGATCCGTGCTACAGACTGACAGTAAGTTAATGCAATGTCAGAAATGTCATAAGTAATTATAGCTACAACATTAACCCTGGTAGGTCTGAAGTAAAACTACCTGTTGACATAGGCACAGCTTTTAGTTTGAAATTAAAGTTGAACGTAAACATAGTGAAAGAAGTAAAAATATTTCAACTCCTTGTTGGAAGTTCATTTAACACTCACCTGATGTCTGATTCCTCCTGTGTTAAATCAGATTTACTGAGTCAACAACTCAGTACATGCGCCCCATTCAACCTGAGTGAAGTACAAAGCCAAACTAAACACATTTAAAACCATCCGGCTGCAGCCTTCAAAATAAAAGCATAATGATGCAAACATTGTCAAAGTTCAGTAAGAATAAAGCGTATAGACTTGGTCTAATATAAATAATACTTGAGAAATATCTGGTTTAGTTAAAAATACAATTGCCCAACGTTTAAGGCCAACAGTATGCTGTGATACTTTGTTTCAGATTTAAAGAACTTTAATTTGAAGGTAACAGTGACTCACTTCCAGTCACCCAAACGTGACGTACAGCAGAATGGGGGACGATGATTGGTTGTTCAGTCCAGAGCCTTACAGATAGATCTGTCTAAATCCACTCTGCTAAAGTCACCAATCATAAAACGTTAATGAAAAGCAAGGACAGCTGCACCTTAGTTAACTAACATTTAAGTCCTTATACCGACATTACAACTAAGCTTATCTATCATTCAAAATATATTCATTTTCATAAAGACATGGATAATTTAGCACTGAATAACTTGTATAGTTAAACAACCTATATAATTAGAAATTGCATTTGTAACTCATAATTGAAACCACAGATAAAATTATATAGCTTTCTTTGCCTTTAATTTAGTCTTAGCATTAAGTTATTATAATAATATACGATTCTAATAAAATGTAATTATTATAGCACCTCATCTAACTCAAAGATCAGTCTATGGCATCTGAGCTGGATAACCCCACTAACAGGGCTCTTGTTGAGCCCATATATTGTTTTAGTTTGGTTATAAGCTAATGAAATGTAAGTTTATTCAATAATATGTACTATGTAAGTCTTGTATCAGTTTGGATATTAAAAGTATCAACTATGATGTAGTCAAATAATACACATTAAATCACTAAATACAAATTACTACTGAGCTGTCATGTGACATAAGCATGAACAGAATGCCTATGTTAATTTTTATGTTTTATTCTTCTGTAATCATTAGTAACACAAACACAATGAACTTCAACTTTTATTCATAGCCCCCCAAAAATAAACATTTTAGTTCTTTAAGTATTGATGCTGTACACAGAACACGGTAAAAATTTTAAAAAGCAATATTAACTAATATAACTAACGAACTAATAAAGTTCCCATCACTGTCCATGTTACACAAATCTAATAATAGGAAGACTGTTACCAATAACGACAAACTCACTTTTATATTTAGAAAGATTTTGAACCTACATTATGTTTATTACAGTGTTTAAGGTTTCACAACATTACTAGCTTATAAAACTATATGCTAAGAGAATAAAAACTATAGAACAGTTAGGTATGAAAGATAAACATCTTATAACCAGGCTTATAATGTTCTTATTAAAACAGGTTTTCAGAGATTGATTAGTACAAAAATTGCAGATTATTTTCTAACTAGGTGACTTCTTGAGGGTGTGTGAGAGAATTACCACACTACTGACTGAGTGCAAATCTCTCTTCCAGTCAATATGTTTACATACAACAAACAGTTCAATGAACTTGAATACAAAGAAAAGCTGGTTAGTTTCCCAATTTTCAAATTTTCTTGGAGTAACTACATAAAGAGTTTTTTTCCCCCACAGAATCACTGAATTTGACGAGACCTATAATCCGTCACCATTTTCTTCATGTCCCAGTCTGGTATTATGTCACTTAAGTCAAGCTCATGTCCTGGGCCAGCCAGCGGCTCGTACTGGTGCCTGTAAGAGAATCAATTGTGAGAATACTGTAATAGACAATGTAGTGGTTTCAGACCACTGCAAAAATGTTTTCCTTAATTAAACATGATGTTAATTTGGCTTCTTGCTTCATATGGACTTTGTGTACCAAAAGCAATTACATAGGCTTCTGTTGTTTATAAACACATTATGAGTTAGGATAGCAAACACTGCCATGGCGGTAAATCACTTTGAATGACAGCAGAAAATGAACTCACTGTTTGAGATGTTCTTCGATGGCCTTGCGTTCATACACAGTGCTGTATACTGTTTTCACAGGATCAACAAAAATCTTCTTGGTGAGTGGACAGATCAGATGTTGGGGTATAAACTGTGGCACAGGATCCACCAGTTTCTGTAAGTAATAAAAAACACAAAAACATAAAGTATGTTAATAATAAAAAACTGCATGACTCTAATTATACCAAAACTTTGTAAATAAGCCAGCACATTCACCTTCTCCATGTCATCCAGGGACTTTCCTGCTGTTTCCTCGGTGTGTTTCTTGGCTTCTCTTTCGTAGGTCTCACGACTGGTCAGGAACTCCTCGGCCAAAATGCTTTCAACAGAAGTTTAAAATACAAGTCAAAGTTAAAGAAGCCATTACACGGTTAAAAACATGAATAAAAAAGGAAAAAAGTCAGTCTAGTAGGAAGCACAAGTGAAGAGCTATTTGTAACATCTGGTGTTATAATGTAGAGCTGTGGATAATGTTAAAAACAAAATTGACTTCTTTCAAATCGGCACAGACAAAAAAAAACACTTTAGCTAAATGCTGCCTGATTTGAGTCACTGCATTCACTTCCATGTTAGCACGTCTGGAAAACAAAACCCCTATGCTGTGCCAAGTTAATTCTGTAATTTTTATATTGTATTTGATATATTTTTTCATTTTGTATTTTGTAGAGTATTTGAGAGAGAGAGGTGTGAGTTTCAGAGAACAGACATATTGTGTAATACATGGAGATTTTTTCGTGTATTTTTATGTAGGCAACTTAGAAAATAACAATAACAAACTCACAAAAAAAATAAACACAACAGTTTGGCCAACTCAAACTATAATGTAGTGCAAGTATTGCAAATCAACATAAATTACACAAAGTGTATTACAGATTACATTTTCAGACCGAACTCTGCAAACAGATCAACAACATCTGCAGCTAAATAAATTTCAAAATATGAGATGGAGCAGACTTGCATTACCGGAATGCAGGAATGCGTAAATATATCTCACCTGTCCAGTGGATCATCAGGCTCAGGAATGATGAGAAGTCCATACACAGCATCAAAAATGTCTCTCATGGTGATGTGTGCATTGTAGCAGCGGTCAAATATGTTGTGGCAGATGCGGCCCACGCTGTTCACATTGCAGTGGTATATCTGTTATCCTGTTAAGTGTATGCAATCAGCTGAATTACCATCATACAACATTGTTTAATTAGCGCTACGTAATTTTTACAGCAATTGTTGAAATATGAAATGCTGCGTAGACCAACACTACGCAATATAATAACATTTCAGTAGTTTTTTATTTTGAAGGATACTTGTGTGACAAAGCGAACAAGTGGAGGCTTCACTGGGTATTCAGGACCAAACTGGCAGTACAGCTCGAACACACCGTTCTCATACGGTGTGTCTAGAGGACCTTGCATGAGAATCCTCCAGAATGCTGAAAGGATTAAAAAATACTAAGTGAACACGTTTACTATGAAACGATTAAACTTCATATTTAAATCATGTGAATATCTTGACTCAACTGAATGTTTTATACTGTACTTTACATACTACAGTTCCTACAGGACTTTACAATTGCAACAATTAATGCAAACTCAACCAATCCCCACGAAATTGTAGTTGGTTACACACAGTACAATGTGTACTGATCATTACAGTTCAATAATAAGTGTTCAACTAAATAATTAACATGTTGATCTTCATTAACTGTCACCTGCAGTTTGGAGAAAAGACATAATTTGAGTCTATCACAGACAACAAAGTTCTGTTTATTGGAGAACAAACTGATTATGTGAGACCATCCCACTTACTGAAGTCTGATTCTGACGGAAAGACTCTGAAGAAGGGATGTGGGTCACAATGCAGATTCTTCAGCTCCTCCAGGATACGTTTGTCCTTCTCCAAGAAACGCCCATCCTTTGACTCATGAATCTTCTTTTTCAGAGCACTATTTTGAAAGATTATTAATGGTTCAAATGTAATGCACAGCAAGTAGCCTCTAATGTAGTATTTACCTCCTTAGACATCTTCATGTTCAACAATACTGAATAATACTGATTCTTTATATAAACAACACCAACTTATTTGCTCACCAGCCACTGTGGCTGGTGGTTTACCAAAGTTACTAGCTCATTATTTTCCACTGGCCACAGTTTTGTTGTTGGGAAATTACATTTTATATGATTAAAGTTGACTATGGCGTGCTAGCATTTACTTGAACTAGGATTTACAACCTCTTTAAATGTAAAAAACATGCAGTATTTTTGCATACAATAAAAGTGGTGCAGGGGTGTGAGATATTAATTGAAAAGGAAAAAACAGCGATGTCAATGACGCTTCAGTGGGAATTAAACCTGGTCTTTCACACTCTCATGCACCCTATGTTCGAGCCATTATCACAAAACTCTCTCAGGTTCCTTATAATAAAAACAGCGCTTCTCTGAGCGCTGACCTCAGCTAATAGAGTGAGTGATCTATGTGCGCTCTCAATCTCATTTGGCCATTTTGAGACCAAATCCTGCGTTCATGCCTAAAATGATAACTTCCTCCTTTAAAACCAGAGGGGTTGTGACCTCCTCCCCACAGAAATGAGAAGGAAGTAAGAATCTCATCGACATTTCTATCCAGAGATACGTCTGAGTTTTCCTAATCTCACTTGGTATTGAGTGCGCTTAATGACCAGCGGAACACTCAGAGCATAGATGGGATCATGTGTGTGATGTAGACGGCCACACAGTATATTCGGCTTAACCTATTTGTCAGAACATCAAGACTGTTACAGTGCGTAACGATCGTCTCTGCTCTCCCAACATACGTTTTGCTGTGTTTTTCACTGTGCGCTCCTGCTCGCAATGTGACGTATCCCAGCTGCGCACAGCATCTGCATCTAGTGTCTTAGTGTCACATTACAGTTCATTTATTATTTCAGATGTCTTTTGAGAAGAAAATAAAATGTATAATAAAAAAAATTTAATAAATAAATGGTATTAAACCGTCCATCCATCCACTCTGGATTGTTCAGCCGATTATGAATGTGATTTGGTTGTGATAACTGGTCGGACCTAGATGCTTCTAGTCTAGGTCAGTTAGTGCTGCTGGTCAGCAGAGAAAATCGTTTAGTGGCTGCTGCATAAAGAGTTCAGATTTAGTCTTAAGAACCGGTTGTTTGATATTTACAATCAGCCACTGATAAAGTAACAAACAAGAGAGACCTTTTTTTTCTTTCAGCACATGGTTTGTTTTGACACACGAGTATGGGAGAGCGTCTCATTCTTGGGGGATTTGTGGTATTGTCTACTGTCAGAACATCCAGTCGTCACTGACCATTCATCATTCATCACTCACCTCTCTGTCACTGTCACTTTGCTGTTTATCTGGCTTGGCAAGGATGTCTCTGGATATTCATCATACCCATGAGTTCTAAAGATGCCCAATAAAGTACGCTATAAAATAACAGGGAATAATTAAGGAACATATTAATCTTGACAGTACACAAGGCCCACATACATTAAGTGTTTTAAACTGATTACTGCGACGTGTTCAATTCTCAGAGCACTTCTATACAGAATGATGGACACTGAGACTCACCTCACTGATGGAAGAGGGATCAAGTTTTTCCTTGGGTTTCCTCTGCTCAAGAGACAGAACTGTCTCAATCTCAAAGAGCCTCAAACCCTCTTTTGTTGTTTGTGGGTTGAAACAGCAACCGCCTGCAGGCAATATGAAAGGGTGGTGGATAACAAGTGTCTGAATAATGCAACCAAATCTAATATAGCACTGTTATTTTTATGCAGTTACATAGTACATGATATGGTAATAAGAGAAGAGGAAATTTACCCGTTGCATTGCTGATTCCATGCAGCATATCGTTCTGCACATTTCCAAGAAGGATTGAATCGACAACAATGCTGGATTTGATCAGTTTGGTCGTAACAGCAACTGGCTCTATTGAAGATCTATGGAAATATGAAAATGGTCAGATGATGATGTCAAGTGCACATAAAAACATCACAATCTGTAGCTGACAGTTCAGAAAGAAAGAAAAGTAAAGTAAATTAGCAGCTGTCCAAGAATTACTCTGTCATTCTCATAAAATCAGGGCTGATGGTCGATAGCCTGAACATTTAGGAGAATTGACTGAGATATATAGTATGCATGAGGAGAGTTTAGAGTCAACCAATCATCTTATAGGTAAGTGCTATGTAATCTTGCCCTGGTAATTACAGATAATAATAATAATTATTATAATAATAAAGTCAAAGATAGCCGTGCTACAAGTTAGCACACAGAAAGACATTTACCCAGAATCATTTCCATCAGTGAGACACAAGATCCGAAGTCTACAGTCTGGGAACTTCACCTTGACCTTTTCCAACTCCAACACCCCTTGTCGTAGTGCATCATACAGCAGAGTGCATCCATTCGGCTCGAGGGTACGTACGTGCTCCTAAAAATGTTAACAAATATCTTCCACTTAGTTTCCATTCCATTTAGGTTGATTACAACATTAAAAATTGGATGCTAATTTTGAAAGAACCCTTATTTGAACCTAAACCAGGTGCTGTATAATGCTGACAACACAGAGCAGAGTATGTACACCTGCCTTGAACTTTTCCAGATTTTCAGTGAATACATGGAGAGTTTTGACCATGGTGTCAAACTTCACAAGGCCAATGACATGATAGAAGTCATAAGCCATGCTCCTTGATGCAAAGTTGTAAAAGAGCTCTTTCACTGCATTGATTTTCTTTATTCCTGCATTTCTGTAGCACTCTTCTTCCATGGAAGAGCTTGTATCTATTAGCACCTAATGAAAGAAAGTCAAGAATAAGGATTTTAATAGTGTGTATTGGCAGTTGACAATTTAGCAAAAAATAAACTAACACACTAAAACTTAAACTAAAACTGTATTGTTTGAAGTGGATGAATTAGGATCAGTCACAGTGTGTTCTCTATACATAGTTCACACATGGATATTTTCACAGTTTAGTGAGACAAAGTGTTACCAGTATGGCCTCTTTTGGGGTTCTTGTTGTGACAAATGAACTGTCATCTCTATGGTCACCAGTCCTGTAATGGTATGTACTGTATGTAATATCAAATAAACTTGAAACAGATTAAACAGAAAAATGCTCTAGTTAAACTTTTGTATTGGAAAACAAAGGGTGCTAGAATTCCCCGTATAACATATACATACATAACATGACATATTAGCCATTTCTACACAAGCTGTAACATTCAGGTGCTCACTTGGCTGCCAATACATTCACATCCACCCTTTTCACTTTGCCATCCAGACAATCGTGCACTTGGATCATATCAGCGGATCCTTTGTCTTTATACAGGTACACACCAAGGTTGTCTGACAAAATAAAAAACAAGAGCCATCAAGAACATGAACCAATAAGGATGACAATGTAGTTTCAAACATGATCAATGGAGTACCTTCACTCAGCAGAACAAGATGAGAATTACTCTCTCCTAGATCCTTCAGACGTAGAGGTGGGGTCACATTGAGACCAGGGAAAGACTTCAATGCTTCCACCATACTCCCAAAAGTCCTCTGTATATTGACCTGAAAGCTGTGAGTTAATTGTTTAGGTTAGTGACAAATAAGGACTGAGTACATTCTAAATCTTAAGGATATGTTTTGTTGAATGCATTAGATAACATTTTGATATACTGCCAGACCTTTTCACTGAGGTTGAATAACAATGTAACAGTTGACCACAGCACTGAATCACACAACACATCAGAGATATACTACACTGAAAGATACTCTTACTAAGCAATTAGTTCACAGCATGACATAGTGTCTTGTTTTAAAGTGGAGACCTTGGTGAACCTGTAGTATTTTCTTTAATGCCTTTCATACACCAATATCAGTAGCTACAGCAAACCAAATGCACATCTGATCATACTGACCGCAAAGCTGTTTATTTGGCAAGGTGAAAGGTTTGGCCTCAGGATGACAAAGGAATCTCAATGGTTAACTAAAATCATACAGTAGTTTTCCCCTTTATTTGTACCATGGATATCTATAACACATTTCATGGCAGCCCAGCAACTAGCCATTGTCCAAAACAAAAAGAGGTTATCTTCTGTTGAACATTAATACACACTAAATTTCATGGGATGTGGATATTTCTCATGCATCTACATCATTAGGAGTCTTTCTCTGTGGATTATTGATCCAGAGCAAGTTCCATGGAAAAATAAACTTTAGGAAACTGGAAAAAAAACTCAAACCATTAACTGATTATCAGAGTAGCTATTAATACAATTTTCTTTTAATTGACCAATCATTGCAACCCTGGTGCACATTAAACATCTTTGCAAAAGATTAGCTTCATGGTACATACTTCTGACCAGTCGTCTTGTCTTGATCAATCCAGAAGGGATATGTTCTGATTGACGGAGGCAAGCTGATCAACATTTTCTCTATGTCAGTGGCTCTTTGTAATGAGGTTTCTCGCAAAGTCTCCTCAGTGCAGTTTGGAATTTTCTCTCCATCTAAACAAAAAGGGACATAAAATTTAAATACTAATGTATATTAGCACATAATTCACCACAACTTTGCAAGAAAAAATACAAATAATAAATGTCTATACAACTAAAATCACATAAAAGCTTTCCATTGTCAATCTTTTAAAAATTAAGCTCTCTCAATTACAATCACATAGATTCATTTTGTCAGTGATTTAGTTTCACCTTTGATTTTCTGAAGAACGTATGCTCGTTCAAATGCACCCGGTACTCCAGGTACTCTGACTGGTTCGCAGAAACGACTGCCATCTTCTGACACAAGAGTGACTGGAGCATAGTTCTCATGGTCTGATGCTTGTTTCTATGAAAATTCAAAAAAGCAGCAGTGATCATTTCAAAAACAACTGACTAGGAATTTGACATTGGATCCTGGTTGCACAAGTTATTTAATATTGGGTAATTGCTTTTTTGACACTTATGCTTATCTACTTTAAGTTTGGAATAAATATATATACTGTATATATATATGAATCACTTACATAACACCTGGGGGTTAAGAGAGTCTGTGTAAGAACTTATAAAAAAAGACAAGAATGGTCTTGTTGTGGAACCAAACACCCCTCGTCTAGGTAAGCCACATTCAAAAAACAAATGGGGCCTTGTGTAAATCAAAAGAAAGGAAGGAATTCCCCCAAAAATGAAATAAAAAAACTTTAAAATTCAAAAATCACACTGTGATTGTACCTTTGCTTTTGAAATAAGATGCGCCCAGCAGTACAATGAATTCTCAAAGACATCCAGGTCCTTGACGACTCTTTCCCCTCGCTGTGCTCCAAGTTGAGGCAAAAGCTCTCTGAAGAGCATGTACAAGCCTTCAATAACTGCAATCTAGAGAAACATAAATAGCACATATGGCTGGAATAAAGTGAACACTGGTGAAAGTAATAAACACATACAGTGATTAAGTCATCATTAGATTCACCACATGACTAATACACATAGTCTGCTGCAGTCAGTATTTGACTATACTCAAATGCTTAAACCACACAAAAATATCCTCTGACCTAATGTAGCACGTTGTCCATGTTTGAAAATGCGAACACAGTCCACATTAGAAGCCATTTGATGACAACCAGAATGAGTTGTGATTACAAGATGAGCAATATGATAGGAAACTTAACCCTTAACACTGGAAGAAAGACACAAATTTCCCAAGATGATGTTGAAATTGAAGCCAAAACTGTTCCGAGTAGCTCCTCTGGCCTGGGCTCCACAGTAAGTGTTTGGGCATAATTCAAACTTACTCTCTGTGCTAACTGATAACCCACCCTAGAAATGCTTACACAGAAGCAGAACATTGAAAGAAGATACAGAGGACAAAAACAACTGCATTACACATATAGGAAATATGAGAAAGGATATGAAGAGTACAAACAAATTGATAATAGAGTAAAAAGAAAAAAAAAGGATACAAAGGCAAATGCTTTTATGTTGCACTAATGTTTCACTGCCAATTTGCTTTATTAAATTAATCTAAACTGATGACGATGGCTAATGTTAGAATACTGCAAATAATAAAAACAAAAAAGACAAGTTGCAGTAAGTGAAACTTAGATGTACTAGAGGCTCATTTTTTATTCTTGTTTTTTGTTTGTAAATCTAACTAACCATGACCCTATTTATGTTGATGTTTTCTTAAAGCTGATTAAGAAAAGATTATTTTTAAACTAGGCAAGCAGGTAATGCAGTAACTAAAAAAATTTTAAGTACAAGCACAATACAACACAAAGATACTGCCTGAAATGGTTTACCTTCTGGTTCCTGGTCACCATTTCATTCCTGCAGAGTAACTGATGCAAACTTTGTGCAAGAGGATTACATCCAGTCAGTTTTCTTATGTAGGCAATCAATTTCTTCTGTGATATTTGTGAATTATGGGTTTTTTTCTAAAAGAAAACAGATGCAAAAAAGAGGGTTACTGTTAGATCTTCCACCTTTTCATTTTGAATTAATTAAGCTGATCAATTAATAAACATACAACATAAAAAAAACCTACATTTTGACAAAACTTTTACCTTTCTAATTAATTAAAATAATTATAAAATGTAATTAAAGTATGGTATTTACTCTACATAGTAAATGTTTTGTTAATGTTGGGTTGACCAGCTCAAAGCTATTCTGCAAGAAATGGACAAGTCAATTCAATTCAGTTTATTTTGCCAAATAACAAAAGTCATGTCGATGCACTTTACATTGTAAGGTTTAAGACCTTACAGAATATAACTATATACAGAATTACGCAGGAAATCCAACAGTCCCACTTGAGAAAGCACTAGGTGACAGTGGAGAGCAAAAACTCCCTTTAACAGAAGAAACCTCCAGCAGAACCAGGCTCAGGGTGAGCGGCCATCTGCCTCGACCGGTTGGGACGAGTGGAAAGAAAACAATAGGCAGCGAAAGAATAACAACAACAACAGTGTAGAGGAAAATATATTACTGAAGTAACAGGAAACACTGGACAGTGCAAGATAATGGGAACAATACATGATAAAACATTACTTACCAGAGCATAAAGTGAAGACAGGAACACACTGATACCCTTCTGAGTTTGCTGGACTGAAGGCACAACGTCATTTATGAAGAAAGTCTCACTATATGGAGTCTCATCAGAAAATGTCCATAAAGAGAAGGCAACTGTTGACCCCTCAGAGATTCCACAATTTTGGAGTGTGTCACCACCATGGTGTCCACCTCTAAAGATAATAAGCACATCACAGAAGAACGGTGTGAGTGCTGCATACTACACGAGAAAAGAAATATGCGTTGACTTAGTGTGGTGATTCTGCATTACGTGTAATGAAGGACATGTGCTGGGATTCCACTTGTGTTTGCCAGCTTGAGTCTCAGGCTGGTTATGGTGTCAGTTTCTAAGTCCATCATTAACTCGAAGTCCCCCTAAGAAGAGTAAAAAAAATGTTCAAAACAAATATTTTAACTTTATTACTCTACATACTATCAAGCCCAACAAAAAAGACCCATGATCTAATTCCCAACATCCTGAACCCTGAACTCCACTGAGATAAGGGTATAAAGATGGAATTCAAACATATTAACACATATCAAACATATTAATACATATTAATCTTTTCCACACAATTGAAGTATATATAAAAGCTTTGCTAGTAGAGGTGGTTTTACTCAATTTGCCACTTGTGGCAGTTGTCTTGTTTGCACATCCACATCTTTTATATATACAGTAAATGCAGCAGCCAATTGTCAGTAGTGTTTGCAGTGTTCAACTATAGTTCACAGTGATCAGTGTGATGTTAATCTACCAGGCGGCCTGTTTAAGTTAAAACTGGGATTTAAGTTGCTGTTTAAGTTGGCTTAGACTTCTAATTGTACATTGATTGTATATTGAAGAAAAGTAACAAATCACACAGCCATTTGTCCAATAATATCCATATATTAATTGCTAATATAATTACAAGGACCATGACCAATACAGTAAAGATGTACCTTAAGCATGATGTGGCATCGAATGATATCCTCTCCAGAAGTTACACCAGATCCCTGCTGTGGTGTTTGAGGAGCCTCTTTCAGGTTTTCCTTTGGTGTAAATATGGCGTAGATCACAGCTCCATTTTGAATGTGCCTGTCTTTCAAAGACCCTGTATAAGCAGACAGTAACAATGAAAAATAATTGTATTACATATTGTACAACAAAGCAAAATCAAGGCTTTATTTCAAACAAAGTTTTAGAAGTAAAATTGTTACAGACTGTCCAAAGTTTATAAAGCAAGCTCAATGACTGATGTTTTAGCTTTAACTGTTCCACAGGTTGAGCATAGTGCATGTGTGAGGCATATTTATCACCCAAGGTTGACAAGACCAGGAGTTATTCCTAAATTTAATTTATATAACAATGTCGCTATGTCTAAATGGACATCATTTAATGCCACAAGAGGTGAACAATGCTCAAACTTTATGGTGCTCCAATGTGGTATAGACCAAATGATTCTTCATGTGACTTCTGCATTTTGAAGTGCAGACAATGAAATTCCAGAAGCATTTTTTGGCACTTTCACTTTCACAAGAAATGCACACATGGAGTACTTTTGAAGTCTGGTGCCTCTGACTTATGTGGGCACACAATCAGAATGAAACAAGAGACTGTGAAATAGTACTGATACATTTTTATTGTACTTTTACAGGATTAAACTGACTAATATACTATAAATGCCACAACATGACCTGCCGCTACACGGGCAACATATTAGTGTTGCAAATGTTTACATGTAGTCACAATACATTTCCTGTGACCTGCACCATCTTAAGGCAGGTATACACTGTGTGATTTTGGACACTCCCAGAAGAAAGATTACTAATTGTGGTGGTGGTGGTGGTAGCCCAGAAACAGTGGTTTTTCGGGTGCTGCTGTCAAGGTCCTACAATCACACACAGCCTGAGACAAAAGTCTGGCAGTGTCAGAAATTGACTACTGCTACCACCTGCATCTACTTACCAAACAACTGAAATGCCACATCAAATGACACAGTGGACAATGCAACACAAGACTTCATTGTTTACAACAGTAGCAGCACAGAACACACACACTGAATATGTTTTTTCCTTGCATCACAGGCTACATTTCAGTAGGTGTTATCATCGTACAGTCTACATACGTCGTAGTTGATGTCATACCAAAGTTTATTAGATCCATCTCGGACAGTGTGGCTTGCAATAACCTTATAAGATTGCTGAAATCTTAGTCTGTTAGAGCCCTTACTTGTTGGAGCCCAAAAAACAATATGTGCACAGTCCTTTTCAGGACACCTTTCCAATTTTAACAACTTTACTGATTTCCGTGGGAAAATTCAGGACAAACCAATGAAGGTGTAGCTGCCATTTTTTCATGTGCTTGGACAACTTGGGGTTCGGTGTCTTGGACAAAGAAATGAACAGGAGGAGGTAGGAATCATCATGCCTAAACATCTACTCACATGTGTTGAAGAAGGGATCATCTGTCAAGGGCATCCCATCGATTGTGTAGAGACAGACTCCTTTGGTGTTGCCAACATTTTCAAGATGACAGATCCTTAACATCAAATCTTCCACTGTGTTTTGTACTGGGTCCATATCTGTAAGTTCAAAACACACACACTGCATCTTAGTTATACTGCTATCAGGCAAAGGGTGGTATATTTCAGGATGTGATTTGGCAGCAGTCTGATGTATTTCGATGCTCACAATCATAAAATACTTGAAGGTAATGTGCCGTCATTTTGTAAACGACTCAAGGAAATGAGAGTACAAGGAAATGAGAGTACAAGGGAATGAATACTCTAAATGTTCCAGAAATCAATTTCTTACCTTTAGTAAGCTTTGGCTGAGGGCACTTGGGGTACGTGTACTGCAGACAAAACAACTGCATTGATTTTTGATCTGGTATCACAGTTTGAACTTGGAGCTCTGGAGCTCTGAGCCTTTGAACGAAATTTTTCATTGTTGAAAACCGATTCTTTTCCACGTGACTTAAACCTGTGAGAATGAGGCAAAAAAAACAACAACAATGTGACAGTATTTCAAAATGTTATCTCTGACTTATTTTTTAAATACACAGTATAATTAATGTAACAGCTTCACAAAATGTCCAATAGCACTCTATGATGAGAAAACTATTTTAATTGGTTGCCTTCCATTATGTACATGCACTACCTGGCCAAAAAAAGAAGTCAAACACTAATATTTGTGGTACCATGTACAGTATGCAGGGTGGGGGTGGGGGGATTGGGCCCTGGTCTGTTTCCCCAGCATTGACGCGCGTCAAACCTTCATTCACTTTCTGGATTGAAACATCTCGGCCACCGTACTTTCACTATTTATCTCTGTTATGATTCTGTTTTTGTAGTTTAGCAGCGGTTATTGTGTATTTTAAATATGCAGACATTCCTGATGCAGCACACGAGGACAGCGTGTGGAAAAGTTCACAAAATAATTTACTTTCACACTCTGACCGATCCTGAATCTGTGTCGGGGACAATTAATAATCATGAATAATTAATAGAAGTTAGCACTGTGGACATCTGCAGAAACGCGCACAGAAGTTCTCACTGTGGAAGTTTTCATATGGGAGCTTTTACGCGATGTCTCCAAACGCACAAGAAATAATTCTACATACATAGATGGTTTCGTTTGCTTAATATCAGCTTTACAGTTTAAATATGACTGACTTCTAATGTGATCTGGCGCTGTACAGAAAATCTAATTAAATACAATTAACTTGACCATCTTGGGGGTGCGGGTGGTGCCGTTGGGGGGGCGGGGCGCCCCTATTGTATAATGGTAGGGGAAACTCTACAAGTACTTTAGTGTAAATGGCCAAAAGTAGAACTGTAAATAATGTTCAGCTGAGAAAACATTAATTGTAATTTTGGTTACTTTCCAATTGGTGGTAACAACATACTTTTTTCCACAGTTTCTTTGGTTTTAGGTTGAGGTCAGACAAAGTAATAACTTAACTGTTCCAGGAAGCTTAAGTTCACTTTTCAAAGATAAATCTATACAAATTTGAAAATTTCTTCCATCTGACATAAAAATTATATTGACTTAGGTTTAATTGGAACAAAGCTTTCACTTTCAAACCAATTATCATACAAAACTGAAAATCTACTCATTTGGAAGGGTATTTCAAATGGACACTGAGCCATATTCAGCATTTTTTACCTAAGCTGTTAAGATCCTCATCTGTCACACTATCCAGGAAATCTCTTTCATCCTTTACACCCAGCTGCATAAACTGGTTGTAGTAGGACTCCAGTCGGTACTGTTCAAGAAGGTTGAATATTGCACCCATCTAAAAAAAATAAAATAGACATCACATTTTCTTTATCATCACTCTCAATGAATATTTGTGACAAATAGCAGCATAGAAAACACCAAAAATATACACAAGTCAGCAGCTTAGAGAGTATGATATTTTATCAAATTCTAGTTACACCACTGCCACTAGTCACAGTGAAGTGAATTATCACATTATTATCTAAAATAAATCACATGAAATATCATTCAGGAGTTCCAGTACAGTCTTTAATAATAATATTTGGGGAATACTAATGTATAGTTCTCTTCTTCAGTCGTATGTGAAGCACAGTCAGGGTCGGCGCCAGAGCTTTCTTAACGGACGGGCAATTAATTTTGACAGGGGGGGCACTTTTCCGTCTCACCACTTATTAAGTGTATTATTATTATTATTATTATCTTACATGAAAGAATATTAAACGGAGAGTAGATAGAGGTCGGCTGAATACACCGTCAGTGCACACTGGTGTGCTTACACTCACGCTATAGTAACACCCAACATAACCGTATATAAAAGCACATGTAAACCAAGTCCACCAAATGTACACACGTTGCGACAAATTAAAGAGCCACCTGTTAAGCCACACCAAGCACCGGTATACATTATACAGCCATACAATATCCGGTCTGACCCTGAGTAGCCAACATTACAAAAGTGCAAAGTAGACTTTTGACGAACATGTCAGATAAAGCGAGCAACACTTCTGCATAATCCAAACTAAAGCTTCAGTAATAAAGGACAATCTTACCTCGACATCTGTCCAAAGATAATCCACCAAACTTCGCTGTCTTACCTTGTGTTTTTTATTTCTTGTTTACGGTGTGGCTGTAAGAAAATGAAACCTATGAAAATGAAACCTACTGAGTAACTCCAGTGCTGGAGATTCCTCTTATTCCAACACCAAACATTTTTTTAATCAAGACCGACCGATCTGGGTCTTTATCAATTACTGCTACTCACAATGATAACACTATTAATTATAAACAATATACCAATTATCGTGTTCAACGAGTGGAGATAAGTTGACAGTAGAGTTTTCTATTGGTTATAATAAACAAACAAACGTTATACTTGTATCTAATAATACCTATAACACGTGTCATAAAATGAAAATACCTCATTAATACAAAAAATATATTTTTTCAATAATTATTTTCAAATACTTTTGTCAGCGTCAGTACTAGTTAACTTTAGCTTGTCTGAGTAACTTATTAGGCTACAAAAGTTCATTTGAAAACACTTGAAAGTACTTCAAAGGAAGTAGAACAGACTTAACATAGAACATTAAAGATTATATTATGATACTATCTTATAAATTAAGCAGCCTAATAACACTTTGTGCCATTATTTGCGTTCTTATTTCAGGATGTTGCTCTCAGGCACGATGTTGCAACCTCATCCACGTTTCCTGCAGCCGCATCACAACAAAACTAATTACTTAATCTAGTTTTCAATGAATATAGAAAATAAAATCCATGATTGGGCACTCTGAAAACTAAATCTTGAACCCTTAAAAGCATTTTATTGTGAAGTTGTTGAATTGCATTTCCCAGGTGCCCCTGAGGGAGGCACTATGTTGCCCAGTGTTAATCTCTGGTGAAATACACTACTCACAAAAAGTTAGGGATATTTGGCTTTCGGGTGAAATTTATGGAAAATGTAAAAAGTTCACACTA
>JAUMHL010000010.1:14723299-14758120 GCA_032362345.1 Sandelia bainsii | reverse complement strand
ACAGCCCTGTAGGCAAGCATCAAGGATTTAAACTCAATGCGAGCAGCTACCGGGAGCCAGTGGAGAGAGGTGAGAAGCACTGATACTGTGAAAGCACCACTCAGAAACTGATATTGCAGGTGCAAGATTCCTTCTCCAGGCATTGTAACCAGAGGACATTTACTAAAAAAGGATACTACAATAATTACTTTATAACATAATGTAATTACTCAATGCAAGGCTACATGTTATCAGTACAAAGTACTTTCCCTAGTCTGACTCAAGTTGTGACGTACAGTATATGTTTTATCTTTATCAAAACAACCTGGAAATGTCATAACAACACCCACTTGTGGTGCAACCACTGTAATTTCACTGTTTGGGTTTACTTATGGGACTAAACTGCAATTTCTCTCCATTTTTTTCTTAGCTTTTGGTTATTGAAGACATTTTCAGGGCTACTAAACTGCTGTGAACAGTTAACATAGCCTTCTTGGAAAGGGAAACACTTACTTTTAGACGTGGGTGACAATTTCAACGACTTTCAATAAATTACTGGTGAAAATAAAAAACAATGTCACATCATGTTACCATGCTTTCATGCTGTGTTATGTCTGCAACTGATAAACACAAACTACATGTGGCAGAGGCTGAACACAATAAATTTTTTGTTGGCCATGTCATTAGAGAAACAGTCATGTGTGCTGCAGAACCAGGCAGCTTTTAGTCTTTGTAATTTGGCTAGGATTATTGCAGATGAAGGACTGTCTTTATGCATGACTCTCTGCAATTGTTCTGCACTTGAATACACTCTTGTACTGTGGAATTATTTAACTATAATGTAACAGCCAAAAGTAAGAGTTGAGAAAAAAGCATTGTTGGTAAAAAAAGAAAATTTGTGTATGAATACTTTTGCAAATATGAGTCTGGATGTCATTAACATCTCCACACCTGTTGCCTGCTGATCATTTCTCTCATGTTGCAGTTAAAGGCTTCACTTCAAAGGAATACACAGGAGGATACTAAACACACTGTTTTTGGTCTTTGTGTTGGTCAATGCATGTGTGTCCACTCACACAATGCATACTACACACACATACACAAACACTCCCTATCACTCACACTGGCTTCCTCTGTCTGTATTTTGGTTTTGAGGTGTTTGTGTTGTAGAATTCATGGCTTCAAGTTGTTTCTGGATTTTTTTCCCCTCTCCCTCTGCTGTGAAACGGTTGATCTCATCCAGGAGCTATTTTAAGGGAGCGCTGTTGAAACCTGTCAGTAAAAAACCTAACTAGAAGGTATTATGTTGAATTATTTAAATTGGGTTAAAGAATACATTTAACTTAAAGAGCTCATTTTCATTCAGTGGAGATAGAAAGAGTGAGAGTTTAGAGGGAAGTACAAAGAGACTGGCTTTGCAGAGAGACTTGAAAAGCGAGGCTAATATTCCCTCTGATCTAACCGCCATAGACAATGGAGACCTTGATGTAGAGAGGAATGGCGGTACTGAAGAACAGAGAAGTCGCCTGCAGGTCTACTGTTACTTTTTACAGTGCTTCACTGACAGATGGAATTCATTACATGGGACAGAGGAGTGAAAAATACGCCAAGAAAGACACAGAGGTAGCCAGACACTGTCAGAAAAAAGAAAGAAACCTGCAACCAGTTGTGTGAGAGTTGAATAAGGTAGTGCGTGCTTAGTTTTTTTTTCCCTGCAAGTTTCTCAAGACTCTCCGCCTAAGTCTGTCTTTCCGTCTCGGGACCTTTATACTCAGCTACTGCATACACTGAACTGTCGGTGAAAAAATAACAGGGCAATACAGAAAGTCACACAAACACACACACACTGTCAGGTCCAAGAAGTGTTACTAACGGTCTTATCAACAGTTGAGAATTAGCTTTTTTTAACCCTATTATACCGACCTCCTGACTCACTAAGCTTTCTGGGTCTGCGTGTGTGTTTGTGAGTGCACACATAAGTGTGTGTGTGTATATATGTGTTGTATCATTCTCTTTCAAGTTTGATTTTTGCTTCAATGCATCTATGAATTATGCTTTAAACCCAGATTCCAAGATGTAAAAAGACATTTAAATTGTGCATGGTATTTAAATAGTAATTGTATGCCTAATTAGTGAATTAAGTGAATTGAATATACAGTCAGGTTTGTAAGTAAAGGAAGATAGGTTTTTTTGTAATTTGTCCTAAGACTTTCAACTTTAATTAGAGGAGTTTGACAAAAGTATGGAATTAACCATTCAGGAATTACAGCCATTTTCATAGACACACACCCATTTTGGGGGCTCATTAATAATGAACAAACTAACATTTGGGTTTAATTACAACTATAGGGACTGCCTTCAATATGTGGATGAAAATCTGGAATTGATTAAATGAGCTGAAAACCTTGTCTTTGCTCACACCTAGTGTTTCGTTTCAAAATCAATGTGATGGTGTACAGAGGACAAATCCCAAAAACTTTATTCCATTATAGTGAGTCTTAACATGTTGCCACATAAAAAGTGTTTTGTGGTTGTTTTGTGATTTTTGGCTGAACTGGCACAAAATAATATGTGGTCAGTGTCTACACAGCATGGCTTTAGAGCTGAGACAGAATAAATCAAAGTGTTTTTCTTCAAACTGTGACTGACCATTGGTACATTGCAGGCAGTGAGCAGATACCATCTACAGATGGAGAGATTTCAATACTGAACAAACACATCACTGAGGAGAAAAAAGAGAGGGGAAGGCGCAGGAGAACAGGACCACAGAAGACATATAGAGAGACAAAGGGAAACATGGGTGGTGAGAGATGGTGTTGTTACTTTATTGTAAAAATGAAAATAAATATTAGTTTCAGCTCTAGTTTAATTTAACAAAGAACACACCACATTTCAGTATAATGTTGAACTATGAAGTTATAGCACTTACTATAACTTGTTTAGTTTAGTATAGAAGTCCTGTTATGCTAGAGTCCTGTTTTGTTTTAGGTCAATCATGATTTGTCTACCTATTCTCCTTGGGTTTGTTTTTTTATGTCAGTTTGCCTCCTCTCAAAATACTCACTTCCTCAAATTAAATTTAACACCTTAGTTTTAACCTTGAATTGCCCTTTTTACTGAGGTGTGTGCCATTTTACCTTAGCTGGGTATTTTTCTCATCGATCCTGCAAGTCTGTCTTGGGTGAGGTCACTTTGCCAGGGCTCAGTGTTTTCTGTACTAGTTGGACCTGAGTAAATATTGATGTCTGTCTGGTTCACATTTGGTCTTCACTATGGCACAATGCCAATTAACCGTCACTTTACTTTTATTATGGAGCCTAGGAAATTGTATTTAATCACTGTTTGCAGCTACACTGCAGCTCTATTAACACAACCTTACATCCAGTTTTTAACCAGTTTACCAGGAATATTTAGCAGACCATTTTAATTTAGACTGTTAAAAAGGAAATTATTGTAGATATTGTGGTATTCTTGTAGAGTCCTTCTAGAAATAGACCCAGAGTCTGATCTCTCTGAAGGAATAAAACAGTAAGCTATGAAAACATGAATGATGAAACACCTGAAGATTTATGCTCCTAGTGAAAATCCAAGCGCTGTATATACTATAGCTACCTTCAGACAGAGAAAATAAAAAATACCACAGTCAGAAAAACTCTCTCACCTCAAAGTGTACCTCTATGTACATGTCAACCAGAGTGTGTCCCAGTGCTGTACGGATCTTTGGTAGCTCTGAGCCAAGAACATGTTCAGTGATCAGGTTCCACAGAGATGGGCCAGGGCACCAGAGCTGGCTTCCATCTGGGGACTGCATATGAATAGCAATCTGTATGTATGTATATATGAAAAATAACATAATTACAATAAAACACACTGCTCAGGGCATTTATTGAAATTATGTACTTAAGTACAGTTTCGTACAGCTTTGTATATATGCAAAATTTTAAGTAAATTTTTGGATGCATGATTTTGCTGGACTATTTCTATGTTAAGCCTAGGTTTGCTACTTTTACTTAGCAAGAGATCTAAATACTCCATCCACCACTAACATTAATATATGGTGTACCACAATTAATTGCAGTTGAGGGGCCAAGAAAATGTCTGAAACTTGCTTGAATAAAAGCTAACATATTACGAGGTAACCAGGTACCAGTTCCATCTTGGTAACTTTAGGCTTTGTCTCATCTAACTAACGTTAACGCTATCTGTTATTAGCTAAAGTCAGCTAGCTAACTGAGAGATAGGTATTGTCGTCTGTGGAAGCTAACAAGTTGTCTCAATATAAAGTGTTCACATACTGTATTTCTAACACTGACAATTAACCGATTAAACTACTTATGTAAAGCAGTAAAGGTTTATAAAAATGTGGGTACCGTGTTGCTAAAGAGAAACAAACACTCACCTTAATTAGTACCTAGCAAGGCTGTGGTATCCAAGGCAAACACTCCAGTTGCTAAGGGGAAATATCGCGAGATCCGCCTCTACAAATATCGTATGGTAAGTTCAGATTTTTTTCCCCCCATTGTTTCATGGCCGCCGTTTGTGTTTTAATAAAATAAATGTAAACGCAATAAATATATAAAACAGACCAAATTAAGCTTAAAAAATTATAGCATATTCTACTTCTATGATGGTTTGCCATTGCTGTTGATCATAGCAAACAATTAACTTTTGTAAAAAAGCTGGGCTAATAAAGATGTTAAACTGACGGAAGCACAGACTTCAGCTGAGACTGGCATGCAAACCCTCTCAGAGGAAGTGAATATAAACTTTCCCCCTTTATGCCCCAAACCTCCACCCTCTTCCGGGCTCTTTGCAGAATGGTGCTCAGTCCCAGCAAAGCCATCTGGAAGGTGTGTGGGTGTCGTTTCAAGTCGATGATTTTGCGGTAAAATGTAAGAAACTAAATATTTTTTGTGAACAAACCCCAGCTGAACAACAGTGGATGTTTCACTTCACTTCGCTGTTAACTGCTTTATTTTGGACAAGGTGAATCAGCAGATAAATCATGGCAAAGGTTTTCAGTGAGCACATTCACTTGGAGCGCAGAATACGCACGACCGTTTTGGCACTTCTGCTTTGCGCACAGGCCGGTTTTGGCTTCTCAGTCGCCGGACACCAGGAGAACACCTGCGAGGCCAACGGCAGCATATACTATGTCGGGGAATGGTATTTTCTAGACTCTGACCACTGCACGCAGTGTGAATGCACCGCTGAGGGCTCTGCATGTGCCCGCACTGAGTGCACCTCTCTCCCGGCTGCATGCATCCATGTCAGCCACTACCCCACTGACTGCTGCCCCAGGTGCGAGAAGATCGGGTGTGAGTACCGAGGGGTTGTGTACGAGCTGGGGCAGAACTTCCAGGTAAGCCTGAATGTGATGGCGTGATAGCCTGCAAATATAAGAAAGGCCAATAATGGCATCGGGACTACACCCATCACATTAAAAGGATTATTAAGATAATTACGTTTGATTTAATTCAGTTTTTATTTTCTCACCTCTTTATATAGCTAAACATACTTAATGTTAAACAGTCAGAGAATGAACAATTGCCTTTGGTTAAACATCTCTCATTACATGTCCAGACTGAAATCAGAACCTGCAATTAGGGAGCCAAATACAGACATTGTTTCAATTTCAGGGTCACAATTCAAAAAAGTTGGGAACTACTGGCACCGAGTGTAATTATAGCTATTTCTGTGGGTATTTTTTCCAGGTAGGCATTTATTTGGGTTAAAGAATAGTTAGAAGCCTCTCTGACTTGAAAAGAAGACTATATTGCCATTAATGATACACTGCAGTGAGATGTGAAGGTGGAAATTTAGGTTCTTTAGAAATGTTTTACTGCAAGGCTACAAACAAAAGTTGTATAGAGTGTATGTGCAGTAGTATCAACCAGGACTACCACAAGTTATGATTAACAACAACATGGCGGTTAAAACCACTTTTCATAGACACAAATATAGGTTTTCCAGAAAGCAGAGCTTCAGATACTGTGCATGAACACCACTGTCACACAGTGTCACAAAGGTACAAGTGAACATCAGTACTGTTTATGTGTAAACATCAGATGTTGTGTTCCGTTTTGTGCAGGTTCTATCCTGTTCTGAAACTGTATATTTTTTTAAGTTAAACTCACACCCATGATCAGTTCCCCTAAATGTTTATCAGAACCAACTCAGGACAAATTTGTATAAATGTTGTTCCTTTCAAAACTCTGAACTAATTAACATGGTATGTTGGTATGTAACAGCAGGGCATTTGAGGTATAGGGCGCCCCCTGTTGATGACATGAGGCATGGTCAGCTGTGCTGGTTTTAAATTTCATACTCTGATATGCATTTTGTCTGCTCAGTATGATTAACTTACATTTATATTATTCTAGCATTTTTCTAATCCATGTCTGTGTTGGGTTTCTGTGTATCTGTGTTGTCCCAGCCATCCGAATGTGAGCAGTGCACTTGTGACAGTGATGGCATTGCCCGCTGTCTGGTTGCAGACTGTGCCCCCCCACCATGTGTCAACCCTGTTTACCAGCCAGGAAAATGCTGCCCTGAATGCAAGGAGGGTACGTAAAAAAACCCCAACAGAAAATAGAAAGTAGCACTACGTTGAACAACAGTGGCTCACATGTAAATTTTCTAAATGCAGTAATTTAAGCACCACGCATTGATCCTGTTTTGTTGTTGATGTTTTGATAATGGCACATTTTATCCTCGGCATACAGGGATGAGTGTGTATGCATAATAGCATCCATTGGTGTGTTTGCTTGTAGTATCTCTTCAGCTGCAATTACATTGAACTCTGTTGCTCTTCTCCCTTCAAGGTCCTAACTGCTATGTTGACACCTCACGCAGTCAGGTGATTCCTGCGGGAGAACCGGTCTGGGTCAATTCCTGCACCAAGTGTCGCTGCCACGATGGCCAGGATGCTGGCTACTGGGAAGGAAACCGTCTCGCCACCTGTTCCCACTTCAAAAACTGTACGCCTGAACAACCGTCCACCCAGCAAAACTGATTCAGTGTGTCAGCAGCAAACCAGCTGTGGTCTTAAAATACATATTCCTTCTTGAATGATCATCTGTACTCCTTCAATCTCTAAGAAAAAAATCAAATTTCAGGAACAGAACTGAACAGCAAACAAAAATTTTATAACACAATAGAACATCAGAACTGATCAGCTGCCACTGCACAAGGATAATCCATCCAACATTTTTATAATGCTGATGAGACAGAATTCAGTGGGTTTTGGCAATTTGATTAACTACAAATTTGTTAAGGAATATGCAAAACTAAAGTATAGGGTCCAGTAAATTTTCTGTCCTGGTTTGTTATCATTTTAGTTTATTTTGTGCTCTCATGGAGCATATTCCAAAATAAAGTTGTGTTTAATTAGTTAATGTAATTATCACAAACTAACTGAGACAGAGAAACTTCAGAGCCACGTAATGTTCTGGTTCGCACACGTGCAGAGGCTGGGTGGTGGAGGATCAATAGGGGCTCAGCAGCAAATAGCTTTACCCCATTGAGCATCTGTCCAAGACAAAATTATGTAAAGAACAAGGCTTCATCTCATCAGCCGAGAAGATTAACTGTAATCTTTGAAAACCTATTTTCATTTGGAAACAATCCATAGTGTTGTAAAAATAAGATGCTTGATTTACTGAGATCTCAAACACAACCCTGTTGCCTAACATCTGTACTACAGAGACAAATACATAATTAAACAAATCAGGTATTAGGTAGAAATATAAATTCTTCAAAAGGTTGACTACAGTAGATCAATATGTTTTTAGAGTTTAGATAGTATTGGGCTTTAATACACCTTAAAAGTTTCCAGACACTTGCTTTGGGAAACAACTACAACGAAGCCAATGAGATTATTGGATGATTAGAAATTGTAATTGACCTGTCACATGTTGATGCAGCACCAAAATGTATGCATAGCTGTGATGCAATTTAGATTAGGAAATGGCTTAGCAAAGCAATAAACAATTTCTAACTGCTCTATGAATTTTGCAGTTCAATTCCCATGGTAGTTGAAATATAATGTATTAGACTATGGCCTTACATATGTAACATAGTTATAGACACGGGCAATTTAAAAAAACAGTGTTCATTTAATGGACTGTTCTTTGTGTATGTACACTGTAGCGCAGGAGAAAAACCATTGTAATTTACTGCTTCATTAATTTTCACAAGAAAGAATGTGTAGCTTGTCAGAGAAACACCCGTTTTTCCCACAAGTGTACAGTTATCATTCGCTGTGTTCATAATGTAAGCGTATGTATGATTAAGTGTAAAATGCTTTTATATTGGTTTATCTGCCGCAGTTCATCCTTCATTATTCCCCACTTTAACCATAAGGGATGTTTACATGAAAAACAAAAATATAATTTATGTTATATGTTTGTCTGCAGTGTTGGACCCTATCATGATGTTTACTTTGCATATGACACAGAAGCTGCTGCTGCATGACGTACACTATTACCCATTCAGAAGTCTCACTGCCTTCATTCTTGGCAGCAAATGACTTTTTACAAGTACAAAACTTTGAGGATTAGGAACACCTTTTAAAATGTATTTTGTCAGAAGACTTTATGGAGGAATGCACTCAGTCCAAAAGTGTAAGAATAAAAGACCTGAAAGCTGTTCTCCCATAGTTATCAGGTTAATCTTAAATAATTATAGAGTTAGAGAATAGTTGGACATTTTTTTCTTATTTGTTTTCTTGCCAAGGGTCAGATGAGATGATTGAGACCATCTTTTCATGTCTCATTAATTACCTCTGATTGTATGGTAAAAATGAAGATACAGCTGTTAGCTTAGCTTAGCATAAAGACTGGGAAGTGCAACAAGTCATGCTAGTAATGTACACTGGCTCTAAAAAACACATGGTAAAATATTCCAAATTAAAACACCTTTTCATTTCCATTAATTACTACTGACTCTTATTTCTACTTTTTCATTACATAGTAAGAAAAAGGTTTGTCACATAATCTTTACAAACATCAGTTTTGTTTTCCAGTATACACTACATACAAAACCACAGATGACATCATTTATATTGCCTTTCTCCCTAAAATAAAAATAAAACACCATCATACAATCTTTAACCGTCAGATTTATTGATTGTATAGAAAAAGTAGGTTTGATATGACATAATGCATTCTATAAGATATAACATTTTCAACATTCAATGTACAAAAAAAACATACCTAGAGATACAGTAAATTTTAAAAATGCCCAAAGGCTTGAAAGCACTGCCTGCTCTCTGAGGCAGACAAGCAAAAAATGTATTTGAAAAAAACGTTTCCAATACTTAACCACATGAAGTGTGGTCGACAACTGAAACAACAGCTTCAAAAGAAAAATGTCTATTAAGAAACATCAAGCACTTCTCGTGGTTGTTCTTATTCTCAAGTAAAGGAAACGTTTCAAATACCAGTTTCTGCTGATTTTTACACCTGTATCCCGTGTTATTGTTTATACACACAAGGGGCCAAGTCCGTGTCACTATATCCTTCACTTTTTCCGTTAACTGTCACTCTCCAGATTATACTTTCTTTATACCTGATTTAAATTTAACCAATCTGAGCAGAATTTATCAGATTACCTTGATGAAGCTGGACAAAACTTTACATGAGTCCTCCACAGATTTTACACATTAAGTTCAGTTTAATTGTTACAAACAGTACTAGTCAGTCTGGGGAAACAGCTGTATAATGTTTTCTTGGAATCTCAATTGAGCCTCTAAAATGTAGTATCTAGTGTTTTTGGAACTTGACAGATATTAAGGTCTGTAAGTCAGGACATCTCAGTCTCTGCTGCTTCATATATGACCATACATTTTTCTTAAGGGTATCTCAAAAGTCCCACAACTTTATAGAAGGAAAATGCTAAGCTGCTGGAGTGTCCCTTAATAAAGTGAGAAAGGGAATTTATAACAGCTATCACTTTAGCAGTATGAAGAATGTAGAATGTATGAAAAAATCCATTAGGAAATAAAGATGGACTGCATTACCTAACCCACAAAATGTTATCACCTCATATTCCACTTTGAAACAATGACTTTAAAGTGGGAAATGAGGTGGAGTTGAATGCATCTATGATATTGCACAGAGTAAGCTGTAAACATGCTAGAGAGTGGAATATATTGACCTCTCCATATGTAGCCTGTCTACTGAGGACACACAAACACTCCATGAGAGTACTGCACTCTGACAAAAATTAATCAAAATACAGAAAAGAAGGAGCCTGAAAAGGAAAAGGAGAGTCTGATGAAGTGAGGGAGGGAATGGGAAAAAAAGAGAGAGTGATTCACAAATGGGGATGTGCTCTAAGAAAAATAAAGATACAGTAAGTGGTACTGATTCAGACACACAAAAAGAGGTCCTGTCAATATCTATTGAAAGAAGAAGCACTCTTTTGAGACACAGCTGTGCCTGGAGTGGGTGCTCACAAAGCACAACAGTGTGCCACTGACACACACACCCTGGACTAGCAGAGTAAGTAAGAAAAAAAGGCATCGAAAAAGGAAATAATGTAAGGAAAAAAGGGGAGATAGTGTGAATGCATGTGTGTGTCTGATAGTGTGTGCTGAAGTGAGAAACAATCATATGTTCCAACAGGCTAGAGGCGAAGATAAAGGAGAGCCAAACAGATGGGAACATTTTTGCCTCAAGGCTGACCAAAGACAAGGCCAACAATACACAATTTTCAGAATAAAAGCTCCAAATAGTCTGTTGTAATAGAAAAACAGTTACAGCATTGCACACAAATCTTCTCTGTCTGATTAAAATTTCAAAGTTGAGGAGGAAATATGTTATATTTATATCTAATATATGTATGTAGCCATCTTGACATGTTTTAAAAATAACTTAATTTCAGTAATAACCAACTTAAGTGATGTTACCCTAAAACAGAATGACCTTAAATAAAAAAATAACCCTCCCTGTGTTTTATGTAACTGAAGGCATCAATTTGGTGTTCAGGCGTCAACAGTAATAGCATCAACAGTAAATAGGAGGGAAAATAAAACAAAGCGATAAGAGTAATGTATCAAAACATACAACACTCAAAGGCTTCAATAAGTTGAGAAAATCATGAAAAAACATTTTGTCTGTTTATCTGTCACACAGGGAAAGGTTCGAAACTCAACAGGAAATGCTTCAAATTAAAACACTTTCAATAAAAATATAAAAATAATGTTTGTGAGAAAACAGATAACCACACAGAACTGACAGCTGAAGAGGATAAAATGAAGCAGCAATAGAGATGCCAGTCAAACTGCACAAACAACTTCTCATTACTGCTTTAAAATTCACAATTTCCACTAGCAGACCTTATAATTTCCTCTCTCTAGATAGAGGTTTGAAGAAGAAAGGAGATAAATGTCATATCAGGAGAATTTTCATTAATTGAGATATTTTATACAGATTAAAAAAAGAACTTGAAAATTAATTATGTTTCATTATGTCTATATCTGTGACAGTGTAAAAGTTACTGCAGCCCGCCTCTGTATTCACAATATTTTTTATCTTTTTCTCCTGTAAAACATGAACTGTGATTTAATCCTGATGTTTACTCCCCAAATATATGAATAAAACATGGTATGTTCAATGTCAAAGAAATGCATATTTTTATGTCTATCTTATGGAATATTAGTGTACCTCCAATCACTAGCTACAAAAACGTATCTTTAAAGTAAAGATTACCAAAATAACCCTCCATTCTCTTCAAGTGGGTGAAAATGTTTCCAGAAACCTAATTGCCAATGTGCAACAAGGGGTTAAAATCACGACTGAGCTCCCAGTATATATCTACCCTGTTGTCTTCAGTTGATTTGAATCGATTTCCCAAGGCAGTTCCACCACATCGCATTCAGAATGAGAAAAATTGTTCACTTTTGTTGCAAAACTTCCAATAAGACAGTTTCTATTTCCTATAAGTTTGTACATATATAAAAAAGAGAACAAAAACGCAGTTCTCAGGTGTTTGTTGCTGCTGATGAACATGTTTGATCAGCGTGTCCCAGCACTGTTTAGAGTCTTCTACTGTAGATGCAGGCACAATACACATTCATTAACTGATAGCAGAGGATTTGATTGAGTAATTAGATCCAAACAGGTCACTCCCTGACGAAAATGTCAATATGAAATAGTTTTTTAGCATCATATGTCAAGATAAGAGTCAGCTGCTGTCGCTGATATATTGGGTACAGTTCGGTGGATCAGCACTGCATATCATTATATTATATTAATGTTACAGCTTTCCTCCAAAGGTGATCCTTGCTCTATTAAACATCACTGTAAATGCTTGGAAAATTAGTTCTTGGATGGTGTTATATCCACTTTTCTCTCACACTGTCTTGATATCCATGTAAACTGTCCATCTTTCCAAGGCTACAGTCATTGGTTTAAATCATCTCAAATAACCTGTTCCAGGAAATCTCTCTGAACGCAGTCCAACATTTCCAGAATAGAGAATAAAAAACAAACTGTCATATTTTAATCTCCCACAATAGTTACTGTCCTCTGTTCGTGTGCCACTGGACGTTCTCCAGTTACGAAGGATTGATAATGCAAAGACAAAGTTTCAGCTTCTGGTCCGACGCCAATCTTCAGACAGTCACTGAAACCGAGCTTTGGTCCACACTCTTCAATTCTGAAGTCACTGATTGGTAAAGGTAGGAGGTGTGATGCTTGCTTGAAAAAAAAGTTGTTGTAAAGAGCCTGAGTCCTGGATACAGAAATGGCAAGTGGAAATCTCAAATAAACAAAGTTAAGTAAAGGAGGAGAAAGAGAGGACCACAAGCAGTGTTTGTGACTACTTTTCTCCTCCACTCCCACATCTTTCCAGATATGTTTTTTCCTTAATGTCCTTCTTCTTTATGTCCCCTCTTCCTGCATTTTCCCCACAGTAAATGTGCATTCTTACCCTATTATTATTATTCCTCTCTGTCTCTCTAGCCTTTAATAGGCCGGGGTGGTGGCTTGCCAATCTCCACAGAGATATTTGTGTACAGAGGATACCTTTTGACCTGAACCAGTCTGTAGGTCAGAGAGCTGATCCCATCCTTCTTCATCGTGTTCTTCGTATTTTGTATTTTATTAAATCTGGTGGGTGAAAGAAAGACAGAAAGACAAGGGAAAAAGGAAGACAATGAATAACATTAGATCCTATTTAGTGAAGGTGAAACAAAGCAATAGTGTCAGAACTTCGTGGTAAAATTTTACTTCTGTGCAGTGACTGATTCTGACTGCAGTCTGAGTTGTATGCAGGCAATTACAGCACCACACAAAGATCTAGGGAACAGAAATCATCTTTCTGGTCAGTCTCTTTACTCTTCAGTTTTAAAGTTAGAATTATTTAATGACAAAATCGAGTTTTCTGTAACTCTGCCTTCATTTGAGCAAATATTTGAGAAACTATGCCAGCATCTCTAACAATTAGAATAGTGGTTACCATCCTTCATGGCTTATTACTCCTTGAAAGAAAACCCTGTCTACTGCACTTTTTATCTACAGTTTATCTACATGTTACAAGAAGAAAAAAAACAAACATATCTTACTGGACTATTTGCAATGTTTTTTATGTTTTTCTCCCTTCTACATTTAACATCAACTGAGCCCTTAAATACTTTTGATTAAAAAAAATGTTTAATTCACAAAGTATTTAAATGTTTCATTTATTTGCTGGCTTACTATTTATTTGTTAATACTGAACAAGTCCTAAAAAAGGCAGATACTGTAAGATTATCAACAACCCAACACATCAGGAATCACTTTACCTGCATGTAAAACAAACAGAAGGAAGTTTGGTTTTATTTCATAAGTCAGTTTGACCTGTGAACAGCCATAGCATAAGAAATGGTCAGTTTGCTTTGTGTATACACAGATTAATACACTTGTCATTTTGACTTCTGCTCTTTTAAGATATTATGTGGCTTTGTGGTGTTGGATTTTGTTGACCAGCCATGTGTTGGTCATTGCTATAAATCCTTGTGTATTTTAACTCTTATTTTTAGACTGTTAAGTTTGTAAGTTTTTATCTGTGCTTTGTTTGTCTCGCGTTTATGCTTGAGGGAAAAATAAAGCATCCTGAATAGAAATTTGTTAGTGGGCCCTTGTGGGAATCTCGATCCCCAAGTTGGGAATCACTGAAATAGAACCCAAATGTTTTCTCCTGTAGGTACACTTGGGAAATGGGATTCACAATTGTAATTTTGGAAGTCCAAATACTTTAGAAACAAACAGATCACAAAACCCGAGAATCAATCAAGGAAGGAATAATTTGGGAGAACAAAATGATGTAAATACATACTGGAAATATAACAGTGGGAGAAAAAAGTGCAAAAACATGTGAAAGTCATTATGAACTGCTTTACTTAAAACCATCAAAAACCTTCGGTTGACAGCACTAATGCTAAAATTAAAATCTACATTTTAACCTGCCAGATATAAAGAGTTTTTTTCTAGCCTCCTCCCATTATGGTAGTTATAGATGTTCAATAATCTGAAAACAGAGAGAAGAAAGAGCTATGTTGGATTGTTTACTGTAAAACAACAAACAAATCCTGCTTCCTTCCCACTGCCGATCTTGACCAACAGGTGGCGCTATGGCACTGCACTGGGACTCAGTGGACATTATTATCCATCATATCCGCCTGTTTTTGTTTGAATGGTGCTGGAATATCCTTCCCCACTGGCTGTGATTCAGCAGTTACATCAGCATCTGCTCTTACGTTTAAATCTGCTCTGATTTTAGTATTAAAACGGGAAAACAATTCACACAGTGTGTCAGTCAGCTACACAGTGCTGCTTTGCATGATGAAACCTCTGGCATTAAAACGGATTCATAACACAAACCCTCCTAGTCACCCTGGTAGTAGTAACAGTCAGAACTGAAATGAGGCCACAGTGTGCGAGTGTCTAACAGCATGTTTACAACACTCTTGTCTTAAAGTGCTTCTGAGAAATTGCTGATGTGTGCGAGCACCCAGTCTTGCACGTTTGCTTCTCAAAAAACAGGAGTGACTGACTCCAACAAAAGATGTCTTTGTAATGATATGCTTGGACGTACAACTGGAGTTGACACTTCAGTCCGACATGAACCAGTGAGTCCACAGATCCTTGTCAGAAATGACTAGTGAAGATCTCTCTGCATCGCTCTCTCTCTTCCTGTCACTCTTAAATCAAATCAAAAGGAGCTTCACTGGCATGAATGGAAGTAGGAAAAATGTTGTCAAACATCTTTCCCTTTAGTATTATAATAAAATAAGATATATTTAGAACTGACTACTGCAAGGACTGGCATTTGCATTTAAAAAGGGGATTAGTTTAAGAGAAACCTAAAGAAAACTAAACAAAAGAAACGAAGGTCATGTGGAGAAAGCAGGCAGTTTCACATCAAATGAATGCTGGGTGACGGAGGAGAAAAATGAAGGAGAGACAGACAGAGAGATTAATCTATATCAGAAAAAGGGAGTGACAGATGGAGCAAGTATGATATACTGATATTAAAAATAAAGTGAATGAATCATTTGGACAAACCTAAGCTCAATAAACTAATCCCCATACTGTATGCATATGGTCATAGTGAATATCAGATGCATGTGCACATGTGTGTATGTATTAGTATAAACCTGAAGATGAGACAGGGCAAGACAAAGACAGTTCCCCTCACATATTCATTAGCCTGGTTTCCAGACTGATTTCCTAACTGGGCTAAGTAAAGTTCTATTTTAATTCCAGTGAGGGTCTCACAGGAAAACATTTCTGGTTTAAGATCTCAACAATAGCTTGTACCAGCTATTGGGGTTATTTTGCTCTAGAGTCATATTTAGAGCTACCTGACCTGTAAAATGTCCTAAAGGAGTTGCTGTTTTCTTTTAAGAAAATGTGCTTTTTGACTTTTTTTTTTAACATGAACTACAAATTAAGCTAGTGCGTGCAGGGCAATATTAACTGTGTGTTTAAAAAAAGAGAGATTTAATGAGATGAGTGGCATTTTCTTTATCAGTGCTAAATACAGAAGCACAAACAACCTTTCGCGATATGGTAGAGCAGCCTGTATGTGGTCTGAGAGGCGAAACTCAGGGCAAAAAAAATAACTTACTGAACCTCTCATTACTGCTTTAATTAATGACCTCACTCATCTGGACTTCAGTGGCCTATCAGTAAGACAACAATAAAATTATAATAGCGAGAAGGTATTAGCTTGCCACAAGGGGGCTCTCACACACATAGTTATCAGCCTTTTCAACAGAAAGACAAAAATACGATTTAGGAATCACGTTCTCATATTTAGCTCGAAGGACAGAGCCAAGTTAGCTATTTTCACTAGTTTCCTTTCTTGGCTAAGGTAAGCTAAGAGTCTCCTGGCTTGTGCATCATATTTAGCGTGCAGACATAAGAGTGGTATTAATCTCTTCATCCCACTCTTGGTAAGACTGCAAATAAGTGTATTTTGCCAAATGTCAAACTAATTCTTTAAGCAGTTCTAAATAAGGCAGTAAACTTAAAATGTTTATGCTGAATGCACGCACACAATATCTGCACTGTTCCAGGATGATAACATTTGAAAGGTAAACTGAACAATGTTAGTGTGCGGCTCATCCATTTGCTATACACAAAGCAGTGTTCACTAGACAGAACGTGTGTGTGTGTGTGCTCACTGATACTTGAGGCTGGTGATGAATGTGCCTCTTTCTTACTTCCACTGCCCCAATATCTCATTGCTATGCCTAACGAGCATCTCTGAAAGGGCTGAGAGAATGGACTCCTGTGTGAGCCAGTGTGCACGTTTGAGTGAATGTGTACGTATACGTATGTGTGTGTTTTTGTGTGTGAGTGTGAATGCAGAGGAGATAGTAAGCATTCATCAGTCGAGACAATGCTTCCCTCGGTAAACGCTGGACATTACGCAGGTACTCCAGATAAACTCTCCCAAAAGGCTCAATCGTTAATCTGAATCTAAACAGAAAGGCAACCCTGCACCTGAAGAGAAAGAGTGGAAACAGCAGCTCAGTTTATCTGTGTAACTGAGTGACAGGCCTCTGTGTTTACAGCCTGAGAAGTCAAACAGGACTTTTAAGGTATTTTTAAAAAGACAAATTGATGTTATACAATAAGAAATATTTTTCTGACCAAATAGCAGAAAGAATTGATGACTCTATGATGGCAAGACAGATTGCAATACACACATTCATGGTCCACAGAGGTTGAATCTGAGGGACTTTGCTGATGCCTTGATTTTGGAGCCACCAGCAGATCAAAGTCGCTTAACCTGAACACTAAATTTCAATACAATTTTGTACAGATATTCATGATCCCAAGGCGATGAGTTCTAGAGAATTTGTTGTTTTTCTTTAATTTCAGATCTGTAGCTTTCAGTGAAATAGCTCAACAACCACTGGATGTATAAGAAAATAAACTAATTGTCCAGTAATATGGTTTATGACCAAATATCTGTAAAACAAGCGGCATTCCCATTGCACTCAGCTTCTCTGCCCTCATATTACACCTGCTTAATATTTATAATTACAGGCTCACAGAGACTGTTTGGTGCCATCCATTCTGAGATAGCTCACTCAGATGTCAAGTCTGGTAACTTGTCACCTATTGAAGTAAGTTACAGAAAACAACCAGATGACTTGATAGAGTGATTTATAATTTAACACTCTTCAGTTTAAATAAATGTAAATCTATAAAAGTGAAAATTAAATTTCATGTCAGAGGAGAAATACATGAGGAGTACTGGCTAGAAAAGCTCTCCCCTCCACCATCCTGCCTGAATATTGCCATGAGGTGGCCATTCCTCCTTTCACAACCTCCTGTTTATTCTGCTTTATTTAAGTCAAAATCTGACTTCTTTTCAAGAGATCCTTTAAGCCAAAACATTATAATGAATGTCCAGAGGGGCTGTATGTTTGTGTCAACTAATAGGCCTATTATTTTCTGCCCCTACATGTATGAATAATGGATTGGACCCAAATAAATAGTGTCCCTGTTTGTGTCATCTCTTATTGAGAAAGTCTGGTCCAAGGTCTAGAGAGAGAATGAAGACCCACAAGCGATAAGAAGAAGAAAACAGGAACTGAGTGTCAAGCAGGAACACACAAACACACACACACACACACACACACCGTCTTTCAGTCTACAGGCTGATTTATTGATTTTGATAAAGGCAACTGGACTAGTCTGACCTAGCTGGCTCTCATGTCTACTGGTGTCATTTCAGAAGGCAATTACCAAGGGATCGTTGAATCTCTCTCTCTTTCTCTCTCTCTCTCACACACACACACACACACATACACACTTACAAAACAATGATGGTTGGCATATTACACAGGCTTGGTAACTTTAGAAATCTTCACAATCAAGTTATTGCTGCCATTTTACTGTATAGATTGTTAGTTTTAAAGTTAAATCACTTCTAGATGGAAGTCTGACATCTCACTTGTTTCAGCAGACGCTTGCTGCAGGTAAAAAATGTCTGTCATTTCTTTCCAGTCAATGTCACAGGCTCCACTTGTGGTTAATTTGAAGACCTCCCACACCTGAATAAAATGTATTTTATGTTTATCTGTTTGCATGGAGAAAGGCTTGTTAAGTGCCAGTTTGACCAAAGAGGAAGCCATATCAAATCAATAAAAGGCCAATACATGATTTATAGATGTAAAGCCAGGAGGTGAGGAAAGTCTTTTTTCTCTTAAACCTACTGAACACACTTTGTTCCAACCTTATTCTCTGACGGATAAAGTCACAAACTGCTTACTACAGGATTCAATAGCATTGCTGGCAAATTCGCTTTTAGTGAAGCAAAATACAGAACTGAATGTGACTTCTTCCAACATCCTTAGCAAAATGTAGCACACAATATTGTCTGTGAAATTGTTATATCATATTGTAAACACTGAAAAGTTTGAATCGGTGATCAAAACATCTGGATTATAAATATATCATATTTGAAAAAAAAAAAGTTTCCAAAATCATGCAGAAAAAACACAGTCCCAGAACTGTTAACACTGAACTCGGGCTGAGTCTGATATCCAGCACATTGTTGACTGTTTCTGTATCCTCTCTCTTGCAAAAGAGATCTCAATTTCAGTAACTGATCAGTATATACAACATTCAAATCAAACATGTCACAATGTGTTTGGTTGAACGCACTTTAACTGCATCAAAAAGCTGTCACTCTTCTTTCATACATTACTCTCGTAGCCAGCATTTTTAAATCTTCTTATAAACCAAATTAGAAGTCAAACCTAAACTAGACCTCGCTGTCAACCATCAGGCAGCAAAGTCCTGTCAAAATGCTTTGATATAATAACGCCATAAGAAATCAAGCTAAAATAACATTGGACAAAGGAACAGATTTCACTGTATCTTCATTTTGCCCAGCTACAGCAGCTATTGATTTTTGTGTTGAGAGGCATCATTGCCCGGCCTATCCAGGCATGAAAACAGGGGCTCTTAGAGGGGAATAAACAGTGATAATCCACATTTAAGCAGCTTAATGTGAGGTGCTATATTCCTGGTGATGTGTCTAGAAGGGCTCACCTCTGCATATTGGGTCTTGTTCATCAAACCATAAAATACCAAATTCAACATATAACAAGCATTTTTGCACATTTGTGTGAGAAGTGATTTAAATGTGTGTAGCCAAAAGAACTACATTTAAGCCCCTGGGTTTTTATCTCTGAAAAGCAATTTTTGGTTTATTGAAAATGTTTTTTGCTCTGCATTATAAAATCTTTCAATGGCCACAAAAGGCACAGTCATCACTGGATTGTTTTTATATAATTTGTATATTTTACTCAGTCTGTAATTGCATTGCATTCACATTACTAATGTCAGTATTTATTTCACTATCCGCTTAGACTCATGCAAACTTATTAGAATTTGAGTCTGGACAGACATGCATGGAAACTGGCACTGGTTAGCGGACACATACAACCACAATATGGTAATTTTAGTTTTTTCAGAAGTATGGTGCCATTTTCTCCGTCTAAATTGTGGAAAAACATACTGTACAAGTTGTGGTTGTGTTGCATTCAAGGCTGCAGCTACAACTGAGGACAATAAGGTTATAGACCTCAGTATTTTGTAGATCACTTGATTTCTACTATCTTGACTACCTGTGTTGCAGTTATTAATATGGATGTGTAAATAATGTGACAGAAGAAATGCAAATAAACAAAAAAAAAAAGAAAAAACTAAACTAATATTTAACATTCAAGAAATGGCTGATAAACAAAAAATGTAATTGACAAAAGTGAAATGAATTATGTTTATTTCATTACCATTACTACTGACTATATTACTATGGTATAATAGACTATCCTTATTCTTTCACAGTAAGGTATCAGCTATCTGTGATTTAAGAGCTGTAATTGAATGAAATATCCTGATTATTTCCGCAACTTTCTCAGTCAGTAGCATCTATGGGGCGGCATGTTAGCTCAGTGGGTAGAGCAGTGGTCTTCAAACCCGAGGGTGAACGGTTCAATTCCCAGTCCCGGCAAGCTACATGTCTCGGTGTCCTTGCACAAGACAGCGATACCCTGACCCTTGGCGCCTCACAGGGGCAGCCTGTCCACAAAGAATTTCCCTAAGGGGATCAATAAAGTATCAATTATTATTATTATCTTGTCCAATCAATCCTCAGACCTTTGCTGCAGCATGTTACCTTGTGGGTTTATGGGCACATAAATACTGTCAGGTAGAGAAGCAGAATAAAAATAAGTCTATAATAATATACTTTAAAGGTGTATTATAGGGAGGATTTTTCCTTTAGCTTGCAATTTCTTGTGACGAGCTGCTTATTGAGCAACTTCAGGAGTGCTGTAATAACAGTAGGCAGAGAATGTGAGCAATGTGAGGGTGAAACAAAAACAGGGCGGAAAAGTAAAACTTACCAGAATTAAATCAGATAAAATGAACAACAATAAACAGAAGAAACCTTATGACATCTCACTGCTGGTCTTATTGTCACTTGTTTTGTGCATGTGTCAGTAAAATGTTTTTTATTTAACACCGATTATAAATGTACCTTAATAATAGTATGCCTTTTGCAGCACCACATAATCATAATTATCTGTAATGGAAATGGAAAGGTTGGAAAAAAAACACCTGTAACTGTGAAACAAAAGCAGTACAATCGATCCAAATCTAAAGCTGGAGAACAAGTTTGGACAATGATGCAGTACCTCTGGGGGTTGGGCTCGTTGTGTTTGTCTCTCTCGTGTTTAATCATTCTGTAGCGGCCGATGCGAACGTCTGGCCTAGACACCTTCATTCCATTCAGTGTGATCCTGCAACACAGAAAAATACATCTTTTAAAGAAAGGAAGGGAAACAAACAAAAAGAGAGAGAGAAAGAGACAAAGAAAAGAAGCAGAAAGTAAGAGAAAAAATGGCAACAAAATGAGAAGGAAGACAAGAAGTGGGAAAACAATCTGTGATTATGATTTAATTTCTGTCCATATTTTACTCTTTTCAGCAATGACTAATCTTAAAACCAAAAATATGAACTTAAAATGATGTTAATGTTAATGACTTAATGACTCCCAACCAGTCACTTAGAACTGAATAAGAACCTCAGTCAAGTCCAGTTGCAACTGAGTAGCACCTTCGGGAGTTGCTTCTGTGTTTCCATGGGCACACTGCCACGATTTTCTTCCAAGTTTAGCAGTAAAAATTTGACGCTAAAAAATTATCCACGTCACCCCAACAGTCATCAAGAAACGCTGCCCTCCACAATGCCAAGAGAAAAGGATGGAAAAGTTCATTTTGATTCTCCCAAAGTTAGATACCCTGCAGTCCTACTAGGACCTGAGTAAACAATCTCGTGCACTGCAGAAAGACAAATACCACAAGGTTACAAAATGCATGTGCTGATGTTGTTTACACTGTGTTGTCACCTGCAGCATCCTCATTAGCTGCTTATTAATAGTATGCTTCTCTTTATTTTGCATTCTAGCTCACACACGTTTGGTCTGAAACTGAAAATTAAGATAAACATATTGCAGTAAGATAAATACACCTACAGCTTAGTATTTGAGCTCATGCTGCAGTCCTTCACACAGTGCTCCTGTAGCAGTATTTGCTCTAAAGGCTGCATATCATAACTACCTTTAACACAGAACATTGCACTGAGTGTTCCAAAAACAAAACAAACAGAGATCCCCTGGCACTTTCTGAAATACTGTGGCCAGACTTTGCGAACACCAGTTTCAGTTAAAACAAAACATGAGCTCAAAACTTTGAAACAAGAGTGGTAATGTTGTATTACCACTAAGATGAAATACAAGGACAAACCTGCACTGAGATTTATGTCTAATGCAACAATAAATGAGGTTTGCACACAACACAAACAGATCTGTTCAAACAGATCTGTTTAAGCCCAGCTTAAACCCAGGGGTTGTCAGAGGCATTCATATTCATACCTGAAGTCATATAAAGGATTGTGTATGTGTGCACTGAATGAGCAATTCTTATTTGTCCCTTATTTGTCCCTGATTCGTGCAAGCTGTCTTAAAAATCAGTCATGCCTGATATTGCTCTTCAACAAGTTCTCATCCACTCTACATTTACAATTCCTCTTCTTGTCACTTAACTCCATCTTCTGTTTTTCTTTCCCTTCCCTCTTCTTTAACATTTTCTCTTCTCCCTTAACCTGCCCATTTCTTCTTGTAACTGCACACAGGAAACGCACGGCCGAGGATACGTGCAGAAACGTACAGAGAGAGGGAGACAGAGAGAAAGAAGCACAACTATGAGAGGAAGAGGACACAAAGTTAATGCATATTTTTATTTTATTGGTCTAACACTTCATCTGCACTGTCCCCTCTAATCTGCTTCTCCTCTCTTTATCTTTTCATATACCTTCTTCCCGCTTAGCTTGTCTCTGAGCATCTTCATGTTTTCCCTTCCTGTCTTCCTCTTTTCTTTTCACTTCTTCATCTCCTCACTTTTTTCTCTTCATGACTTGCTTTTTTCACCTTTCTTCTCTCCTTCTCTTATCTCTCAACTTGGCTTCTCTGTCCCCCTCTCCTCATTTCATTTCCCTCCTCTCCTCTCTTCTTCTTTACAGCAAAATGTAAATAACCCAGAATGCAGCCTTGTGCCATCAAAAGCACATCAACCCGTATGAGAGGCGAAACCCATAAAAGCAACCCTCCCGTAAATAAATTCACTGGAGAGCTACATAACAAATATTTGCTTCTATTTCTTTTTCTCTCTCTCAAGTCTCAATGACTTTGCTGACTTGGCACACACGCATAGATTGTCAGCGTGTGTCTGTGCATGCACATGTGAGCATGAATTTGCATAATTTTGAGATTTATTGTGGTGCAAATAATGTGAGAGTTAGCAACACAGCAAGCAACAAATCCTTCTTTGCTGTGTTTTTGATATTTTGGTAAGGTTTATGCAGTAGAGGAAGAAGTACTCACAGTCTTTGCTTAATTAAAAGTACCAATATCACAGTCTAGAAATACTCAATTACACATAAAAGTACAGAGTAGGGAGAAGTACGGAAGAACAATCAGTTCAATTTACTTAAATTATTTAAAGTAACATTAGCTTTCATGTAGTAGAAAATCATCCCACCTGACACATATTTCATTATTAATGCTGATGCATCAGTATGCTAACAGCAATTTAATGTTGCACTTGGTTGAGGTAGAGCAGATTGTAAATATTTCATATACAGTTTTAATCCAATGGTTCCCAAATTAGGGCTATCACCTTTTGAAGCCTCAAATGGTTATTTAAATGACACCAGGAGACCTCTCTGTTCAGCGTAGAAAATATAATGCATACGCATCTGAAATGTGATAAGTTGCCCCAAACTAGACAGTGGCTCAGTCTTATTAGAATTATTGCGAGTAGTTATGAAAAAACAAAACAATATTGCAGTTAGACAGTTCTGTTCTCTGTAAAATTATAAATTAAGTTTGAAATGTGACATATTTTCCCCCAAAACAGTGCTAATCATCAGCATAAAATCATTCCAGAGGTGACAGTGATTCTTAAACAGACTGTAATAAATTGCAATAACATAACACCTTAATCATGGTCTGTGGTTGACTTTGCATTGCTATCCTATCCTTTGCAATCCTAATGTACAGTGTTAAAATCGAATTTGTCACTCATTAAGTAAACATGAATTGTACAGAAGGTGAAGAAAATTCTACAGATGACAAAATTTATGATGTGTGAAAGCTTCAAAAAGTGTCGATCTATGAACACTTCAAGTGGTTAGTTTGAAATTTTAAGTTCTCTTATGCAAACTAGCCTTTGAAATATCACTATTTAAAACTGGTAAAAATGGTGGTGACCAAAACAGATTTACAGGGAGAGTAAAAAATACTTTTGTCAGATGGACATAAACAGCCTTCTGAATGTGTAATCAAATGTTCAGTATCATGTTAGTTATAACCACTTTACAAGATGATAATATGTCAGTGTTTTTACAGTTTTACAACTTGTTGCACTGCTCTGAAACAAGCCACTATGTTTGAATGCCTCATCTATTGTTTACTACACTGATGGATACAAAACTCAAACAGCTACTGGATTTAGTTGTGCTATAAATCTGGTCAAACCCAGTTGCAATGAAGGGGAGCCCTTACCCAGTGAGTGAGTTGTGCATATGATGAGGGGGACAGTGGACAGTTTTCACTGAGACAATTTCCTCAGTAGAAACTAGCAGCAGTGAAAAGTGTAGAAATTCTGTTTTGCGAAACAAAATTCTAAAAGAAACACTTTGGTTGTGACCTTGTAGGGTTGTGTGCTCATGTGTGCGGATGCATATGTGCCGTTATGTGCTGCGTATTACCTAATCAACTAGATTCTCTTCATTCTTGCAGACAGTAGAGAAATGTGACCAAAATGAAACTTCAGCTAGAGCACACACACACACACACACACATTCAGTACACATACCAGTGGAGTTATTATTTTTCACTACACTGACAGGCAGTAGGCAGTAACATAGCGTGACAATGTAGTGTGAATATTATGTAATGGACAGGACACGGAGGACACAGTAGAGCTGCAGGATAGAAAGCTTCATCGTCCCCTGTGTGATGTATATAATCCTGTGCCTACAAGTTTCCCAGCCACCTCCACAGAAGCACAGCAGGTGGGTGGCTGCTGTAAAATTCCCCTCTGTGGGGGACCTTTAAGTTCTTTTTTGGGGGAAGTCAAAAGAAAACAACTGGGAGCTGCGTTTGAAGAAAAAAAAAAAAAGGGGACAGAAGTATAGTAGACCACTACGCACCACTCAGTCGGGTCAGTTTTGTGAAATTGTGCCAAGACAGGTTTAATGTAAACTAACATTGTAATGTGACATACTTATAAAAGAAATACAATACAGCTTTGATACAGCTGTATCAAAGCTGTATTATGTTAATTAGCAAACTGAATATTTCCTTCTGCTGCTGCTTAACATTTGCAGCATTCAATTGACAAAATACACAGTGGCTGTTATTGTGAAGCAGTCATGGGAAACGCAATGCACTCATCAGTAGTAAAATCTTTACAGTTAAAACTTTAGGGCAAGTTTATTCATTGGTTCCCAGAGAATAAAATGTGTTATATCCTGTAAACACAGCTACACTTGTTGAGCAAATCCATTAAACAGTATAGTCGACTTAAATAATAGAGACACCTTGTCTGTTTGAAAAACTCCTAATTTTGTGAAGTGGACTTTCCAGCACTTCTCTCTCCTTAGAAAGTATCTGCCTGTTAACATGATCAAGAAACCATGAAAAGTTTAATTTGCAGCCTGAGGCTTAGGAGGACTATGTGTGTGTGTGTGCGCAGGACATTATCACAGCCTGGACTGTGGTCTGGACACACGCATACACACAGATTCTATTCTATTTGACTGGATTAATCAGGAATTTCTCCAGCTCTACTCTCCTATTCCCACCAGTGGAGTTAATTGCATTAGTGCAATGGAGTGGAGGAGAATTGGGAGCTAAGTCCAATGCCCTGCCTCAGTTCTTTCTGCCTGCTAAAATGAGATGAAGAGAGAGAGGAAGAGGAGTAGGTGGGGGCGGTGTTGTATGTGGGCCTGGAAGATGCACAGCAGAAAACAAAAAGTCATAGAGAAGTGAGGTATGTGGGTGTGAACAGGAGAAAGAGGAAAGATCTTTCTCTCTATAGGAACAGCTAGATGCTTGAATAGTGAAAAAATTCAAATGACCTTTGCTTGTCTTTTTCATACAAAAACTGAAAGAATTGATGTATTAAGAAAAAAAATGTTATTTAACAACACCGTATCCTATAACAAATAAAAACTCCTATTTCTGAAAAGTCTTTTTTTCCAGAGATGGAACCAGGGTCAATCTGAAGGCTAATTAACAATAACCAAGAAAATACCAGAAAAGTACAAAGCCTGAAGAAGAGACATTAGAAGAAAAAAAAGTTTGTTTTCCTTTTTTCAAGGACAAAGAAAGAACATTTTGTGCAGTTTTTAATTGTGAATTAAAATTTTTAGTCAGTTAAAATTATGGCACCACCATAGTTACCTTTGAAAAACACCTACTTGTTAAGTTTTGTAATTGTTCATTTTTATTTACTTCGAGGATTGTATCACAAAACCTGTATTTTGTCTTTTTTATGGTGAATCACTATGTGATGTTTCCTCTTAGAGATACTGTATAAAAACACACCAGCTTATTTTAATTCTGAAGGCTTTGGTCAGTTAGTGTTTGGTTTTCAAAATATGGCGAACCCAAATGCACATCAGAAGAAGACAGCTGAAAGTAAAACATAATTAGGCAAAATAGGGTTGAAAACAAGAGAAAGAGGAAAGAGGAAATCACACTAAAAGGAGGATAAAACCTCTAGGAAAAAAACAACAAACAGAACTAACAATGCCAAAACTAAGCTATAAACAAGGGGGAAATCTAAGCGTAAGCAAAGGAAAAGAGGCATGAGCCAACAACTGGAAAATGGGAATAGGACAAAAGGAACAAAACAAGAGAACAGGGTGAGGCACATAAAACATAAACCAGACAGGAGCAAACAAAGAACACAAAACTTACTCCAGAATACCACTGGGATTGAACTCAATGCTTGTGATTGCACTGGGTGCAGTGCAGTGTGTCTTGGAAGCATCCCAGAAGCTCCACACTTCTAAAGATACTTGCCAAGTCTGTTTAGATTGAAGCCGCTTCTGGTAGTGCTTTCCTCATTCTGTTCCCCTCTGTAGCCTTTCAAGTAGGAGAAACACTAGTTTTCCTCCTGCTAACATGCACTGTACATGAAATATAGCTACAGTAGATATACATTATGAGGACAAACTCATTAATTTTTAACAACTAAAATAGAGCCACAAATTTTTGATTCATGTCGTTCATAACAATTTAACTGTAGACTTTGTCTGCAGGCTACAACACAACAAAGGAAAGTTATAAAAATAAACATAAAATCGTGAAAAAGAAGGCCTTTAACTACTTAGAAAACAGAGGAAAGGAAATTCAGAACCACAACAAGCCGCTCTCTGAAACGCTCCCAGTGGGTATGAGGCCATGCAGAGGACTGAACACAACAATGTCGCAGCCAGAACGCAGTGCAGCTGGTCCCGATGGAATTGCAGGGTTATTCCAAACCAACTTACAGGGAAAAACAAAGCAACAGTGAAGTCCAGAACAAAGCATAGGCGAGGCTGGGGAGTCAGGAGACAGAAGACAGGAGACACTCACAGGACTATCTAGCAAAGGGTGAGTGTGGCTGAGATGTATTTATAGGGAACTGATTGCAGAGTGACAGCATCTGATGATGGGTATGGCTACAGGCAGGCAACAAAGGGAATCAAACAAAGAAAGTGCAGGGGCAGGGTTTTTTGCTTGGCAGATAGAATCTGCTTTTTTTTTCCCACGTAAAGGCCACTTATAGTAAGTTGATATGGTGTAGTTATTTACACATCCAAGAGTGAGGATACAAAATTATCATTCGCTTTGAGTCATAATGGACAATATATGCCAAATATTAAATTTGCTTTTAGAACAGTTTTTCTTTTCACTAACTTCTGAGAAAAATATCTGGCTCTTTAGCTGTTAAAGGCTCCACTTGCAACTCACAAGCAAGTCACGATGTAGGATACAAAAGTTTTTTAGTGTTTTTTTTTTATGAAACTAGCTGCTGTGAATGGAAATGATGACAACAGTAAGAGAAAAACAGTAAAGTTAATAAACTAAATTCTTATATTCTGGATAAAGTAAAATTTGATTTGGTTCTAAACACACTAAACATGTTAATAAAATGTAAAATTATTGCTGAAATGTGTCAAATGTCTGTGAACTATGTAGTACTGAACTGTGGAGTTAGACCATCAAACAATTTTAACTAATTTCTGTGGTCAAGATTTTTTGATCAGGGCAGAAAGGAAGCTTGATGACTGGGGCCACTGAGCTGCCACCAAACTGATGAGAACCTGGGACTCCTGAAAACCCCATTCAAAATCCCATTGCGATTTCAACGTTGCTAATAACTAAAACATTAGATCACAGTCTAGTACGTCATGTATTAGGAGAATACAGTGTATCAAGATAAGTACGGTAGGTTTCTAAAAATTTATCTAATATGCTTGCTTATACAATATTTAGTTTTATCACAGCCTTTAAATAACACCATTTACAATGAGCCCTAACAGCAAGACAGCAGAAAGAAGACTGGACGCCGCAGACACTTTTAGACAACAGAGATTACAGCTATGATGCTGAAATAACAGCTTTAAAAGAGTTTGGTGAGTTTTATGAATGTAGATGAAACCATATTCATAAAACTCTCTCCACTGCACACTTTTTCCTGTGATGTAACAAACTCAGAACACATACAGTATTTATTACTGCTTTACCCAGACTTTCAAATTACTGACTTCTACAGTATAGTAAGATTTATGCCTGTACACAAAGGTAGGCTAATTCTTGAGTTTTGGTCAGTTTCTGCTCTACTGCTTCTTCGCATGTGCACTTACTGTACCGGCAGCTGCTGACTGTGCCTGTTCTGTCTGATCACCTTCTGCTCAATGCTTCATTTCTCTCCTTCCTTTTCCTCCTCTCTTATTCTCTCGCTTCCACAACTCCAGTCCCTGCTCTCGCTTCTCATTTTCTTCCTGAGCAAGTTTTTTTTATCCCTTCCTCTCCATGTATTGGCTGTTTCTATTAGTGCAATCCTCATTATTGTGCCCTCTGTTTGACACAGATTAGGCATGAACGAGCTGTAGGCTGTGTCTAGTTTTAAATCTTAACTAGAATTACCACATTGTGGTTGTATGCCTCGGCTAACCAGTGACATTGTATTTTACATGCATGCTTGTCCAGGGCGCGCAATTATAGGCGATTGATCACGGGGCGCCAAGTCGTAATCTCGGGTCGAGCCGGCTCTGAGTAAGTTTATGTATGAGTCCAAGCAGACATTTGTGCCGGATGTAATGAAATTCCTTGAGGTGACTGTGATGTTGACATTTGAACTTTAGCCACCAAAATCTAAACAGTTCAATTAGTCCGAGTGGACAAGTGGCAAATTTAAAGAAATCCCCTCAAGTCATTCCCGACATATAAGTTCACAAGAATGGTGACAATGGCCAATGTTGTCACAGTGGCCTTGACCTTTGACATTAAAATCTAAGTAGTTCATCATTGGCTCCAATCGGACAGTTGTACCAAATTTGAAGAAATTCCTTCAAAGTGTTCACTACACATATCATGTTCACAAGAATGGGCCGCAAGAACGTGAAGTTAATGTGACCTTGATGTTTGACCTTTAACAGTAACTCAGTATACACATTTAACAGTATACACCTCAGATCACTGGTTATGTTAAATACATCTGCATTAGAAAGGTAAGTGTCCCACAGTGCCCTCACCTTTCTCATATGAGACAGACTGCTTCATTACCAAAAAAGTAGTTTTAATTATCCACAATTATCTACACTATATTAATTACTCCTCTGCTCCTTTGACATACCTTTTCTGAAGAATATATTCAACAGTGTACAAACCTGATTCTGACCCTGAATTTATAAAGAATATCTAAGTGAAAATTTTAGTCTTATGACCACCAGTTTCAATTATTTCTACTTTGTGAGAAAGTATGTTTTGTCTATCAAGCACAGTGGACAGTTGTAAATACTAGAATACACAAGAACCTGTTCTTGTGCTGCAATAGAGAAAAAGTCAGTCAAAACATAGCACCATAGCTTTTGAATTCAATCAGAATTTACCCAGATTAGCAAAACTACATTGATTTAAATTGCAGACTGTACTGACAGTTTTCTTAGCAGTGTAATCATTTGATTCAACCAACTGTTAACAGTGCACAATAAAATTTGAGGCTCTGTAATTGTCTCTTTCTTGCTGTCATACACCTTGGTTTATCCCTTATGTTTTTATACCTATAACTTTGACATTTTAATCAAACAAGCAGTTAGATTCTGGCTGGGGACTGGCTAGGCACATTGTATTTTTTTATCTACTATAGCACATGTCGGTATCCAATACATTTATGTTTATCTCTATCAGAATCATAAGCTGTACATGTAAATACAATTGTAGAAAATTATAACTCACACAGATATGCACACTAACAAACTAATTAAATACTTATCTAAATAAAAATTTATTGTAGAACTTTATGATTGTCTCCTGCTGTCTGATGTGCAAATAAAAATTTAAGTCACCAACAACAAAAACATAAACCCTAACTTGGTCAGTGATCTGGTCTATGACTCCATATAGGTGTAGATCTGCTCTAAGCCTTCGCACCAGCCCTAGGATCACAAACCAATGGTGAGGCAGTGAGAAACACCACCTTCATGCTTCAACTGATTTTAAGTAACATGTCTGATGGCAAGATACAAGACAATAAAACTTTTCTTTTTGCATAATAACACCTATTTAAGCAAACGGACCTTGCCTGAGGTCATGCAGGACACTCGCCTAGATACATAAACGATCCACAATGTACATCAACCACAGCAGCAGCAAGATACTTTGCTGACCTGCCTTGCTCTCATCCAAGCTGCAGATTCACATTGCTCTGTCTGCTGCTGCTGCTGCTACTTCCCCCAATCACCTTGTCTTCACCCTGCATTGTTTCTACTCTAGTATCAAGGAGGTGCTCTCTACTGTGTCATGTTGACTTAATTCCTGTGACTGTCGTATTGAAAGTGTCATATCATAAAGAAAATGTGCTTGCTTTTTGTTTACTTGTTTGTTCTCTCTGCCAGGCCTTGTGGCTGCTCGCTTTATCCAGGGAGCTTGTTAAAAAGAAGACTCTTCAACAGGTATGACTGGATATAACAGGAAACATTACAGGTGCGTAGCTCTTAATTACGAGGATATTCCCAAGAAAGGCCTCTGCAATTAGGTACTGATTACATTATAAACAAAAATTCAACCAAAACAAAGCTTTTCTTGTGACAAAAATGTCACAAATAAATTGTACAGCTTGATCTTGCGGTTTGTATTCTGTAGTCTCAGTATGGCACCATTTCCTCAATTAAACTACAGTCAGTGAGATAAATGTCTGACACATGAACAATCTGGCGAGCCAAGCGATTGCTTTGGAGACTATTCTTTGGAGTCTACAGTTTGGTTATGAGAGCTAGCATCAGCTGAGTCGAGTATATAGATACAGTATATAGACTCCTCAGCAGTGAGGGCACACAGCTACAGTAAGCACTGACAAAAAACAGTCAATACCTCATTGAATTGCTTAAAGCTAAACTTCAAATGCACTCAATTGATATTTTAAACACTATTAGGGGTTGTAATGTGTTTATTTACTGACTGACTGACAGTTTTGTGATATACTTTATAAGAGGCATATATGTTTCTGTCATGTCAGACTTTGGATTATATGGCTTATATATTTCCTGGAAGCAACATGTACCAGTATTAACTTGTATTGATCTCATTAAAAAATCTTTAAAAATGATTAATTTGTTGATATGTTTGATGAAGCAGAGACAGACAGGAACCTAAAGGTAAATCAGGGAAAGTGAGAGCATCAATAGAAGGAATTGGTCTAAAGGTGAGATTTAAAAACACTTGTGTTTGCTGACTTGACCTGACCAGGACGTGTGACTGAACAAACGCTTGGCATTCTAAAAGTGTTAAACCCAAAATATCCAGATTCTCACACCATTGTCAAATCTGACACACCTCTCTGCAGTTTCCCTACAGCCATCACACCCCTAAAACTCAATCATCAAAACACCATAGAGACAGCATCTGCTCCCTAACCACCTAAATTAAATGAATTAAAAACCAACACAAAAGTTATTGATAAGAACTTAATACGAATTAAGACTACTCATCTTACACCTTAAACTAAATCACACCAATCAAGATCCTGCCTCAACACAGCATTTATTTAACTATTACTATCACTATCTACAAAAAACAACACCACAACAACTCTTAATTCAGGCATTTTAGCCAATTATTTAAAGATATTAAATGTTCCTTTATCTCTATAATTCTTGAAAAAGCAGTTGCAAAACAATTATGTGACAAACTGCATAGGAATAACCTGTATGAACATTTCCAGTCAAGATTTAAGCTTGAACTCTTCTCTAATCATTTGGATTTTGGATACTAGTTGGTTTAAATATTAAAAGAGCCACTCCTTTGATGACCAGGACATCAAGATCCTAGACCCTGAGGTTGACTGGATAAAACGAGGTGTGAGAGAAGCAGTTTACTGCAAGATTGAACGACCCTCAGTAAACAGAGGAGGTGGGCTTAGGCATAATTTATCACCCACTTACAATGCAGTTCTTTCAACTGTACCTAGGCAGTTTCACAGTCGTTCACACCCTGGCTCAGGTGGTCACAGTGACATACATGAAAGCCAGGAGGAACAACAACCCACAGGTGACCATCAAGTACTAACGACTTGAGGACTCCACAGGGTTTATAAACCTGCTGCTCCTACCACTCAGTCAGAATTGAGAAAGCCCTCTGGAATGGAGGGTGAAACGTCTTTAAAGAACTAAAACAAGTCCAGTTGCCACTGAATAAACTTTTTTGGGACAAACAAAACAAATCAACTCATCAAAGCACACCTAAAAGACGTGTCATTTTCTACAAGACAGAGGTTATTGTATGTAGGCCTAAAACCTCAGAGACATGCTGTCTAACTATAAAGTTACTCTAGAATGCATATCTTTGGCCTCAAGGTGTGAAGGACCTCTCTATTATGTACTGTGTATAAATTTACAGTATTTCATTTACTTTGGACATAAAATAAATTTCTAGAACTGCCTACTTTTCCACTCAGAATGAAGGTCCCCATCTGGTTCCTCTCCTCTCCACCTCTCTTCTCCCTGTCCACTTATATACCACATTGCATGTCAATACATTTGTGTTTTGTCTCTTCCATAGTTGTGTTTATTCATTTCTGTCTCCCTTTCTCTGTACATCTCTGCATTTCTCTCTGGCTTCAGAGCACATGTTTCCAGTGTGCTGTTACTGTTCCTACCAACCTACCCAGCGTTTTGTCTCTTGCTTGATGTTCCTTTTTCTCTCCACCTTCCACTCACCCCAACCAGTCAAAGCAGATGGTCACCCACTCTGAGCCTGGTTTTCCTGGAGGTTTCTTCCGTTAAAGGGAGGTTTTCCTCCCCACTGTTGCCTAGTACTTGCTCAAGGGAGATTTCTTGGGGTTTGTATACAATTCTATATAGCTGTACATGTTTTCCATATACAATAATCCGGTGAGGTCTTAACCTTATATGTTAAGTGCTTTGAGATGATTTTTGTTTGATTTGGTGCTATATAAGTAAACTGAATTGACTTGAATTTACAGAAACATAAAAGTCTTTGCTGTAGCTATGTGCATGATGCTGACTCAAGCTCTATTGAATGCCACGGCTGGAAGTAGATGGAGGAAGGGGAGAGGCCAAGAAAAGAAGTGAATGTGTACGTTGAAGACTGGTCTGGCATTTAAGCCCCAGGGAGATGTCAAGTTCAGTCTTTGCCCAAGGCTACTGCTGCTCAGAGAGAGTGTGATATGAGAAAGAAAACCCCTTCCTCTCTTTCTCTCTCTCTGTTACATTCACCAACTTTTGGGGGTGGGCAAGCCGCACTGGCACTTGTTTAAGTGGCATGGGCACAGTGCGCTTTGAGAAGTAGGGACAGCTAGTTCCCCCAGGCTGACATTAAGCTAGTAGGACCCATTTCAGGCAGTGGCCATGCCAAGGTCTATGGCATCAAAACCAGCATAAAAAAGTTTTTTGCTGGAGGGAAGTAAGAGAAAGGGATAAGCAAAGAAGCAAGGACAGTTGGAGGGTTAGAGAGGAGGAAAAACAGAATGAGAAAGTGATGCTGAAGAAGAGTGAAAAAGAGCAATTTGTAATTTAGCTGATGCTTCTTTTTCCAGAACAGATTTCAAATGAGCAGATGGAGGTTCAGTGTCAGGTTCAAGGACAAGGACTTTTACTGGACTCCAGGCTGATGGACACATTGGACAGAGTTCAAACCCATAAACCCACCTACTTTATGATGGCAGAAGAAAAACAACAGACACACTATACTGCTCTTTTTTCTCTCTATCCCTTATACCCACCCTTCTCTTCTAGTCATTTAGTGGGTCCTGAGAGACTGAGTCAGATTGCTTGTTTGTTCTCTCAACTGGAGACTCCCATCCTATGCTCTGCATTTTATTGTCATAACCCTTCCAGCTCCAGATCATGCAAAAATGATGTCTGGATTTGAGCTTTTTCTGTATTGATCCCTGAAATCCTTGAAAAAGCTGTGGCGAAGCAACTATGTGACCACCTGCGCAGGAACAATTTGTATGAAGATTTTCAGTCA
>JAUMHL010000010.1:14709412-14720282 GCA_032362345.1 Sandelia bainsii | reverse complement strand
GTGCTAATCTTTATTATCTTGTATTTTTTTCTATTTTTCTATACTGTTCTGTAATATTATTTTTAAGGCTACTGCAAGACTGAAATTTTCCTTGTATATTGTATATTTCTGGCCTGAAGCAATGTTCTAAATTGGATAAATGCTAAGCACTGATGCTTAGTGCTATGCCCACACAGTATCAAATATTAGAAAAACTTTAACTTTTAAACACCACTTACTGCCCGAGGGCTTTAAAGGTGGTGCTTGAAAGTTTCTAGCTTGCTCCTTCCACAAATGGGAGTCTACAAATCTTCTGCTTTGATTCACAGCCACAATCGTGTCCAACACTGACCCAGATTCATATTGGGGAAAAAAAGGATCACTATCTCCAAAAAACTTTTCAAACAGTATAACACACGTTTGTACTGTCCATCTGTATTTTTACACAGCTCTATCACAGTCAGCTGCAGAAGTAACTTTGCTGGAAAATGAAACTTTTTTTGGTCTACTCACTTTTCATCAACTTCCAATATCTACTGTATTTCTACCCTGGTTTATGATTTTCCTTCCTTTTGACAGAACAGAAAATGTGATCTTTTATTTATAGGAAGGGAGAGACAGTGAAGGAGGGGGTGACGTGCAACAAATGTCCCCAGATGGACTCAATACAGGGACGTAGAAATTACATGAATGGCATCTTGAACCTCTATGCCAATTGGATGCCCCTCTGATATCTTTAAAGCAACTTAGTTTAGTTTAGTTTAATTTATTTAAAACATATGCACATTCACCATATTTACATAAAACAATTTCATTCTTCTGTTCGAAAAGGAGTAGGCAGAAGTATAAACTTATTTGGCCCTACCGCTTTTATATTATACATCACTTACTCTAAAAAAATAGTTTGTTCTCACAAAAAAAGAAACAAACAAACAAACCAACATAATTTCCTTCAAATAAAGAAAAGACAGAATAAGGTAAATGATACAAATTTTCAAATAAACAAAATAAAATGGCACATCTATACTGATAAAATGGCACACCTATACTGATCCCAGATAATCTCAAACAATCAAAAAAATCAATCAGCAATTATCCTGTAAATGCCATTTGTGGCCAGACGACAATATTTAGCAAACATTGCATGTCACATTAATTACAAAAGACTATGAAGGAAAGAAAAGCTGCAAATAAAGTTTTACAAATTATATTAATTTTTTATATTTTAGCAGTTTACAGGGTAACAAATTATACAAAACCGTAGCAATAAATTTAATAAACAGTCCTTTGAGTGCACTGTATGCGTTCACACTGTGCTTTGAGGAAAATTTTAATTGTAGACATCAGTGCCTACAATTATTTTTTAACTGGGATTTTAAATTATATTCCCACATCATGTCACTTCACATCTCACAACAGCTAAAAGAGCTCAGTAAGAGTGCAGAAAGTGAGGGAAATCTACAGCATCTAATGGAGGTTAGAGGTCTAACTTTATCTGTCATCCTTAGGCACATAACTGCACACACACACACAGACGCTTACATACACATACAAACCTTTATCATATCTTCCCACATACTGACAAAATAATCTCCTGAATATTGTGTTGACTGACACAGTCGACTCACAAAAACACAAATTTTCAAATGCTCTATTTACAGTTTTCTTATAATGCTATTACACAGAGGATAGGAAGCTTATAAAGATAAGCTTCACAGTGCGAGAGTGACAGCGGGATGCAGACAGAGGAAAAGAAAAATAAATTGTGGAAAAAAGATATAAAGCTATAAAGATGGAGGTCACATTTTGTCCATGGAGAACCGTCTTGCTGTGTCAGTGTGCGTAGCTGTGTTTGTGTTTGTAATTAGTGTACACAAGCATGAATCTATGAATACAAATGTATCTGTTTATGTGACTGAAATAAAATTTCTAGTGAAAGTTATCTAACATGACAACTGATAATTTCTTCAGCTGCGAAAATCTTTATTTCACCTTAAATGTTTTAGTTTTTCAGTGATATGAAGCTGATATAAGTTTCCTGATAAGACTGATGGAGCCAAAATGTGTATGTGTATGTGGATTATTTCTATGATACACCTTTAACCGTTAAGGAGCTTCATGATTCTTTACTTTCCATGACAGAATTTGTTCAATAGTAAAATTATCAGTTCACCATGGTAATAACTAATTTCAGTCTAAACAACGACCTGAGCGGGCTAATGGCTAATGGCTTTCTAAGTGGTTCATAGGTAGTCTTAAGTAATCTTTCTGTAATCCTGTTAAACAGATATTCTTTCAAACAGATTAGTCCCACATTTGATTTCAGCACACTAGCACAGTAATATCATTAGCGAATGTGAGTAAGTCATTAAAAGCTGACTAAAGTGCTTTAAAAGGTTAATTTATTTCCTAATCATTCTCCTTCTGAGCAATTATAATAAATCACCATCTTCATGAAGAACTTTCCTGTTACTTTCAGTTCAATGACTTGATTTTACCACATTTTACTGCTACAATCTGCAGTAAAGGCTGAAATTATTTGCATATTTTCATGCAGATTAATGTGAGTGACTGTCCGCGGGTGTGTGTTTTGCAGTTGGTGGTCTGACAAGGATATTTTTCCAAACAGACTTCTCAGCATAACCCCGGCAGATGGTATATTCTCTCTGCTATAATCATTACTAATGTTTACAAGTAGTTAAGTTTTGATTCTTCAAACTTTATTTATAAAAAATTAAAAAGTTCAGACTACTGTACAGTACATCGTTCCTGTCTTACCTGTTGTAGATATCGTCGTCCTCCCCTCCCCAACCCCAGTACTCATTTGGAAAGCCGTTGATCTTCAGAAACTGTTTTTTACTGAGACCTGAAACTCCTCCAAAGTAACCTGCGTATGGCAGCCTGCAGAAAGCAAGAGATGGGACAGATGAGGGAGGGAGTTATAAAGTTAAAAGTTATAAAGTAAGAAGTTAAGAACAAGTGATAAATGATTTCAAATTACCCCAGCATGTGTCATGATATAAAATAAATTCACATAGGTTATATTTAATAATAATGAAGATGCAGGTTACTCTGAAGTGAAGCTAATACTGCCCTTGTCCTCAGTGCTTGTTAATCTGAGGTGCTCCCAAAAATGCTTTTCAGTGGCAACTGGACTTGCTTTAAGTTCTTGAAGATGTTTCACCATCCATTCAGAAGGCTTCATCATTAATCTGAGGTTGCTCATGGATCCTGCACAGCAGCATCACATGATGTCAATCTGATGGATCTCAATTTACATTTGAATAACCTCTTCAAGTGTTTTAGGCAATCAGATCTCTTCCTAATGTGTCTTGTTTTGGATGCATTTTTAAGTGGGTAATTTATGGGTGCCTTTTTGCAGCAAGTGGATATTCCTTATCCATATATAATCTACTCAACACACATGAAATGACTGGGTGTAGAGAAGAGTCATAACATTTCTTTCTAGACCTCTTGTGTTTATTCAGTACACACACAACAAACAAACACTCTCCATCCATGTTCTTGTCACTGTGCTAGATTGCTAAATGTAAAGTTTAATTACATAATTTGTACTGTATGACCCTACATATAAAGAGATACAAAGAGAAGCAAACAAAGGGAAATTAAAGCTTAGAGGAGAATGAATGAGGAACCAAGAGGAAAAGGGAACATGTGAAGAGAGGAAATACAAAGAAGAGAAATAGAAAACAGACAGTCAGAAAGGATAATGCAGTACAATAAAATAAAAAAGTCCTAGAGGGATGGGGCGGATGTCTGCATGCAGAGTCCATCAACTGCATGTGTAAAAGGAATAAACTAGATACTCATTTAATAAATCTACGGTATTTAATGTGTATTTCGACATCCTTGACATTGTTCTCGTGAAGCGGTTAAGCTTGATTTATGCTTCTTTGTTGAATCTATGCAGACCCTGTGCCGTAGGCTACGCAAGTGGTCTACACTTTTGTGAGCATTTATACTTATATATACTGGTATGTCTGTGTTGCTCTGTATTAACAAGTGTCCTCACAAATAGTGTGTTTGTGTCATAGGCCAAACAAGACTTTTTTTTTCTCCTCAAAAGTCATGAGACTGGTGGAGTGGGACAAACATCAGCTGGGAGTGTCATGACAGTCGCCTGGAATCTAACCAGAGAGAGATGCATGTTACGTGTATGTGTGTATGTGTGTGCGTGTGTGTGTGTGTATATTTTGTGTAGTATGTGTTGTCAAACACATGACAGCTCCCTGTTTAAAGATGACAGGAAGGAACTAATGAGACCGTATGCTTTTGCACAAGTTCCCCCAGCAACAATATGGTGAGGAGTTTGTGTTTACATGTGTGTGTGCTTACAAAAGACACTCACTAGGGGAGAAGAAGAAAAAAAGAGAGAAACGGAGAAAGCAATAGAGAGGCTTGAAATCTGATAAACTTCAGGTTTTTCCTGAAAACTTTCAGGACTAAGTTTAAATTATTTATTAAAATTTTTTATATAATAGCTTCATTTGTCTGATTATTTACAAAGGAAATATGTGACATTTAGCCATCAAATACAAACAATCAAACACTACTCAGACACAGATACAGTATAGGCCTGACAGAAATTAACCAATAATGTGAATTTGTACATTTAGAAACAAGAAGGATGCGTAGTTTTATTTATAAATGTATAAGTACTTTTTGGACACTTGGTTGGCCAAATTTACACCGTTAATGTGTCACTTTGGGTAATTTTGAGGCACTCACTCACTCATTCCTGATTTTTGGACAAACCAAATAATAATTGAAAACATAATCAGGTTGATCCATAATGAAAATAATCCTTATTTACAACCTTAAAATTAAACTCAAACACCAACAGTAAAATGCTAATTGGTGTTTGTGTATTAAACTCACATTAATTATTCCTTATTTAGGAGTGACTGTTTTATGTTACAGAGAAACACTTAAGCTGTGAAACAAAGTTTGCAGGCACTTTTAACAAGTGACATTGTGAAGAAACACTTTATTTTCACATTGACGTCTTTAATCTCCATCCATCTCCTTTTCTTTAAATAGTGCATTAACTTTTAGATGTTAAATCATTTTACATATTACTTTTCTCTTTGTTCCTTAAAACTGACATGTCACTAAACAGCATGATAACATTGCTAGATTAGGTCATAACCTATTCTCAAGCTACAGCCCATCAATGAGTAAATGGGCCTCATACCATGCCTACACAGGGAACAAGTACTTAAATATCCACTAAATTTTGTATAATATAATGGTATTATCATTTATACATTGCATAAGATCCTTTGAGAGACGGTAGCTTGTGGAGAGTCATCTTGTCAAATGGACTTAAAATGGACTTGGCACTTCCTGCTCAGAGAGCTGTTGGTGTTAAGGTGCTAAGGTAATGGAGTAGCACTTAATGTGACCTGACTTTCACTCACAGTGTTTTCACCGTGTATCAGATAGTGCTTTTACATTTGGTAGCAGCTAAGATTATTATCCTGATATGACACAGCCAATGTACAAAAACAGAGAAAATAAAGTATCAATTATTATTAATTAAACAGCTGCATGATGTCTTAACCAAATATCTCATTTGGTCTTTGTTTACTTCCTTCATGTTTTTTAAACTTTCTTTGATTAAATTTAGGAGCCTCCTGACACCTCCTGTTATTCTCTATAAAACTATGCTGACCTTGGGAACTAATTTTTTTCTCTGTTGGCTGTCACAATGCAGTTAACTGTGGATCTCTTCTAGTAAAATGCGAGTATTTGATCAGAGTGCCCTAAATAATGATTACTTTCAGATTTTCTTGGGTTTCAAGTAATAAAATTATGTTTGCGCCAACACCCACAAGACAAACAATGCCTACAAATCCTCATAAAAGAGAGGCTTGGAACTAGGTAATGTTAGGTATTTTATTTTGCTTGAAATTTTGGATTATTAAGATACGTTCCTCAGTTGTTTCAACTCTAAAATGTATATTTATTAGTTTTAGTCTATCTGTACTGTGCTTTCAGCATCTTACTTCATATAGGCTGATCGAGTGGATGTAGTGTTCAAACACAGTTCTTCAAAGTTAAGTTCTTTTCACTTAGTCTTGAGTTAGTTATACTACTATACTATACTATACTGAACTGTACTATACTATACTATACTATAAGGACTACTTCTAGTAACTCTGACTAAATTATAACAGCAGTAGTAAACTGTGATGAATTTCCATGCTAATTTGGACTAACGATTTCCAAGTATAATGAGATTTAATGCTCTGTCTATTGTCTGTGAGAACAAAGACTAGACCATCTCTAAAATTCTTTGTTACATAGATAATTGCATATTTAAATTCTACACATTTATATTTTACAAACTATGACAGTGATATACAATAATAATTGGAACAGGCAAGCAGATGCAGAGCCCACATGTAAAAATATCCTGTCTTTCAAGGTATAACTATCCCGTAAGGTGTCATCAGTGTGTGTGTGTGTGTGTACACCTTTATTTATTCAACCATGTGGGATCACTGATCTGCTCAAATAAACTAGTGGTGAAGTTAGACTGGGAAAATACTAGGGCTGGGCACGTTAACGCATTATTATCGCTGTGTAAAGGGAATACTGCTGTTAAAAACCATCTTATTTGTTTAACATGTTTATAGACTAAATATTATTGTAATTTTGTTCATAAAGCAGTACTTTTAAAATAAAAGTAAAAAAAAAACAAAACTTTTGAATTCATTATTAATTTTTGACCGTAACAGTGCGATTAATCGCAGAAAAATCATGCGATTAATCTCGATTAAAAATTTTAATCGCTGCCCAGCACGAAAAAAATACATAATTCAGTCAACTAAAGTGTTCCTAAGTGTCACAAATTATTGAAGTTAATGCAAGCAAAAAACAGCACTAAGAGGCTAAATACTCCTCCTCGACTGTACTAAAATCACATTCTGAACAGCATTGCCTCACCTAAAGCCAAACTTGTCCATAGCAATGGCGAAGTGTCTCGGCTGGTCGTAGCAGTGGTAGAGGTTGCGGTCGTCCATTGGGATCAGGTCCACATCACTGAAGATGAAGCAGTCGTAGTCTGCTTCCCTTAGAGCCTCCGTGTAGCCAACATTCAACAGCTTGGCACGGTTGAAAGTGTCTTCACCCAACTGCAATAAAACACAGAATATCGTTAAAAACTGTTTTTAGATGAGTAGGGCAGAATATATTTTAATTAGTGTGTGTCATCTTCTTGAAAGGTTCTGTACCAAGAATATTTAATAGCTTGGAGCATCTCCTCATCTGAAACACAAATCAAGATGTGTGATGTTACAAACAACTTTAATTAACTGCATAACAACATCTACCTTTGCAATTTTAAAGTTTGCCACTTTGTAAGGTTAAATGTAAACTACTGTAGTACAAGAGTTAGAGGGCACTAGAAGGGAACTAGATAAGAAAGAGATTTCACACTGCCAAAATATAGTATATACATTTTTTTATTATAAATCAATAGCATGTTCTAAAAGCCTGCTGAAATTATGAATCATGAATCATAAAGAAAGAGAAAATGAGTCAGACAAAGCTAAATGAGGTCAGGCTTAAATCAAGGGGAGTTTATTTTGTATTAATCCAATGTGAAGCAATGTGTTTATTGACCCAAGTAAAAGATCAGTTGCTTGAAACAGTAAAACACCTAAAAAATAGCCTGCTTCAAATTGTAAATGCTTTTTATTTTATTAACCTAAGAGGGGAAAAAAAATAGTGCTGGACAGCGATTAAAATTTTTAATCGTGATTAATCGCGATAATAACGTGTTAACGTGCCCAGCCCTAAAAAAAACTTTACATTGTATTTTACAAACAGCAGTAATTCAAGGATAAATCCAGTGTTTAATTATTTGAAAAATATGTAGTGCCTATCAAAAGTATAAAACAGAAGATATATAGCTAAAGGCTGAAAAGAAATCCTTTAAAATGGTATCACAAATCAAGGTAATATTGTTTAGAGCATCACCGAACATCACCATTATTGTCTTGCAGTGCTGGTGTGTATTTTCACTGATCAGCCACAACAGTAAATCCAACTGGTGGTTTTAACATTGTGGTGGACAGGGGGTCAGCATGGACACTCTGATGCAGTATGCATGCAGAATGAACTGATGTGTATATTGACCCCAAGGGCATCAGCTGCTGCAGTGAAGTGCATCTGTTTTTCAGTCTCTGCATGGCCCAAGTTTAACACTTCAGCTTAGATAAATGCAATCTTGTCAAGCAGCACAGCAGCATAAGATCACCGAGGTTAATATATACTGTACGTTATGACAGTTATAATGTACAGGATATTGTTTATCTCTTTCTATGGAGTTCTTGTGCAACAGCTTGGCAAAATCCAAGTCCTTGTCAAACTGAAGGAGGTGGTGAGGAAAAGTGTAAACATGCGAACATCAAACATCTTCTGTATTTATTTTACTTGACAGTGATAAGACCCAGGAAACGTACAGCAGCAGTGATGTGCCACTCAGGAGTGAGCTAAAAATTCAGACCCTTTGTACTGTCAGCACCTGGAACATGCATTAAGAGACTGAGTCATCAAGACAATTTCCCCTCAGGAAATGCTTATGGTACAACTAGTTCTTTCATCTTAGCACAAATGGCCTTAAGTCCCTTAACAATCACAAGTACAAGCTTTATATTCATTGTAAAATCAGTCACTACACCAATTGCAGCTCTTGTTGAGTCACTGACTTCCTATGCCTATTAAAAAGTGTCAGGTAACTATTTAAATGTCAATTCAGTTACAACAAGATCCAAAAGAACCAGTGAGAGTAAAGAAACCAAAGAAAAACCTTTGCATTTGAGCTGATACAATGAGTAGATTAGTCAATTTGTTGATTAATAAAGGCTTCAAATGATTAACTATATTGTATAACACTGGTCAACATAATATTTGCTACCTGGGCAACCTGGGTTATTCTTAATTTGACCTGCTTGTCACAAAATGAATGTAGAGTAGTGTAGGTTTGCTGGTTTACTCCATTATTTTTTATTATTTTATATTTGTTATTATAATATATTTTTTTATAAATAACTAGTCACTAAAAAAGCATACATGTTAAATAATGCCTTGTTCAAGTTTCTAAAATGTGAAGATTTGCTTCTTTATTATGAGATAATCTGAATATTTGGGGTTTGACTTGACAATTTCAACATCAAGCCAACTCTGATTCTGGCAAAAACATTCTTCACCATTTTCTAACAGCTGTAGATGTTAACATATGATTACTTAAACTCGAAATAATTGATAGATTAATTGATAATGATACTATTTGCTCTTTGACACATGTAACAGTTAATAAGGAAATGTACTGTACACATCCGTATTAATATTGGGGAAATATGATTTCTAACACAATTAGAAATTACAACAATGAATTGCTCTTTATTTATGTTTGAGTTTTTGTTGTATTATTTTGTGTTATCTTGTAACCAGTTGCAGGCCTAGCATACAGCTGCACAATAGCACAATAAAAGAATAAGAATTATTTTAATTCATTTATTGCTATATGTGCAGGTTACTGTGTTTGACATACAGTTACAGTAACAGATACTTACAAATGCACTTTCGGAGTTGTCATGACTGTAATATAGACTTTCATGCAAATCTGATTAGCGTAGTAATCTTAAGTCATTCTGTAAGGAGCCCCACATGACTGGCTTGCATGTTTATGTTAATGAGACTGGGTATGAACTGTAAAGCTTAATTTTTTATATGTAAAAGGACTTCCCAGTTGATGTATGCCTCAGTATCTGAAGCAGAACAATGAACCAGTGTTGAAAACTGGCATAGTCACATATTCCTCTGCCATTAGGGAAAACCACCCACTTCTGACAACAGAGAATCTCTAAGATAATTAATGCATCTGCTGCGTAGCCTCACTGCTGTTAAGGATACAGTTTCTTTTCTTTTTTTTCTTATTCATAAGTAGACTTGCTTCCATACTGGTGCATTATCTGTTCAGACTGACCATGAATCAAGCACAATGTGTAATCCCCCTGGTAAACCCACTAATACCTGAGATTTGAGAGCATAATCCCTTGTGTAGGTAACAAATAATCATTTGTCACAAATTCATCATGTCTCAAAATATTCCTTTATCTGTTTTTGAATGGTTGGTTAGGTTGGTTAAATAGGTTGGAACAACATTATGTGATGCTGGTCTTGCATCACCAGCACAAGCATCTTACATTTCAGAACAAAAGACTGAAATAAATCTTCAAAAACAAGAGAAATTTATAACATGCATTAAAAGATTGTGTTTAGCTTTGAATCCTCTCTGTCAAAAAACTGTCACTATGCTCCACAGACTAAACAGATAAACCATCTATATCATCAGCAGTTAGAAGTCAATTAGCATTTCAATTCCACTATAAAGCTGAACAAATATGTAATTTGTGGCAGACCTGTTGTATTGGATTGAAATAAATTGTGTAGGAGTACCTAACTAAAAAGTGGAGAGGGACTATTAAGTTGCATAATGCTCACTTATACTTCACAGTATATCTATATATGTTTAGTTTTTTCTCAATAGCCGCTTCACGTATGTGCAACAAGTTTCAACAAAAAGAGTGCTTCTGTGCTGCAACCAACCCTGTCTCCTAAAAATTACGTTCGTATAGGACGAAACGGCATTCCCGATTACGTTTTGTTACAGGACGTATTTGCAACCCGATTACGTTTTTGTAGAACATAATTGTCAAGTTGTATTGAAACGTATTTTTCTGAATAAACAAATGACGTGCTACATTTATTAATGCGTAGGTAATACGTTACCTGTGAACATTTCATTAATACGTTCAGTATCAACGTATTTGCGACTTGTCATTTACGTTAACTGTGA
>JAUMHL010000010.1:14684923-14699778 GCA_032362345.1 Sandelia bainsii | reverse complement strand
CAGCCCTGTGGTACACCAGTGTTAAGCGTGACAGTAGTGGAGCAGATGTGGCCTGACCTAACATGCTGTGGTCTGTTAGTCAGAAAGTCCATAATCCAATTGCAAAGTGAGGTATTCATTTCCAGGTCTCTAATTTTAGTCTTTGTGCCTAAAATGAACCAGACTGATGATTCCACAACCATGGAGTGATTTAGTCCTGCTCCTGGGACGCCATATAGATCACAACAAGTCCTACAACCTTAATGGCCATAAAGGTTGTTTGTCCCAGTCCTCTCATATAGCACATGTGAGTGTTGGAGGAGGCAGGCATCTCTTGAAATTGCACTCCTTTGGCATCAGGTGCCAACATCACAGCTGCCATCTCGTAATGCCACCAAATAATGGCTGATGTAACACTTAATTCCACTCTTAACAGTCAAAAACACTGGACAACTTTGCAAAAAAGGCACAAAGACGTGGGTTAGGTTTAATAATAATAATTGATACTTTAGTGATCCCCTTGGGGAAATTCTTTGTGGACAGACTGTCCCTGTGAGGCGCCAAGGGTCAGGGTATCGCTGTCTTGTGCAAGGACACCTCGACATGTAGCCTGCCAGGACTGGGAATCGAACCGCTCACCCTCGGATTAGAAGACAACTGCTCTACCCATTGAGCTATCATGCCGCCCCATGTAGCTGTTTAGCCACTAAATTAAATAATTTATTACTAAAACCAAACACCAGAGCTAAAACATATTATACCATAGATTCTTTAATGATGGTGATGCTTTCTCAGACAATCACATTTTGTTCTCTGTTTCATTAGCTACAACATATTTGCATATGAGTTTTTTCCTCACAGTGATTAATAGTTTAGTGTTAGAAAGTCATCCCTCCAGTCTTTATCCGAGCTAAAATTTGACAGCAAACCTATGACATCTTTCAAAAACAATTAAGTGATTTTCGTTTTTTACTTAAAGCTGGTGCAAGTTACAGTACTTCTATAAAATTAAATTAAGCTTACATCGGCTGTTCTTGCCATCATGAGGGTGTAAGGACAAGTATGAGGATCTAATCAGAGCTGATAGCTGTCCAAGGAGGATTTATTAATTAGTATGTTGGTGGGAAGCGAAGGGAAGCACAGAGAGCTTGGGAGTTGTCAAGGTTTTGGTAACATGACTGCAGTGTAATACGGTATGAATACAAATCAGCTCTAATTAAAATAATTTACAGTAAGTCATATCAGCTATCAGCACCTTTTCCATAGGTCTGTTTTCTACTTTCTTTCTGATTCAGTGATAAGAAAAACTTTACTTCACTTGTTATAGGACATCACTGGATGGATGAAGATAAACTCTTCATGGGTGAACGGACATAAATCAGATTTTTAAAACAACTGTACAGTGGATGCACGCTGCAGCGATTGACAGTGTGATCTATTGGGATATTCAAGCTGCTCCACATTATTCATGGCCATGTACAGCTGGGGTCAACAGCATGGCTGCTCTGGGAATGAGAGGTCTAAAGGCGCTGTATTATTCTACATAAATTTTACAGCCTCTAGCTAAATCTCTTCTAAGTAAATTATGTGCCATATATTAACTGTATGTCTTTGATATGGATGTGTAGCCCTAGCTGAAAAACATTGCTTAGCTGATTATTGCTTGTGATATGGTCAAACTTGTTTTCTACCACCAAACTGTACCTTCTTGGCCATTTTGGTAACTCTTAATGCAAAGACACAACTCATCCTTCTTTCATCATATACTTTGTCCTTTTCAAAGAGTACTTCACTGGTAGACATCTTTGCAGTCGGAGAAGATGATTTAAATTACATGCTCAACACAAAACACCCACTGAAATAGGCAAGCTTCACAACAGAAACCTGTACTTAAAGTACAGTGTCAAAGTTACCCAGCATCAGATCAAACAAAAAGTCTACACATCCGAATGACTGTGAGGATGTACTTGTGGGGTGCTCACACAAATGGATTCAAAACGCTGGGGCAGCAACAGCAGCTGCTCCTTGTGTAACTTAACATTTAGAGAATTAGTTTAGCTACATGACAGGGAAAGTTGAGAAAAGATCCTCATCCTCTGATGCAGTTCAGCTACAGCTGGATGAGAACCAACCAGGAGCATCTTTATTCCTGTGGAAACCAAAGCACTGAGTGGTTTACTTTACTATGTCACATGAACCTTTTTTTTTACAAGTTGAACATAACACCTAAACTACTGATTCATGAGGGGCCAGACAGATGCAGCAACTTTGTATCATATGCAATACATATATGTGTGAATATTATATGAGTCAGTTTAGTACAGCATGTTAACATGTTACAGTTTGCTATTTGGCACACAATGACCAACTGAGTGTACTGAGAATGTGATTAGTTTAGGTGTTACAAAAGTTGACCTGATAAAAACATTAAGGTATCTCCATGACATGAATCTGTTCACCAAATTTCATTGCAATCCATGAAGGATGTAGATGGTACAAAGTTCACTGACAAAATTCAGTCACATACTCAAAATGTGATTAAGAATTAACATCCAGCTCTACCTGATTTGTAACTGCACAGATACAATGAAAATATAGTCTTATTGCATTCTTTCTAGTGATAACAGATGCAATGGGGGTTACCAGTGCCATGTGAATGTATAAAAATTGCTTCTCTATTAACAGTAAAGCCTGCCCTCCTATTGTATACTTTCACAGATAACTCTGGCTTTATTTGTGTTTTTAGGTTTTGCTTTCAAAAAATGGTCAGAGGGAGAATAATAATCTGTTTTGATGTGTTTGAAACTGAATCACAGGCCATAACCTTTGGCTCATAACTGATAGAAGCATATAGTTCCGATCATCCAGTAAAGTAATATGCTCACAGTTTGCCCTTGCCATAGCTGAGCACAAAGCTGAGATAGGAAACAGAGTTGAGATAAGGAATTTTCAGACTAAGCACTGGAAGAATGGAGCCCCAAGGGGCAAGTAAGCCCAAAATGTGGCTGGTCAGCTTACTGCACAGCAGGAGTGGTGTGTGTTTGTGTTTTAATATATGCAGCATACAGTATGTGTGTGTCTTGGGTAATGATGCAGTGAGAAGAAGTAGTTCCACCATCATAGAGCAAGAGTAACAACACAGACTTAGATTAAAATGTGAATTTAATTAATTTTTCAATATATTAGAATAATGTTCCTAAAGTTTAGCTCTGTCCTCTTTAAGCTTGTTTTGAACACACCCTTATATTCTCCGTGAAGTACTGGAACAAATGTGACACAAAAAGGCAATTTCACATTTTGGCTGGTAAAAACTGTGCTTTCCTAGTTGATGTTTTTGTGTACCAGTCACCTTAGCTAGTTGGCCAAAAAGTAAATTTCGGACCCTGCCTGCAGCCTTAACAGAAGGACAGCATAAAATGTAGAAATGAACAATTAGCTGTTGGGAATACCACCACTACAAATATCAACAGCTCTTCTAACACTGAAACAAAGAGAGGAAAGAGAGAGTGACTGAAATAAATACTTCTGGCAGCATTAAAAACTTTAATTAAGCTGTTTAAATTCATATTACTCTTCCCCTGAGCCCATTTATTTTTTAGACCTAACATGACGCTTGGAACTTATGCTCATGAAAAAACTTTGACAAATTAGACGTCTCTGTTGATGGAACTGAATCCGAGTCTGAATACATCAGAATCAAACTACATTAAAACTCAATGTGTCTCTGATGATTTCAACAGGTAATCCTTTCTTTTACCTCCTTTGCTGCAAATCTGGGCAGATTTCAACTCGCAAGCATCTTAGAAATTATTTTTCTGCATAACACAACCCGAGAAGTCCACTCAAGCACTATCCATCAGCACAGGACAATGACGCACAGTATTTATCATTCATGCAACTACACTGTTTTCTGACTGCAACTAACTTTTCCTGTGAAACTGTACCATAATCTTTTCCCTCTTAAACTTCACGTGAAGATATTTAGTTGCACTCGTCTTTCTGAAGTACGTTAATGCACTTAATAAGTATGCAGACTCGCACTTCTCATGTCAAAACACACCCACTACAGTTTAAACACTCACTAAGCAGTCTGTTCAACAGATTTTCCACTTTTCATATGCTTAGAGAAATTTGGATGTTTTACTTTCAACCTTATATAATCGGCTCAAACCATCCTCCATTTAGACTGAAGTGATTTAATGAGGGAGACGAAGGAAACCAACTTTTATGATTGGCACATGTTCAAACAAGCAAAGATGAGAGAGAAAGACGATTACTGACTTGGTGTGAAATGCAAATAACCAGTGTATGTAAAATTAATCAGTGGGTTTATAAGATTATTTAGCACACTACTGATCACAGAATACCGACCACATCTTCTTAAAGCTGTTTTCACCCAGGAAGGCAGATGTTCAAGCATGGAAGCAGAAGGAAGACAGCATCACATCAAAACATGTTTTGATTATTTAAAACTATCAGTGAGGTTAAAACAAGCTCCAGCTAAATACTGTGAAATATGATTGAAATTATACTCAACTCGGAGGTATTAGGCTCAACGTGCAGAATTTCTACTAAAATTGGCTTGTGTAAATGACACTTGAACCCACGCTCATAAAGACACGATACACACAAGATTACTCAATAACACGTACTGTATGTTTTTTTCTGAATTGTCTTTCCGTTCTTGTTTTGCAGCTATTACGATTTCTAATGCTGCACATTATTTATGACCTTATTTCATCATGTTCTCACATTTTTCAGTGGAGTGCTCAGTGTATACAGAGAAACTATATCTTACTTGTCAGAAAACGTCTTCAGTTTCTTAACTTTCCTGGGTTTTGAAGGTAAACACACCATCAGTGGAACATAATTACATAGGAACAAAATGCTCATCAGTTTCATTTGGCCCAACACTGGCGCGTGAAGACTTGATTACAAAGTCTATAATGATACACTGATCATTTATTCCTACAATGCAGCACAGACAACATAATGTGAGAGAAAGACACTCACAGGAGCTAAACAGCTCAATAACAAACACTATTATGACAATCTGAGTCTTCTCAGACTGTTTGGAGGCTATTATGAAAGACATGCCGCTGTGTTAGAACATTAACCATAAAAAGTATAACATTACTGTTACTTATTTTAAAAACAAAATAAATATTAAGGGCCTGCAGCAATGCCCATTGTGTACTTTTGCATTGTTTTAAGAACCCTCATTTGCTCATGGCTCTATGGAGAGATAAGAGAAAAAAACCCCAACAGGAATAGGGAACAAATTCATTCAACAAGCCACTGACTTCAATCAACACGTCTCCACCACTGCCTTAACACAAATTAATCACTGCAGGGTGACTGTCTTGGACTGTGTTATATTATGCAGGTGTTGATGTCATTGTTTTCACCCCCTACAGATGGAATAAGGCACAGGGAAAGTCATTCAGCGTGTTGGCAGCAGCATAGGTTGCTGTGTGAGCTTCACCTTCACTCATGGAGAGATAATCAACACACTGGAGTGTTTAATCTCAGAAATGTCCTCTGAACCATACACCACTCCGTATGGCTGCCCACTGCTCTATACAGCACATAGGCAGGGTTGGATAGATTTCAGCCCCTGACAGGTGAGCTGACATCTCCTCTCTCCTGGACTAATGCCCCCTTGCTCCAAATGGAGTGAACCTTACTGATCCAATGTGTTTGAGGTCTTTTGAGGTTGGAGGCCTCCAGCTGTCAGCACAAGTTTACCTACTCAGTGGTGGAAGCAAGTGTTATCCATGCAGAGAAGAATGAAAAGCTTAGCTGGAAGTACAGTTACAGGGAATATAAAGAAGGAGATAAACAAAGAGAAATGCATGAATTAGGTGGAAACATTCAGAGAACATAGCTGTTTCTTCATAAAATGGTAAATGTTCAGAACATATTACAGAATTTAATCCACATACTGTGGCCAGACTGAAGCAAAGGCGTTTCACTATCAACCACCATGCAAAAACATGTTTAACCTCAAGCTTTGGGCCTCTGACTATACAATTGTAACGCACCCAGCTTCACAATAGTATGTATGGCTTTAACATTATGTTTTTAGTACACAGCAGGAAAACAAAAAGTTGACCAAAACTGGTTTGGAGATTAATTTTGAAGTTAATAAAAGAAATAAGCTTTGAACAAAATATATGAACCTTACTTCTTCCTTCTCAATGCCCTGCAGTCAGCTAGATTGTACATTACTGTGCTTTGCAGTTTGATATGTAAATCCACCAAATGTGATTCAATTAATAATTCACAAGTATGTCATTTAGGTGAATTGCCCCTATGTTTTCCAGTCAGTTTTACACCTGGTAAGTGTTGTTGAGGAAGCTTGTGTTATTAAGCTCAATATAGGAAATTAGAGCACTGGTCCCAGTAGGGTTGGAGCCTTGGAATGTGATCAGGATGCCATAAGAAATGAGTGTGCAACCATCTGCCAGTCCTTGTCTCAATATGTTCACCAATGTGCAGAGGAAATTGATTCCATTTATGGCCAAAGAAATATGAAAAAAATAGCAAACTGATGGATATAAAACGTCTCAATGCGAGCACAACGAAATAAAATAGCACATGAGCAAAATTATAAGCAAAGGATTAAACAGTGTGTTTGTCTTGTTCAATGTGAGCTGACAATGTTAGTACAGCTAACTCGCTTCCTGTGTTAATCTTTATTATCTTGTATTTTTTTCTATACTGTTCTGTGATACTATTTTTTAACAGCTGCTGTAACACTGAAATTTCCCTTTGGGGATCAATAAAGTAGCTATCTATAATATGAACTGGGCATTAAAGTCAGCGAGCATATCATTAGCTAACTGTATTCTGCTTTATCACAATATATTGTCTGTATACAGTATGTTGTCACAATAGCAAACACATAGGTTTACAATTAAAGTTTTTTATCCCAATATAAAGATAACATTCTCTTTGCTAAAAATCACAGTTTAGACCTATCTCCCAAAATATTTTATCTTGTAAAAGTTTAACATGTTTAACAAGTCTAACATGTTTTGTAAAATTGTTGAATTTTAGCCTTAAAAATGGCTACTTCCCTAACTCACATGACGATCGTCATGTGACAAACATGATGTTCATGCTGGTCATATTTGTCACATCACTGGTAACAATAACATCAATAGATGTTATAGACAAGTTTTCCACAGGTCACTTCTACTCTAGAGATCTGCAGCAGCTATACAAATAGACAGAGTATCAAAATAATAACACTAGAAACAAGAAAATCTGTGCAATGGAAAATTGACCCATATTGGTCTTGCCTCTGTTACAGACTAATATTGTATAATACATTCAAGGAGATCAGTTTGATTTATGTTAAGAACTATCTAAACTGTGCACAATTTACCACTATAATCAATGTATTAAGAATTGGCTATTCCTTCCCATTTAAATAGAGTGGAGTTTAGGTGTTTTACAGCTCCAGACATCTCTACTTCTAATTAACAATCCAATTAGCTTTAACCACGGAATTATAATGAAAACCAGTCGCCAAGAAATGTAATCAAAACTAAGTCAAACCCCTTTTGACACTGATGATTCGTTTGCAGAAAGTTTGCAATAGTGGATTATAGTGGATTTGATTTAATATCTTTGTTTTGGATTTAGAGGAATTGGTTTGATCATAAGAGGATTAGGGTAAATTAGTTCATCTTCATAGTAAAACCTTCTTTTTAGAAAGTCTATGGTTGGCAATAGTTGGGACAGGTTTGAACAAAAAATACAGCACACCGTCATATTTATTATATTGGCCAGATTTGTTGCTTTGTGTAGTCATCTGTCCACTCACAGTAACCTGGCATTGGTCTGAAATCCCTGAATAGTATGCAAGGGCATGCAGTGATATGATGTGACCTGAGGTCAGTTTATAATTAAACCCCAACAGAAGCTGGCCTCCATTCTGCAAGGTTTTAAAGGTCATACATATGATGGGAGAAAAAATTAAACGGTTGTGGAAAAAGGCATTACAGTATCTCACTGGGCAGACTAACAGCCTGTGACCTTCTTTTACCCCAGTGCATATTTATCATGAATTAGGATCTTTCAAAGATATGTACAGTGCATGGCAGTAAAAGCTCAGGGGAATGGGAGCACTGTAACGCACCATGAAGCACTGTAAATCTTAAATTAACTTCAATTTTTCCGTTTTTTTTTTTTTTTTACTGCTGATTGATTTGTTCTCCTCAAATACAGCACTGAATGAAATAAAATGATTCATGATATTTTTAGCTAAGAAATTTAAAATGAAAACTGCACTTGAATTGAATAGTTATAACAAGGGTTTCAGTTTCAGGTTTGCCTTGAGAATTACTGAAATGATAGTGACAGCATAAAACTGTCCTCCTAAATACTTGATCACGCATGCATATATCTGGACCACAATATGATCTATATAAAAATGAAACTCTCAACATGCCTTTAAAGTGCAAAAACAATTAATGAGACTGGAAAGCATAAATACATTTTTCACTTTCTGGTAGATGAGAGATGCTTTAAGAAAATGTGCTAAATTCTTTAATTATCTCATGCTTAACTGTCCTTCATAATTTAATCTTAAATGAACTGTTTACACTGTGTACAAGATATTTATGAAAAAAAGTCTATTTGAGATGAGTTTCACATTCAGCTATTAGTTTATTTTTTTTTGCTGGGGTACTGTAGGCTCTAGGGTCACATGACCCGGAACAGAATTAGGATTTCTAAGAATGTATTAAAGACTTCATTATGTACGATAGCCGTTCAAAATTCTAATTTTATATTTTTTATCTCTGTGTAGCCACAAAAGTTCACGTCTCTGTTTACATTTGTTTAAAGCAAACAATCTACAAAATCTGTAAACGTGAACCACACATATCAAGTACATGTAGCCAGCACCCAGTGTAAACCTCTCCTTAAATGTCAGTTATTACTGGTAAAATAGGTGCAGGTTGTCCTAGTGGTAATCAACAGGACCTAGTGTTGTCCTGAGCTCAGTTAATAACCAGAAAAAGGTTCATGCATGAAATATGGATGTATTATTTTTCTTTGACAACTACTTAAAATTCTGCTAACATGGCTATAGTGCTGAAAACAAGATTTCTGTGGAATAATGCAACTCACATACTGCATAAGCTCATCTACTAGTTGTTAGTTAATATGCTAACTAACCAAGACAAACAGTATACAGATACTCTGAAGAATGATTTATTAAAAGGCAAATCTTGGATTTGTAGTACTGAGGGGCAGTTATTCAGGCTTTGTGACATCTCTCTCCAGCCTGGCAATCCATCATGTGGGAGGAGAACAGCCATGATTCCTTGAATTACCTCATCTCCCACACACACGTTCCCCTGAGTCATCACTGACCACCACACTCTTTGGGAGATGCCAGGTACAGGAGAGAGAGGGGTGAAATACGAGGGTGAGAGCAGAGGAAAAAAAAATGTACAGAAAGAGAAACGGGAAATTGGAATAGAGAAAACAAAGACATGAGGTATGATGCAAGGCTAGACAGAGATACCCCAGTCTATTACACACAGCAGGGATGAATGTTTGCTTCCTTGGCAACAGACAAACTGTCTCAAATAGTTTCAAATAAATGTCCTGCTGAAATAAATGTCCACCCACAAATGCACACTGAAACACAAACACAAAGGAGCTTACGCTTCTTATGCAAGTTGTTTTTCTTTGCTATTGTGAATGTCTATGAGAACATTACAGTCTGTAGCTGTGTGCTAGAAGGTGAATGAAATGGTGTCAGTGAGGTCAAGGTGTTCACCACTGGCCCCGTCATACTTCCCCTCTTGATACTGAATCAATGTCAAAGAGCAGTAGTGTTTGTAAGCATGATGTGTGTGGGGACAAAAATGTTGGATTCCTCAACCAAATAAAAATAAAAATCATTGGGCACTGTAACCAGTATGATGTGGCTACTTACTGTACATACATGCAGGCATGAACAATCCCTATAAACACTTTTCACCCTGCTTTTTTTAAAACTTTTTTTTCTTTTTCTTCCTTTCATAACATTGAATCATGGTTGATTGAATTTAACTTTATTGACAATACATTACAAAAAATACTTTTTTTTTGTCAAAGTGGAAACTGATCTCTACAAAGTATTATAAATGAATAAAAAATATGAAACTGAAAATAGGTGATTGCACAAACATTCACCCCTTTTAGAGTTAAACACCTAAATCATCACTGGTGCAGTCGGCTGATTTAAAAAGTCACACAATTAGTTAAGTGGAGATCACCTGAGTGCAGTGAATGTGTTTCAAGGATTGTAGTATGACTACAATTGTATCTGGACGGTCCAATTATTGGTGAATCAGTATCCAGGCCAAAAACTACACTATGAAAACAGAAAATAACCCTATGCACCTCCTCAAAAAGGTTATTAAAAAGCACAAGTTAGGGGATGGATACAAGAAAGTTTCCATGTCAATGAATATCCCTTGGCACACAGTTAAATCCTTAATTTAAAAAATGGAGGGAATATGGCACATGCATAAAACTTCCTACAACAGGATGTTCTCCAAAGCTGAACAATAAGGACTAGTGAGGGAGAGGAGTTTCAAGCTTCCAAAGGTGGTCTCATCAGACCAAAGAACCTTCTTCCAGTTGACTTCAAAGTCTCTTGGCAAACTCTAGCTGAGATTTAATGAGGTTTTTTTTCTCTTTGCCACTCTCCCATAAAACGTTGGCTAGTGAACAACCAACAGTTGCTGTTTTTACGGTCTCTCCCATCTCAGCCACTGAAGCTTTTAACTCCTCACAAATAACTGGACCTTACAGATACCAGTGCATTTATATTTTATATTTACCCTGGAACACATAACATAACTGAAAAAAAGACACAGAATGGCATCTTCCACAGAGCAAAGGTCATGTCAGATGTCTTGACAGCATGCTCCTCTCTCCCAACACACAATCCCCTCTTTGTTTAAATTTTTAAAAGGAAGCTTTTTCTGTGCTGCATTTCTGAGTACAACAGGCTTCTCCTGCTGAGACCTTGATAACAATATCAGATCAATATTGCCAAATCAATATATGTTATTTTCAAAGATCTGTTGGCTGCTATTGACTGAGATTTTCTTTTCTCACAGATTTAATATGGTGCTCTATCCCCGTTTATGTCCTCCTGAGTTTCGTCATCAAGATGTTGAATGTTTTTTTCCCCCTCAGCTCACCAAGTCTCTCTGGCTGCTTTGCTGCCGACACAAAGGCAAAGATAAGCAAGGTTGAAGGTCAGTTCGCTTAGATTGGTTCTATATTGTCTATATCGCCTGCTTTCACAGTACAGCCACACAGCGTCAACACTGCAAGCAGCCCTGTCCTTCATGACAAAATATGGCGTCAAGCTGCAAAATCTCAAATGTAGGTAATTTACAAGTGATTGATAAACTCATCATGGTTGTACCCTGCTTATTATTGGTACCCTGGTACATTTGCCTCAGAAATCGCACTGCTTCTCTGACTCATTCAAGTCAGAATATGCATCCATGATACACATACATTTCAGAGTGACTGTTTCAAAAATATCATTATAGCAACAATGACAAATAAATATATATATATATATATAAAAAAATAAATAGATGTTCCTTATTAGTCAGAACTTGCTCAGGGGCTCTCACAGCATCCCACTTTATATAAATAAGACAGAAATGGGGCTTCAACACACTAAAACAAAACAAAAAACAGCAACAAAAATGAACTGACTAAAAGAACAATGTCAGTGCAGCTTGGATCTTATTGTCATAGTTTTGGCACTATTCAGTGATAATAATGGTGAATTTGATGTTATCATAATAATAGAAATGATGGCCAAAACCACAAACATAAGACTAAACTTGCAATAATTTGTTATATGTTTTACTATAGGAATGTGAGAAATATTTAAAAGAGAACAAAAACATTTCAGACTTCTTAATTTATCTCATCTTGACAGCAACATGTTAAACGTCTGTATAAATAAGACGTATAATCTATAAACGTAATATATTATGTTTTTCTATAGAGTAGACATATTGTCATCATTTAACACAAATATATTAATAATCAGCAGGTCAATACATCATAGATAACTATACTTTATCATGATTATGTTGTTTCCTATAATCCTCATCTGGCATGCTGAAGCAAACACTATTACATAGACGAGATGCTGTGATTAGCAGGAATTAATATGCTGCAGATCCACACACACACTTTCAAAAACAAAGACAGTGTTAAGAAAGGTTTGTCTGGAAGCAAAAGTAAAAAACAAACGCTCCTTTAATAACAGAATTAAAAGTTACAGGATGTCTCACTCATCCTCGTGTTGCTTTGGAATCACACTCTGTAGCCATTAGGAAGAAATGACAATAAATGGGAGGCATTTTGGAGCAATTTTCTCAACAATTACAACTAAATGTATTTTTTCCCCATTTCACTTTTGTGTAGTACAGTATGTTTTACACAATGATCTTGTCCCCTCCGGTAATCTCTAATACTGCTGACATTATTATAACCCATCTTCAGTGCTGCTTCTTTTTTCTTGCCAGTAGACAGCTCAACTGATAAAATGCAGAACCAGGGAAAGATGAGACAGTGACAGAGACAGAGAGACAACTAAAAATGAATGCTTGCCTTTATATCAAAGTGCATTGTGTGCTGTTTATGTGTGTGTGTGTGTGTGTGTGTGTGTGTGAGTGTTTCACTTTAGAAATAAAAAGCACAACCCTCACTGGAAGGCTCTCTGTTTCCATTTGTTCATTTGGTTTAAAGGTTGTCTACCTGAGATTAGCATGAGAGGCATATTCACAATGTGTCTGGCCACATTAATATTGATTTCCTGTGCCCGGACTGAAATCAGATTGCTGTTCATGTCTCCTTTACCATAGCAGCATAGTTTAAAACCTTAATAGAGATGTCCCGCACTCAGGAAATACAGTACATAAAATAGTCAGTGACAGGGCTGATTAATACAGGATGTTATTGTTAAAGACCTAATGAAGCAAAGACACTTAATAAATTTGAGGCCATGTATAGACAGACATCAGCACTGCATGATAAAAACAGCCTCCTCATTCATATGAATCAGGTCAATATGCTGAAGCAGTGAGGCTACAAATACAAATGGCCCTGACAAATAAATCAGAAGGTCATCTGCAAAAAAGCTCAACCTGGCAATCCAGTGTCATCTTGCAGAGTGCTACACTGATCAAACAAATACATGCACATTTTTGTCACATTTGTTACACACATGAATGAGGTTTACTGTTTACTTGGCAACCCTCTCAACAGTGGATGAAAATTATAACCATGATACATTTATGGAGTTGTTAAAACCTGCCTTATAGCATCATATAACCACTGAACAATGTTCTGGCATCTACTACTCAAAGCCGTTTTCTTGGATTATATTTCATTGTACTGCTGGGACCTGAAGCAAAAGTGCAGGGTCTTGTGTTTTTCTATTGCAGGGGTGTTTTCTGTTTTTGTAGACAAATCACCCCAGAAGACCTCCACAGCAGTTGTACGATATGACTTTGGAGACAATAGAAACATGCAAAAGAAAGGCCTAGGATCCAGGAACATCTTTCTTCACTACACAACTGCAGTGCTCTGTCAAACCACCACCAAGATGTGTTTATAGAACAGCAACTGCCTTTCAGATATGTGCAAATGTTATTTTCTGCTGATTATCAGCAATATTCAAACAGCCACTGAAACCACCTACAGTCAAACTAAAACACATTCAATCACCAGTAAAGCAGGGATGTGTGTTCTCTTGTAGCCTTTATGAGCAAAAAACCAAAAAGAAAACGTTCATTTGTCTGGCCTTTTATGCCAAATCAGTGTGTAGGAGGGAACCAGAGCAGAGCAACAGCCAAACAGCTTCAGTGTGAGACTGGAGGTGAGTACTTGGGGGGGGGGACAGCGGAGGAACGAATGGGTTTGAATCAGAGTGACATTTCCAGGCCGTTTTAATGAGAGCTTGTCAAGGTGGTTAGAAGGTTTCATACAGCTGTTCTCAGCTCTCTGAATAGCAAGGTCGTCAAGTTTGGCTGTTTGGCTGACAGCAAAAGAGGAAAGTGTGAACAGTGAAGGGCTGCTGTCCAAATATCACAACACTGAGGGTGAAAAAAAAAGAAAACGTTTGAGGTACTAAAAACCCAACAACATGTTGGTAAGGCTAGAATTTACACATTATATAAATATTACTACTCTATCACATACACCAACACAATGGCTGATCATTTCAATGCCATTATATTGTTTCATATTGTGTTAAAGCATATATTTTTAGGTAAACTCAAATATTGAGCCAAATGTTGAAATAATATGTTGTCTAATGATTGATTTAAAATGATGCCGCTTACATTTCATCAATATGTATGCTTATTCATCTCACACATCTTTTAAATCTCTTAAATCTCTTCTTAAAACATACTTTTATCGGAAAGCGTTCCCTGATTTTAGTTAATTTTACTGACTTGCTGGTCATTTTATTTTGATCTTTTATTGTCTTATGTATGTCTTCTGTACTATTGCTTTTATTTTTTGTCTTATTGTTCCATTGCTTCTACTGTTCTTATTATTTTATCTTAATTTTTCTGTGTTTTTCTGTGTATGTGAAGCACTTTTTAACGCAAGTTTAGAAAAGTGCTCTATAAAGTTTATTATTCAGTGTTTAAACATGCACTACTCACAAAAAGTTAGGGATATTTTGTATATATATATATACAAAATCCAAGTTTAATTAAAAACTACAATGATAATGATGACATCTGGTGTTAGGTGTGTGTGTATATGTGTATATATATATATATACACATATACATATACACATATACACACAC
>JAUMHL010000010.1:14654401-14668759 GCA_032362345.1 Sandelia bainsii | reverse complement strand
GTGCTGGAGCCTATCCCAGCTGTCATCGGGCGAGAGGCGGGGTACACCCTGGACAGGTCGCCAACCCATCGCAGGGCTGACACATAGAGACAAACAACCATACACATTCACACCTACGGACTGTTCACAACTTTTGATTTTTGCAATACATAGACTACTTCTATCTGTAACAAATGCTTCACGTGGACTTACAACACAGAATATATGTATTAATAAAGTTATTAAGTATAATTAGTTTGTCTTTTATCAAAATTCCACTGAAATTATCATAATGTTAAATCATAGACTACAGCTCTCCCACAGGCTAATCCCCATGGACTTGCTTTGTTTTTGTATTTAGACATGTTAGCTGCTATGAACTGAGCAAATAATCTTTAATTAAGAGGAAAAATATTCTATTTTCTGGTGTAATGTATGACAAAAAAATGTGTGCGTACACAAACAAGCCTTAACAAGAAATTTTATCAATGAGTGTGAAATTCAAGAAGGCTGATAAAAGTACAGTAATTACATTGTGAAAAACCATTCAGATAATCTGGTAAAAACCTTTGGCAGTGCCGTTTTCTTCCATCAAGTAACAGTACTTTTATCAGCATTCATTGAAGTAGTATTCAATGCTTTATTCAGTACCAGCGTTGCAGATCATTACTCAAGCAAGCTAAGCAAAAAGCACTTAATGGCATGAATCCATATACACAGTATGGTCACTGATTTGTTTTTGTTCTGAGACAGAAGAGGTTGCAAGTAGGGGGCATGAAACAGATGGACAATTCATGTAACACAACAAAGTATCCTGGCAGAAGAAACAGGGTGTGTGAAAGAAACCGAGATGGACAAAAACATCAGAAAAAAGTAGAAGAGAAGAAAAGAGCATGAAGTAAAGGAATGAGAGTGATATATACTTGCAGATTTGAGATATAGTCAGCAGACAAAAACAGAAAAAGAGAGAATGAACCAGTTGGAGACAGAAAAGCAACACAAACTAAAGGAGGTGACAGATTGTGTGGGGTTGAGAGCTAAATGCCATTACAATATAACACCAGTTAAATTAAGGTGTCGTCTCTTTACACTGCAGTAATGTTACTGTAATTAGAGTTCTGATTAGTTTTGTACTGTTTGGTTGGCTCCAAAATATCCAGAGAAATTTCTACACATATCACATAAACCAGTGCAAAGCTAATGTTAACGTATGTAGTTACCTGAATTCCTACATGAATGTAATTTACTGTATCATCAAACCACGTTAGTTTTCAATAACTGATGTAAACCCAAAAGCATCGATCTTGACACAGGTCTTCATTCAGCTATTGTAACCGGCTCAGGCATGCTATATTTAACGTGATGCGTTTCTGGTGTTCCCCAAGTCTCTTCCCCAGATTACCAGCCATCTCCTACGTGTAGTGTTTTCCACCACAGCTGTTGCAAGTGATGTCATATGCCACTGCTGTCTTTTTCTCTGAACATGTCTTCTCCTTCGGATGGGCCGGCAGGGCCCTCAAGATGTTCTATGGTTTGTGGTAGGCGTTGACGCCCTGCCATTAGTCCACAGATAAAATTTTAACTGCTTCCTGTGAGCACATCCACTGTCAAAATAATCCTTTTAGTGTGTAACTTTGTCTGACAGGCTGCAATCACGTATAAAAACTAACATTATTGCCCACTGTGGGCAGGAGGAAAAAAAAAATCTAATTTAAGACATTTTATTACCATCTAAGGCTGTATTTTAGGGAGGCTGGATTCAAGACTTTTTAAGACTTGTTCAAATTATTAACAACTATGAATATTAAGTACTTTTACATTGAGAAAAGTGACATAATAAAACATGTCAAAAGATGCTAGAATGGACACTAAAATCACTTGAGTGTGACTGATAGAAACTAAAATTCTACAATGTATGAATTTAGGTAATAAAGGAGCTACAGCTGGAATGAAAACTAATTGCAGATAATGATGAGACAGCTGCAAGAAACTTTTGGCAAAACTTTTTATTTTTATTTTTATTTTTTTTTTAACATAGGCATTAGGTGTAACATTTTTAATCATTCATAATCATTTTCAGAAAAAAAATTTGACTACTATTGAAACTTAGTGTGATTAGTTTCTTTGTCTATTACAATCTGTTTTTTGTTTGGAAAGTACTACTGGGACGCATCAGTCGACGCACAAAGTCAGACATTTTCTATTTTTACAATCACTCACATTTTTCTTTATTTTGATATACTTCAATAATCCCAAAAACATTTTTTGTGGACAGTCTGCTACATTCAAGAAGAAGGAGTTCACTGTTTTGTCAAAGGACACTTTGACATATCATGGACAGCTGCTTAACCAACTAATCCAAAGCCATACGTTAAAAGCCCAACTCTGGTGGGAATCTTTGAATCAAATCAAGTCATGTTTTTGACTAGAAGTCCAATGTACTATCCATTTCAGCACAGAGCCACCTCAAGTGTTTTTAAGGTTGTTTAAAATATATTAAGAAAAATGTCACATTCAAGTTGTTTCCACTTTCTTAAATATGATCCTTTGTTACATAGTAAACTCATACAAGGACAGCAGCGACAGTGAAGCTCTGTTTTGCATTGGCTCAAACAACCATACAAACTTTTTGTTGTGTTTTTGTGCATTTCCCTAGATGCTAGATACAGGCCTAGATTTAATCATGTCCTCTTACTACAGACTGGTAAAACAAACTCATTACTTGCATAATGGAAATGCTGTATCCCAAGAAAAGCAGAACTGTGAATCGTTTCTGCTTAAAAAAGCTACACTGATGAACATGCAACCCTTGATTATCATCATCTTATCATCCTGAAATTAACCTATTCCCAGTTTTTTTGTGTTTTTGTGCGTTTTTCCCTAGATGCTATTTTTGGCATGATTTAGCCTGTTGTCCATATTACATGATATCAAATCTCAATGACTGGCAGATTAAATGACACGAGCATGCCAGCATGTGTCCGAGTGTGTAAGCATGTACAGTACGTGTGTGTTTGGTGGTACAGCTACAGGTATTACTGCCGCTGTCCAACTGGCTCCCTGATGTCGTAGTTGGCACATATACATCTTTGGACTGTGGGAGAAAATGCACACAGTTACTAGGAGAACGGAAAAAAAAGCGCAGCGGGCCGGCTCAAACCCATGACCTCCTTGCCATGAGGTGGGAGTGTGCACTCCTCCACCGTGCTGTCCTTCCTTTGTTGGTCATTAATGCTAATAACAAAGAAGGAAAATCAACAGGAAAGATTGGCGTTTAGGTTACATTTAAAATTCAGCAAATTCATTCTTTGAATCTGGAAATGCATCACTCGCAGTTGACCTCTTTGTTGATCATCAGGCTATTGATAAGCTTAAACAAATGCCAGTAACGCTGGCTGGTATTGGTTAATTATGGCTGATTGGCTCTGATTGGCTATTCAGCTTTGCAAAGCCATGCACAAGCAGCAAAAACAGTGCTATTTACAATTTTTTATCAGACATATTGTCGATTAGAAGTAGCTATAAACCGTGAGCTGCTGGTGGTGAGAGAGGGAATGGTGTGAAAATAGTAATAGTAATAGCAAAAGCTGCCAAGTGATCATTCGTTTATGGCTGCATATCTGCAGGATTAGGTTTTCTGTTTTTAATTTTGTAATGATAAATAGAGATGCTGCCCCCTGCTGGTATAGAGAGGTGTGTCCTAGTACTACTTTTTCGCCCAGGCAACGTGAGGCGACATAGCAGTCAGTCTAGTCACCCCTAGTTGTTGGATGTTGACTTGTTGTGTCACGGCCTTACGTTTAAAATAAAGTGAGCATCAGTTAGCTGTTAACATTGTTGCTCATGAAGACTAATGCAAGGTTAAATTGATAAACTGCCAGTTAGCTGCTTTGTAAAAGCTAACATCAAGATTAAATGAGGCATTAATAATGTTAGCTGCTATCTTTGTTGCTCTAAGACTAGTGCTAAAACGATAAACTGTCAGTGTTCTGATCATTAAGACTAACATTTATTCAATTTACATATAGCAGATGCTTTTATGCAAATTGGCTTACAAGTACACACACATCTTGAGTAACTTAAGTTTTAGTGTCTTGCCCATGGACATGTCAACATGTAGACTGGAGAGGCTGGGAACTAAACTACTGACCCTGCAGTTTGTGGGCCCTCTTAATCTCCTGTGCCACAGCTAAAGAAACATAATTCATAGCTGCTATCTTTGGTGCAAATAAAGGCTAATGTTAAGTTAAATTATGCACTGTTTTATTGCTTGCTTTTTTTGGTCATCAGGCTAAGATTAGGCTTGTATGAATGTTAGCTGTCACTGGCTGCTCATCAAGTCTAATAACTTCCCTTACTTCCCCCTCACTGAAGTGAATCTGACATTTCTGAAGACTACTTTGACATGTCTTACATGCATGTATGTATTTGCATGCGTCTGCGCACACAGACACCTACACACAGATGTACATAAATCCATCTTAGATATCAGTGTCACTCTGTTCACGTCTGTCTTGAGCTTCCTCCGCTTTAATCTCCTTTGCTTCTTTACCCCAGGAATTTATTTCATCTGTCCGTCACATTTAAGGCCACCCACATACATACAACTGTGTGTGGACGCAAATGCCTAACAACAAGGGAACATCAGAGACACACGCTGGTGAACCTGACGCTTTCAAAAAAAGATTGGACATTAATTTAAAGTAGTCATGCCAATATGCAAAGAGGACAGCAGACAGACACACAGTGGGACAATTAACACAAAAAACAAATCTGAATCTTGGAAGTGAGAGGACTGAAGTGAACTAACTGAGGGCAGGAGTTCAGAAATATAACGTGTGGATTTAGTGATTTAGACAAGCAACAAACACTTCTAGAGCTAACAGGGTGCAAGTGGAGAGAGGCAAGCATCTAATATGGTCTCATTTTGATCTTACTAAAGCCTCTGAAACAGCTTTCTAAACTAGCTGGAGATGGGATAGAAAAGGATGAGTGATGCTAAAGCATGAGAGTTACAGCAAGATGGATGACAATCTGAACACACAGAAACACAGTGAGACACAGGTCTATTGTACTTGAATGGTGAATGAAATGATACACTTACTGTCTCAAGAACTGATTAGATCCTAATAAAAAATGCAGCTAAATCCTCAAATGAAGTGTAACCCTCTATTAAACTGTCACTGAAACACAAAAAAAAAACCTCAACTCCTTTACACTGCAGGAAAATAGCTTAATCTGACCTCTTAAAGTGCTCGTACTGTGGTTCATTGTTTAATGATTTTGCATTCTATTGTAATTACATTGGGTGTAAAATGACTTAATGAGAGTGCAGGCTATATGTTTTAATTTGAACGCCTTGCAGCTACAAGATATAAACAGAACAGCTACAGTGTTTTTCAACTTGGCACCATATGGCATTTTTTTGTTACTTAGCTCAATTAGGGAAACAAGGAAAGAAAAACTACAACTGAATTGTCCATGCCTATCTCGAAACTCGCAGCACAGTGAATCAAAAGCAGTTTGATAAGTCAGTCCCTCGTTTACTCCACAGCGCATCACCATAATTAGGAGTCACACAGAGTCATGGATGAATCCTCACATAAAAAGCAACAATAGAAAACAGTTTCTGAAAGAATATCATTTAATGTGCATTGTACCAGAAGTTTTAAGCCACAACTATTATAGTAGTTATTACATGAATGGTGGCAGAAATGGCAATTTAGAAGCATTAAAGTGGTGATGTCTTTAGTATCTAAATATTGCAAGTGAAATTAGATGCCGAACTGTTAAATTAGTTTTGGTCTCATGGTCTGGTCATACCAGGTCAAATTTTTTTCTGCAAAAGACAGGTGGTTTAAGAAAAAGATGTAAAAGATGTAAACCATGCACTACTGTATTTTGTGTTAGCAACAGCCCCTGTGAGGAAAAAAGCCATGGCACTGGTTTTACAAGATAAGATTGCCTACACAAATATTTCCCTCCAGAGTGGTGGATGGTGGGATGCTCATGCAAAATTCTACATAAATGCTACCTGATGCTAGAGATTTTTAAGGCCACAGTATTTCAGCACATCAGCTGCGTTTGTTGGCCCAATAAGAACATCGACTGAATAACATGACAATATGAGTATAATAGGTATTAAGTGCCTTTCATAAGGATTAATCAAAGAGGCAAACAAGCTTAAAGTAGTCATTTAGAAAACTATATGGATCCAGCTACTCACAACAGGAAATGTTTACAACAGGAAGACAGATCCACAGGCTGAAAGCATCCTGTGATATGAAGGAAAAGGCAGACTATTAGAGAAACAGACAGGTAATGCTTTCAGTCTCTCCACCTGGTGGTGTTTGCTCAATCGGAAGCCCTGAAACGCTGGTAAAGATTTTCCCCACACATAGAGTCTCTCCCATTTGCTACTCTCTCCATTTATAAACCTGGCTGCTAAGATAAAACATGGTGTGCAGTCCAGAAAAAAATATAAAAGGTACATTTCTCTCATTCAGTAACCTCAGTAACAGCAGCAGCAGCAGCATACCTGCATACGTTAATGATTTATGCTTTGAGCAGTGGCTTAAATCAGCACTCAGCAGAAGCTGTTTGGTTGACAGCACATTTAGAGGCTTTGTTTGTTGCAGCGGTTCTGCATTTAAATTAAAATGTTACTGTAAATATGTCTGTATGTAGAAGAAAGATAAAGAAAAAAAGTGAACATTTCGAAAACATTTCCTATTCCAATTTTTTCCAGCCCAGAAATCACAATCATTATTGCTTCAGCCGCTGCTTGTTTGTCTTCAAGTAAACTATGAAAAATTACTCTAACCTGCATATAAAAGCATTACAGCGCAAACACACACCTCAGGGTTTTACCCAGAAACAAACAGATAATATATAAGCACAGGATTAACAGCCATATACAGTATACAGTAGACACACACACACACACACACACGGTGCATGTACATGCCCACAGTGATGATGATATCTATCTGTAGGAATGAGAACAGACAGCGAGCTGCGATTCCTTTCACTTTTGACAAACACACCTTAGCCAATTCAATTACAGATATGACTCACACATACACGCACACAGAAAACTTCTCAATAACAATATATCAGAGCCTTCATAACAAATCAGCTCTTTTCCCCTTTTTGTTCTTGTATGTTGTGCCCCAAACAACAGCAATAATTGATTGAGCAGAAGAAAATACAGTAATGAAAACATTGTATGGCAATCCAAAAGAACTAGAAGGAGAAGCAATTATACACACATCACAAACAATACGTGAAAGGCTATTTTAAATGACATCAATAAAAAAGAAATGGCTGCATATCATCTCCAAGGCACAGAAAACAAAAAAGACACAAAAGGAAAATGTGAAGGCAATAATTTTCATCAAAGCCAATTCAGTGAATACATTTGTTTCTTCAATTCATGTAAATATAAAGTCTTTCAAGAACTAATTAATTAGGATACAGCTTATTAGAGAACAGACTGCTGGATTGTGCTAGCTAATGCAAATAATAGTACATACAGTATTTCCAGTTCAAAAAGGTTCTAGTTAATGTATTTTATACTGCACTAAAATTACACTCCAATAAGCTTAAATACGATATATTTCCTTGTAATTATTTAGGATTTCTTTCACCCAGCCCATCAGCCCAGATCCATACTAACCCTACAAACCCATGGACACACACACACACACACACACACACACACCATGTTCCGACTTGGGCTGTGGCTCAAATAGGAGCTGATTTAACTGACGTAACTGCAGTTTTCCTTTTCTACTGAGTCGAAACCCCTGGCAACCCAACTGTATCTGTCTCCAAAGACACAGTGACAGATCCGATTTCAACAGAGTGCTCTGAAAGACCTGGAAGAAGAGAGAGGGAGGAGGAGGTGAAAAGAGGAGAAATGGAGAGCTGAAGAAAGCGGAAGAGAATAATGAACCAAGGGAAATGTATCAAGGGAATGAGTAAGAGAAAGAATAAATGGACAGGAAAAGGGGAGGATGGGGGATACAGATAGGCAGAGAGCACGGAGGAGGAGGAGTAGAGAGGAAGGACAGAAGGCTCCTTTTGTTTCCTCTCCATCAGGAGCTGTCATCTTCCCTCTGTTGAACATGTTCTTTCATCTCCAGCCATGAAGAGATAAAGAGACAGAGAAACAGAGAGGACAGGAGGAGGACAAAGCTCTCATAAGTAACATCTATTAAAGTAATCTGATCTTTCTCCTTTCTCCTGCTTTCTCTCCATCCTGCAAAGAGTGTTTTGCTGCAGCCCGTGATCATAAGACGTCACTCATCCAATGAATCTGTCAAACATGGCTAATGTATGAATAAAGCACATTCTGTGCCGTGTTTTATTGTTTTCATGCATTCACGCATACCATACAATATTGGAACATATAGTGGTTAAACATGCACGTGGACACAGGAAGGTGAAAAATGTGGATGGAAAAAATTAAATATATCTAAGCAGGAAGCAGCGATCACAGAAGAGTTACTGTCAATCCCTTAATGCATAATATTTTTAATCTTGTCACTCCCTCTTGAGATTCTCTAATAGCACTTATCTCTGCATCCCACAAAGTCAGTTTACGTACTAGTAATTTGCTTTGCCAAATGCATTTTGGAGGAAATTTAATTGCTGCCCGAATAGGTTATGTTTACTGGCAGCATTGGTTGTAATGAGTGAATTGTTCTAACACTGCACAAAATTGCAGGAAAAGATCATGGTTCGGGTTGAATATTGACAAAGTCTCAAGCTCATCTCTTGCTTCAATTTGGTATAGTTATAGTCACAAAGATAGCTTATAGAGTTGTCATAGTAAACACTGATGCAACATTAACCCAATGTTCACTCTCCTTTTGGCTGTTTTTGTCCCCACCAAGTCCATATAAAATCTGTGGGGCCTTAATTTGTCTCTTCTACACTGCACCCCTACTTTGTGATTCATGCTAATGCAGATTATTTCTTACCTCACACGGATTCAGTGATGTATTAACATGACCAAATGTATATTAAGCAAGTAATCACTGTGAATATATATTTGGAAGCCATATGTGAAAGATTTATCATCAGTGTGCTGCAGCTACAACAAAAGTGAATGAAAAAGAGTGAAGAGAAGGTGAGAAACACTTAAATATTGAGAGGAGAAGAGCAGAGAGTGATCCAACATCCAGTACTTCTTGCAGGGAACCAATCTTTTTCCCCCCAGCGCTGCCTGCCACAGTTGCACCTCTCTTCGACTACAAAGCCTGCAGGTCTCGGGTCTCACATATTTGAACAAAAACTGCATTCAGACACACAATGAGGAGGTTTGTTTATCTGGAATTTTACTCCTCTCGTTTCTTCTTTTTCCCTCTAATGATACTGATGAATTATTAATTTTGTTTCTTGTACTTTCTTCTGATACATTCTCTGTATATCCATAGAGCATTCGGAAGTAATACAATCATTCGAAAAGACAGCTGAAAAGATTGACCGTGCGAGATAGAATGCATGCAAGATTTCATGTGAAATTTTCTGAATAAATTCATGCCTAATGTCAAGGAAAGTCATAAATTTATAGACAGCCAGCAGCCCTTCATAAACTGCAGAATATGAAAATGAAAACCATAAGTAAGTCTAACTTCGTAAGCATTAGCATTTTTGTATTGTAGCATATTTTGCTCATTATGCTTACTCTGAAGGCTGGTCAGCTGGGGTTTGAGAGTAAAAAACCCCCAAAAAGTTTCCGTTGTTTGAAATATGCCAGGCAGCTGCAAGAAAGTAATATGAGTAAGAAGGAAAAACTGAACATGATGTATTGCAAGACATTTGCTGACGCAGGTGTTATGGGGCAGATATTCAAATGCCAGCATGCCAAATGCTTCTGCTGCTAGAATACACCATGCTGCAAAATCCTGTAATGATAGATTTCTGGTTTTTCACAAAGCATTTTGGACAATGTGGCTTCACTTTTAATGCAGATCATTATCAGCTCTGAACCTCTGGATCTGAACTTGAATTTAAGAGATTGTAGTCAACCGATTTAGACACATACACATTTCTGCAACTGCATGAAAAGCATAAAAAGTCAGCAAGATTTTACCACGTTATAAAGAGTGAAAGGAGTGAAACATCTACTTATGGGGTTGAAGTGTAACCACTGACGTGAAAAGAAAATAAGAAAACAGAGCTGGAGTTTTGAGGAAAAGAGATGCCAGACGTGCAGGGGCATCACTCTTTGTCTGCTAACCCATGCAAACTTGGAACACAGACTGTTTATGTCAGCACAAGCACCACGTTAGCATAGTCCGAGCTCTGTGAGACTTAAGATAAGCTACGTGGCAGACGCTGACTGCATCACAGATAAAGGATGGATGGAAAATTACACTGGCAAGCAGGAAAATAAAAGCAAAAGGGGTTTAGAAAGGGTGAAACATGCACAAACACAAAGAAAACAAAAACACAATGATAGAAAAATGTCAATACAAAATTAATAAAAGCCAGAATTAAAGGCCTCATTAGTTTAGCTTTGTATTTAAACTTCAACTACCAACTATGTTAGGGTTAGGGTTGTTGTTTTTCCTTGAACAGATCAATATTTTTTTACATAGTGTTTTTTGGCTCTGAAGGAAAATTAACAACCATAAAAAACAATGGATACAATAACAGGCCAGCAACAGACTTTGAGAAATGTTTTTATCCGTTTATACCACTTCACGGTTTTCACAACATGCAGCAGGATTTTTGGCTACTGTGCTTTTCCAACTGTACCTGGGTGAGCGGAGGAATGGGGAGCAGGATTGGTAAGTTAAAATATGTATCAGAGATACTTTTTTTTTTTTGTATTGATTATTTTATGGGATGACTACGTTGGCCTGTGTGTTACTCTACGATGCAGTACACGTAAATTATGAAGCTAAAGCTACAAAAATGTTACAATAGACCTACAGCCATGCTCCAAACAATCTATTGCCATTTCACGGTATAATAAATGATTGGGTTTTTACAACTCGGTATCGCACATTAAACAATACTGTGAGCTGACTGCATGTTATGTTTGAGCAGTAGACTTGCCAAAAGCATGTGTATTGTTTAGCCTGTGTTTTCATGTGGGCATCTTTCTCTATAGCTTATTGAAACAGTATCTAAACTGGCGAAAGATAGGGGTAGTTGCCAACAAACGCTGTTTTGGGCATAGTTTGGCCCAGTGGAAAACCAGTCCAGAAGCTGGCCAATCAAAACAGAATGGATTGCGGGGAAATGTTCAAATGAGTCTTTTTAGTCTCAAGGCCAGAGAAGCTGTTATATAAGGAGGGATTGTAACATGTATTTGCAGTTTCCTTAACTTGAAAATCATGTAATCTTGTATCAGTGGACCCCCAGAATAAAATATAAACTCTAAGTTAAGTATTTAATTTCTTTCACTAGTGTAAAAAACATTCTTCAGTGTCATACAGTTGGCATAATAATACTGCAAATGCATTATTATCATGCATTACAGTCCTACAGTAATTGTGCCATTACTGTTTTGCCACCACAAGCCACCATGTCTTCTTGACTCCATCCAACTGGCTACTTTTCTGCCAAAGATGTTGGCATAGTTTGATCACAGTGAAAATCTGGCGAGAGATCCATGTCCCAGACTCTGGTGTTTATATCTGTTATGCGGCTTCATACAAAAGCAAAAAATGTATTGCTCTGCTGCTTTAATTTTTCTCTTTTTTTCTGCAGGTGAGTGACTGTAGAGTTTTTCTCTGGAGGTCAGAATTTATTACAATATCAAAATCAGTCCAGTGAGAAAGACATTTTTTTTGTGTTCTGGTGAAAACATGGGTTTGTGACCCTTACATAAAAACTGCTGAGAATAAAAGATTTGCCTGTGTCTTGTGGTTTTCAAATCAAATTAAATAAACTTCCTGCAGTTTCAAGAATAAACACAGTTGAACTCACTGGTCACAGCTTTTATTCTCAGTCTTCCATGCCTGAGTCGACACACCTTGTCCCCCTCTCAGCAGTGTTACATAGAGGGAAACACTGTAGTGTTTCCCTCTTCCTTTTGAGAAAATAATGATTTTGCATAAAGTCACAATCACTTAATATGACAGATACTCATTCCTGTTTAACAGCAGGGTGTCTACATACAGGGGGGAATATTCACAGTGGGAACTGCTGATTATTTTTTTTTAACCTATCAGTGTAATGAACAGAAATGCACATGATATCTCTAACATATTCAGTATTTCAGCTTATTTGAAAAAGACACAGTGCTGCAGCTCTTACTATAATTCATTAATTAAAGTATAATTCTTCATCAACATTATTGCTACTGCATTGAAACTGGTAGCCTTGATCAGTGATAATAGATGTGATGAAAGTTAATAATAAACACAGAAAAACTTAGACCCTTTACAGACTGGTTCATTTCAGTAACCTACAGTATTAAGAACAAATAAAGAGCCTTGAGCATACCTCAATATTTAATAACCCATTCATGCCAAATGCTACTCAAGCTTCCATATGTTCAATGCAGCTGAACAAACAATTTTTACCAGATTGCCAACAAAACTTCAATGGGCAAAAGAGGTTTTGAAGTTGGTTCCAGCATTGTCTTTTTGGTTCATTTATTTGCCTGCCCATGGTAGTTTTACATAGAGGCACAGTGGGCAGGCAAATACATACTGTAGTTCCACATGCCCATTGCAAAACTTGGTGAGACTGGCGGCCTTGATCAGTCATTAAAGATATACTTAGAGCGGCTATAATTCATATTTATATATGCTATAAAACTGAGATTGGGGTAAAGTAATAATTTATAAGAAAAATGTGAGTAAATTTTACACACTAAAAAGAGCCAATTCGAAAAAAAAAAAAATCTTAATTCAACAAATCTTAATGAATAATAATATGAACTGTTTTACTCATTTTTTGTTGAAAAGCCTTGGTCATAATACACTGAGTATAATTTAAATTTAAAGACACGATAACTTGAAGAACTTGAATAGTGATTCAATATGTCCAATAGACAATTAAACACTTGTTGGTTTTAATCAACTTCTGAAGCATTTCTGGAACTGTGGAAGGCTGTCCACAAAATTGCACAGCCTCAAGAATAACTGTGTCACACCTGTTGTATGCAACGTATCTAAGGGAGAGTTACACAAATAAATGTTTATCAACAAATTTAGCAACTATAAATGCTCTTTTTATTTTATACAGTAGTATTAGCTCTGAAGGAGTAGCTGTCATTAGTCAACTCTGTAAGCTCTCACTTTGTTACAAATGAATCTAAGCAAAAGTTCAATCAGGGGGACACTTTATCCAAACCTGTCCCCTTCTTTCCCTCTGCACCTAACTCCATCAGCCGTTGGAGTTGGATTTTTTCTCTCTCTTCCAATCAGTCTCCAACTCAGCCTCCATGATCCAATCATCTCATAGCTGTCAATTTTTAAAACTGCCTCTCTTTGCTCCTGTCAGCTGTCATTTCAGCTTTGTGTGTTCAACCCTCCTCCACCACTTTCCACCATTACTCATTGATCAGTGCTCCATGCGTCCTCTATACTCATCAATCTCCTGCTCCATCCTCATCTTCATCAAAGCTCTCCATCACTCGATCCTCATCAGACTTTGGATCTCCTTCTCAGCCTCACCTTCCCTTTGTCATTTCTTTAGGGTTACCTAACACATTTGATTCTCCAGTCTTCTGCTCGACCCACTTCTACATTAGCCTCTACCCACTACCAGTATTTGGGTTCCATTGTGGGATATTTACTAAAATTCCCCATGATCCGAAATCCCTTACAGTCACTGAGCTTTGTCGTCACGATGCAGTCTAATTCCCAAAGTCAATTTTTCTAAGACTCTTAATTCTTTTATATACACTAGACAGTGAAAGCTTTCAGTTCCTTTCCTTTTATGTCTTTCAAGATTCACCTAACTTCCTTTACTGTTACTTTCTTACCCTTATTGTGTTTATGCTTATATGGTTATATGTTGTATGGCTTGATAATGTTAATGTTCTATGTGATAATGTAGTTGGATCATCTCTTTCTCCAGTAGCTAACTGCTACATTAATCAGAGGTGGGTAGAGTAGCCAAAAATTGTACTCAAGTAAAAGTAGCGTTACTTCAAAATTATATTACTCAAGTAATAAGTAAAAAGTTGTCATCCAAAAAAATTACTCGAGTAAAAAAGTACTTGGTGAAAAGCCTACTCAAGTAGTGAGTAACTGTTTGATCGTAATGTCTGATTTATAAAAAAAAAAAAAAAAAAAAAAAAAAAGATGCAACCAGACAGTCAAAAATCTAAAATAATGTGCAAATTCTAGTATTTCCAAATAATAAAATAAACAATGAGTAAAAATAAATAACATCTTTACAAAA
>JAUMHL010000010.1:14623008-14650310 GCA_032362345.1 Sandelia bainsii | reverse complement strand
AAAACAAGTCCAGTTGCCATTGAAAACTGTTTTTTGAGATAACCATGACCTGGATGACTGAGAATCTTCACAGATAATCACAGTAATACTATGTAGCAATACATGGTAGTAGAATCAATTTGTTGGATGAGATTTCTACAAATATAGACTATCACCAGACTAATCCTTTAAAATCAGCTTGGATGGGTAACAGGGTTTTCAGGTTTTGAACTGTGATCAACACGATTCCACAGTTTCATAATGCCTTCCTCTGCCGTTACAGATTGCTACAATTACCGTTTGTTCAGAAGCATTTCAAGGAGTTTTTTTTCCCCCCCCTGTGGCCTGTACCCAATACATGCGAGTGTATGCATGCTTTGCACTTGTGCAGCAGATGTGTGCATAGGTGTGTGTGAAAGAAAAAAGGGGAAAAAGCTTTCCACAGTTCAAAGTGGTGACCTAAATACAGGTACCATGGTAATGTACCATACTGGATCTTCTCAATAGCATGAAAAACAGCTTTAAAATAAATCTAATTTGGAGTCTTTTCCTTTGGATCCAGAACTTGCATTTTGCAGTGGCAGCATGTTCTCATAACACACTCGTTTACAACAGGTTGTATGCCACAACATTGTTATTTAGATATAGATAATATAAAAATTCATGACATGAAACATTTCCCTGCAAAAGCTGCATCATAGATATGTCAACTGTGTCAAACTGTGAGCTGAAGTCTGTAGTCAAAAACTATAGCCAAAAATAAGAAACCAAGAATTACATGTTGTTTGTCAGGTCTGAATTATGTGTGAAGCCAAATCTGCCAGCACCTCTGTCAATACAGAGATATAGAGCACAATGAGAGACGTAGGACGAGGTGACAAATCACCACTTAAGCTTCTGCTGCCTGCCCACACTGCAGAACAATTCAGACCTGGCCATATGTGAAAAACACTGAACACCATGACAACAATGGAAAAATATGGTGCCGTTTAAATTGTCACCAAGCTTATGTAATACAAATGAAGACTATCTCAGTGTCAATGACTTTAACCCTGTAGCATTGACCCTTTCATTCAGATTTTTCCTTTTGTGTTCTGCAATATATTAAAGGAAAAATGGTCTTTCTATAAACCATGTTTGAATTTACAAGCTCACCGACATTGCCAACAGAAAGTAAACAGGTTTAAAGTTCGTATTCTTAACAGAGAATAATCCCAGTAAAAACCTGCACAGAATTGTTGTGATAAACAACTATAGAGATTTGGAGTCATTACGTCACATCCGCTCCATTAGCATCTGCACTCAGTGCATTGACTAATTGACTAACTTTAACTTTCATATACTGTAGAAGTAACAGAATACATAATGTTAGTAAAGTACGAACTAAGGTCAGCACAGATACTAAATCTCAGAGCCATTTAAATACAATTACCTCATGACTGGAAAGCTGTAGATTAAATTAACAAGCTCTTGCAACACTGCTTCCTAACACAGGACACCACTAAAGTACAATATGAGCCATGTTGGCTTTCCTATCCTCCTGTTTTAATTGGTTTTCACAGATACATTTACTTTGGAAACATTAACACACATTTAATACCAGAAAACCTGGTTGCATGGCTGTTTCTTTCCATCATCATCATTTTGTTACTTTATTATAATTTGACATCAGAGAACGTATCTGTGCTTTATATGTTTATGGGAATTAAAGCTGAAACAATCAGTGGACTGAACAACTTAACATTTTAATGTTATTTTAGTCTTGTTTGTTTCCCTTCATCTACACAATTGAACTGTCCAGGGACTGCAGATGATAGAGTCATTTGGCTAAATCTGTTGTATTTATCTCAGAGTTTAATTGACAAAAAGTGTGATGTAACCAATTTAATAAACAAGCATGTAAAAATGGGACAAAAAAGTAACAAGACCAGTAATGCAAAATCTCAGCTCCACAAAGGTGAGACGTGAATTTGTCACAATTTCCCTGCTATTTTTTAACCAACTCATTAAGCAAGAAAATGAATATATTTGCAGTCCTAGTAGAAATTGTCTTGCATGCCAGCCTTTGAGGAACATCAGAGAGACACTAAAGAACAGAGTTGGTTTCTCACTGACTGACTTTTCATTGAGCAAATTATTAAGTTGTTTCTCTGAACTTTAATAAAATAAAGATAAGATTCTTCCAAAATCAAGGGAGCAGAATGTGGGTCCTCTGATCTCTGGATTATCTCTCTGCACACAGTGCTCCTCAGTCAACAAACATTTGTCCATTTCTAACATATTACATACTTAATGAATGCTATCTCAAAGTTAAGTTTCAGCTGTCACCCACTGCTTTTAAAAGCCATCTCCATGTTGCAGACTTTAAGCTTCATCAGTTCTAATCAACTCAAAAGGCTGACCAGACCTGCTGCCTCGTACACCAGCCGGTTCTCCTGATGCTGAAATTTTTAAAAATGACAACAACCCACAGCTGTCAAGCCTGTTATGGGCTAATTTTAGATTAAACTATGTTGCACATGTCAGAGCAACTGTCAAGCAACAGTGACGGATCATCCACAGGGAACATGAAGGCTTTACAAAAAAACAAACAAACACACGGCATGAGGGAGGGAAACTGAATTTTGCCAGCAGGAGGACAGAAGGCATAAGAGGTTTAGGAGAATGTCAGGGTGCAATCTCTTGAGCTAGCCATTTTTTGACAGCTGACAGAGGACTGAAAAGGTGGTGGCATAGTTGCTGCACATTAGCAATGGGATCTGGAAATTTATAGTATTTGGTATGTGATTTATATGCAGTGTAATTGCATCTTATTATAGGAATAGTTGGTGTTTTGGACATTGGTTCTATATGGACTAATATGTTGGATGGAATCATCCTTTTTAATTTAATTATTTATTTTACTACTATTTAATGATTTTAGGTTATTGAGCTGTATTTGTGTGTATGTATGTAGGTGTACATGTATACTGACTGGATGTGATTTATGATGTGTGCAGCAATTTTTCCTTGCTCCAAAAGCAATTTCTCCTTAGATACAATAAAAGCAACCTAATCTAATCAAAGACATCACATTAAACGTATTGTATCCACATAATGGCTGCAAGCTCCGAGACTACTGATGAAAGATTTTCAGCAGTAGTATGTGCCAAATAAACTTTTACTCCTGATTTTATCTCTGAGATTACAGTTTTTTTTTATGTGAGCTTTAATTGACTGACACATTGATACGAAGCATGATCAGATGATGTTATGATGAAATGCATCCAGTGCAGATCATCTTTCCAAACTGGAGCATGAAGGACAAAGGCAGTTTTAATTTCCCGTTAGATCAGATGGGATAAGACGAGAAGAGATGAGAGCATACAGTATGTTGTTGCCATTACACCGCTGCTGTATTGATTGATTCTTTCCAATTTGTATATGTTTTTCCTTCATTAAGTGACAGTGCCACAGTAGCATATGCAGAGATGCTGGCAATAGACTCTTCCTGAAAATAAACATGGTGTCATGTCAGATGAAAACCACATATTTAATTTTTTTCAGATTTTTCTGAAAAACCTCTGTTTGCTGTGCTAATGTGTTTCATAATGTATTTTTCCTCCTGTTTGTATAAATGTTCTTTTAGTCGTTTTATTTCTTTATTCTTTTGCCAAGTTTTATGAGTTCACTTCTGCTTTTTTTGTGTCTTGCTACTTAGTTTGGAAAACATAGTAAGTTTAAATCACCATTTGAAACCTGCTGTATTATGTATGTAAATGCATCAAAGCTGAATTGTTAGCTCATAACAAATGGACAATGCAAACACAGCGGAACTCAAAATATTTAAGATCTTTGTATTAGCTTCACGAAAAAAAGAGCTTGTGAAGACACACAATGTGTTTAAGTGAGAAAACACTGAATAGAAGCAACTTTCATTTGTTAACAAAAAAAACATTGTTTCAAAAATTTTGAAATTTGCAGCAAAACTTCATTACAATTTCCTACTTTATACCACAATCTTTGCACATTTGTACAATCCAGGTTCCATAACACTTTAACCAGAAAGCAGCAAAGGTTGGGAACATCAATAACAAGGGTGATAGAGAGAGATGGAGAGAGACTAAAATAGCAATATCAACTATATTTAGTATATTATGTTATACATCCACAGTACATGTTAATTTTACAGGAGTATGGATGCACAGATGCTGAAATGTTCCTATAAATACTGCAAATCACATTTGGCACAGAAGAGCACAATGCTGGTTTTGTAGCAAAATAATCTGCAGTATATTTTACCTTGACCTGTAATGTAAGAAGCAGAGAGAAGTCCCAAGATAACTGCAGCTGATGGAAACTGAATAAATAAATAATTAAATGAACAAAAAGCAAAACATGTTAAGTTTTAAAATCAAGAGACCAAATTTATAAATAACCACCTGAACCTGCAGCCTCCTGTAACTCAAGGGAACAACCTGGATAGTTCAGTGTATTGATTTTCTGTGACTGAGTCAATAGCTCTTTTATACAAAACCCCCGCTGTATTGGTGAGAAGGTGTCCTCTTTTTAAGATGTCTTTGCCTATTTACGCTGTACTTAAAAAAGCCACCCTAAAGGCACTCCAGTGTACATTTTAAAGAGGTGCTGGCATCCCAGGATTAGTGACCTGATGTATAACGTTAAGGCCGACATAAAAATATAACATGCACATGGGATATACATAATTTTCAAAACATTACTGGTGAATGAACCATGATGTGCTTTTGCCCATTTTGCACATTCAAGACATAATTTGGACTCAAACAAAGATGATGTGCATCAAGTTTCAGTTTGGGCCATGATGTAGTTGGAGGAGAAGTGGAGACTCTAGGACCGCTATAATGTGCAGCTGTGGAGTAGGAAAAAATTACTGGATTTGGAGTTTGACTAGGCAGGGGTCTGGTTAAGCATAGAAATACATAATTGGTGGGGCTATGTCACAAAACACTGACCACCTTTGTACCCACCTCTGACACCACCTCTCAAGGTGGCTTAAAGGAGGGTCAACACAGACCTCCCATGCCAGTGTGGTAACTTTTACACAGAACAATGAAGTGGCGTATTGGCATGGCAAACCTCCCTCAAATGGGCAGTGTAGAAGAGTGTGTGTATGTTTGTGTGTCTCAATACATGAACTCCTCACAGGTAATGGTAGAGAGATCGAGATGTTGTAATTGGAACTCCTATTCATTCAGTCTCAAGCTCTATAATACACACACACAGCGAGAGGCGAGGTGAAAGGGTAACAGTCTCAGGTGGGTCTATGCTCAGCACTTTGCTTTTATGTGGAAATTCAACCATTCCAAAATAACTTCTCTAAATTTAGGTGAACTGACAGACGTCGATGAGCGTGTTTGAGTGTATACACACACACACACACGTATTAAACGTGTTGTGAGGACAGACAGTTTTACACAGACATATTAGATATTAGAGTTAGGGATAGGCAAACAGTGATTATGTTTTTAACTTAAACATAATCACTGTAATTAAAAGTAATGTATTACGAATTGATGTTAACATGACTGAATGTGCATACGTCAGTTAGATTACTGTTTAAATACTGTGTATGCATGTTATGTTGGTGTGTTTTGTGCTACAAAATACAGTTTGTCAGCTGTTTGTAGCTACAGTACATACTTGTGTGTATGCCTACAGCGGTCAATGAGTCTTGAGAAGCAGTGACTGTGCTCTTATATGAAGTGTTTCTCTGTGGAAGCTGTGCAGTAAAGGCACTTGTGAAGTAATCTTTCACTGACAATGATTACTGTTTACTATGAAATGCTTGCAATACAATAAAGATTGGGTTAGTACACATCAGTTGAGTAAAAACAAACATCACAATGAGCAGCATTTACAGTATAGCTCCTGTTGGATGGAGTAATGATGTACATATGTAGTCATGACTACAGATGTAGTATGTGACCCTCTTCAAATTAATACAAGAAACAAAACATAACGTCATATTTCATTTTCTACATTTTTCAGACCATTTGAGATTTAACTGCTGATCTTTTAATTATACACTGGCAGCGCTATAATGATAAACCAACTTTTAATACAAGAGTAGGGAATGAAAATACGGATAGTACATTTTATTTTTATTTTTTGGGGGGCCAATTTGCTAAACATACACTACATTTCGATGGAAACCTAGCAAATAAATGGTTTCCAGAAGAAAACTGCAGATTGTATGTACATGGATTCAGTAAGTGCAGTAGCAATAGCATTAGCTGCTAAAGTTAGCATAATTTGCCTTGTGTTGATTTCTGCTCTCAATACTGAAGTTTACTGTCAATGTTCAGTACAGATCACCAGGACAGTTAATTGTGTTAACTGTCTAATTGCGGTGCCATTATGATACAACTGCATGTTTGATGCAATATAAACATGTCAGGCAGTGTTGTACACACAAATGTGACACTTCATTCAGTGTGGGGATGTTGATTGCAAAAAGCAGGTATGTGATTGCAGAGCATATCAAGTGAGGAGGAAAAGCGCCAGGTGTGTACTCAAGGCACAGAAATGCAGAAAGATATTTAGAAAGACCAGTTTTGAAGAACCACACCGATTTTTTTTTAATCAAATTCCATGCAGAATTCGGGATGGATCTTTGATTGTTTGCAAATGCAGCCAAACTCTTCTCTTACACAGTGAATATCTTTCTGGCCTTTTTTGCAGCATTACCATATGTTGCTCTGATTCATCACTACGATCCAAACGTACTGTACAATGTGATCAATAACCTTTCTGACCTCAATTAGACAAATCCTGATGAACCTCCTCTTGTCATTAATGTAGTCACTACATAATGGCTAAATTAAATACAAAATAAAATATTCATATTCATTTCTGCTCATTGTCAAGATTATTCTTATTTGAGTACAACTAATATTATCATCGTCATCTATCAACATTTGGGAAATTTGTTTAGTGAGAAAACATTAAATCTTGTTCTATAAAATGCCCAAGATTAAGAATAAATGCTTGTCACAAGTTGCAAGTCTTCTAAGAAGACTTACTGTTTCTTAGAATCAGTTCATTATGATATGAGCAGAAAAAGTTGCAAGTCTGAGAGTTCCTTACAATTTACTTTTATCAGTAATTAAAATGTTAACTGTTCTGTTGACAGACCAACGTGCGGATCATTTCAGCACAGTTCTCTTCATTGTGCATGTGAAACGATAAAATCCCTACAGTGTTAAAGTCTGCTGTTTCTTAAATGGATGGTAATATCATCCACAGCCGATGAACAGTTACACGTCTTTCTTTAGGCTCTCAGGCAGCAGCGCAGAGACTAGAAACAGGTTTGATGAATCACACCCCAATGTACTCACATTCCTTCAGCTTATCATGCACTACGTGCGGCCTAACAGTAATTTAGAACCCCGGGGAGTCACAGCTAAATCCTCATAAAGATATACTTTAACATAAAAAGGCTGTGGAAAAAACTGGCAGATAAGCAGCTGTATCAAGAGGAATATGGTGTTTACCAGTTGTGTATAAGTAACTGCAGAGAAATCATTTTTACTGCATTTTAATAATTTGTATTCGAGAGGAACTTCGGTCTCATCTAAATAATTTTTCTCGTCTTTGAATGAAGGACTAATAAAAAAAAAAAAGAAAAAAGGATTATACAGGATGAAAATATCATTTTTTAACTAAAAGCATGTCCTTCAACAGCACTGCATCATTCCAAATGAGAAATAAAATGTGTCATTAACTTTATGCAAGTCACTGTTTGTCAGCTTAATCATCATAACCATTTATTCTGTGGTATTACCTCCTTACTGCCTCTGCGACATGTTTTATTACTGACAGTAACACATTAATTCATACAGCATAAAAGTGCACCTACTTCTAGCAAAGTCAAAATGCTAAAACTGGTTTGCACTGATCCAACTTCTTATACCTCAACTGAAGGTCTCAGTCCTCTTTTTCTCAAATTCAAAATATGTAAATCCAAACTAAACCCAAATGCCATTCTGCTTGATCATTGGAAATTATTTTTATTCAGGTATTCAGTATTTTTGAAAATCGGTATAGTATCACAGGCATAATATTGCCATATCTAATAATTTCAATATTTTCTTACACCCCTCCAATCTGGCAAATTGAATGACTGCATACTTCTGACCTTAAGCAAAAAATATTTTGGTTGTTGCAGCATCTGAAATGTGGGGATATAAAGCTTTTCTGAACTTCTAGATTCTAAATTTCTAGAGTCAGGACTGTTGGACTAAGCACAGAAATTATAACAAGCATTTTTCAGTATTTTGTGTCATAAAAAAATTATTCCTTCCATTAAGTGAGAAAATAATGAGCAAACAATGATTGCTTGCAGCCCTAATCTCTAAACATACATACAGATAAACACCTGTAAATACTGCATTTTTTTTTTTTACAAATTTAGGTTCTTTTAGAATAATTTCCAAATTCACAAGTAGTGGGATTCATGAAAAATACCAAATTCTGCCTAGTTAGACAGGTGCTAAGTAAAAAACAGAAATGATGATATCTAACCTGTTAGGATTTAATCAATCCTACTACTCTAAACAAACATTTAAATGTAAAAATCCTTAATAAAATAAATCAACCCATTCTAAAAACTACCCTTTGGTCAGATGGATATACAGTATCTAGATATATGGATAGATGCTCATCTAATCAGCTCATTATTGATTCTGAGTGGACATTTGTGCTCATTTTGTAGAAATTCCCTCTAGGTGTTCCTGAGATACTGCGTTCATGAGAATAGGATGGACCGACAACCAGAAAACAATGCCTCGGGACACAGCTGTCACCAGTGTGGATGCATAAAAATGACCCAAGTTCAATTAGTTACAATCTAAAATGTACTCAACATGAACAACTGTCAAAAACAGCAGCAATACATGTAATTTTCCTGCACTTTACTGTTCACGCTCTCTGCATCACATCAAAATGCACAATTTTCTCCCGTCATGTTTATCATGCACCACATGATCAGAGCTGTTAAATCTGCTCACATCCACTCAGGTGTTATAAATATTGATACAGAGACTTCTGGCCTATTGCAATAAAACCCGACCTGACTTATACATAAAAAGAAAAATATATATACTGTATGTGTTTTTGTTTTACCTATTTTACAAGACAAAAATCACATAACACCTTGTCTACAAAGTATAAAAAGGAAGAGCCTCTGGAGAGTTTTCACACTGAAAAAATGCATATCAATAGTATGCTGTTGACAGCAGCACATTCATTCAACTCATCACTTCAACTACTGCATGTACTGTAGTGAAAATTCTGCAACCGACAATTGGGCTGAACCCTAAATGAGATCTAAACCTTAACAGAATAAATTTCTCATTCACATAGTAACTACAGTGTCCAATCAGCATTTTCTTCCTACTGCATCATCTTTGACTCATAAACCAACCTTGCCTGCTACCCAACTAATTTGACAGATGACCTGTTGAGTAAATCGTAGACGTTCATGTGGAGTTGACACAGCAAACAATGGCCTCCCTGTCTAAATGTCTGCAAAGCACCGCTAAATAAATCATCTTTTATCCTCTTTCCACTGACCTGTGTGTTTGTGAGAGTCACCCGATAGCCCAAATTGAGGTTTAAGCTCATACATTAGTCTGATCCGTTAAGATGAATCACTAGGAAGGAAGGTAAAATACTATGTTCTAAACTGAGAAAAGTAACGAGAAGTTTTGAACTGAAAATTGATTAAAATAAAGATTAGTCTGCTGCCAAATCAATTCTATACACAAATATTCACCTGTACTTTTAAATTGTTGAATTAACGGTGACAAAAGGTGCAATTAAAAGCTTTCCTGACACAGGAGAGCTGGGGTACACTTATTTTCACTGTAATACAGCTCCACATTAGAGGGAAAGTGGCTGCTGGTGAATATTAAAGGTACAGTAGTTATCAAATAAAACATATCCACTTACCTCATGTTCGCACGCGTGCGTGCGTTACTAAATGGATCTATTCATCCCATAGAGGATGTGGTTTCTCCACTGACCTCCCCGCTGCTGCCTGTGGCATACAAAACTCTTCTTCAATCCAGCCTTCGCTTCCTTCACACCCCACACTTTCTGCTCCACCACCTCCTCTCCATCTTTAATCAGTTCATCATCAGCTCATCTCTCTCTCCTCCAGCCTCCCTCTCCTTATCTTTTCATTTAATTGCTCATTTTGTGCTCCCCATTCTCATTTGTTCTGTCTCTTCCTCCTCCTCCATCACCCGTCCCCCTGTTTAATTATTAACCCGAACAGTCTTTAGTCTTCCTTACGTCCAACATGCAACATGACTTGCCAAATTATATATCATCAGATGTCACATATCAGGTCCAGTTATTGTACAACTATGGCACAGAAAGCTCAAACATTTGTATCCACTTCTTTTAAACCCTTTATCAAATCTGTTGTTTTACAGTTTAACTCATATTTCAGAATTTCTCTTTCTAACCACATTAAAAACATTGATAATTTGAATGTAATTTTTGAAGACAGGAGATCAAAATCATTCAAATTGATCCTCTGGGAATCATGGATGCCTTTACAAAGCTCCATGGCAAACTATCAACTACTAAGATATTTCTCTTTTGTTAAGCCAACATTTTTTTTATTGTCAAAATTTTGACACTTCAAAAAAGTTGATAAAGAAATGAAGGTGTGGAGGGAATTTAAGAGAACTACAGTGTTTGCAGTAGGTGGTAATAACACAATGAAACACCACACCACACACAGTATTACAGAAATAGAGTAAGTAGGATGAGGTCTATTTGAATCTCATTTCTTTAGTCCATCCTTTTTCACCGATACAGCAGTAAGAGCTCATCCCAATCATTCAAATTCCTAATATACACAAACCCCTTATTTGTAGTCCGCTGGTGCAACACAACTAGTAATAATCCTTTTAACTAATCCACATAAAATCTCACAATTCTAATCCATTGCATGATGGTCCACGGGCAGTCATTCTTCTGTAAACACTTCTAACGGTGCTCTGGCATGCATAATTAAATTGTGATGTAATTGTTGTATTGCTGGGTTTGGCAACAGCTTACTATTCAACTGCTGAGGGTTATACTTACAAATGCTATAATGAGGTTGGACACGGCCTAGTGGTGTTTTATGTACAAGACAAGCATGATCAGACTGAGAACGAAGAAAATTACACCATGTCAAATTAAATACGTACAGTACGTTTCAGTGTGGAAAACAATAACAAATATGATGCTGCTAAGATGGATGAGATATGATTAGATTACAATATAATTGCCATTACGGACTGTTTCAGTAATGGTGATAATATAAACACTCAAAAAACATGTTTCATACTACATAAAACTATGGTAGATGTGTTTTAGTGCAAGCTGTCCTGAACAAAAAAAGTATCTGATAATGGTCAGTCAAAAAATAATCCAGCACATAACCTCCAATAAAATGGCAACTTGACATTTTAATAAAATACTTATTACTTAAAGTACAAAAGTAAGAGTACTCTACAAAAAAAAAAATATATATATATATTTTAAACAATGTAGAATTTGATGCTGTTGATAACTTAAATGTAAATAGCTAAAAGTCTAGTGCAGATTTGTTTGACAAATTGTCAGAGGTGAAAATTATGGTAAAATGTGCTGTTACGTACAGACCTGTGGAACAGAAACAACTGTAAAAATAAACTGATTTAAATTACAAATAGAAAATATGCAATTACTAAAGTGACTCACCTAAACCATCACTGGTGCAGCCCGTTTGTTTAAGAATTTAGACAATTGGTTAAATTGAGGACACTTTAATACACTCAAGGTGTTTCATGTAACTATAGTATAAACACAAGTACTGGTGTATCTGTGACAAAAAACACTGATGACAAAACAACACCCCAAGCAACTCTGCAAAAGCATTATTGAAAAGCATATATCAGAAGAACATTTCCAAGTCACTGACTATAGTCAAATTCGTTATTGTGAAATGAAAGGAAAATGGCACATGTGAAATCTGCTAATGTGATTGTGCAAGTATATAACTAATGAGGGAGGCCACAAAGACAAGTAAAAATGAAGTTATAAGCTTTAGTGGCTGAGTTGGGTGAGACTGAATACAACAGGTGCCTGGGTTCTGCTGCATTTTTATTTTATAGGCATTGTAGGTCATTTTAAGTTGCTGAATAAACAACCAATTCTGCTTCTCTGGTGAGGATAATCTCAGAACAGTTGCAGTTAGCCACAAAAACTAAGCATTATGATGACTCAATTTACAACTGCTGTGAACTTCAGTTTAGCAAATGGGCTTCTAAAATGTGGTGTTGCATTTTTGTCCACACCATTTTTTCTAAACATCTTCAATTCACTAATTATGTCATATCTTTTTAGGGCAATGACGTTCACCCCCTTTGAGTTCGAAGAATTGGAAAACCCAGAGCAAACAGTACTAAACTTCTGGCAGCTCGCGGTGGGTGACCACATTACAAGAGAGTTTTTTCCTCCTCACCCAATTACTTTACGTCCCCATCTACTGTTCACAGAAGCCCATGTAGGTAGAACATGTTTTATCTGGTGCAATAATTGCTTTCATAACCATCAACTTAAAAAAAATAAATAAATTACATTTGTAGACTAATGAAGATAAAGGTCAGCTGATGTGCTTGTAACATCAGAAAGCTTCTAAAATACAATACCACTGTAAATGGTTCTGTTTAGAGTCTCAAATACATTAAGTTGAATGTTGAATGAACAGATGCTATATAGAGTTGAAAAGCACGCTCTAAAGCACTCCTTATGGTTGCTGTAGTGAATCATATGAAATCTATCAATATATTTCATGAAGCATGAAACCAACACAAAAGCCGTTTGTCTTCACACCCATATCAGATGATCCTGTATGATCTGATCTAATTTCTGAAATAAAAAGTCTCAAATTTTTTTATGTGGTGGCATAACCACCTCACAGGCTTAGGCTTATACTGCATCACATTATGAACCTATAGATTGATAAATCAATCCTGTGTGCCTGGATTATATAACTCATACACACAGCAGTTTTCATAGACATTTTCTGGATAAAACATCCGCTTGGTCCTCAGTTGTTACAGTGGGAGAGACTGCATAATACAGCAGCAAACCTCTGCACAGCTAATGAATAAATGCACAAAGCACTGTGAATGAACGCTTGTTTCAAGGCACAGCGATTCCCTCGTTGAAAACAATGAGATCCACCTACTTGCACACATTAAATGCTAACCTTGCAGAGCGGTTAATATGACAAAACGTCAGCCCACTCGTGTGTTCATCATCACTCTGAACGACAGTAACTGCAGGAGAGCACAGGGGGTTCAGCAACATGAAGTGATGAGAGTGATCTGAACACAGCTTTTTAAATTGTTGCTTCTCACCTGTTGGTGCTCTGGGAAAGTCTCAGCTCTTTAAAATGATGCTAATAAAACCAGTTTGAGGTCAGTGCAGCAACATATGTCTGCATGTTTTTCTGTATGTTCCATGGAGAGGAGGCGTACAATCAATGGACAGTTCAACTTTTTCACAATTGTCAAGGGAGAATTTATTGCAGGAGTTGTAGCTCGATGTACCAGCTGAGTGCATATTAGAGTTTATGCATATCATTAGTCATCTTTTACAAAATGTCTGTAGCAAAACTTTGATATGACAGGTTTTTACTGTACATTTCCATATCAAAGCACTAAACAAACCAGACAGGGATCATCAAGTTTAACTTAAGACACAGCTGTAGCAGCTCTGTGAGGATGTACTTAGTCACAGCAATGATAACATACAGTAATGATGGTAAACTACTAGAATGTTTACACAGTTCGCCACATCGGTTTAGTGAGGAAAAAAAACTCTGACGTTAAGGTATTGGAAAAACAAAAATGTCATCGTCATTGCTGCAGTATAGGAAAAGTCAGGACATTATCAAAGTCAGTGGGATTCAACCTCTGGGAACCATGAATGTCTGTACAACACTGATCCATCCAGTAGTTGTGAGGATATTTCAGTCTGAACCACAGATGTGGCTCAACCAACACTTACATCCAGAGATCAATGCCTTGCTAAAAACAATTAACATATTTATTTCAATCCATTATCAGCTGTGATGATGTTCTAAGTGTTGCCAAATGAATAGACAGAACACATATTTACAGAGAAAGAAGTGATCATGACAATATCTACATACACAGCATGCTGACATTTCACGGTTTAATGCAGCTGACCAATAAGTTCTTTTTGTGTGCCGTTAATAATTCACCAAACATACAAATCTGCAACCACCCACTTCAGCGCATCAAAGGAGAGTTGTCACATATTTGTGGAACCCTCCATCCTCCATCAGACAATAGGAAGACTGACAATATAATATTTACATGGTTTTATTTTTCTGACAGATGCATTTCTAATTACAGCATGCACACAACATTGTTTGAAAAAGAAAATAATGAGTTATAGGGTTAATGATAAACACTCTGTGTAAACATTTAAGTGCTAAAGAGAAAATCAGTAGCTAAAACTTTCAGTGCTACATAGTTAATTGCCTCAAACACATAACTTCCAGACAGTTTGTTGCCTGGTGCCAGTGATTACTCTCCTCCCTGATTAGTGGCCTAATTAATTAAGTTAACAACACCCAGCTCCAACATCAACTGAAAAATGTCTTCTACATCAACACCAAATTTGTACACTAATCAAGGCAGCTAAAGGTCAGCTTATTTAGTTTTATAATCAGAATGCAAGCTGCTGCAAGATTGAAAACTACAGTATGTGTAGCCATGAATACGACAGAAGCTTAGCGTTTGTGACAACACATTAGTGTAAACAAATTACAGTGCAGTTTTACCGCTGCTCTCCTCAACTGAAACTTGAAAACTAAGAACAACAAGTGAACATTTGCCCCTCCCCACCATCAGCAAACACACTGTTCCCTTTTTTTTTTTTTAGACTGTTCACTCATGCACTGTTTAGAATATAGTCTAATAAACACCAAACATTTTATTCTGTGGCGAGAATTAACATATTTGATTTTGAATTGTTCTGCCACCACTGACAGATGAGTTTTACATCCATCAAAACTGAGGCATTGCATTGTTGGGTTTTTAGCAAAAAGTTGCATGGGAATCATTGACTTCACTACTCTGTAGTGAACAATATTTAGAACACCCAAAGAAAATAGCTGAGAAAAAACATTGTGCATTAGATGGTGCCAACAGGGAGCGATGTTAGATAGGGTTCCAGAGTTATATCTAGATAATACATCTTGAAAACAAGAAAAACAAGTAATGTACAGTATCTGGTAAGGTTTTGGTAAGCACTTGATAAGTCTGGTTTGGGCAGCAAGTAGCTCAATGGGTAGAGCAGATGTCTACAAACACAGCAGTGTTAGTTACAAGTCCTCAAAACAAAATCAAGAAGTCAAGTCCAAAAACAAAGACAGGGGTCAGAGGCAGATATCAGACGTTCCAGAGCCAGCAGAGCTCCAAAACCAAAAGAGCAGAATTTGACTTACAGAGCTGATGAGTGGGTTTCAGGCAGAGGCAGGTTAAAAAAACAGGCAGAGGTCAAAAACCAGCAGAATTCAACAAACAGGTTACAGGCTAGAGAGTCTTTCCTAGAAGAAAGCAGGCAAACTGAGAGTATGAGAGGTGCTGCTTAAATAGGGGAGGCACAGGTGAAACCAATCAAGCTGATTAGGAAGTAGAGTGGATGGGAGTAAGGGAAGGGCCAAACAGAAAGTGACTGAGGATTTCAAAATAAAAATATCTGAACAGGAAGTCAGGAGCAGAATCATGACAGTATCACAGCATGCAAAACTAATAGTTTTTGGAGCCATTTAATCAGTTACATAACAACTGATTAAATGGGGAAAACAACATATGTTTCTACAAAAAACAAACAATATGTTTACATGCCGCCCTTGCATTGTGAGACAATTCTCATGCAATGTAGCTCAGTTGGTAAAGCAGTCTATGAACTCTGCGGTTAGTGGTTCAACTCCCTGTTCAACTCCCCATGCACATATGGTACACATTATGTTGGTAGGCAAGAAATCAAGACATGATGGACTAAATCAATCAATATCAAAAGTACATAGCAGAGAGAAAACCAGAATCATCTCAGCATGTGCACTTGGAGACTGCTCAAACACAGTCAGATGAGCTTTGAACTGAGCTGTGTATAGTTGTCCAGATGCACTGTTCCACAGGCAGTGGAAGTGCCAATTCTTTAAACCTTTTGGCTGTCCCACGGTCTCTTGGGGACTGACTGACATCTTAAAACCCTTTAGCTGACTAACCTTGGAAGGCAATTTTACATTTCAAGACAGTCAAACCTGCCATAGTAGCTCATTATCAAATCATTAAATACTGACGTTATTCTCCTCTGTCCATGACAAATCAGTAGGGCTGCAACGAATAAAAAATCCGCGTTGCCGATTGCCGAAAATCGGCGACGCAGATTTTTTATTGTCGACGCGTCATAAACAGAACCTTCAATAGAGACTTCAGTCACAGAGAACCACATTGGTTTTTGTAACTGCAATGTACTACATGAACGTCGGGGGACAGTATCGTTTGTTATTGTTTGTCAAGACTGCACACAGTCCTATTAACAAAGAAGAACGTCTGAGGAGCAGTGATGCGAACCTAGCGACTTCGGCGCTATATTTAGCGAGTTTTCAGACCCCTCTAGCGACTTTTTTTCAAAAAAGCGACTAATGACAAATCTGGCGACTTTTTCTGGTGTTTTTGTTGTCAAAGCACATATTGCTTTCTACCGTTCTCAACGAGCAGCGGGTGTGCTCCTCCCCCATCTTAAAGCACTCACAGGCGAACAGTCCTTGCGCCTCAGTCCCTCAAAGCTGCTGTCAGAGCAGGAGGTATTTACTCCTCCGCGTCCAGACTGCACATGAATCGCGCATTGCGCTAAGCCGCCGCACTCTCTTAAGTGAACCATAAGATTCAAAACCAAACCAGACAAAAGGTAAACTAAAATAATAATAATATATACAAAAAAACTCAAACTAAACCTAAGTAACTCCGGCAGAGTGTTTTTTTTTTGGGGTTACTTTTGCCGGTCCCAAACCCAGATGAAGGAGGAGAGTTGGAATTGTGACATAAAAAAAAACAAGAATTGACAGAAGAAAGTTAATTTTTAGTTCTAAATATATATAGAGTGTTTTTTTTAAACAATTTTTTGTCTCTCCCACAACGTTATTCCTTTCTCCTACAGCGTCCATTACAATTACATACACATTTTCAATTATGCAAATTAGATGATGACGTCATTTAGCAACATCTAGTGTCACGTGACCATCAGAACAGGATGTGCAACCACAGGTTGCAGGCATCATAATCGTGACTAATCGACTAATCGAAAAGAAAATTGAACGATTAGTCGACTACCAAAATAATCATTAGTTGCAGCCCTACCAATCAGATAACCTTAATGTATTAACAGGTTGAGAGATTATCCCATATAGATCTCAGCAAATCTCTTTGATCTGCTCAAACCTACCAGTGTTAGCTGAACACACATGCACACATTCAATACTGTATTACTTGTGAACACAGCTAATTACAAATTATTGTAGAAAAACAAACAAGAGCAATACTGAGTCCCCAGCTGGACTCGACCAGGGGACGTTGCAGTTAGGTGGCATGAGCATGAACCATTAGGGTTCCAGAGCTCTACTGAGCTGCCAAATTCTGACCAACAGTTTGAATCTGTTTTCAGACAGATTCTGCAGCGGACAAACCAGACTCTGCGTTACCTTTACCTCTATGATCTATGCAAATACATTCCCATCCTATATGTACTGCAGCTGTGTTTTCTGTTCTGTTTGTTGGTTTTGTGAAATGCTGTTATGTTTATTTATTTGTTTCCTCCAGTGTTGTGTTTTAAACTGAAGTGCTACAGTAGTTGTTTTTGTTTCATCAGACTCTCTTCTCCATCTCACTTTCCTATTTTTTTTCTTGCCTGTATCTGCAGATCTGTGCAAGAAACAGAAAAAACGCAACATCTGAGAGAAAAAAAGGAAACTGAGGCAGGTGATGAAGAAATGAGTGGGGTAGGGATCGTAAGCACTGTGTGTGTGTGTGTGTGTGTGTGTGTGAGAGAGAGAGAGAGAGAGCGAGGGAAACAGACAGTGTGCCAGTGCCAGATGACAGTAGTGTGGAGGCAGTGTGTTGTGATTTATCATTTGGAGTGCTTGCTTGTTAGAGCATACACATCGTAATAGTCACTCTGAACCAGGAGAACCAAGATGAGAGGAGGCATTTTATTACCCCGTCAAGACTCCAAACACATGCAGCATACAGTATGATGTGACAGACATTCAGAGCCAGCAACACATTGAGGATACACTCAGAGACACAAAACACACCCTCCAGTGGACAAACACACAGAAAGAGAAACAAACAATAAACAATATGGGTGAATATACACAAATGTATGTATTTTTGCCTGCACACCAGCACACATGTTGAACTGAAAAACAAATCAGCTTACAGCTGGTCAAATGCAGCCATACACTGTTATGGTTTCCATAGCAGCAATGCAGAAAAGAACTGCAGCTGATTATTTTCATTAGTGATTTATCTGTGCTGATTAATCACTTTATAGTTGAAATTATTATTCATTTAATTGATTACTTGATCAGCAGAAAGTTAATCTCCAACTATTTTTGACAATGAACTTCTGCCAAAGCATTTGCTTGTTTCAGATTCTGCAGCGTGTGAATTTTCTGTTCTTTCAAAACTGAATAAAATATTTTAAAACTGTGAAAATCATAATGTACTAATGCCCAAGATCATGTCACCACATAGCTTGTTTTTTTTTGCCTGTCCAACAGTCTCAAATCAAATCAACAAAAGATATTCAGTTTATTTTGTTAGTACAAGAGAAACCAGCAATTTATCACATTTAAGGAACTAAAACCACCACATGCCCTGTATTCGCTTGAAAAACAACTAACTGATTACTAAGGTATTACAGAATAATTTCTTAGTGTAATAATCTTAGTGTGCATCAAATAATTAATAAACGAAATAATTGTTCTTTAAAAGAACACTTGTGACTGTTAGTTGAGAATAAACAGTGATCTTCTATGTTAATGTCTCATGTACTGTTGACCCATCCATCCACCCGATATCCTCCCTGTGCAGACTTCGCTCTATGTCACCTGACTTCCTCCTTTGCTCCCATAATAATTACTACGGTGAATAGGGGGCATTGTCGCATGATTGCAAACATATGTTATTGGGTGAACTTGTTCAAATGACTCATGCTGTTGTTCTTCACAGACTGAGGGAAGATGGTATGAAGATGGTACGAAGATGATACATATGGTACGAGGATCTCTCTAATAAAGAACATAACCTTTTGGTTATAATTGCCTTATAATTACTGTCATTCTAATCATTATGATTCTGTGCAGCATCTATCAGTCTTCAGCCATGCACCACTGTACATGGAGACACACTTGAAATGCTAGATATTCAATCACCTCCATTCAAACACCGAGAGGCCATTTCTGAAAGAGCCCTGAAGGTGTCCTTCTAGTGTGATATCACTTTTCCTGAATCCACACAGTGTTTGTGAAGGACTTTCTGTCTTCTGCCAAAGAGATCAGTGGGGCTGATGAAGCTGCTGGGACACCTGATACAGTATCATTGAGGAACTACACAGAGGCTGAGACGAGACACATTGAGATGGCCCAGGATGTGTTGTTTCACCTTTAGCTGGTGAGCTACAGCAGAGCAGAGGTTGCTTATGCTCCAGACTGGCTTGTTTGTATTCAGTTACTGAACAAGAAAAACTTTACGGACAAGCTAATAATTTGCAAAAAAAAGAAATGGAACAAACATCCAGATAGAACCAAATATCCAGATAGATTGATAAAAATATACCAATTAATTAAACATTAAATATGTGTGCACATGTAGATGGAAACTCACATAATTCATGTAAGTGAATGGCACTGAAGGAGGAGAGCAGGTCCATTTTAATGAAGTTATGGCAGCCATTATGTTATCAAGAGCCCTTTGTCTCTGTGGCCACGGCTGCGTTGGCTTCCTTGCTGTGTGGGAGTGCATAGCAATGTGTTTCTGAAGTGAACGACCTTGTTTATTGGGTTGATTGAAAGCCATGAGGAAAATAGACTGGTTCACCGAACTGATGTTATGTCCTTGCCTAATAAACACAGCAATAGGTGAAGAAACACACAGCACCAGACATGAATCCTGTTTTACTTCAGTTAACCTTGGGTTGAATCTTGTTTTCACATTTTACAATATTTAACATCAGGGTAACAGAAAATCATGTGAATAATGTTGTTGGTATAAATTAATTTCTGGCATGTCTATTTTGAACTTTGAATGCTTGTAGAGTATGAACAGTAATATGTGACTATACTACACTTACATAGTTCCTGAATTAAAATGCAAAGAGCAGAAGAACCTGAAGATGGTTTTGCACAACACATGTTTTGAGTAACATTTTACTTTAGGTTCTACTGTTGAGCATTACATAATATTGATGAATGACAATGAACCAAAATGTTAAGTACAGTTTTAGTGATAATATTAAATACCCAGATAATAATCCTGTGTTGTATAGTCATGCTTATTAGGGAAATTACGCTAACTACAAAACTAACTCTGAAAGAATGCAATATGTGAGGAACACTTCTTCTAATTTGGCACAGCTGCTCCAATTGGAGTCAGTGATGAACTGATAAGATTTTGGTTGACAAAGGTCAAGGTTGTAGTGACCTCACCTTCATCTAATCTTTGTTTACTGAAATGTCAGGGATGCATTGAAGGAATTTCTTCAAATTTGCCACACCTGTCCACTTGGACTCCATGATGAACTGTTTATAGAGTTTAGTGAGCAAAAGTCAAGGTCAAGGTCACAATCACCATGTTTATTGAAGTCTTGTTGTGAATATGATGTCTCAGGAATATTTTGGGGGAATTTAGAATTTGGCACAAATTGTCACTGGGGGTCAAGGATGAACTGATTAGATTTTAGTGTTAGAAGGTCAAGGCCACTGGGACCTCATGTATAGCTCAGAAAGGCCTGGGAGGAATTTCTTTACATCCAGCACAAACATCTGCTTGCACTCATGAATAAATTTCTTATGAGACATGCATGTGAACTACAACATCGATGGTTCGTGGAGGTTGTTCATCTACTAATGAGCTATTTTTACTTTTAGATTTGTTATACTCACTCAGTGATGACCTAACAAACAAAAAAAATGTAAAGTTTGAAAGAAATTTGTAAACATAAATAAATTCTAACCAAAGCACAATGGATGTGACAAAGGACACTCAATGCATTATTCTAAACCTTTGAAGTCCTATTCAAACTCTCCATTAAAATCTAGGAGAAAGGTCATAAACCGTGCTGTGCTCATTGAGCATTGGAAATGTGAGAGTGTGAGGAGGTCCAGCTCCTCCCTGGATCCAACCTGGCTTTAAAAGAGGTTTTAACAGTATTTTCACACTTGTCCAGGGAGAGGGTGTAATGGTTCAGGCTCTACTGATGGTTTTACACCATAGGGGACACACATGAAAAGTTCAGAGTTACAAGGGACATATCACCCCATTTTAATGACTGTCTAGCTTTGAATAAAACAAGACTACAACTCTCTGGTCCAAAAGTGGAAAAGTGGTCTGCAAATGTACAAATTTCTTGTAGGTGTTTGCGCCTGCAGTACAGACTGTACAGTGGCAAGAAAAAGTAAGTGAACTATTTGCAATTTCCTGGTTTTCTGCATAAATTTCTCATGAAATGTGACCTGATCTTCACCAAAGTCACAAATATCAACAGACACTACATTTCTAAGCTGATAAAACACAAACAGTCAAGTTCTTTCATGTCTTTACTGAACGCAACCATTAAACATACAAAATAAGTGAAACAAAGCTTCTGATGAAACTAAACGCCAACTGGAGACAGGTGTTATCAAACCTGGAACCCAGTCAATGAAACAAGAAATGAGGTGTGGTTTAGAGCTCCCTTGACTCTCTTAAAAAACACCCAGTGTCAGTGTGCTTATTCACAAGCAACATCAGCTGATGTTAGCCATGCCTTGCAAAAAAAAAAAGACCTGAGAGACGTGCAAGAGTTGTTAAATTGCATGTAGCTGGAAATGGTTAAAGAGTAATATCAAAAAGTTTAGATATTCATCAATCCACACTTGGACATGTTGTCTATAAATGTAGACAATTTTCTACTGTGGCTACTTTCCATAGAAGTGGGCACCTAGCCACTCCAAAGACCTAATGCAAAATGTTCAGGGAGGTAAAAAAACAACCGTAGAGTGACAACTAAAGACTTTCATTGGGGTTCACTGGAGCTAGTTAACATTGTTGTTCATGAGTCAACCATACAAAAACCATTGAACAGGCATAGTTATCCATGGCAGGACACCACTAAAGAAGCCATTGCTTTTCAAACAAAACATTGCAGTATGCCTGAAGCCTTGATTCTCCACCAGACTAATGGGAAAATGTGGACACATGATGAAACTGTTTGGGAAGAACATGCAGCACTATGCATGGCTTGAAAAGAAAATTGTGTAAACATGTAAACATGAAAACATCATCTCAACAGTGACATTAACCCAATAGAGATGCAGTAGAATGACATCGAGAGATGTTCATACCAGACATCTGCAGAATAGGAATGACCTGAATCAGTTATGTGAGGAAGAATGGTCTAAAATTCTTGTACAGGTGTAATATAGAGTCAAATATTCTTGCTCAAGGTTATTGCTGTCAAAGGAGATTCAGCAGTTATTAAATCTAAGGGTTTACTTACTTTACCCCAACAACAAGTAATAATAATAATTGATACTTTATTGATCCCCTTGGGGAAATTGTTGTTTGGACAGCTGCTAGACCTGTGTCAGCGCTACTACATGGTTTAAGTGTCTTGTCCAAGGACACCTCGACATGTAGCCTGCCGGGACTGAGAATCTAACCGCTCACCCTTGGGTTGGGAGACGACTGCTCTACCCACTGAGCTATCATGCCGCCCCAAAGGCATGAAAGATTAGAATTGTTTGTGTGTCATTAGCCAGCACAGTGTGTTACTTGATACTTCTGGTTTAGATTAATATACAATCACATTTTATGGAAATAATACAGAAAACTGCAAAGAGTTCAAACTTTGGAGATATCAGAGAGGATATTACTCCACCTCTGATAGAGATGAAAAACTTCCTCCCATTTCTACCCTTGGTATTAAGCTGACACATCTTAGTCCAGTCTCTCAACTAAACATGTGAAGATGAAACTGATTGTTATCCCTCCCATCCAACTTATTGTAATACAGGCAAGATGCCTCCTCAAAATATGGATTTTTTTACATTATAATCAGTAATGTGCTACAATATAGCATAGGTACAGTATGTGTGCATACAGCAATAACTACAGAATAAAGCAAACCTCTCAATAACTAGTCTTTGTTGCAACCCTCAGGGATGTGATTGAATGAAATATGAGCAAATGAGTCAAGAATTATAAAGTGAGATCTAAAACTCACTGGTCTCATCTCAGCGATGCTTCAGTAACTCGTATATATGGGATAGGCAAATTTCACAGGATCATAGTGAAGGCAAAGTTTCCAGCTGGTGTAGTCTAGAACTATTTTTGTAGGCACTATGACAAAGATAAGCAACTCAAAATTTGATCTTTTTTTCATCAGTTATCTGAAGTGAATAGATTGGGTGACAGCAGGCTATGAAATCAAACCCTGCAGAGACAGGGAAGCGGCAGAGGCTGAGGTACAGCATGTGGAAGACAAGGGAAAGAAAATTACATTGTCAAGAAAAAGAAAGCAATTAAAAAACAATGACAATATGCAGCCTTTGCGTTCCATCCTTTAGGATAAAACCATTTAACCATAAATAGTAATGACAAGCAGGGAGAAAGACATCAAGAGAAAACATAAAGAGGAGAAAAAAAGGCCAAGGACAAAAAAAGGAAAACTATTAATCCTGCAGAAGTATAAAAGCTTATGATGATCCCCATGTGCACTGAACACTTCAGTAGCAACTGTTATTAAAAAAGCTTTTATTCCTGCATCGAAAATTTGTACAGCACTGACCATTAAATATGCTAGGTGATGTATGGCATATCACACCATGTAGATGATGCAGGTAGAAAAAAATAATTAACATGCAGACATCCACAGGAACATTCTGGAAGTATGCTGATTGTATGTATGGAGACTTTCTCTGTTCAATCATGTTCACGTCTGTCTTGATAAGGCGGCTCAGGTGCATCCTGTTCTGCATATAGCACACTCAGTTATATGCAATATAAGAAAGACAGTTCATTCTTGGAGTTTAGATTTGATCGAGAAACCCTGTAGAGCATCCAATTAAAGCAAGGCATGGAAAATGGCTTGTTGAGTTGTTTGTTTGTGGGTGTGTGTGCGTGTGTGTGTGTGTGTGTGTGTGTGTGTGTGCGTGCACACTTAAGCATCCACATGTTGTGTGTGCAGGAGGAAGTGATTAATAGCAAGAATAAATAATAAGGTTTAAGCTCCAGAACAATTCTGACACACAAGCACGCATGGAAGTCTGAGCATCCAGTGGCTACAATTACAAAACTACTTACTGAAAACTCACAGATCAAAACCAAACACATTAAAGTTCAAGTCATTGTCCAAGGTAGACTAGAAGCAGCACGTAACAAACAGATCAATGATAAGAGGGAACCTATCGAATGCAGAAATATGAGAATGTTTAATGTACTAAATTCATTCAATGACATGAAAAGCACAAAAACATGAACTGTCAGCTACTCTGCAGTGCAACACATTGCAAGTTTGCTCAGGAAGAAAAAAACACAATAAATGTGTCTCATGATAAAACTATAAATACAGCAATAATGAGATCCTTGTACTTTTGTATAAAAAGTAATGAACATGTGATCATCTAACATATTTAACACAAAATATATATGCCCATATGAGTAATACTGTATCAGTCCAGTGTCAGTGTCGTGCTACAAGGTCAATGTGATACATAAATCTAGGGCATCATTCATTACCTTTTAATTATGGTGCATATTGGTTTAAGTTTATGTTTACTTGCAGTTTCAAGTGCGTTGGAAGTTTTGTTTTCAAAAATGAGAGCCATATTTATTATTATTTCCACTGATTTAGCGGGTATACATGAAACATATTTTCACCTAATTTGAACCTAAATTGAACCTTTTGCCTTACAATTAGTATCAAATTACACAAAATTACACAAACTTTGGAAACATAGTAGTAATAGCTAAAATCCAGCCATTGGTTGGGAAGTTATGAGAGAAGTTTACAGAAAATTCCAGTAAAAAGAAGGAAACTTCAACTAAATAAGAACCCACTTTTTTCTGTTTTCAATAACAGTGTAACAGAGTTTTCAATGATAAACATAATTTCAACAGCATTTGTTGATGGTTAGGTTACACTTTCTAATGAACAGCTGATTTGCATATCCCACATGCCAGTTCACACACACACACACACACACACACACACACACATGCAGCAGGATATAAACTGTGGATGGTAGCCACTCATACAGACAGCACCTGTCAGCTGGTGTTCTGGGACAGCCAACGGCTTGTTGGTTTGTTTATCTCTCTCTCTCTCTTTCTATGTGTGTGTGTGTGTGTACTTCCATCTAAGGTCTCTCTCTTTTTCCCTCTACACCCCCTCACCTCTCCACCTGCTGTTCCTTCCTTCACTCCATCCTGCCTCTCTGTCTGTCTCACTTCATACCAACCATCATACCACCATCGATTAGATCTCTCTCTTTCTCTGCACCTGTGACTGAAAAACAGACTTTCTCTGCCTTCGTTCTCATTACAGCCCCCAGGCAGCCACTCCATCACAGAGAAAAGGCAGAGATAAGCTACAAGAGTACACCTGTGTCTGGTATGAATGCCAAATCCAGAGTCAGTGACAGCCAATTCCAGGCCAAATAATGGAATCAGCGAACCTCAGCTTCAGACAAATCAACCTGACAGTTTTATCTCCCACTCCCAATTTCAAAGCGTGTTACAAACCTCATTATCAAATGAGAAAAGCAATCAATAAAAAAAGAGAAAAATGTTGACACAGCTACAATGCCTCTCGCGAGGGATTAAGTACACAAAGCTCATTTACAGAAGGAACAGGGAGAAAATAAGAAACATGTTTTCATTTCATCAGCAAAGTGCTGCTAAGTGTTATTTGACAAAAGAAATATAAATATGTTCTAACAACAACCACATACAAATCTAACATACAAGAATACATTTTACTAACAAATAAATTCCTTCTCAATTACCTCTTTATCTATCTATCTATCTATCTATCTATCTATCTCTTCCTAGCCAGATGTCACATACAAATTTTTTAAATCAAAATTTAGGTACAACATATCAGCAGTTACAGATTCAGCCCACAATCTCTAAGAAAATTGCCCCAATAATATAGCAAACAAGGGAAAATGCAGGACCCAAAGAAATTCATGGTTAGTGGGGATGCAATAAGAGCCACAGGTGGTAATCTCGCAATACAGGATTGTGAATGTTTGTATCACATTATCGATCGCAGAATCGTTACACCACTAGATTTCAGGTGAGCACAGACAAACCTTGATTCTTCAACCTTCTGTGAAAACAGCTTTCTAGTGTCAGACTCTGCAGAACAAAGCTTAAACATCAAAGTGAACAGTAAGCAAAATACACATTTGAAAGGAGGTGGACTTTCAAGGAAATATAAAAATTTAGTTTAGAGCTAGTTTTTGGTCTCACTGGTTTCAGAATGATTGGTATAATTATGCTGAGATAAACAGGACTTAGCTCACAGGTCAAGTCTACTTTAGCTAAAGTAAAAAAACAACAGTTCTATCTATTATCTGTGAGTATTCATGACAGAGAGGAGGTTGAGAGAGTGCATGTGTGAAATGTGTGTCCGCTACATAATTATAAATTCAGTTAACCTCAGGCTTAATGTGACTCAATCAACATCTGATTTTTTTGGGTGAATGGATAGTGATGATAATGTGTGTGTCGATGAGAGCACACAAGCGTATGCTGCAAGCACTACAGGGGAGCTGTACATATGCATATTGTGCAATATGCATATTGTTCCACCTTTTTCACTAAATGGCCAATGTAGGTGAGTTATTGTGATTATAGTTAATTGTATATACATTACTCACAAAAAGTTAGTGATATTCGGCTTTCGGGTGAAATTTCAGGATGAACCTAAAATGCACTATAACCTTTACA
>JAUMHL010000010.1:14596066-14622908 GCA_032362345.1 Sandelia bainsii | reverse complement strand
GTTTGAGATGAGGAAATCACCATTGCATGCTTCTACTTAAATGCCCTACTTTCATGATATAATATCACTGTCGTGTGAACTTTTTACGTTTTCCATAAATTTTACCCAAAAGGCAAAGATCCCTAACTTTTTGTGAGTAGTGTATGTTTGTGCATCTCTGTGTGAGTGTGTGTAGAGTCACTACTATGCTCGTTATTTAAAAAGCTGCTCACTGATGTAGGCAATTTATATCAAGTCCAAACGCTGTACTGTCCCACGGTGCATTATAGCGATGATTTTTTTATGAATACACAAAGAGGATTAAAGGATTTGTTTGAAAACTTGCAGCAGGTGTAATGTACCTATTGTTAGAATTAAATTTTCACAACTGCAGAACACTTCTTCTTTCTCCACTTTTCTTTAATTATGTAAGATTTAATTAAAATATGCTTGTATCAGTAATGAAGTACATAAATATCTCACAATGCAGATTGTTAAACACTGAATAAACAACGTTGGAAGAAGAGTTACCAGCCATTTAAAGTGTAACTAAACTGAAAGAAGTACACAGTTAAAAAACTAAGATGCCTGCAACCATTGTGAGACTTTGTGCCTTTGTGCAACTTTTGTGTTTTAAGAAATAGGAATAAGTGCTTATGTGTCCATCTGCATGAATCTATGCTAATAGCTCTGCCGTGAGTCTATAAGACTGAAATACCATAGCGTAAATCAATGACACTAAATCCATTATACAGTATTTTGCAGCCTGACCTGGAAAAACAAAATTACGGCTACACTTGCTCTCCCACTAATTGTAATAAAACTGGAGATGCATTTATTTACTGAATATTACCCTCTAGCATAGAGTTTCAATCAAGGTCTCATCTCACCTACTCATTTCACCAATCACTGATGTACAAATTCAGTGCCTATCCCAGGCATAGAGCATTTACTGACCGTAATAACTAGTCCAACAAGCTGCCTGGATAAACAAAGTGATTAAAATAAAAAAATCTCAAACTCACTCCTATAGATTATAATCTTAAAACTAAAAATGAAATACAATATTTTAGTTTACAGTGCAAGATAGATGTAGACATAAGCATATAGTACTGAAAGCACAAGACACAAGGTTAAATCCAACTTCTTTCCATCACAGTTTAACTAGGACTGAGACACATGGCCAAAAATTTTTATTTATTTAATGATGTTTTTTCTGCAAAATGTAGAACTAAAACTTGATTGGAACATCATTCTGTATTTTCATTATTTCATGCGCAAAACTGACCAAGAATAATAATTAACCTGCATGCCTGTACCAAGAAAATGAAAAACATGCTAGCTCTGAAATGCCAGTGCTCCAGCCTTGAAGTAGAGCACAGATATCCACTCAAAGAAAGCAAACTTCTATTTCACATCTGTTACAGATCTGCTCCTGCCATTTGCGTTTTGAGAAAACACTAGGCTGATATTTGCAGACTGGTTAGATAGCATTAGTTTGCTGCAACATGGCAGGGACTGATTGAATAAAGTACAATTGCCACACTGCTCCATCAACTTCCATTGAACACTTCATAAGATTATTACTCACCAAGGCCAGGCGGGTTCTCAGGGCAGGGCAGCAGTGGTTTGGGGGAAGGCGTCTGATTGGTCACTGGTTGCATGCTCAGCACCAGCTGTTCACCCGTGGCGAGGTAGCTGGCTACCGTTGCATTGGGCCTGGAAATGTTGTAATAGTAATAATGATGTCCGCTCCCAGCTGCTCCGCTAATGTTATTCCTGGATCCATTGCGCCCGTTGTTGAAGCGACTGAAGAGGTCGAAGCGTTGTGTGTATACATCAAAGTACAAGATCATCATGATGAGGAAGTGGAGCAGGCAGAGGAGCAAGACACCTTTACAGATGCGCTCCAGAGTCCGGCCCAACATCAGCCGGGTCATGGCCGAGGAAAGTGACCGTCTTGTGACGGCCAGCCACGACAAAGCTGGCGTGGTGAAGCTAAAGGGATGCACTCATACCAACGGTCATGTGGGCAATATTAGCTGCTGTTAGATCTAAACATGATTAATGTGCTTAGATGATACCTGACTTCTGCAGGGGTCATTAATGAAGATAGTGAGGCTACAATATCAGCTCCACCTAAAGCTTGTTTCATGCATACCGAGTTTCCCTACATGACAATGGTACTAAAATGGTGTTCAGCCTTGATCCCAGGAAGCCTTTTTTTAAAGAACTCTTACTCTTTTATGGTGAATATGACAAATATGTACAAATAATTTGTTCAGGAAAATTTAAGACATAAGGCCCCAAGTGCACATTTTGCTCATGTGGATATATAAACAAATGTTGAGTCACTATCCCAGTGTTAAAAGCCAGTCCTATCAGTCAACAATGCTAGCACCCGAAACTTCCAAGCTAAATCCTCATCTTACAGTATGCGATCAGTCAGATTGGCAGTTTGTTGGTTGGTGATATCCAAAATGCTGGTCTGTGATGATAGCCTTAAACCAGGAAAGTCTGGGGTACCTGAGAGAAAAGAAAAGGGAAAATAAATTAGGATGAGCCAAATCAATGTTAAATGCTATTAAATTACACAAATGTATCAAATGCTTAACTAAAAGAGGGGCTCTGGGCTGTTAAATAGTGTTAATGTTTTGAGCTGTGCATTTTCATCAATGCAGTGACTTGCTACATTAGTCTCTGTACAAAATCAAACCAAACATTATCGATCTTCCTCTGGCATTTTAAAAGTATTCAGTGACCTTGCTCGTATTCGATGTGCCTGGTTGAATAGCAGTGAAATAAATGTAGAAGTTCACTCTAGGTAGAAAAAGTGCAAATGACAATTTGACAAAAACAGAATCAACAACAAAAGCATCTACAGACACAAGCAAACAAGGAACATTGACTGGAGCTGTTCAGTTGAATTGACACAGCCAGTCAATTTTCCAGTCAAGTGGTTTAAAAAGCATTTATGGTGGAATGAGATGGCAAGTGGGAATACACAATGCAGTGAACATATGAGAAAAGGGGAGAAAAAGGGGGCACTTAGAGCTTTCCCACAGGCGATACTTACTGCAGGTTTATGGTTTTTCCAATCAGTGAGAGAAAAGAAGACGATGAGGTTGAAGTAGACAGTAAAAACCCTGACTGACATCAAGTTTTTGGAAGAAAATCCAACAAAATCAGAGGAAAAAAAAACAAAACAGGCGATAGATGTTCAAATAGCACTGATGGTAATTGTAACAGTATAGGTATCAAATTAATGCGTCAGGTCAGAAGTATATAGTGCTGTGAAAAAGCCCCCTTCCTGATTTTTTATTTCTTTGTCACACCTAAATAATTCAGACCATTTAATTTAGTAAGGGAAAAAGCTGTCCAAACCTGTCTCTATGTGAAAAAGTAATTGCAAACCATGGTGAGAGCTATTATTTACAAATAGTACATTACAAACAGTGGTGAACCTTCCCAGGAGTGGCCGGCCTACCAAAATTACTCCAAGAGCACAACAACGACTCATCCAGGAGTCAGGACTCATCCATAAAAGAACCCAGAACAACATCTAAAGAACTGCTGGCCTCACTTGCCTCAGTTAAGGTCAGTGTTCGTGATTCAACAATAAGAAAGAGACTGGGCAAAAATGGCATCCATGGGAGAGTTCCAAGGCGAAAGCCACTGCTCACCAAAAAGAACATAAAGACTTTGGCAAAAAAACAACTCAACTTATCAGACAAAAGTTGAACTTTTTGGATGGTGTGTGTTCTGTTGCAACTGGAATTAAATTAACAGAGCATATCATAAAAAGAACATCACACCAACAGTCAAACATGGTGGTGGTAGTGTGATGGTCTGGGGCTGCCATGCAGCTTCAGGACCTGGACAACTTGCCATAATAGATGGAACCATAAATTCTGCGATCTACCGGAAAATCCTGAGAGAGAACGTGCGGCCATCAGTTTATGACCTCAAGCACACTTGAGTTATACAGCAGGACAAGTCTACATCTGAATGGCTAACAAAATTAAGGTTTTGGAGAGGCCTAGTTAAAGTCCGGACTTAAATCTGTTTGAGATGCTGTGGCATGACCTTAAACAGGCCGTTCATGCTTGGAAACCCTCCAGTGTGGCTGAATTAAAACAATTTTGCAAAGAGGGGGCCAAAATTCCTCCACAGCGATGAGAAAGACTCATTGCCAGTTATTGCAAACGCTTGATTGCAGATGTTGCCACCAGTTATTAGGTTTACTTGTAAACATAGGGCCAGACAAGTTTTGACAGCTTTTTTTCCTTAAATTCTTGATTCAACGGGTCTGGCAGTAATATGGCCTGGGTGTAGCAAGTAAAGTTGAGCTCAGCTTTCCAAAAATGGGGTTAATGTGGTTAATCATAAATCACTCAAAAGATATATTTAAATGTCTTGTTTTGTCTGACAACAGCACATAACTCAGACATATTAACTTTGAATACATATATACTGTATAGGAAAGGCATCAATCCCTCATATTTACCAAATGTTTGGTATATATCCTTAGAACATGACTAAAATAATTGACAAATTATCAAGATAGTTGACAATAAATGCCAGTATTGTATTTTAACTGTTATTAAAAGTAACTAATGTCTAGTCCAACAGCTAAACTGTCCAAGAACAGCACAACTAATTTACTAGAAATACCAATTGGCTATGCAAGTTTCTATGTTGTTTATGCTGTTTCTTGAGGCAGGTAGAGGCAAAATGCAGCAATTTCAAACATATGTTGAGTGACTGAGCTGATGGCTGCTGCTTGTCCGGATAGTTGGCTGCCTCTTGCTGCGTCTGTCTTTTGTCTGTGGGCAGCAAAGTGGAGACTGCCAAGACTGAGCCTCAAGGGGTGTGTGTGAATGATGTTGTTGTGAATGTGTGTGCAACTTGCTGGTTAATGAGATGGATTTCTGCTGACCGAAGAACCCAGACACTGCATGCCAGTCACACCATAACGCTTGCGCGGGTCAGGATTTATTTCCCACAAGTACTACTCTTCAGTGACTAAACAGGCTGGCATGTAATGTATCAGGTCTAAATTTTTAACATGCAGTCAGACAGACACACATAGGCATCTAGCTCTATTTTCTGCTTCAACTACAGAGCTCAGCGGCAAACGGGCAGCCCACGGTGTCCAACAGGTGTTGACCCATGTGGCATGGCTGAAAATTAGTAGCGAGAACACAGAAGAAATAAATCCACACACAGGATCAAGATTATATTTTGCCCTGGAATGTCCAGTATATAATTTATCAGATATCAGTGTAGATACAACACACATCAGTGCTTTTTCTCTCACGTGGGGTACAAAAACAGACCCCACAAAGGATAAATCCATCTGCACTTCGGCCTCTTTATTTGCTGACATTTTGCACAACTGACTTTACTCAAGTACTATCTTATTTTTTGTGGGTTAAAAAAAAGTCAACAGACCAAAGACAATACACTGATGCAGAGAAAATCTCCCATTCACTTGTTTTCTTGCCCATATTTTCCTTTTTTCCCTTCTCTCTCTGGGGCCTCTCACATGAATTGTATATATAGTATGTGTCCATATGTCCATAGTTATCACTTTCAACTTAATATGCAAATGTTACATGGTGACAGGCAAGAAAAAACAAACAATTAATCTATGAAGACTTTGAAGATTAGATAGTCAGAGAAAGGCCAAGGAGCAAGAAAAGAAAAGACATAGATGGCCACAGCAGCAAAAAGACTACTTATGTAACCAGTTTATTCAAGGATCCCTGTAACTCCCTTTTTAACAACAGCAATAAATTTCATAACAGTCCCCAATCATATCACGTCTGCCAAGGAACCCACAGGGAAACACTATGAAAATATGTGAAGTAGAATATAATGGCCTGTTTCAATCTCAATTAAGTTTCAAGGCCAATTGTAACAACGAATGGACACTCGAGGGGTCCAGAGTAAGCTACAACTATTATCATCAAGCAGAATATGTTAAAGACAACCAAATAATGGAGTGGTGAAAGAAAAAATAGCTGTGAAAGAATGCCAACGACACATAAAGGTTAGACAATCCAACTTGGACAATCCAGGACATCATGCCTTCTTCTTTTGTCAGAATTAGACAGCGGTGTATTCTAACATGGCCACTCTTTGTAGTTAGTATTTGTGTAACAGATTCCAGTGTGTCTCCCTACCACAGAGATTAGTGGGTTTACTAATCTCTCTGTGATGCTAATACAAAAAGTGCAGCTTTAGTCACAGAGGTTAACAACCATGCTAACTCATTGTTCAATGGGTGGTGGATTAATTACAATGCCACAGGGAAAATTGTGAAGGAGGGTGTAACCATAGTGAGCTATGGTTAAACCCATTTTTACAGTAGTGTTTAAAATACCAATTACTGTATGTTGTTTATCAGGGCTGTGCATGGAAAATATATAGACATTTACCCCAAAAGCCAATGCAATTTCAATGCAATGCTCATTTAATGTAAAACAAAGTAACATATAACCTGGAGTTTAAGTAAATAATAAAAGACTTTGTTTACACAAATAATCAATTAATAAAATAACCAATTTTACAAAGCTACGAAAAATAAATAAGTTGAGTGGAAAAAGAATAAAGAAATGTACTATGGCAAGAAGATCTAATTAGAGATTAAATGACTTGGATATTAGGACATTTTGCCCTACATAATAAGACTTGTGTTTGAATGTTTTGTGAACAAAAATTTCACAAATGCAGGTAGGAAGTTCCTACTCTCCGAAAAGATGATTGCTGCCCATCTACAGTTTGCTTAAAGCCATGTGGATAACTCAGAAGAAAGAATGGAAGAATATTCTGTGTAGAGTAGAACTTTTTGGCTTGAACAAGAAGTGTTATGTCTGGCAACGACCACACTCCATATTCCAGCATAAGAATTTTATCCAATCTGTGAAACATGATGGTGGCAGTATCCTGATTTGGGCCAGTTTTGGTGCCTCTGGACCAGGACAACTTGCCATCATTGATGGAACTGTTAATTCTGTACATGCCAATTATAAGGGAAATGTCAAGGTTATCATCTGTGAACTGAAGCACAGCAGAAAGTGGGTTATGCACACCACAAAGACAACAACCCTTAACACACAGATTCTATGGCTCAGTTCGAATGGCTCAGTCAAAGTCCTGATCTTAATCTTATTGAAATACTGTGAAAGGACCTGAAGCAGGCAGTTCATGCAAGGAATGCAACCAACATCCCTGAGTTGAAGCAGTTCTGTAAAGAGTAACAAGTTGAAATCGCTCCAAGCTGATGCCATTTGTTAAAGCTATTGCTGGAAAAGGGGGTAACACCAGTTAATGAAGGTATGTGTTCACATACTTTTGCCACACACAAATACTTAAGATTTAATATTCTACAATAAAAAAAAGAATAATAAGTCATTTTTCTCTCACCTCTTTAATATGGTTCCCTTTAACTGGTTTTAGGGCATGAGTGAAATTTTGATCAGAGAAACAGTTCAAAATCTTTGCTGTTGTACCTGAACCTTAAAAGATTCAATTTTCACAAGGAAACTGTACATCTCACATTTTGATGTTTGTATGTTTTGACATAGTTTTAAGATAAGAGATGGTTACAAAATAAAAGAGAAAAAGAAAAGCATTACTTCATCCAGAATCTGAGATGTTGACTTGCCAAAACTAAGGCTGTTAATAGATTATTAAAATGTATGAAATGAAGAGTAAGAAGGAGACAGATAAAAGACTGATGGAGGAAAAACAAACTATACAAAAATGTATTGTTTGATAAATGTAGGGTGACTTTAATAAAAACTTCTTTTTAAAAATTTTTCAAATACATGCATACATTGCACGCACAAATAGACAAATGCAACTTTTTGGCTATAAAGTGCTGCATAAACATCTATGAAAAATATAAACATCTCTGAAAAAGATACACGCATACTGTCAGAGGGGAAATACATTGGCAGATGTAAGAGAGAGACGTAGCAAGCATTTTCAAACTTTTATTTCTTGTTTCTCTTGGGTGCTGACACTTTCTTGTGCAATTTTGGATCTATACTTTAAAAAGTCTTGTCTGTGGAAACTGTTAATACTGTTTCTGGTTTGTTTCCTTCAACTGTGAAAGGAGGCACAGTTATTGTACATTTACAAAAACATTCTCCTCGCATTGTACTGTATACTGAGTACTACTGAGTTTAACAGCACAGTCCTGTAATAAGACCTGCATTCATAAAGGTGACAAGAGAGATGTTTATTCAGCTGTATAATCATTTTGGAAGATGGAGTTTGTGTTGTTGTTGAACCTTTGTGTCGTCCACCCTATTTATGAGGCTAGGCTAAATGATGTAGTAGTTTACAGTACAGCATCACTTAAAATGATCATCACATTACATTATATTACATTAAAACATAAATCTTAACACTGTGTTCCCAGCCCCAGTATGTTTTTCATGTACTAAACATCCAAACCACCAATCTATGTCACTATAAATATTGTTATTAATGGCTGGATCTAGGATTGGGCGATATAGGATTGAAATTATGATATTTCAAGGAAATTTGTGATAACATTTTATTGATGATTATAGCTTGCAGGCAGCAGCATTTCTGAGTGCAAACGAAATGAAGGGCATTTCCTATCCTTCTTTTCTAGTGAGCTACTGTCCATGACTGTGTTTACATGCACTTAATTAACCAGGTTACTCAGAGAAATCAGCTTTCTTGAGTAGATGGGCAACAACTGGGATGGAAGTTTACATGCACTTATGAAATCTGAAAATCGGCGTATACATGCAATCTAATTTCTTCTCCATCCGCGACTTAATTTGGGATTGTGTCATTGTGTCCGCTAGGGAATGTAAATGCATCATAAATCACTGTGTCACTACATCATTGATATCGCAAAATGACACTTGAGGCACTGGAACATGTTTCCTGTGTCTTTCAATATAATATAATATGTACAGTATGTAGGATGTGTAATGAGAGGTGGCAAATGCCACTCTTGTGATATTTTATATTACTAATATGTGTCAATTTATAAGAATAAAGACGCTCTGTTGAGTTTTGAACTTTTATTTCTTTTACACAACATCCTACACACGCTGCAGCTCTAAAATTTACATTTTAATATCACTGCAGAGCTTAGTTGTAGCACTGTGGTCTCTGCCTTTGTAAGAGAAAAGTTACAGATGGACTCTCACTGACCTGAATAATAATACTACACACAAGGATACACAAGCACATCGATGTAAGATATTAGGATATAAAACCCTTCACTGTAAGTCTCAGATACCGTAAACATATAAACATTTGCAGGTTTTAAAGGAACTCTTGTTTAACGTCTGGTCATATTACATTAGCATGACAGATGCCCCTCTTTTAAATGTAAGACACACAAACACACATACTGTACATCAAAAAGTACATTGCTAACTAAAGATAGCAGAATGTCTAAAACATCAGTATCTTAAAATTTTAATTGGTTGCCAGACGGATGGCCAGACTGGTAATTTGTGAGAGTACATAATTCATTGAGTTGAGGACAAGCATATGTTAGAAAGGAAAGCTGGTCTATGAACTAGGGGCTTTTAATGTGAAGGGACAACTCAAGACAACACATGCTCTGGAGCACAAGAACATAGTCTCTCATGTTATCAAAGATTTTATTCAAAAAAAGAGAAAAGAGGGGCTTTATGTTACAGTCACAATATCCACAATGTCTCTCTGATTTTATTTTAGTGCATTAAGTGTAGAGCAATGAAACCTTTCATCAGTGAAACCATCACTGGTAGGCTTCACTGGAACATTCGTGGGTTGAACTACGCTTCAGCTACAGTACACAGCATGGCCAAAGAGTCAAAACTGAGCTTGGGGAATTTTAACTAGTAACCTTTTAGACACAAATTCTGTCCAATCTGTCTGTGGTGTGGCTGAGATTCAGTCAGTGTCAGTGTGTGAGGTCGAGAAATGTCTAAGTGCAAATGAAAAGATTTCTAAATTCATCCTTCTACACTACACCGTGTTGTACAGTAGTTAGTCTGTTCCTCTCCACAAACTCACTTCACTGTGCAGTGGCACTTCAGACAAGCAACCTAACTTCATATTCAAAAATAGTGCCACTGTGACTGCTTTTTACTGCTGTTACAGTTTGGTAACATATCTGGTATTTGGTTGATTTTCTGATACGTTTCATTCGGATGGCTGCATAGTGATCACACCACTGTTGGTTTCACCGCTGTTTCCTTTGCGACAGTTTCCACCTGTTCTCTCAGATGTTCTCACACCTTTAATTGCCTCAGGTTGCCTTCCCACCCAGCTAGGTACCACAACACGTTACAGAGACCAGCACTACTCCATTTCTACCCTGAATTACCTTCATTGTTGGGATATGTGGACAAATCTAACACATTTTTGTGCAACAATTTCTGAAAGGGAGTTTTAGTTTTGTTTCACTAAACCTAAAACTAGTAACAGTGGAGCTGTTATCCAGTAATCCACTGGGGCGAACACTCAAGGACATACATGGCTTTCAGCTGGAGAACATGGTGAGGAGATCAAAGTGAAGCATTAGGATGAGTGAATGTTAGATATTTAACAGTGTATAAGGTGCAGATGCAAAAACTAAAAACATCAATCTATAACTACAGAGTGACGTAATACAGATTGGCTGTTTGAACATAAAGTAATACAGCTGTATTGTATTTCCTGGGGCCCACTCCTCCACATACTGTATTTCTGTCCATTTGGCATCGGAGAGCTGAACACAGCAAATATAAGACTGTGCACAGGCCTTGATTTTCCTGTGAGTCATATAATCATTGATCATGTATAATAAGCTTTAATGCAACAGAGCAGAAGGCTGTCCATTCAGCATTATACACACACACACACACACAGAGATAAACACATACAAACACACACACATACATCCTCCCTGCTACATCCTCTGTGTGTTTCTTTAGCAGCTATTCTCAGCAGAGCCCTCGGGCTACAAGCTTTGTTTTGATTATTTTACATACTCATCTTAACCAACTGATGTGGAAGATAACAAATATATGACCTCCATTTTAAGTCGTAAGTAGAAGGCAGCAGTTTTATATTCTATAAATATTCTATAAATCCAAAGTACACTGCATACTAGTTGAACATAGTGATCATAGTGGTGCATTTAGCATCTAGTGAGTGACATATTTTTCTCATGAGTTGATGGAGACCAAAACAGAGCCAAAATAAAACTAAATATTTGACTTAATTTTATAGCATTGACAGAATGAATGAATGATAATATTGCACCATATCTAAATTGAAACTCTTAAAAGGCGTTAATATGTTATTTTCTAAAGCAACGCTTATGTTATATTTATTTGTATTTTTACTGTAACTTGCAGTTCAACTATGTAAGACAGAAGAATATCTGAGTGCCGAGTGCAACGGCAACACGTTCACCAGATGACGCTCACAGTCACACAGCAATTCTTTCTTTCGCTGTCTTTCCCTCTTTCATTCATTCTCTGTCCCTTGAGCACAGGGCCACTTGCATTTTAGCCTACAAGCCAGCGCCCCCAGTCTTATCAAAAATGCATTAGCCATGCTACACTTGGTGGTATGGAGCCTCAGAGTTCTCTCATGGCTCCAGCACATTTTGCTCTAGGCAAGTTCATCTCCCACAAACCAGTCAGTGCACAGTGGGACTGGCAGAAATTATCTTTGGCTTGGCACAACCAGTTTCAACAGTGTGAGTCTAATGTATTAGGAAAAGCAAAATGTGCATATGCTGTAAACAAAAAGAGGTGAATTATAATAAAATTACATTTTCTGACTGATTCATCTCAATCTACATTTTTTAAATGCAGTCAGATGTGTTGCAGGTCATCAGCATAAAGTCAGCTGAAAGCCATTTTTTCAAAACATCAAGAAAATCACAGTCTATGTCAGTCTCCACTGAAGATTCCCCCCCCACCCACCCCCCCACACACACATCCTCCACCCACTGAAAGCCAGTGAATGACATAATAAAAATGAAGATAGAGGGGGAGGGAGAGAAAGGAAGGAAACAGAGAGAGACAGAGCATAAGACACACTGTCATTGTGAAGGATCTGGGTCATGTCAAGAAGCAAGGCATGATGGTAACAATACAACATGTGCAGGAGTTACAAAATGACCTTCTGTCACAGTGTACCACTGTCTGATCATGAAATACGCACAGTCAGAGGTCCTTCTTATATTTCAGCCAGAGCCCCCAGTTATATTCAAGCTCAAATATATAAGACTAAAAATAAATTTAATCTTGCTTCCACTGTTTTTGCCTTTATGGGACGCTTAAACCAAAGCATCTTACATAAAGTAGAGTAAAGTAAAGCACAATACATTTATATGCACACTAAATCCCAAACCTCATGTACATTAAAAAACAATGGATCTTTTCCACAGTTAGTACCTTATGCACAATTGTACAGTACAGACATAACAGAGTAACTGAGATGTTGGGGTTTCAAAGACACATTCATGATGTGAAATACTTCACATTCCAAGTAATATTTATATCATGAAGCCATATAATACTCAAAATCATTACTACTACCCGTACAATACTACTGAACATGATAATGCATCACTGTAAAACAACGATGCAGGTGTTCTAATTCCTCTTGTGCGTCATACTAGCAAAGAGTAAAAATAGTGACCCTTATCATTTTATGATTATATCATTATTTGAATGGAAGAAAAGTCTCAGATTTAATTTTATTTCCATGAAACTGAGGTCTGAAAACTTTAGGATTCCAAAAGAACATTTTTAACATTTTGATAAATATATGTATTCTGTTTCAAGCAAACCACAGAGACACTAAAAAGTGACGCACATGCCAAGAAATAGTTGAGCACAAAACCCTGTGACATAGTTACTTGATTTGGGGCTTTGTTCAGATATAACATATTGGTTACTTGCTGTTTCTTTCCAGTGCTCTCTCTAAGTTAAGCTAACTGGAACCTGACTATAGCTTTGTATTAATAATATTTGATACTTTATTAATCCCCTTGGGGAAATTGTTGTTTGGACAGCTGCCATTCAGTACATATAAGCAATAGTACAGGGTTTCTGTGTCTTGTCCAAGGTCACCTCGACATGTAACCTGCCGGGACTGAGAATCACACCGCTCACACTCAGGTTTGGAGACGACTGCTCTACCCACTGAGCTATCATTCTTTTTTTGTGGTTCTTCTGTCAAAAACAAACTGTTTCTGTGCTGATCTCAACAACACATCATTGTGAAACATTCTGTAGCACATTTTATCTATTAACACATCCATGAAAGTCTATCATCACCTACAGTATGTTACAGGACGGACATGTCAGTCAGATCCCAAAGTCCAAGTCAGTGAATTTGAGCCACGCTGTCCTGGAGACAAATGATGGTGCATCATGAATCAATCAGCCACTCCACTCCTCCACAACACTGGCATTTCAGTGTTCATTAACTAACTGGATTCAGCAGTTTAACAGGTTCATCCCTCATCACTAAAGAAGAAATGTCAGAAGCACTAATGTACCCTGTGAGTGAACAAACCAACAAATAAAAGCAAATAATATTGACAGGGTCACAGTGATATGTAAACAGTCATTTTCTGTCTACACCCATAGCTGTTCTATGTCCTTTATGTAACATTTTGGTATCAATAAATCATTATCATATATTAATTATATAACACTGGTATATTCCTTTTGATCAGATAAGAACACATCCCTGAAAACAAGTTGTTTTAAGCAGAGATAATGACTGTAAATGTATTATTAACAAAGAGGTCTGAATTTTCACGTTTTTCCTTTTCATCATGGAATCTGACATATTGTCCATCTTACTTACTTACTTTATCTGACTGATGAATATAACCTGTCATGTCTGTCCTTTTCAGTCAGAAGCTAAAGAAATATGGCTATTTAAAAGTAATTCTGTTAAGCTGATCTAGAAAAACCTGTAGCTCGGTCAATCTCATGCACACTTGTTACCATTGTTTGGCCATGTTTTGTTTCTATTTTTTCTAGCTCCAACAAAGTGACAAATCAGTCATCAATGAGCACAAAACTAGACCTACTGTATATGAATCAATAAAAATAGATAATGGAGAGCAACAGAGAGAGGACTGTAACCAAGCTAAGTCATTGGTAAAATAAAATAAAGAGCATAAAAATATTATATATAATAATATTATAATTATAATAATTATAATGAATATTATAATTCAGAGCAAATGAAGAAAAAAATCTTCCTAAAACTCAAAGGTATATTAAAAAATATTGTGTTTTATGAATGATTATATTGAGTGATTATTCAATAATGTGCTAAAAAATGAGGTTTCTACAGGCATCAAGTTCCAAATGACTGATGCTAATAAAGGGAAAGCTATAGTTCCTTAGTCTGTTCTTCAGAATAACCACCATGGTCCATCCTAAGAGTATCAGGCTGTAATTTGGCTTGTAGGGGATTAAAGGGGTCAGAGGGTAAATTAACTGATTAGTCATTTAAGTAGTTTGCTAAGCAAAAATGTAAAACATTTGCTGGTTCCATATATAAATGGTGAGTACACTGTTAAAACTGTTTCAGCCTAATGATTCAACTGTATCTGGTCAAGCTGTTGAATTGCATTGTATTATATACATTATACTTAGTGTATAAGTATATAAGTGTTATAGTATATAAATGAGACTGAAGCTAAGTAATAAAACACTTCAATATACTGCAGCACAGTTCAACATCAGCACAAACTGCATCTTCCAAAACTCATAAGAGCCAGTTAACAGCCAAGTGTCACACAGGCCGCCTAGACTTATTTTGACTGTAAAAGAGTCAGAAATCAGACTGTGAGTGATTGCTTTTGCCCTTTTTTTCAGAATAACCTTAGCCTTCAATATCTGTCAGTTATTTTACATTTCTGTGTGTTAAGACAATGTAACAACAGTTTAAAATGGAAAAAACAAAGAAAAACGTATTTGATTTTTCAGGATTTTAATTAAGTAGAAACTGAAATTCAACATGAACACAATTTAAAACAACATCAACTCTAAATATGAACTATAATAAATACGTCCAAAAAGGTTCTTGAGCCTTGCTCTCTCAGTTTTCCATATATTGTCACTTTTATATTACAAATGTCCAGTCGTTCTTGGGCCTGTGTGAAATAGTGACCTCAGACCCTGGGTGAGACTCCTCTCCAGACAGTACAGAGGAAGATGATGCCTGTTTAGCAGAAACCATCCTAAAAGATAGACATTGCATACTTTGAAGACAAAAACTATAAAAACAAAAATGTAGAATGGCAGAAAAACAATGGAGACAGGTGAACTGAGTAAGTAAAAAAACAAATTTCATTGACAATTGAAAGTCTTTTTGACAATCAAAACTAATAAAGTAATGTTACAGATAATAAAAAACAACTTAGTTTTAGCAAAGTTGCCATTTTCTTAGCAGCTTTTGCAAAATGCATTACTTACTCTTGTTTAGATGGATCTGCTCCGTGTGTGCATCGATCCGTAGCTGTGATTGGATCTGCTCCGTGTGCATCGATCCGTAGCTGTGATTGGATGGTCATTGCACGTGATTTCCAAACATAAAGCTCGTCTTCTTATGTATCAGGAACCATTTGAATTTTCTCTCTAGCCCAAACAGTTGAGGAGTTACGATAATGTGAAGTGGACATGCTAAAATCTAGGCAGAGCTAATTTTCATCTGTGTTCACACCGCAGTATCGTGTGAATGCTTTGTGCGGCGGCCCGACGGTTCTTAGAGGGTACCATTTTAACAAAACCTGAACATTATCACTTTCATGAACGAGGATTTAGTGTTGTTACACTGTTGTATTAACCTGAATTAGGTATACATAAACATCCATCTGAGTGTATATGTTGCTTTACGAAACATAGTGTGGTGAAGATGCAGCACAACACAAATACAGATCTAAGTTTCTCCAAACAAATGAAAGTCAGATAAAAAATTCTCTATGCCACAGAGAAAACCTTCAACCAGGGACCTGAAGGTAGGATTGAGATGACACCGTATCTACACTGAGCCAGGCTTACATTGACATTTCCTCATGATCTGCACTGTGCATGGCATTTTGATAGATATTTATTGTTGCAAATGCGATATATGGATGTACAGTCCTACATGAATACGAAACAGGCAGAGAAAGGCAAAGAGCATAGTCTGTTAGCCAAGAGTAAAAAGTGTAAAGAGCAAATAAACAGTGAACAGTTAGAGAAGTGAACAGAGAGGAAAGGTAAATCTGAGTGAGTCTGACCTCTGCCCTCCCTTGCTTCTGCTCACATACACAAAATAAATAAAGGAGAGAAGAATACTGATGACTTACAGAAAAATCGCAATGAAATAGCTAAATAATTCACTGTTATCCATCAAATTACTGTGACAGATACATTCACCTGCACTCATGGACGTGTTTTACTGTAACAAGGAAACTGTAAGGCAACAAGCTAAAAACACAACTGAGCAGAAAAGAAAACAGCACAGATGATAATAGCTGAGTAAACAAAGACAGAACTGAAAAGAGTAAAAACCAACCAAATCAGAACAAAACTCGAGTGTTCCTTGTCCTCAACCCTTCTCTACTCAGCTCTGCCCATGCGGATCTTAAATTGCCTCTCAGCTGTCTCTGATCTGAGGGAGGTTGGATTGTTTAAAAGCCGGATATCACATTGCCTCTCTGCTCTTCTCTCATCAAAGAACAAGTGCCCTGCTTTGCTTCTAAGGTCCACTCTTGCTCTGTTTTTTGTAAGTTTATTTTTCCAGATGAAACTGACAAGACAGAGAAATCAATAAGACATCGCCAGCTGGGAAGGTATTTGATGGCACTCTCAGCACTGAAAAAATGTTACAACATTACGTCATATGCCAAAAGCCATTCAAGGAATTATTCTACACTGTTACATCTGCTGTTTCTCAGCAGGCAGTCTGCGCCCGACTTATGCAAATACAACAAAGTCTGTAGCTACAGTCCATAGACTACAGTGGAAACATCATCATCTTTCTCTCCCTCCTCTTTCTCTCTGTCTCTCTCCCTCTCTCTCTGATCCAGCTGCTCATTTGGCAACAGAGCAAAGAAACAAATGAAATGCTTCTGCGGAAGGAAGGCTTCACTGGGAGAGGGATTGTGGGTAGAGGGAGTGAGATGAGGATTTGGTGAGGGGTTTTAAAGACAGTTTATTTAAATGAGCGTCTTCTTTTTTGGCTTGTGGGACATTAGGCTTAAGGCCACTACTGTCCAATTATGCTTTTAATGGCTGTTGGTTTAATCAGCGTGGGCCCTTGAAAACTATTTTCTTTGTATCTCTTTTTTTTTCTTTCTTTTAAATGTGAAAGAAAACAACATGTTTCCCCGTATCTGCAGAAAGGTGCCGTAACCTGAAGATAAACCTAAAATGATGAGACACTAGGGCAGCTCCCCTGCTTCGTAACTTAAATATTGAGGATTTTCACTGGGCTATAACAAAAACAGAGAAAGGAAATCCCTTGTTACTAACGAGCTGGTCTGTTTCACTCTAATAATCCATTTACATCTGTATTAACATTCAATCTGTACTTGATAAACAATGACAAGCTGGTGAATGGGTTTTAGTTATTGTTACTATTCCTAAAAATAAGTGATCTTCATCAACTTTCTGCAATGAGACAAGTTGAATACCATAAGGGAACAATTTGACATTTGGGGCTTATTTACTTTCTTCCAAAGAGTGAATGACAAAATTGATAATGATTGTATTTTATTTCACAGTAGCCCTTTTGAGACAGACATTGTGGAATTTTACACTTCTTTAAGGCGGCTTTGTTATTTACACTGAACTCTGGAATATTAAACACAGCTGCTTGGATGGACACTGGAACCATTTTCAAAACAATAATCACAGATAAACAAAGTATTGACTTGTTTGCACGTTTACAACATTGACTCAAAGCTGTTCTGTGTCGAGAACAAGCTAAATATACAGTGCAGTGGAAAGGTATTTACCCACTTCCCTGATTTTGTTTGTTTTTTGATTTATTTATTTTTTTGCACATTTGTCACACTTTAATGATTAAGATCAAACTAATTTTAATATTACACAAAGATAACCCAAGTAAATAAAAAATTCTGTTTTTAAATGATGATTTCATTTATTAGGGAAAAAGCTGCAAACCTGCCTGGCCCTATATGAAAAGGTAATTACCCCCTAAATTTAATAACTTGTTGTGCCACCCTTGGCAGCAACATCTGCAACCAAGTGTTTGCAATAACAATGAGTCTTTTAATTCAGCCACATTCCAGGTTTTTCGAGCCTGACTGGCCTGTTTAAGGTCATACCAGAGTATTTTGGATATACAGTATATCGAATTTGCAGAGAAGCCCATTTATGATTTAGCAACGGCGGGGAATTACTTTTTAACATAAGTATTCAATATCCAAGACATAATTACAACTGGGTACGTCTAATTTCTTAAAAACTTTTTACTCTTCCTTTTCTTTAACTCACACTTCTCTACACTTCTCAGCTCTACAAACAACTAAGAATGGTAACAATGTAAACAGACAGATTCATACAGGTTCAACAAAACTAACAGGAGTGTGAAGGAGCTGTCAGTCAAGCAAAGTGTGTGCATGGCAAGACGACTGTCAGAAGGTCAATCACACAACATAAAATAAATCACGTGTGTGAAGATGGGTGTTTTGTGGTTCAATTAAGACAAAGGGCAAAAGACACATAAAGTATCTTAACAATGGCAAGAGGCCAGTTTTACTTTACCTACAGATGGTGAGTAAATCTTCTCACCTAAGTCTCCTCTGTTCTGAGGTCTGTGTGTTATTTCTGTAAAGAATACAAAATGAGGACAGTCTGTGTATATTTATTACAAAGGCAAAGAGTTCCTCCTGCACAAAAGTGGGTTAAATCTTTCATCTTGCAGGTTCCAAGCTCTAAGGAAGACAGAGAGATGCAATTTAAGGCTTTGGGGGAAAAAAGCTAGCTAGTACACCCTGCGTTTAGGGCTATTGATTTTTATTATTGATTGATTTGCTGATTATCATCAGAATTTCCCACTCTTCAAATAGCATTTGGTCTTTTGTTTCACCAAAAGTGAAGATATAAAGTTTAAAATAATGTGATACTGATAGAAACTGCTAATCTTAACACTGCAGAAGCTAAAGATTTTAAATTTTGAAGCTTGAAATTACTTCAGTGAATTATCCAAATACTTGCCAGTGAATTCTGTTGATTGACCAATTCACTAACTAATAATTGCAGCTCCACTTTAGCTACAATGTTTTGTGTCAAACAATAATAGAATAAAATGCATTTAATAACTGAAGCTGAGCCTTCACCTCAAAACCCAGATGAAACAGAATTAAGGAAAAATTAACAAATGCTCTGTAGAAAACAAAGGACACACACACTCACACACACACACACATAGACAGGTGTCCTTCTCTGAACTCTCTCCCTCTGTTACTTGGGGATGGCCTGGTTAGTTCCCATGACAACAAATCCCAGCATGAATGTGCGATCAGATGAATCTGTAGCTGCCGCTGTCAGGACCAGCACGGTGGGGAGAATGAGTGAACATGAGGAAACCAATATGAAACATCCCATTTGCTCATCCTATCCTAACTTCACTGAGCTTCATGAAAGATGGAAGCAAGTTCATCTGCAATGGAACCTTCCTCTGTGCAGAACTGAACTGATCAAAAACAATCGTGGAGGATCTTATCATTGTAGACGATTCACACAAAGCTGATTCAAACACTCTGCCACAGGAGGCTGAAATAACATTTTACGGAGTGTCCACAGTTATTTCTTCTTATAAAGATATACTACTGAGACATGTCGCAGCTAAGAAACGTATATTCACTGTGTAACGTTGAAACAGAGCCACAGGGGCAGCAAGTAGCTCATTGGGTAAAGCAGTTGTCTACAAACCCGAGAGTGAGCGGTTCGATTCCCAGTAGCCCGCCGGTCTACAGCATGTGCTGTCTGGCACTTGTCCAACAACAATTTCCCCGAGGGGATCAATAAAGTATGTCGTAAAATCAGAGCGATGAGGACATTTCTAAAGGAGTTAAATGATTCAGATCTTTGTAAGGGCAAATTAATAAACAGGTATTTACTAAGAGGATTACATATCAACACATTTAGGTAGTTTGCACCACCTGTGTTAGTTTTTACATAAAAATTAGTTGCTACTCATTATTTACAGTAGTAACCCTCAGGAGCAGATTTTGTATGCAGGTAACTGAGCTGTCAGTTCTAAACATAGCTTACTAATAGGCCTATATGATAGGATTTATAATAAAAAGGAGGTTATATGAAATATGTCAATGTAACCTGATGTTTCAATAAAATGCTGCAAATTAATGTTAAGATTTAAATCACATCACAAAAAGATGATGACACCATATATAACCAAAGACAAAACATCGATTAGGTTAGCTTAAGGGGATATTTCCCACTCATACCAAAAAACATAAATACAGTTAACTATAAAGCGCATATTTCTCCATGTATACACTTATAAATAAAACAAACACTGAAATTTACATGCTCAAGTGATATCCTTTTCCACAGCTATTATTAATTGAAAGCGGCTACAACGGTTTCCTAATGACAGTAATTTACACGTCTTTATTAGACATTTCTTAGTTTTAACAGTGCACCTGCAATTCAGAAAAATACTATTTTAAAACTACCTAGTAGTAACCATGAACTTATGAAGAACCATACACACAAATTTAGTAAGGAATCTACAGGATACTAGGTTAGCTGGTGCAATCCAGTCCAGTTTTTACAGCCTCAAATTGTGACCTTCTGGTTCCATATCAGGCTGATTACACACATAGACCACCAGGCCACCTGTAATTACACAGCCTGATGCCATAACCACCTCTCTGCTATCTGATCGGCCTCGAGTCAAGTCATAGATAACACAGGTTTTCACAGCAGATGGTCAAAGATGCCTCTGCAGTATCACTGCACATGAGTGAACCTAACCGGACTGAGGTGTGTGGGCTTTGAGATACTGAACTGATTTACCCACACAGTGAGAAACTAGAGCCTAAAACTGCAGTTGGCGAATCTCAACTCAATTTCCACTCTGCAAGAACGATGGCTTGGTTCTGTTATAGTGTCCCAGTAAGACGTGCCAGTGTGACAGTGAGCCAACACAAACAATTTCAGGACCCTAAAACTGAATCAGTTAAATGGAATTTAGGTGTCATACATTTTATTATTTACACCGGCTCATTATTTTATTAAATGATCAAATGTTTGGCCCATAAACTGGCAGGAAAACAGTGAAAAAAAATGTAAAAATCACCATATTATCTCAATAACTAAGGTGAAATACTTAAACTGCCAGTTTTAGTAACCACTATGTATCTAGTTTATTGTCTTTTAACAGAAAAATACAAAGCTCACTCAAGTAATTACCCAAGTAACCAATTATCAACCTAGTTGCCATTTAAATTTGTTGACAACCTAGTCGACTGATTGTTTTAGCTCTAGATTTGGTAACCTTGTTAGGATCTGATAAGGACTATAGTTGATCAAGTAAGAGTAAAATGAATATTTTTATGTTTTGAGTGATTGACTTGGCCTACGTCAGAAAAAAATTTCATTATATCCTGAAATGTAACAGAATGATTAATCAAGAAAATAATAATCAGATTAAGTAATATTGAAAATAATTGTTGCTGTGGCCCTATTGCTGTATGTTTGGGGGGTCTAACTTACTAGCCCCGGGCAACTCTGTAACATGAAGAAATGATGATCAAATCTAACAGGATAAAATGTTTTGAATGACACACCATCAAAATAAAATGCACCGACCTTTATTCTGCAAGAGAACAATTTAGTTAGTGCCCAAAGTGAGGCAGGTCCAGTCCACTTGCTACTATAGCCTCTGTAACAGCAGCCCCACAGACATACTGTGTCATAAATGAGAGAGATGTCAGATTGGATTACGGTCTAGGTACAGAGCTTCTGTGTAAATGCCTGGTTATGTTAAGCTTCATGATGAAGAAGTTCCCTCCTCCTCCTCTTGTTCTCTCTTACTTCCCTGGTGTAAAATGCTGGCTGTGCACACAGGCACTCTTTGCTCTTAGTGTACTGTTACTGGATCATTACACATGAGAAGCTGTAGACCTTAGACTCTGTATCTTTGCTTTAAAATGGGAAACATCGTGCCAGCAACTAGCTGTAGTAAAAAGTGGATTTTTAAGAGCTTTAAATTGAACCCCAATGCATGGCTGAGCAGTCTTCTCAGCAGTCTGAATGTTGAGATGGTTCATTTACTGTAGAACAGTACAGGGAGGCTGAGTGGAGACTAGTATGGCGGGTGTAGAGATGCTGCTAGTTCGTGAAAATGTGCATGATAACAAAAGAGGCTAGTGCATGCGACCACATTTTTAAAATACCCCGAGCTTAAATTAAAGCAGAACCTTTCAGGATGGATAAATGTACAGAGGCTGCATGGAAACAAAGAAAAGAGTGGATGCAATGCTGAATAAAACAATGCATCCCAGACAGAAAGACAAGAGCACCTACCTTGATGTTGTCACACGAGCACTTCTGTCTGAGCATCTTCTTTACTGGACCACCTCTCGTTTTAGTCACATGAGCCGAGGAGCACATTTCAATAACAACAGTCCACGATCAATTAATTGCAAAAACTGTGCATGTGTTGCAAATAAAATACACTACATGCTAGAGGCTCAGAGGCTCAGTCCAGCTCTCTGGTTCTTGGGACAACTATGTTTTTTGCGTGTCCACAGACAGGCTATTATGTCTGCTCCTCAGAAATAAAGGCTCATGTTGTGTAGCATTACGCTAGCCGGGCGGCTAACGTTAACAGCGACGATAAACTACCGCAAACCGGCGAGAAGAGAGATGCTATCCTCATGATTTTCCGTCATCCCGCTGTGTTTTGGTGAGGACGATAAGAAAGCAAAGAAAGGATGCTCTCAGATTGTGGCAGCAAGCAGGTCCCTTCGCTCCTGCTGCCTACGGAAGCCTGCAAGGTCTATAAATGCCTTTTTACTCTGCTCCTATGATGGCAGCTGGTAATTTGATAACCCACTAATGTCAGAAACACACACAAACACGCATCATTTTTACATTGCAATTCATAAGATTCTACAAAAGTGTTGCACAAGGCAGATTTAGCTTTTGTTGGATTGGTTAGATTTTCTTTTGTTTATTTGTCTTAGTTTTGATGGCCACATTTTAAAGGCGTTTGCTGTAACTGTTTATATGGTTGGTTCTTCAAATAGTCGACTATTCGGTCATTATGGTTTAGGTCAGTATAAAATGTTTCTAGCATCAAAATTGTATCAACACATTTTTGATGTTGATTAAAATGCCAGACATTTTAGTGTTTGTTTAACCTCATATCCACTTTTTTTTACCAGGTGCTTTAGGCTTGTTGCAACGGTTTGTAGGAAGGCACCATTTACTTAGACAACTAAATAGATCGTAGTTTTTTTCCTACTATAATCATTACATGTTATTTTACATTAAAATACAGGTTATTTTTTAGACATTTAGCAACATAAATCAAAATAAGTTAGTTATGGGGTTTTCTTTTGTCTATTTTGCCATGACTAGTAACATGATATAAGCCTTTAACCATCCCGTTTTCAGCATGTACAGTACTCACTTAACCGGTGAAACAGATATTATGGATTTCTGCTCCATCTAGTGGAAGAAAGGAAACACTACAGGTAGAAGCATTTCAGAAATAATGAATAAACATCTTGATTGGACCATTTTATTTTCTCAAGGACATTTATGAAGCCAGACTGAAGATAATTTCAATTTCTTATTATTATTATACACAATGTCAAAAACAACAAGTTACTTTCTGATCACCATCACATCAACATACACTGCACCAACTACAGTCACTGAAAGCCTGGGGTGCGGAGCCTGGTTCACCAAAGGCATCTTAGAGTTTGATGTACGTTCGATTGTAAAACCACTGTACGGGCATAGAAGATCTTTCTGTTTAAACGCATTTGGGAGGCCAAGTCTAGATTATTCAGTGGTCACACTCTTCCAAAACTTCACAAGAGGGGTTGAGGAAAATTTACAAGGAAAGATTTGAGACAACACAATCAGCCATGGTCTGTCAGCTGTGTGGAATGATGCAGTCAGGACAAATGTGTTTCCATACATGTCGCCATCAAACATAAGACTCAGTATTGCACCAGTTTACACCCTCTGCACACATTCGATTTATTCTACTGGCAGCTAAGAGTTCAAATAAACTCAGAAACACTGTGTTGTTGCAGCTATAAATCTATTCAAACTAAGATTATAAAGCTTTAATAATGGTTCTATTTTGATGTAATTCTTGTCTGCCATTCAAACTGAAAACTACCCACACTCCAGACATGATGGAAACTTTAAGGAATGTTAGAAAATAATGTGGGAACAACAATAAGAACTGTTAACATTTAGTACAATACAGTAAAATGACTGTTAATCTGTACATTCAAAACAAAAGAAGGCGTTAATTAAAATAAAATAAAAAAACTAAGAAGATGAAATGTTTGTGTAAAAAGATGTTTAAAAATCTGTAACCACAAAGTTGTTTGAATAGGTAAAAAACCCCATAGTTTTTACCCAGAGTTTCAGGTGCCAGACCACCTGAGATAGCTTAAAATCCATGTCAGAGGACCAGTCTGTACAAAATTTTTTCCCTAAAGACCTCAAGTTCAACAGTGATGATGCTACAGTAAATATTAACAGTTGCAGTACCATTCTGTACATTACTACTAATAATGGCCTGTTTCTAAGAATGAAGAAGACTACACAGTGACTTGAGAAAGAGAATAACAGTTTAAGCTGTTAATTTGTGACCTGACATACGTTAGGTTTCAGCTTCATTTAAGGTAATCCATTTCCCGGTAAGCCAGTTAATGGTCTCTGTGAACCACTCTTTACACGCTCTACAATATAGAGTATTATTAGAGTACACAATTTTACTGGCCTACTTCTGATTTTACCTAAGCAGTGGTGTCAAAAGGTTGCAAAGTTTGTGAGAGTTCTGGCTGGCAGTTATGATCAGGATTTCGGTGGGTTTTAAATGCAGGCATCTTAGTGCAGTAATGTTTTTTGGACGTAAGGATGACCTACTTACCAGACATCTGCTGCTGTTATCTGACTATATGACTTCCCAAAAGCTGTCCTGTGACTTTTCTGAGTCTAATTCAAAATGACGTAGATTCTCTATCACTTCTACAGTAGGATGCCTGACAAATACTGTATTTTGGCCGCTGTATGGATGAACAACATCTTGCTTATTAGCAAAGCACAGAAAAAATAAACTGACAGACCTGGATACAGACACAATGGTAAACACCCTCATGCTTCACAGGAATAAAGAAAAAAAATCACTTGTCCAACTCACACACACGCACACACAAATATTTTCAAATACTCCAGTGTAATTTTTAACTCATTTCATCCAAGAGTGGTGAGAAAATACCCCCATCCATATGAACCTATCCATTTTGAGTGATACAGCTAAATGTTGACTATATACTGGCTGCTTTTAGGTAACAGATCTTCACTTAAAATTCTTCAAACATTTACATTTGTACTTGTACAGCTCAACGAACTGTTGGAGATATACAAAATTCACTCAGTTATTTAAAAAAAACCGCGAAATTCACTGGCTTCTGGAGATCTTTTTCTGCCACATGATGAGACAAATGTGTGTGATGTGCACATACCACTCTTGTATGAAGTATAGTTAAAAACAATACCAGGCAAATAGAGACATTTAAATAATTTACGATGTATTTACACAATAATCCATCTAATGTTTCCAGCAGTGTCTTTTTATCTTCTCAGCGTGCGAGTCTCCTAGTCACCCATCTTTACTTTCGACGTCTGAAAGAGAAAATAGAAAACAGTTATTAGAGAATTTTAAATGTAAAAACGGCTACAATCATTGTGTCTGCACAACACAGAACGATCTAGACTTTTGGTGAAATAATTACACTGACATGAGATCTGCAACAATAGTCAGCGATGAGAAAGCCACAACCACAGACAACAAACAAACAGATTCTGTCTCATTCACCTGCAGAATGGCTACAATGATACCAAACAGGCCAATAGCACTGCCAAAGATTTCCACAATGAGGATCTTCACGAAGAGACTGGCGTTCTGGGCATCTGCCAAAGCTGCCCCGCTGCCCACGATGCCGACACAGATGCCACAGAAGAGGTTAGAAAAGCCTACAGTCAGGCCAGCTCCAAACATGGAGTAACCTAGAAGGACAGCAATCAATAAGTCAAATAAATACAAATACAGAGTGAAACTAACTCCCTAACAGCAGTTTTGGAGTTGATGATATGCATAGTTAAAGAGATAGTTTGGGATTTTTTAAGATGGCCTCATAATTTACATGCATACATGTACAACATTCAACTTAGTACCAGATTGTCATATTTGTTCAGCTAGTAATGGTATTGTTTACATGACATGTTAAACAAAACGTCAAACTGTCAGTGTTTTCTGCAACACACTTTCTTTTATGTCAAGCATTCTGTAGCTTTATGTCTGTTTTATTACCGGCTTGGTAGTTCCTTGATCCGATGGTCTCAGGGGTAGTTCCACTGAAATTCTTTGAGATAAAACATCATTTTTAGAACCAACCATTATTTGCAATAACATTTGGTTTGCACTTTAAAGAAATACAGCAGTATTCCCCCCCCCCGTGTCCAATATTTCTTGTAAATCTCAACTTAAATATTAATGTAATCAAATTAAATAAACCAAAGCTATTTTCCATTGCCAAGGCATTAACATTTAT